>CM062804.1:638989882-639589882 GCA_031772625.1 Pinus tabuliformis
GAATGAGGTAGAATGAGTGGTAAAACTATTGCATAGTGGTTTATTTTAGTGAATATTTTATTTTGTTTGACACAAGTGAACCATATTTGGGTGATATCACTTTTATTTCAATTTTTTACACATGAAATAATTGTAAGTAAATAACATAACATCATGTTTATATTAAAAAGGTACCCTATTTAATAGAGGATAGTATATTTCCTACATTTCGCATTAGATTAGTAAACAAACCATAACAATAGAAACCGACATATCTAGTTTAACAAATACAATGCATGCTTTATTAGTGGAAATCGATTAAAATAATGGAGAAGGGATTCATGAATAATAGAAATGTGTTTTTTTTCCCTTTTGTGATGTGTAATGTCATCAAAGCAACTTTCATTCAAAATTATGCATCACTTAAAAATTCACATTAATTAACATTGGTTTTTAGTAAATTCTATCCGCAAGCTCATGCTTAAAGCCCTCCTATACTATAGAACTAATTGATATGAGCGTTAAAAAGCATGGGGAATGTGATTTGACCCATGCTTTCTAGGCATTGTGCAATGTTTCTAGGGTCTTTTGCTTGCCCCTAAAAAAAACCCATCATTTAATTCAAAAACCCTTTTGTTTTAACAAAATCTAGACGTTATGAATTGGCAGTTGAGTGTGCCTTGATACTAGGTAATTTATAGGTAATTATGGATGAATACCATAGTTATATGATTAGATTTTGGTCATATATTACTTTTGACACTCCATGTTAGACCCAAATAGCTCTCTTGCATACAACGCTAAAAAGAAACAATGTGAACAAATCAAAATGAACTTGTAAATTGTTACAAACAATAATAAAGGATTGTATTAAGCAAGAAGAAAATTTTATAAGCCCAAAAATTAGTGATTTAAGATATATGGGAAAGGGCTTGGCTTTGAAGCTCATATATGATAGAAAACAATGCATTTACCACCCCTAGAGAGAAGACATCTAGTCTTCATTTGATGTGTTTCTATAACTACCTAGATGATGTATTTCATTATTGGTGAATTTTTTACATGCCTATGGATTTCATAGTGTCTTAAAGAATAAAACACATTGCTTCACTTTCTAGGCATCAACTTCAATCGATTGGATAATGTGTTTTACACTCTAGTGCATTTTTGAACTTGTTATGGGGTATGAGAAAGCCTTAAAAGGGGAAAAAATAATTTCCCCACTCTCCAAGCAGCATCTCCACCTCATCTAGTGATGCATTTTCCTTTTACATGCATTTCTACTCATCAGAGGGGTCCAATGATGACGCAAATGAGAAAAAACATTACTTGTCTAGATCACTACTACAACTCATCCAATGATGTGTTTTTCTTCCTTGTTCATTTTCTAGCTTTTGGTAGGCTCCTAGACATCTCCAAAGAGAAAAATACATTAGTCTCTCTCTTATTTGTTGGCATAGTCCCTTGCTTGTTGCATGTTTTCCTTGAGTTTGTTTTTTAGGTCACAACAAGGTCTAAAGTAGACACCTTCTCATCCACAATTTTCTTTTTCTAGCTCTTCTATTGTCACATTTATGTATTTAATTTATTTTAAATCCTTGTGTGGGATTTTGCAACACATTTTAGAATAAAACTCATCACTTGCCTCTCCACAATTACATTTCCTCTTAGTGCTTTTTTAAATTCTTAACAAGATTTGTTGTAGCTTTGATTAGAAAAACACATCACTTAGCTACATAGGAAATAATATAGCACCTTTGCTATGAATGTTTATCTTTCCATTGTGTTTTAAGCTATTCAAGAGTGTTTCATAGCTAAACAAATTTCTAGGAAATCCATTGCTGTGTTTAAATGTTCATTGAAGTGAGACATTATGCTAGGTCACTCTTAGAAGTAATTAATTGCATAAGTAGTATCATCAACTATATTCATTATGGGAACCTGGGATATTTTTTGCTAAAGAAGAGGAGTATCGCTGCAAAAACATGCCTACCAATGCTTTTGTTGGTCATTATAATTGATACACAAGATTATAAGATAGTCTGAATTGAGTTGGATTCTTTGCACATGTGTTAGATATTTTTGTTTTATTCCAAAGCATTGAATTGAAATCACCATGATTTAAGTTATTTTGTGTAGTACACTCCATCTTCATTCTTTTATAGATGCTTTGTTGTGACGTCACCAATAGCACATTGCTGCCATGGTGTAATCTACTAACTCATATATTACTCACAAGCTTTTGAACTATGTGCAACTACCTAGATGTGTAATAGAAATATTTTTCATTGAACTATTTGTTTCTTTGTAATTTTTGCATTAACAGATTATTTTTCCTTGAACTATTTGTTTCATTGTAATTTTTACATTAATGGATGTTGTGTTTGGAGAAGCGACAACATATTGACCAGGTGGAATGTCAATAGTTGAAACAAATATGGCACCACATCTCTCTATCAGTTAGATCTCCTTATTTATGATTTTCTCATGCTTCGTATTCCCTTTGTTATTACATCAAAGTCTAAAAGGAAATGTTATCAATTTTGTGAAGCTAAAAGATTTATTGCAAAAACCATCATTACATTAGCTAGGTAGATATTCACAATTGAAATAAATCTATTGCCACAACCTATCACCGCTTGGATTTTTTTTATTTTTTACCTTTTCCCATGCTTGTCAATCTCCTTATCAATTGTTGTAGCTAATTTTTTTTTGCAGTAACATGCATACTAATGCATTGTTTAAGAATTGACTAATGACTCCTCATTATAAATCATTGATGAAATTCGAAGATAGATGGAATAATGCTAACTATTCTTTAAATATTATATTGACACAAGAAATTATCATCCTGATCTAATGATATGGACGCCAACCATCAATTATGAAACACTTGACATTAGTGTGGTTAATAGCTACTTAGCTAGCATGGTAAAAAATCCCCATTGATTGTAATGCAAGTTTATATATTCTTTGATTACTATGTATTTGATTCATAAGAATGGGTATTCTGTGACTACTTCATGCACACAATTACATTACCATTGAAATAAACCATTCATGAATCATCAATAGGTAAGAAAAGAAACATACCACAACCAAACTATCACAATATAAACAATGGCACTTTAGGAAGGTTTTCTTGTTAATCTAGGTTGTCATTGATGTCAATAGTGGATCGTCAATATGGCAGTGACTGGGATGGAAAATATTCTTGAAGATGCCAGAGGATGACTATAGCTCTTGTTAAGATATGAAGACAAATGAAGTAACAATCTTGTACCTTGATGATCATAATGAAGGATTACCATATCACTGCACTTGATGAAGGTCTAGAAAATATACATGATGATGACACCACATGATGACATGTTCTACCTCTAACATGGACCATGATGATGACTAATAATTGGAAGACTACCCTCTATGCCTGGACCATGATGACTTATCTTACCTATGATGACTTATCTTACATTGAAACACTGGACTATGATGATGACCCTATGTTGAAGAAGTTAAGTAATAAGGCAATCAAGAACATGTAGAGGGAAAAGACATAATGACATGAAGACAAGGACATGATCAAGGGCATAATGATGGTGGCCCTACATTGAAGAAGACAAGGACATGAATTGTGAAGACAATTAACGAAGGAATCATCCATGAAGAAGAAGCCCATCTATGAAAGAATGTTGCTGTCCTAGATTTCTACACTCATAAAGATCAGTCACATTAAAAAATACTTAGAGGAAGAATTCTTCCATGAGACCTACACCATCTTAAAGAGCATATTTTTCCCTTTCTAACGAGCTATTATATGCCTCCTAACTCCTTCTAGATTGTGAGAAATTGAATTTATAAGTTAGAAAAATTATTATTTTTTCCTAGCCGACCTAAGCCGACTTGTGTAGGCTCAACATGTCGTCCAAGAGACATGTCTCTTCGTCAAATGAAAAACCAGTATAAATAAGGATTCAGACACTTCATTTTCATCATAAAATTGGTGAAAAATACAGAGAAGCAACACAGAAATAAGACAGGAGGCCGAGGAGGACAGAGAAGACATTGTTGTTTGGGAAAATTCTTTTTTTGATTTTCTGTGATTGATTGTTGGGCTAAACAGTACTACAACAAACCTGTGACAAGTGTGTGTGGACAACATTGCAGAAGTTTGGAATTTCTGTTTGGGCTTAAAACTTACCACTGGACAACACCAAGAACGTGATAAATGGATGACTATCCTCATCTCCCTGTGGACTAAACCGTTGACACAGTCCTGTGTTTTTTAGTGGCTGTAATTTTTCAGAATGTGGAAAGATTCCCGTGGCTCGGGTTGTCTACCTTTAGAACACATTACAATTTAGCTGTAAAGGTCTTGAAATACACAACAACAGGCTCGGTTTAATCATTGTTGGATAAGGCTCGGTCATATGATTATTCCCCTTGGAGAAGGCCTAGTTTGGATTACTTAGAACCTGTAATAACCTACAGGAGCTCAGATTTGTGAAAGTTGTTGTGGAAATGTTGCTGGCCCAGACTGAGCATTTGTATCATAACCTTAGACTTGTGAGAAGCCTTGCTTGTTGAAGGCTCTGTGGAAAGAGTGGAGCTTGTACTTAGCTCAGATAACAGAGATTTGTAGCTTGGATATATTTGTGGAGGAACTAAGACAATCTCCTATATATATACTTCAAACTTGTGTTCAGTAACCATTGGAGAACTGTGATCAGTAGCCTACAAGAGCTCATACAATCTTAAGCTTAGATTGCAGACCTTGTTGGAAACTTGGAGTTCATATTTATTGGAAAGCTCGGATTAGGAAGAACAACCACTTGTGGGCAGTGAACCAGACCTCAGATTAGTAGCACAATCACCTTTCAAGAGGGGAGTCTCATATTGTGGAAAGTGTGGAAAGATAAAATGACTCTGCCTCTAGTGACCTTGGTGTTAAAATTGGCAACCAGGGCAAAACTTCATGTGGGTCATCTTATTCATGGCTGATAATATTTTTATTAGATTCCCCTCATCGAGAGGTGTAGGATTGATATAAAGATCATCCGATTCCGATAAGTATTCATGGAGATATGAATTTATTTTGAATATGGAATTATTATCAAGCTGACCTACAACTCATGTAGGCTCAGAAGCCCAACAGTTGCATCTATTCACCCACCAACGTTGTGTATAAATATAAGAGGAATTTTCCTCATTTGGACTCACTCATCTCATCACATCTCTCTCTCTCTCTACTACACAGAAATGAGTCTCTTCTCTACTGCGCTGAAATGGGTCTCTCTCTCACACATGTGAAGCCGGAAGCTGTTGAATTTGAAGCTGCAACTGCAGAAGTAAAGATTGACTTGCGTGGCCTAGAAGATCTCCTCTTTGGAACTACACTGAAGGTTCATCTGAACCTCCTCTGAAAGCCGCAACTTTTGGTGGTGGAATGAAGTCAATCCGATGAACGGTTTATAAGATATCGACTGCCCTAGTTTGAAGCCGGAAACTGCTGAAACTGAAGCTGCAACTGCAGAAGTAAAGATTGACTTGCGTGTCCTAGAAGATCTCCCCTTTGGAACTGCGCTGTAGGTTCATCTGAACCTCCTATGAAAGCTGCAATTTTTGGTGGTGGAATGAAGTCAATCCGATGAATGGTTTGCAAGATATCGACTGCCCTAGTTTGAAGCCGGAAACTGCTAAAGCTGCAACTGCAGAAGTAAAGATTGACCTGCGTGGCCTAGAAGATCTCCTCTTTGGAACTGCACTGTAGGTTCATCTGAACCTCCTCTGAAAGCCGCAACTTTTGGTGGTGGAATGAAGTCAATCCAATGAACAGTTTGCAAGATATCGTCTGCCCTAGTTTGATAATGAAGCCGCTAATGCTGATGCTATTGATCTAGGGTTTGCTACTGCTGATATGAATCAGATTTATTGTACTATTTCTCTCTGCTGAATTATTGAAGATAAAAGAAGATTTGATCAAAGGGTTTCCCCACACATTGTGGGGTTTTTCCCTGGCTAGCCGCCACATCTTGTGTCTCTTGTCTTGGCTTGTTTTCTGTCGATCGTTTAATGTTCTATCTGCACTTTACTTTATGTACGTGTGATTGCTAATCTTTGGAATATAATAAGGAAAAGAAGTAAACTGTTATAAGCATAAAACATAACATAACTTAACATGGTATCAGAGTTGAGGTGAAGACAAATCCCGAGCAAGAGCAAGAGCAATCACCGAAGAGAAGATTGGCAAGGCTATCCTAAAAGAACTATGGGGTCCTCAACACACTTTCCTGCCGAAGACAAGCTCCATGAGAAAGATGACTATCACACATGGAAGATGTCTATCGATCTAACCCTAGAAGATCCAGGAGTGCTGGACCATGTAAGAGGCAATATTGTTGAGCCTCCATCAAATGCATCTGCTGCTGCATGGAACAAATGGAAAATCGAAGAAGTCAAAATAGAAGATCATCCAGGACTCTATCGACAAGCACTTGGTGTCCTACATCTCTGAACTGGACACCTCCAAGGAAATCTACGATAGACTGGGAAATGGCACTCACGACTCTTGGAGGATTACCATACGAATGGTACGTGTTCAGGACTACTCTTCTGAACTATAATGTAATTCCTGGTTTCGAGGAATTAATGGCTAGATGCATTCAAGAAGAAACAAGGGAAGAAGAGCAAGAAATGCCCATGCCTAAAGGTCCTCCTGCTGCCTTTTCTTCTCATGCTAAGAAAAGAAATAATTCCGGGACTAAATCAAAAGGAAATGCTGGACCTAAGGGTGGAAGAAAAGGATGATGTTACATCTGCGATAAAGAAGGTCACTATGCTAGGGAGTGCCCTGATAGAAAGGACTCACACCGGGATGATGATCAAAATCCCTCTGATGGCAAATCAAAGGAATGACAAATTCAACAACAAAGGTAAGAGGAGAGCTGGGGATCGAGGAAGAGGACAACCATTCAAGAAGGCTAGAAAGTCCAGGATGTATTAAATGCACATGACCTCAAAAAGAACCTAGTGTCCATCTCGGTAATGGAAGACAAAGGCTACAAGGTAACCTTCAGCAATGGCAAGGTATGTATATGGAAAAATAATGTTAAAGATGCCTTTACTCTTGGGTTTAGTGTTGATTCATTATATCAGGTTGATGGAAGTCTGCTAGGTGTCATGTCTTATGACACATCTCTTCAGTTCGAACTTTGGCATTAGAGGTTTGCCCCCCTTCATTATAAAGCTATACTCGGTGTAAGACAAATGGTGACAGGGATGCCTGAATTTTGAGTAGAGAAAGAAGGTGTATGTCCAGGATGTGCCGAAGGAAAGCTCAAAAGGGGACCATTCCCCTCAAGCCAAAGCAAGACCTCCGATATATTACAATTGGTTCACTCAGGCATACCTGAGGTTGGCATTAAGAGGGAGACTACTACACCACATACTCCTGAGCAGAATGGTGTGGTGGGAAGGAAGAACCGCATGATGATGGAAGCTGTCCAGGCCATGCTACATGATCAAAGACTTCCGATGTTTCTATGGGCTGAAACTACAATCACCGCCGTATATGTACAAAATCGATGCCCTCATCAAGCATTGGGTTCTAAGACTCCTGAAGAAAAGTTCACCGCAAGGTGAACAATCTTCCGACTTTGAGGAGCTCTCAAGAAGCCGACACCGGGAACCGAAAGAAAAGGATGATGAATAAATGCCTGATGCAGAAGAACCCATGGATCTGATTGATTCTCATCCACATGAGCCTTCCTCTTCTAGGAAGAGGCCTTCATGGCTTAGGGGGATACTTGATGATGCTGAAGGACATGCTGCACCCTGAGGAACCTTCCATCAAAGTAAGAAACTTAACAGGTATCAGGGATACCTGACCATCATGAGAACGATCATACAAAATGAACCTTCATCATTCTCAGATGTCATCAAGCATTAACTATGGAAGGATGCTATGACCATAGAATATGAGTCTATTATGGAGAATGATGTCTGGGAAGTAGTTCCCAGACACTGGACAAGACAATTGTTACTTCAAAATGGCTTTACAAGATAAAGCATGCAACAAATGGAAGTATGGAAAAGTATAAGGTTCATTTTGTTGCTCGTGGTTTATCCAGAAGGGAGGTATAGACTATGATATTTGCACCTATTGCCAGATATACGACCATCCGCTTGATCATAGCCCTTGTGGCTTCACAAGGATGGAACCTACATCAGATGGATGTTAAGACCGCGTTCTTGCATGGTTCTATCAAAGAAGAGGTCTATGTGGAGCAACTTGAAGGATTTGAGATTTATGATTGAAAATCTCATGTATGCAGGTTGAAGAAGGCTCTCTATGGGCTGAAGCAAGCACCTCGAGCATGGTATGAAAGGATTGATAACTACTTGATGAAGCTGGGATTCACTAGGAGTGAAGCTGATCCTAACCTTCACTTTAAGGTTGAAGATGACAAGCCTCTCATACTGGTGTTGTATGTGGATGACCTCTTTCTAACAGGTGCAAACCCTCTCATTCACAAATGTAAGAGTGAGATGGCTTCTGAATTTGAAATGAAGGACCAAGGACTTGAAGTGTGGCAGAAGCCAAGGGAAATTTTCCTATCTTAAGGAAAATATGTGGTAAATATATTGGAAAGATTCGGTATGATGGACTGCAAGCCTGTGACTACCTCAAGGATCTTAACTTTTAGAAGTTATATGGTAGTGATGTCGGACCAGACTTGGGAAATGCCTCTGAGTTTCAAAAACTCATTTGCATTGATGTTCTTGGTGAACCTTCGTCCGAACATATGTTTTGCAGTTAGCATTGTGAGCTCATATTTGTTTGAGCCTCACTGGATTGATGCCAGGAATCTTCTGAGATGTCTTCAGGACACAATCTCTCATGGATTAAGATACACTGCCGGAGATGTGAGACTACTTGGATATACTGATGTTGATTGGGCAGGCAATGTGGTGGACCATAAGAGCACTTCCAGGTACTGTTTCACCTTGGGATCTGCTTCGATATCCTGGATGAGTAGGAAGCAGAAGTCGGTGGCTTTGAGCACCACCGAAGCAGGATATATTGTTGCTAGCATAACCTTGTGTGAGGCACTCTGGTTGCAAAATCTCTTCAGTGAGCTATTTGGATTTACATTGGATACCACTGTGATTCTCTGTAACAACCAGAGGTGGGATTCGATTATTGAGGAATCCCGTATTCGTCAATTGCTCCAGCAGATAGACATCATCTGGGATATGGTAAGTTGATGAGCAAGGAAGCTCCATCACATTAAGATGATGTACAGGTTGATACACCTTGTCAAAGCCCTGAGGAAAGATCTAATCTGTGATTTTCCCAAACAACTTGGAGTCAGCAAGAAACCTTTGTACAAGGGTCCTGCATGTTGCATACATTGAGCTCTGGGAGCTCTGAGGGCTTGCGGTTCCTACTGGAGCAACATATGACCACAGGGTGACTCACCCTCCCCTGGTGGTGCACACTGGAACAAGATGATTCGCTCTCTTGTGGGACAAGATGATTCGCTCTCTTGTGGAACAGGATGATTCACTCTCCTGTGTAGCAGGATGATTAGTTCTCCTGTGAGGCCTGGATTGATGTGTTCTCCATGGCAGCCTGGATTGATGTGTTCTCCACGGCGATTGTAGCAGGATTGATGTGTTCTCCTGTGAGGACAGGATTGATTAGTTCTCCTGTCGAGGCATCCTACCCATGCAGTCTGGGACTCATGGGAAGTACCTCTCATCTGATCAATGAGCAGGGAAATGAAGTTAGGGACCATAGTAGTACCGATGGACGCATCGTTGTATCTACCGTACTCCCTACGCTAGGATGACCTCCATTGATCTGGGATCAATGATACTGGTCTGGGACCAGTGGTACATACTCCGAGACTGACTTCGTGTTAGTGCAGTACTGGTCTGGGACCAGTGAGAGTGGTACATACTATGACACTGACTTCGGGTCGGTTGAGACTGGTCTGGGACCAGTGGTACACTCTCTGAGACTGTGATACTGGTCTGGGACCAGTGGTAGGAGTTGTACCATATTATGACGCTGACTTCGGGTCGGTTGAGACTGGTCTGGGACCAGTGGTACATACTCCGAGACTGACTTCATGTCAGTGCAGTACTGGTCTGGGACCAGTGAGAGTGGTACACACTATGACGCTGACTTCAGGTCGGTTGAGACTGGTCTGGGACCAGTGGTACACTCTCTGAGACTGTGATACTGGTCTGGGACCAGTGGTAGGAGTTGTACCATACTATGACGCTGACTTCGGGTCGGTTGAGACTGGTCTGGGACCAGTGGTACATACTTCGAGACTGACTTCATGTTAGTGCAGTACTGGTCTGGGACCAGTGAGAGTGGTACACACTATGACGCTGACTTCGGGTCGGTTGAGATTAGTCTGGGACCAGTGGTACACTCTCTGAGACTGCGATACTGGTCTGGGACCAGTGGTAGGAGTGGTACTTACTATGAAGCTGACTTCGGGTCGGCTGAGACTGGTCTGGGACCAGTGGTAGGAGTGGTAATTACTATGAAGCTGACTTCGGGTCGGCTAAGACTGGTCTGGGACCAGCGGTAGGAGTGGTAATTACTATGAAGCTGACTTCGGGTCGGCTGAGACTGGTCTAGGACCAGTGGTACGCACTCTGAGACTGACTTTGAGTTAGTGGAGGATGATACTGGTCTAGGACCAGTGGAGTTGTACTCACTATGACGCTGACTTCGGGTTGGTTGAGACTGGTCTGGGACCAGTGGTACATACTCTGAGACTGACTTTGAGTCAGTATGATACATCCTCGATCATTTCTTCTTCTTCATAATTCAGACAAAAGCAGAGCATAACAAAACAATGCAAGAGCAGAGCATAAAAGAGCAAAACAGTACATATCAGTGCAGGGCAGAACAAGACAAAGAAGAACAGGCAGAATAGAGCAGAGCAGGGCAAGGGTCAGGCTGTACAGGGCAGTGCATTTAATGGATGAATAGTAATGACCGATAGACAGATTGCAGATGAAGTTCTCCATGGTTGAGAGGGAGTGTTAAAATTGGCAACCAGGGAAAAACTTCATGTGTGTCATCTTATTCATGGCTGATAATATTTTTATTAGATTCTCTCGTCGAGAGGTGTAGGATTGATATAAATATCATCTGATTCCGATAAGTATTCATGGAGATATGAATTTATTTTGATTATGGAATTATTATCAAGCCGACCTACAACTCATGTAGGCTCAGAAGCCCAACAGTCGCATCTATTCACCCACCAACGTTGTGTATAATATAAGAGGACTTTTCCTCATTTGGACTCACTCATCTCATCACATCTCTCTCTCTCTCTCTCTACTACGAAGAAATGAGTCTCTTCTCTACTGCGCTGAAATGGGTCTCTCTCTCACACATGTGAAGCCGGAAGCTGTTGAATTTGGAGCTGCAACTACAGAAGTAAAGATTGACTTGCGTGGCCTAGAATATCTCCTCTTTGGAACTACACTATAGGTTCATCTGAACCTCCTCTGAAAGCCGCAACTTTTGGTGGTGGAATGAAGTCAATCCGATGAACGGTTTGCAAGATATCGACTACCCTAGTTTGAAGCCGGAAATTGCTGAAACTGAAGCTGCAACTGCAGAAGTAAAGATTGACTTGCGTGTCCTAGAATATCTCCTCTTTGGAACTACGCTGTAGGTTCATCTGAACCTCCTCTGAAAGCCACAACTTTTGGTGGTGGAATGAATTCAATCCGATGAACGGTTTGCAAGATATCGACTGCCCTAGTTTGAAGCCGGAAACTGCTGAAGCTGCAACTGCATAAGTAAAGATTGACCTACGTGGCCTAGAAGATCTCCTCTTTGGAACTGCACTGTAGGTTCATTTGAACCTCCTCTGAAAGCCGCAACTTTTGGTGGTGGAATGAAGTCAATCCGACGAACGGTTTGCAAGATATCGTCTGCCCTAGTTTGATAATGAAGCCGCTAATGCTGATGCTATTGATCTAGGGTTTGCTACTACTGATATGAATCGGATTTATTGTACTATTTCTCTCTGCTGAATTATTGAAGATAAAAGAAGATTTGATCAAGGGGTTTCCCCACCAATTGTGGGGTTTGTCCCTGGCTAGCCGCCACATCTTGTGTCTCTTGTCTTGGCTTGTTTTCTGTCGATCGTTTAATGTTCTATCTGCACTTTACTTTATGTACATGTGATTGCTAATCTTTGGAATATAATAAGGAAAAGAAGTAAACTGTTATAAGCATAGAACATACCATAAATTAACACTTGCTTTACAAGACCTTGTCTTGGAAACATCTATTGATAGTCTTTTGTGGATTGGGAGCTTCCTTGGGGATACTATTGAAGACAACATTGAAAATTTGTTTTTTGAAGCATATTGAAGACTTGATCAAACATAATACTTTTTATGAAGACTTGAAGACTGGTAGACTTGTGAATACTTGTTGAACATTTTTGGAGTAGCCTTTGAGCATAATGATTAAACACTGTTGGAGCAGACTTGGAGCAATTTTGGGTAGATCCCTGTAGACTTGAAGACATCTTATTGGGAAGTAGTGTAGAAGCTGATCTTTGAGACACCCTTGGAGACCATGATACATTGCCGAAGTCATCATGAGGTGACTTGAAGAATTTTCTTGGGTACGATGAAGAGCATTGGTGACACCTTCTAGAAGATCTCAAGGTTGTCATTGATAACGTAACAAGGAGACTACAATGAAGACTAAGTGAAGATTATTAAGGCTCGTTGAAGAGGACATTGGGAGCCGTGAAGTATAGCCAAAATATATCTTGACGAAGTAAAGCAAGGGTTGGAGCCTCGAAAAGACAAGGTTGGTGCCTTGGAAGATAGGGTTTGAACCCTAGAGGATCAGAGTCCTCAAGAAACCAGGCCGGAGCCTAAACCAGATATAGGGTTGGAGCCCTTGAGGTTGGTGCCTCAAAATTGACAAGGTTGGAGCCTGGCGAATTGAAGATCGGTGTATTCATCTGGGGTTGGAGCCATACATATATTGTACTTGATTTATTGAAGAAATTAATAAAAACATTTATTATTATTGTTCATTTTGTGTTCTAAATATAAGTGATCTAACTAGTAAAAGTAACAATTGAAAAGAAATATTGATTCAACCCCCCTCTCATATTTCCAACACTTATGGGGTAAAATGATTTTTAAATCATCACAACATCATGAGATAGGCCAAGAGAAGAAGTTTCAGTTATCGTAAACTCCCAAATTACTCTATAAGTGTTTACACCATGATTGGGGGTGCTTCATGATATTTGAGGTACATGGTGTATCATGTTTAGCTCCTGGGTGGTCCAAGATGGATTGGTGCATCATAGATGGTCCATGGTGGATTTGCATGGTGGACACAACTTATTCAATGGCTTCTTGATTCAATTGGGTGCTTGCTTAACATTATTCCCTAAGGAATTGAAGTTCTCTTGCTTACTTTGTGGACACCCTTTAGTGTGACTCCATGTGAACTTGGGATGGAGAGGCGTGGATACACCTTGAGTAGCTATGCCATCTTGCAACTTGAATTGTGTATGACATCACCTTGGTGCTTGACATGTGTACCATTGGAGTGGAGTTGTTCGCTTGTGTAGTCCTACACGAGCTTATTGTAGGTTGCTTGTAAGGGTTTGGGTCCACATTATATAATTGGCCTCTCTTACCTCATCTATATATAAAAAAATGACACAATACTTGATTGTCATTTATTCACTCAATTATATTTCACTCTTGTGTAAAGATGTGATTTTGAGGAGTGCAAACTAGTCTTCCTTTGGTTTTCTCTCTCTCTTAACCTTCGTTTGTACTTAGTCTCTTTCTCTCTTTTATATTTGTTATGGTTTCATGGTCTTTGTGGAGTAACTTGAGGTCTAGCATTAGGGTTTATCTCAGGGAGGTTTGGGATTAGGGTTTTTGATAAAACCCTAGCGTATATTTGGAAAAGAAGATAATATATGACCTTGGAGGTCTGATTTAAGTTATTTTTGCATGTTGGAGTTCCTTGAATGAGATATGGATTTTCTTGGTTTTCCCTAGCTAGGGCATTGGAGAGGTAGTGTATTGTATGAGCCTTTTAATAAGGTGATGACATGCGTAACAACTTCATCTTGTGTATATTAATGAGTTTTTAAATAGCCAAATACTTGTGTAATTTGAGTATTTCAATTTCAACCATCTATGCTCTTCAAGAATATTTACAATTATATATCCTATTGATTTGAAACAAGTAAAGGGAATTTTTTTAAAGTGATTTAACATTATAATTTAAGAAGTTGTGGTATGTATTTTGTTGAATGGTTGAGTCAAATTTCACTTAATTGAGGCGTTGTTTCTACCAATATTAGTCCATAGAGATGGTTAGAATATAAAATAGATAGAATAAACAAATATTATGCCAAATTCATTCAAAAATGAATAAATAAAGAAGCAATGGAGAAAAACAAGAAACAAGATAGATAATGGGAAGCAATGACATTTGAAATGGATGAAGACAATTGGTATGCTAAGAGGAAAAATGGAGAATGTTGGGCATGTGGAGCCCTCTAGTATGATCTAATGGAAGGTTATCCTTCCCCACTTTTGAAGATCTCTCCTCCAGAAGTGGTGAGCAACTCTAATGATGGATGCCTACAAGTTACATGGAAAATGCTATCACTTTTTGAGAAGTATGGTGAAAAAACTAGATTGACTTTGGCAGGATAACCTTGCCTTTTTTGTTTCATGAAATGGTTGTCTCAAGGCTCCTATTTAAAATATTTCCCAAGACTTTTATAGTTTCTAGTTCAATGAATGAGATTGGATGCCATTGTGTGCTCCTCATGCTTGGTGGGACATGAGGAGTACTTTGGGAACTCTAGAAAGCCTCCCTCAAGTGTGAGGAGGTAGAGGGCTACTAGACAACCTTGGTACTTGATTATGATAGGATATTCATATTTCCTTGTGTCATTCTTCGATGAAAGGTTACTTTCTATGGATATGTGTGGCTATCGAAGGAACAAATATGTGGATCCAATCAAATTCAACGTGGTGTTTTTGTGTGGATCAATAAAAATCCAATTTGTAATGTTTAACCAACTACTTTTTGGCTGTTTATTATTAGCCTTAGGGAACCTTTATTTTGCTTGATTGATGATGTCTTCCCATGATCACTTGTTTAATTGCAAGAGAATATTTTAGGTGATAACTATTTACCCCTGATATATGAGGTTAGGAGCATATGTATAGCCAAAATACATCATTATTTTCTTGTTGGTATGTTGCTTAACTTATGTTTTTTTGGGGAGAGAGACCAATATCTAAGATGGAAGTAGGTCCATGGGAAGATTGAGAGGGATCCACCTGTGAAACATACATCCTACTAAAAGAAATATACATATACAAATTAGATGAGCATGTCCCATGCTCATGATCAAGACTTTTGATAATAATGATTAAAATAATGAACAAGAGTGGTATTGTTGAATATGCGTAGGGGGAGGGGGTTGGTGCATGGTATCTAACATGTGTTGAAGTATAAGAGATTTCTAATGCAAATACTCCCATGGGAATAACATAACCAGATAATGTGTAAAGTATTAGTTGATGCATGCTAGTCAAACTCATAGGTCTTTGACAAAAACTTGAGACTACAAATGTCATAAGGTAAGGTCCATCCTGATGTGAAATAGTGCCAAAGTTGAACATCAAGGGGACTGATGGAATCAATGGGAAATAATGAATTATGAATTTCACTATTCCATTTGACATTCATCATTTCATATGAGAATAAGAACCAATATACTACTTCATTCTTGGAATATGGGAGTTGATATCAACATGAATGAAGACATGATGACTAAAGGAAGGGGGCCCTTAGAAATCCACTTGTATATTAGTCAGATACCAAACTATGAAGGAATGATGTGGGTTCATGATGAATGAGGTCAACATAAGTAGAGTGGAGACTATGGACATCGCTTGTTTAGAACATACATTATGGTGGATCAAATGGTAATAGCCAAAAAAATGAAGAGAAACAAGACTCTGCAGTTGGGAGGGCTACTAGAGGGGGTACTCGATAAGTAATTGCTTTGACTAGAAGTGTGGGTATGTCTACAAGAACATAAGAAATGGTAAATCTCAATTGAGGATCTGGGGAATGCAATGGAGGGCCATTGATGTGGTACTAGGAACATAGTGAAAATTTGTAATGTAGATTCTTTGACCAAGGGAAACCAAAACTACAACTAGGTAATGAAGAGGTGGCATGAATATGGGAGAAAATTTTCTTCCAAAAAATATTTGTATACTTTCCAAAAGAATAAATGAATATTGCTAGGAACATAGAATGCATGAATATAAGTACTCCAATGATAATGGTGACTTGTGTAGTGGTGGAAGTGGGCAACTGCAAAGGGTTCCCCCCCTTGGTTTGTCCCCATGTGGGTTGGTGGATGGAGGGTGATCACACAAATGATCCACTGGTGGAGGCATATGCGAGGAAAAATGCGAAGGTAGTGGCACATTAATGATTATCAAGTGAATTGGTGTCCATGATCCAGGTGGATATTGGTGGCCACCCGCCTATTCCACTTTGACCCCCACCATTGTTTCTTTTAGTTTCCTTATTTGTAGCACAATTTACTGTTTTTGGTAGTTTTTCAGGTCCAAAACTTCCAGAATTGTTTTGAGGCCCTAAAAAACATTTTTTTAGGAAAAATGGTGCAACATGGGTTGTATTCTAATGTTGGCCTCTCGAGAGTTTTAGTTCTCAGATAGATCTTTCTAACGAGGTATTGTGCGTGTCAAATGAAGATCCTATGCCAAAGTTACGACCCTGGGAAGTTGATGTACCAATTTACCCAAATGGGGCCCATAGTTTGGCGCTTCATCTCCTAGGGTTAGCTCATTGTAACATAGTTTAGAGGCATGTAGCTGCCACATCTCTTCTCAGAGATAAGCTACCATAGCTCAAGCTAGTCTTATTTCCATTATGTTTGTAAGCGTATTTCAGTATTTGATATTAATGAAACGAAGTGTTATTTCTGCTGCATCTCTGTATTTATGGTTATATATGTAATTTGCTGTGTTCATGTTTATATATGGATCAGTCCAATAGCGTGAGGGTATGAGTAAAAAAAACAATGAGAAAGAAGCATGAGGTTGATTCTTAAGAGCTGCAAACAGATAGCTCCGGGTATTGAGGATGATGCAACATGGATGCCATTAATACCAGGGAGGCAATCCACGTGGGTGGAGAAATAACTATTGACTAGCCAAACTGAATGTTGAAGGGGAGGTGTTGGAAGCATGCTTAGTTAGGTATAAAAATTAGATGACAAGATCGATGGGTGTGGATTGGTAAATGCAAGAAGCTAAAAGGGAGTATCTAGTATGCTATTTTGAAGAACTACATAATTGAAGGGGTAAGATAATTCCCCAAGTTAGATGCATCATGGATACCTTCGAGGAATCCACACACATGAAATTGAATAACTAAAGTGAAGTGTTTATTGTTGGGTCCCTATAATACTAGTGATTACCCCATTAATATTGTAGTTATACCCCTTATTAATATTGTTGTGCCCCTATTGTCCCCATATTGTTATTACTGTGCCCCATAGAATCCCTCTATTGTTATTTTTGTGGCTTTATATTATTATTGTTAGGTCGGCTGGATTATATTGTGACTCCTTAGACTCCTATATATAGAAAGAAGTTTTGTCATTTGAATCATCCAAGAATTGTTCATTTATGTAATGTAAAGGAGGTTGCCCCCTCGAAGAGGCTGAATTCTAAGGCGTTGATCTATCTTTTCTTGAGCTGGTTTCATAACATTTGGTATCAGAGCTTTGGATTCTAGGGTTTCGCTGCTCCAAACAGGTCATCGTGGAATTTTCGCTATAAATTTTTTTCTGTGATGTTTTAGAAGTAGAAAAAAAACCCATTTGAGAAGAAATCGCGTTGAACCTTGGATCTGAATTTCATAACTTTTCGCGCAACATTTACGGAGATATGATCTGAGGAAGTTGGTCTTTTTGCAGACTCCTGAATTACATTCAAAAAAGGTGACCTGGGGAAAATCGTCATAACTTTCTCTCTGGGGATCGGATTGAAATTTCATAAGAAGGTACAGAAAGATGACGGAATGTAGTTTCTTCTATGCATGTTTCAGATCCAAAGGTCGAAACAGTGACTCATGGCACATCGTACAAGTTCGCTCTACTGAACTAGTCTATAAGCAAGTCACTGTGGGAGATTTCACATAGCTCTTCCTTGGAGAATCCAATTTGGGTCAGACTTGTGGCATTGGAAAGAGGACACAAAGGGCTACTACAGCTCACAAATTCAGAACTAGATGATTGGAAAGTAAAGAGATACATCAGAGGCAATATCGAGCTCCTACAAAGTGAAAAAAGGTGTGTAGATTTTCTTAAATTTTTGCTTAAGCTTGGTTTGAAAATTTATTTTGAAGGAATTCAAAGGGCATAGTAGAGCATTATTATCGGTAACTGATGCTCTGAGGAATGAAAATGCAAACACCTAGTAAGGAACCCGAAAGGTCAAAAGAAGAGGATATACTCCAGGAACAAAGCCTAGATGAAGAACAAATAAATCCAACCATATCTTGTAATGCATTGGCGGGAATTACCACTCCTCAAACCATCAAGATAGAAGGAAAAATCAAGAAGAAAAAGGTAATAGTGTTGATTGATTCAGGAAGCACCCACAATTTTGTTCATTGTAAGGTAGCAAAAGAATTGAATTGTTTCCTATATCCAGCACCAGAGTGTCAAGTGATGATTGCAAATGGAGGAACAATAAATTGCTCTGGAAAGTGCCATAATATTAAGCTATCCATGGGAGAATATGTATTGACTAGCCCAATTCTTTCCATTCCAATGGGAGGTGCTGAGGTTGTACTAGGAGTCCAATGGCTACAATACCTGGGTACAATAGCTTTTAGTTTTCAAGAACATTTCATCAAATTTTATACGGAAGGAAACGAAGTTGAATTAAGGGGTATTGCAGGGAAACCAGGAAAGATAATCAGCTCTAATATTATGAAAAAGCTTCTAAAAAAGGAGCAAAGAGGTGTAATTACACAATTATGCTTGCTAGATGTTTCCACATCGGAATCATCTATTTCTCCAGATCTCCAAAAAGTCCTGGACAATCATTCCAAGGTATTTGAGACTCCCAAAGGTCTCCCACCTATGCGTGACCATGATCATGCTATTCATCTGATTCCAGGAAGTTTTCCTCCAAACAACAGGCCGTACAGATATCCCTATGTCCAAAAGAGTGAAATTGAACGTATGGTTGCAGAAATGCTAGACGCTGGTATAATTCAACCGAGTCAAAGTTCTTTCTCTGCTCCAGTAGTATTGGTGCACAAGAAGGATGGATCATGGCGCATGTGTCCAGATTATAGGGAGCTCAACAAGCTCACTATTAAAGATAAGTTCCCCATTCCTGTCATTGATGAATTACTGGATGAATTGCATGGATCAATTTACTTCACCAAGTTGGATCTTCGTTCAGGATATCATCAAATCAGAATGAAGACTGAAGACATTACGAAAACAACATTTAGAACTCATGAGGGTCATTATGAATTTTTGGTCATGCCTTTTGGCATTACCAATGCACCTTCAAAATTTCAAGGTTTGATGAATTCAATTTTCAAACCATTCCTTAGAAAATTTGTGTTAGTATTTTTTGATGATATACTAATCTACAAAGAGTCTAGGAAGGATCATGTTGAACATGTTGACAAGGTGCTACAACTATTGAAGGAGAAACAATTATATGAAAAAATATCCAAATATTTCTTTGGAGTCCAGGAGGTGGAATATTTGGTCATATCTAACTCATGAAGGAGTTAAGGTAGACCCTAGAAAAATTAAAGCCATTAAGGAATGGAAAATCCCCACATCCATAAAGCATCTGCGAGGATTTCTGGGGTTGACAGGGTATTATCGCAAGTTTGTTAAGAATTATGGGAGAATAGCAGCACCTCTAACAACATTATTGAAGAAAATATGCATTTTCATGGACTCCGGAAGCAACAAAGGCCTTTGAACATCTTAAAGAGGCAACGTGCCAAGCACCTGTCTTAGCTACACCGGACTTCACAAAAACCTTTATTATGGAATGTGATGCTTCAGGAAATGGAATTGGTGCTGTTCTAATGCAAGATGAAAGACCCATTGCATTTGAAAGTCGTCCAATCAAGGGAAAGTTTTTAAGCAAAGCTATTTATGAGAAGGAAATGTTGGCAATACTCCATGCACTTAAGAAATGGCGACCCTACCTAATGGGTAGACACTTCAAGGTAAAAACGGATCATGATAGCCTTAAATACTTCTTACAACAAAGATTATCCTCTGAAGAGCAACAAAAGTGGGTCACAAAGATGTTGGGTTATGACTTTGAAATCATCTACAAAAAAGGGAAGCAAAATGTGGTGGCAGATGCACTCTCAAGAAAGGATGAGGATGTGGAAGCATTGTTGTGCGCCATTTCTATTATCCAACCAGATTGGATAAACGAAGCAAGGGAGGAATGGAAGAATGACGAAGAAGTGTGGGCACTTATTCGAAAGTTACAACAAGATTCCAGTATGTCTGGTACATTTAGCTGGCAAAATGATTCGTTATGGTACAAAGATTGCTTATACCTCTGTAAGAATTCCTAGCTAAAACAAAAGATTATTATGGAATTGCACACTTCTCCCTTAGGAGGGCACTCAGGATTTTTAAAAACTTACCACAGAGTTAAGAAGGAACTTTTGTGGGATGGCCTTAAATCAGATATTCAAAAGTTTGTGGCTGAATGTTTGGTTTGCCAACAAAATAAAGTTGAAACAATTAAGACACCGGGTCTATTACAACCTTTATCCATTCCAAGCCAACGTTGGGAGGAGGTTTCAATGGATTTTATCACAGGTTTACCCAAGTATGAGTGAAAGAGTGTCATCATGGTGGTAGTTGACAGACTTACCAAGTATGCACACTTTTGTGCATTATCACATCCATTTAAAGCCAGTACAGTTTCTACTGCATTTATGGAAACAATTCAAAAGCTACATGGAAACCCAAAGATTATCGTAAGTGACAGAGATCCCATTTTCACTGGAAATTTTTGGACAAAAATATTTTCTTGTCTTGGTACTCAATTAGCTCATAGCTCATCTTATCATCCTCAATCTGATGGGCAAACTCAGATAGTAAACAAATGCTTAGAAGGATATCTTCGTTGCTTTGTATCTGATAAACAGACACAATGGGTCAAATGGTTGCATCTGGCTGAATGGTGGTATAACACTTCCTTCCATACAGCAACAAAAATGACCCCATTTATGGCACTTTATGGGTATCAACCACCATCCATCACATCATATTTAAGAGAAAATTCTAAGGTTTAGGCAGTGGAACATCACATCGAACATCAACAACAAGTCCTCCAACTCTTGAAGGATAACCTCGTGTTGGCACAAAATAGAATGAAACAACAGGCAGATCAACATCGCAGTGAAAGTAGTTTTGATGTAGGTGATTGGGTATTCCTACGGCTACAACCATATAAGCAAATGTCCCTCAAGCAAGCTAAGAAGGATAATAAATTATCACCAAAGTATTATGGTCTGTACAAGGTGTTGCAAAATATTGGTACTATGGCATACAAATTGGAGCTTCCTACAGCTTCTCGATTGCACCCAGTTTTCCATGTTTCATGTTTAAAGAAGGTTATAGGCGACAAGCTCCCAGTTCAAATAATATTGCCAGAACTTGACGAGGAAGGAAAAATTATATTGGAACCGGAAGCAGTCACAGAAACAAGAACTCGACAGCTACGAAATCGTTCAATTTCAGAGTATCTTATCAAGTGGAAGAACTTATCCGCTGAAGATTCCACATGGGAGGATGAGAATTTTATGCAGAAGCATCCAGAACTACTCAAGCGTTGAGGACAACACTTTTTTGAAGGAGAGGGGCATGTTGGGTCCCTATAATACTAGTGATTACCCCATTACTATTGTAGTTATACCCCTTATTAATATTGTTGTGCCCCTATTGCCCCCATATTGTTATTACTGTGCCCCATAGAATCCCTCTATCGTTATTTTTGTGGCATTATATTATTATTGTTAGGTCGGCTAGATTGTATTGTGACTCCTTAGACTCCTATATATAGAAAGGAGGTTTTTTCATTTGAATCATCCAAGAATTGTTCATTTATGTAATGTAAAGGAGGTTACCCCCTCGAAGAGGCTGAATTCTAAGGCGTTGATCTATCTTTTCTATCTTTTCTTGAGCTGGTTTCATAAAATTTATGATCATAGCACTTGAATAAAGTTTAATGAATCAATAATTGGAGTATCAAATATATCTACCTTATTTGATGACAAGACAAAGGGGTTAAAAAGAGTATGCGCTGTGGTGGAAATATTTCCCTAGTGTATGACACCAAGCTAAGTGCAGTTGGAATGATTGGTACCCAAACTACAAGAGTTTGAGATTAGCTAACTTGTGAAGCCAAGTCCTTACACAAATGACAAATATAGATAGTGAGATACAAGGAGTGGACAACTGGAGATATTTTCCTAATGGCTAAAGAAATATAATAGATTAATCCACATTTTGAGTGTGAGGGTTCATCAGAGGAGGGGATATTCCCATTGTGACGAACATGTGGGGAAATTGCCCTCAAATGAAAGTTTTTGTGCCCACTATTGGAGGAAAAGGAACAACGGGATCCAATAATAACCACTTTTTATAGGAGCCCAGGTCACCATTTGGGTAGGTAACCAAAGAGACCAAAGTTGAAGGGGATTTTCCACAAGAATAAATGAAGATTAATTAATGGATCACATTAACAAGGCCATGTGGTTTGTGGTAAAAATAAAGATTTATGAGGCATTACATGCCAAGGATACTTGAGTGATGTCACAAATTCAATAATTTATTCTTTTAAGTAGAAGAATTAATAAAATGGTGGCAGTTTCTGAGAGGAGATGTGAAATGGTGGAAGGTGTGTGGATATATTGAACATATCACAAGTGTGTGACATCATGCAAGGTTTTGTGTTGGGTCCCTATAATACTAGTGATTACCCCATTACTATTGTAGTTATACCCCTTATTTATATTGTTGTGCCCCTATTACCCCCATATTGTTATTTCTGTGCCCCATAGAATCCCTCTATTGTTATTTTTGTGGCTTTATATTATTATTGTTAGGTCGGCTGGATTATATTGTGACTCCTTAGACTCCTATATATAGAAAGGAGGTTTTGTCATTTGTATCATCCAAGAATTGTTCATTTATGTAATGTAAAGGAGGTTGCCCCCTCGAAGAGGCTGAATTCTAAGGCGTGAATCTCTCTTTTCTATCTTTTTGTGAGCTGGTTTCATAACATTTGGTATCAGAGCTTTGGATTCTAGGGTTTCGCTGCTCCAAACAGGTCATCGTGGCATTTTCGCTATAACTTTTTTTCTGTGATGTTTCAGAAGTCGCAAAAAAAAACCCATTTGAGAAGAAGTCGCGCTGAACCTTGGGTCCGAATTTCAGAGTTTTTCGCGTGATATTTTCGGAGATATGATCTGAGGAAGTTGGTCTTTTTGCAGACTCCTGAATTACACTCAAAACAGGTGACCTGGGGAAAATCGTCATAACTTTCTTTCTGAGCATCGGATTGAAATTTCGTAAGAAGGTAAAGAAAGAGGACAGACTGTAGTTTTCTTTTATATATTTTTCAGAGTCAAAGGTTGAAACAGTGACACGTGGCACGTCGTACAAGTTCGCTCTACTGAACTAGTCTATAATCAAGTCACTGTGGGAGATTTCGCATAACTCTTCCTTGGAGAATCCAATTTGGGTCAGACTTGTGGCATTGGAAAGAGGACACAGAGGGCTACTACAGGTCATAAAGTTAGAACTAGATAATTAGAAAGTACAGAGATACATCAGAGGCAATATCGAGCTCCTACAAAGTGAAAAAAGGTGTGTAGATTTTCTTTAATTTTTGCTTAATCTTGGTTTGAAAATTTATTTTGAAGGAATTCAAAGGGCATAGTAGAGAATTATTATCGGTAACTGATGCCCCGAGGAAAGAAAATGCAAACACCTAGTAAGGAACCTGAAAGCTCTAGCATGACTCATGAAGAAGAAGAAGAAATGCTATATGATATATCAAAATTACAAGAACAAGTGCAACAAGTGTCACTTGCACAAAAAGCAACATAATCTAAAATGGATGGTTTAAGGAAAGATGTAGAAGCTAAGATGGACGGTTTAAAGAAAGGTGTAGAAGCTAAGATGGATGGCATGGAAGCTAAGGTGAATGGCATGGACGCTAAAATTGATGGCATGGATGATAAGATGGATAAGTTGCTACAAGAAATGGTCACTAAGGGTGAAAGAGTACTAAAGGAAACTCATGATGAGAACAAAAGAAATGTTAATCATGATTCCATAGACTCTAATGTTGGATCGAAGACTCACCATGTTCCAAAAATCGATATGAGGAAGTTTGATGGCAAGGATCCCGCCACATGGATATTACAGATGGAGCAATTCTTCGATCTCAATAATGTGCAAAACACACAAAAGGTACGTATGGCAACTTTATATTTGGAACCAAATCAGTTTGTATGGTATCAATGGCTTTGTTCTCGTAAACAATTTATCACTTGGGCAATTTTTACGGAAGAATTGATAGCACATTATGAGGATACAAAAAGCAACACTTTTTTTAGCCAATTGATAAGTCTCAAACAAAAGGGTTCAATAATGGAGCACATTGAGGAGTTCCAAAAATTGAACATAAGGGTAAAAGATATTCCAGAGGAGCATAGGATTGATGTGTTCATAGGGTCTTTAAAGGATAATATCCAACATGATGTGCGCCTTTGGGAACCTGATTCATTAGAGAAGGCATTCAGGTTAGCAAGAAAAATGGAAAGCAAAATTATGGCAACTAGGAAGCATACCATTCACAACTATAAAGACGGAAGTGTTGTTGCCCATAGTCTTCCACAACCTACAAGGTTGACACCACAACAATTGGAAGAAAAAAGAGCAAAAGGGCTTTGTTACAATTGTGATAGCAAATACACAAAAGGTCATAAGTGTGCTGAGAAGAAATTATTCTACATAGATTGTGAAGAGGAAGAAGAAAAGGAGCAAGAAAGGTCAAAAGAAGAGGATATATTCCAGGAACAAAGCCTAGATGAAGAACAAATAAATCCGACCATATCTTGTAATGCATTGGCGGGAATTACCACTCCTCAAACCATCAAGATAGAAGGACAAATCAAGAAGAAAAAGGTAATAGTGTTGATTGATTCAGGAAGCACCCACAATTTTATTCATTGTAGGGTAGCAAAAGAATTGAATTGCTTCCTATATCCAGCACCAGAGTGTCAAGTGATGATTGCAAATGGAGGAACAATAAATTTTTCTGGAAAGTGCCATAATATCAAGCTATCCATGGGAGAATATGTATTGACTAGCCCAATGCTTTCCATTCCAATGGGAGGTGTGATGTTGTTGTACTAGGAGTCCAATGGCTACAATCCTTGGGTACAATAGCTTTTAATTTTCAAGAACTTTTCATGAAATTTTCTGTGGAAGGAAAGGAAGTTGAATTAAGGGGTATTGCAGGGAAACCAGGAAAGATAATCAGCTCTAATGGCATGACAAAGCTTCTAAAAAAGGAGCAAAGAGGTGTAATTGCACAATTATGTTCGCTAGATGTTTCCACATTGGAATCATCTATTTCTCCAGATCTCCAAAAAGTCCTGGACAATCATTCCAAGGTATTTGAGACTCCCAAAGGTCTCCCACCTATGCGTGATCATGATCATGCTATTCATCTGATTCCAGGAAGTGTTCCTCCAAACATCAGGCCGTACAGATATCCATATGTCCAAAAAAGTGAAATTGAACGTATGGTTGCAGAAATGCTAGAGGCTGGTATAATTCAACCGAGTCAAAGTTCTTTCTCAGCTCCAGTAGTATTGGTGCACAAGAAGGATGGATCATGGCGCATGTGTCCGGATTATAGGGAGCTCAACAAGCTCACTATTAAAGATAAGTTCCCCATTCCTGTCATTGATGAATTACTGGATGAATTGCATGGATCAATTTACTTCACCAAGTTGGATCTTCGTTCGGGATATCATCAAATAGAATGAAGATTGAAGACATTCCGAAAACGGCATTTAGAACTCATGAGGGTCATTATGAATTTTTGGTCATGCCTTTTGGCCTTACCAATGCACCTTCAACATTTCAAGGTTTGATGAATTCAATTTTCAAACCATTCCTTAGAAAATTTGTGTTAGTATTTTTTGATGATATACTAATCTACAGCAAGTCTTGGAAGGATCATGTTGAACATGTTGACAAGGTGCTACAACTATTGGAGGAGAAACAATTATATGCAAAAAGATCCAAATGTTTCTTTGGAGTCCAGGAGGTGGAATATTTGGGTCATATTGTATCTCATGAAGGAGTTAAGGTAGACCCTAGCAAAATTAAAGCCATTAAGGAATGGAAAATCCCCACATCCATAAAGCATCTGCGAGGATTTCTTGGGTTGACAGGGTATTATCGCAAGTTTGTTAAGAATTATGGGAGAATAGCAGCACCTCTAACAACATTATTGAAGAAAGATTCATTTTCATGGACTCCGGAAGCAACAAAGGCCTTTAAACATCTTAAGGAGGCAATGTGCCAAGCACCAGTCTTAGCTACACCGGACTTCACAAAAACCTTTATTGTGGAATGTGATGCTTCAGGAAATGGAATTGGTGCTGTTCTAATGCAAGATGAAAGACCCATTGCTTTTGAAAGTCGTCCAATCAAGGGAAAGTTTTTAAGAAAAGCTATTTATGAGAAGGAAATGTTGGCAATACTCCATGCACTTAAGAAATGGCGACCCTACCTAATGGGAAGACACTTCAAGGTAAAAACGGATCATGATAGCCTTAAATACTTTTTAGAACAAAGATTATCCTCTGAAGAGCAACAAAAGTGGGTCACAAAGATGTTGGGTTATGACTTTGAAATCATCTACAAAAAAGGGAAGCAAAATGTGGTGGCAGATGCACTCTCAAGAAAGGATGAGGATATGGAAGCATTGTTGTGTGCCATTTCTATTATCCAACCAGATTGGATAAACGAAGCAAAGAAGGAATGGAAGAATGACGAAGAAGTGTGGGCACTTATTCGAAAGCTACAACAAGATTCAAGTACTTCTGATACATTTAGCTGGAAAAATGATTCGTTATGGTACAAAGATCGCTTATACCTCTGTAAGAATTCCCAGCTAAAACAAAAGATTCTTATGGAATTGCACACTTCTCCCTTAGGAGGGCACTCAGGATTTTTAAAAACTTACCACAGGGTTAAGAAGGAATTTTTTTGGGATGGCCTTAAATCAGATATTCAAAAGTTTGTGGCGGAATGTTTGGTTTGCCAACAAAATAAAGTTGAAACAATTAAGACACCGGGTCTATTACAACCTTTATCCATTCCAAGCCAACGTTGGGAGGAGGTTTCAATGGATTTTATCACAGGTTTACCCAAGTCTGAAGGAAAGAGTGTCATCATGGTGGTAGTTGACAGACTTACCAAGTATGCACACTTTTGTGCATTATCACATCCATTTAAAGCCAGTACAGTTTCTACTGCATTTATGGAAACAGTTCAAAAGCTACATGGAAACCCAAAGATTATTGTAAGTGACAGAGATCCCATTTTCACTGGAAATTTTTGGACATAATTATTTTCTTGTCTTCGTACTCAGTTAGCTCATAGCTCATCTTATCATCCTCAATCTGATGGGAAAACTGAGATAGTAAACAAATGTTTGGAAGGATATCTTCGTTGCTTTGTATCTGATAAACAGACACAATGGGTCAAATGGTTGCCTCTGGCTGAATGGTGGTATAACACTTCCTTCCATACAACAACAAAAATGACCCCATTTATGGCACTTTATGGGTACCAACCACCATCAATCACATCATATTTAAGAGAAAATTCTAAGGTTCAGGCAGTGGAACATCACATCGAACATCAACAACAAGTCCTCCAACTCTTAAAGGATAACCTCGTGTTGGCACAAAATAGAATGAAACAACAGGCAGATCAACATCGCAGTGAAAGAAGTTTTGATGTAGGTGATTGGGTATTCCTACGGCTACAACCATATAAGCAAATGTCCCTAAAGCAAGCTAAGAAGGATAATAAATTATCACCAAAGTATTATGGTCCGTACAAGGTGTTGGAAAAGATTGGTACTATGGCATACAAATTGGAGCTTCTTGCAGCTTCTCGATTGCACCCAGTTTTCCATGTTTCATGTTTAAAGAAGGTTATAGGCGACAAGCTCCCAGTTCAAATAATATTGCCAGAACTTGACGAGGAAGGAAAAATTATATTGGAACCGGAAGCAGTCACAGAAACAAGAACTCGACAGCTACGAAATCGATCAATTTTAGAGTATCTTATCAAGTGGAAGAACTTATCCGCTGAAGATTCCACATGGGAGGATGAGAATTTTATGCAGAAGTATCCAGAACTGCTCAAGCGTTGAGGACAACACTTTTTTGAAGGAGAGGGGCATGTTGGGTCCCTATAATACTAGTGATTGTCCCCATTACTATTGTAGTTATACCCCTTATTTATATTGTTGTGCCCCTATTACCCACATATTGTTATTTCTGTGCCCCATAGAATCCCTCTATTATTATTTTTGTGGCTTTATATTATTATTGTTAGGTCGGCTGGATTATATTGTGACTCCTTAGACTCCTATATATAGAAATGAGGTTTTGTCATTTGTATCATCCAAGAATTGTTCATTTATGTAATGTAAAGGAGGTTGCCCCCTCGAAGAGGCTGAATTCTAAGGCGTGAATCTCTCTTTTCTATCTTTTTGTGAGCTGGTTTCATAACATTTTGTAAACTTAATATTCAAGGAAACAACACAAACTAAATAGGTATGTTCCATCCTCAATGATGCTAACTTGGTAATGGACAAATTGATCTCAACACCGCT
Source organism: Pinus tabuliformis (assembly GCA_031772625.1). Lineage (NCBI taxonomy): Eukaryota > Viridiplantae > Streptophyta > Pinopsida > Pinales > Pinaceae > Pinus > Pinus tabuliformis. Next base: position 639,018,974 of record CM062804.1, read on the forward strand.
AAATCATGAGCATACGATTGATGATATTGTCCCCATGGAGGAGGAAATAAAGTAGATGTGCTCACAATTGTGTTGATAATTGGTGTTGAGCAGAGGTGGTATTTATTTCCTTGGCCATTGTGATGGGGAAGGTTGTAACTCCAATGGTTGTGCTACCATGGGAATGGTTATGGGAGGGGTTGATATATTTCTCATAGAGAAAGTGGAATTTAAGGATGCTTGGAAAGATGGAGGCAATGAGTGCATGGTTAAACAATATCTTGGTGATAAATGCATCATAGATGAGTAATTTCGATGGGAATGAGGCACAACAAGGCATGATGAAGGTTCCCACAAGGGGTACTGTTACCACCACTTTGTGGGTACTGTTACCCACCACTTTGAAGGTTCATTCGTCCATAGGAGAAAATTTTCTCGTAGATGGTCCTCAATTGACAACCATCAACCCCTTGCAGCCACCAGATAGATCAATATGCCATTTCTTCGCCACTTGAGCCAACCATGTGGTCCCTCGCTCATCTGTTGTGCTCATATGTTTGAAGGTGCACCTTCCAACCCCCAAGATATGTATTTTCATTGTTTAGATGGGTATTTTTGTTTATTTATCATGGATACTTGTGAGCATGGATTAGTAGGGGGATTCAAGGGAAAGAGTGGACTAGGTCTGTACTCTTGTATCCTCTGCCCAATTTGATGGTTAACCTTACATCCTAGTCCCATGGGATCTCCTTTATTGGATACTAAGATTTGGGGATGGAAATACATGGGAAAGCCTGATTTTGGTTGCATGGTCCTGCTTCTTAATACCATATACATTACTCCCCTTTCGCTCATTACAACCCCATTCATAATTTTTCCCATCTGGGTCCACATTTGTCGACTGGGTTCACCAGGAGTTAGCTCCCCCCTACCCTTGTCCACACCTTGGGTCAGGCCTGGAATGATACCCTGAAAGTTGATGCAGCTAAAAAGAAAAGAAAACACATAATTATCAACAGGAAATGTAGCACAAAATGCAAAATATCACCGAGACATACAAATTTAGCACGTGGGAAAAAGACAAACATGAGCTCTACCCCTTATCTCTTTTCATCACCTTGGTTCCTATGGGCCTTAGATGAGCCCCCTTCATATTTTAGGAACCCATGATTGTCCAAACCCCTGGTGGGAAATGAACCTCCCCACCTTAAGGGGGTATCTATTGCTATATCCTAAACATCATGCCCTCATCCCTTGGAGCCCCAAGAAGTTATAAAAGAAAAAAGGCATAAGAAGAAGGGTGGAAAAAAAAATACCGAGGCAACTCATGTACCATGATTTCTCCCTCCTACATCCTATTGAGGGCCCCGAAATCGGGTCAACAACAAGGGGGATACCCACCCGGTCCGGAACCTGGTTGGCGGCTCCTTGCCCGTTTGGAGTAGCGGGTCCGACTGGGGGTAATGGGACCAGTTTCCCAATGTGAGGGGTGTGTGTGTGTGTAGAGTTTGATGGTATTGATCTAGGGGTATTTTAAGCTAATTTAATTCTAACTTCTAAACTAACTCTATGCTATTGTAATCTAATGAAAAAAAATACATTTAATCTACGCTAACCCGGGGTATTTTTCTTCTATTATGCGATCTAGAAAGATTTCGAACAATAGCTGGTAATAAAGATCATTCAGCTATCATAAGAATAAAAATCCATTAAGATAAACCATTCTGCATAAAAATTTAGGCAAAACAGTTGTGAACAACATATCGCATAATTAGTTATTCATATGTCAAGCACAAATAAATGACTCCACCGTACAGAAGTGCCAAATGGTAATACACACATTCATACATTAACATATAAAGAACTCAGCTGCATATCACTTTAGGAATATAAGCAGAAATTAGTCAAGAGATAAAAGTACCATTTATGACTGATTTCACTAATAAACTTCAAGCAATAACGATTTATTTCTACTTGTTCTAGTATCTGCTAAAAGTACAAAAGTGCAACATCAGTAACAGACATTAAAATGCAAACATAAATAAATCTCGATCCATCCATTCATCAAAAACCCCCTCCGAGGGTGCAAAAGTGCATGTTCTGAGGACAAGTTTTTTGACAGATTTCCGGACCCTTCTCCAATGCAATGAGAAGGGTTAAATACTACTAACCGACTAATCTTAATTACACAAATTTAGGGAACGGCTTCAAATGACCGCCCTTTTACTAAAACAAATTTATTTCTAAAAACTGAATCTAATTTCTAACCATTTCTGTATCTGCTCCTTAGTGCTGTAAGCGATGCGCTGTTCGCCCTGAAAGAGTCGGCTGGTTGTCCTTTCCTTTTGTTCGAGCTTGAAAATTAGAAATAACAAGAGCTGGCACCTCTTTCTGACAAACTAGAAGATATTTTTGAAAGTGTTCTTCTGGAGGAGTGTCTTCACGGCGTGTATACTTAGTACAACTCAGATTTCTTTCAAACTGATTGTGCTGTTGCTATTTCGGTTTCCGGCCGTGCGAATGACTCAATGAGTTGGGGACTTTGTTGCCTGAACGATTTTCTGAATTGAAACTTGTTTCCGTTCTTTGTTCCAGGCTTTTCTGAGACGTCTTTCCCCTTAAGCGTTTTTCTTTTTGCTTTACCCAATTTAGGCTTCAGGATCTTTCGTAAACGCTTTGCTTTTGTGCGCCTTTGACTCTGAGTCCTGGATAGTCTATTTCCATCAGTATTTGTTGAGTGATACTCTGGAATCCGCGGTCCTGCTGTATGCGGTATCCATTTGCGAAGTCATCTCCTCTCTGTTCTTCTAGCTCTGGCGCTTTTCCTTAGATGTTTCCTGCATATAGATTTATATTAGTTGCATGTCTTGCAGTTTATGCAAAGAAGAAGAGAAATGACGAAAAGATTGACATGAAAGCATTAAGTTCTAATGAATGCGTAATTCTGACACTCATCATGATTTGACTCTTCGAAAAATGCGATACAATCATTCTTGGATACTGAAGCATGCGATCATTAATTTCCCTTAAGGTGCGCGCTCAATTTTGGGTTTACCGTTTATGTCGGAGAATTCTTGCGATGAGTCCTTTCTGCGATTGGAATCGCAGTATCGAGGACTGCGACGTCATTAAGTGTTATCGCAAATTGCCAATATCGTAGATCGCAGTTTTGTATGATCGCAGATCGCAGATCACAAGATCGCAATATCGCAAGGTTTTCGCTTTATCACTCTGTGCTACTTATGCGACATTGCGACGTGCGACGTCGCATATCGGCCGTCGACGATTCCTTAGGTTTTCCCTTTTTGAGCGCTTTTAATGCACGCAATGCGATGGGTTCTCGCGTCGCTCTTTTTCAGTGTATTTATGCGCTTTGGGAAAACGCTTCTCTCTACCTTTGTGACGCGATATAGCTCTTAGGGAGTTAATACAAAAGATTTTTTAAACAAAATATTTTTTGGATTTTTGGTTAAGGGTCCCCCTTTGCTTGATGTTATTACTAATATCAAACAAAGAGGGGGGTTGTTGGTGACCACAACAATGGCGATTCACTGTGAAGAACCAGTTATCTCTGCTTTTCTATTGACCGTTCACTTCCGAAACAGCAAAATTTTTATATGTCTAAATTTTGTTATGGACAAATAGAGTAGATTACCCCTCACCTTGTCAACGATACTTTGTCTCAACCTTTTCATATCCCAATTGCTTGCTTCCTCAGGCTTTTTCTTGCATTCGCACCAGACTTTACTTGGTCTTGATTAAAGATAAAATAAGGTCTTCTCTGCGTACTGGCTTAAAAGTATGCTCATTTGTCGTAGGTAGAGCCTCTACTGCCCGCAAGCGTCCATAGCCTCGACAGGGTTACCATGTTATCCAGCAATGATCCTTTTTCCTGCTTGAGGTTACTCGCAACATTCCAGAGAAAAAAAATCCTTTTTGACACACTTTTCCTTTTTTAATTCTCTAAAGAACAATGTCTTGGTTTGGTGGCCAAATTATGACACAGTCATTCACTTGATTTACACTTTTGCTGAACAAGCCGGCTCGTGATGAGACCTCTTGTCTTTTGATTGCAACAATCTTAAGTCGTTGCCCTATTTTAATAGACAGTATTGGCAAAGTCGGCAAGTTATAATATCTGTGATCATGATAAGCCGGCTCGTGATGAGACCTCTTATTCTTTGAGATATAGTGTTTTCCTTGGATTGTTTCTCTGAATGCTGCAATTTCCTTTTAGCAGGGAGGAAGTCATTGTTTTTCCTTAAGAAAGCTCTGGACGACAATAATTGAGTTTTTGAAAACAACAGTTTTGCAGAGAATACTTATTTTATTATTGATGATACCTTTCATTGTGCTGATACAAAATAATTCTTTACCAAAGGTTGCTTTTGTCAAAGTTTTTAGAGGTTGAAACTAGCATCGTAATCAAGGTGAGGTTAACTCTATTTGTCAATAATAAAATTCAGATTTTTCAAAAATTTTGCTATTTGTACAAGCGAAATCAAAATCTGATAGAGAATTGGCGTGCTCTTTCATGAATCCTTTTCAAATGATCATTTACAACGGGTTTTATTCATAAAAAGAGAAAAACAAAACAAAATAAAAACTAAAAATTAAATCTATCCTACAAAAATTAGAAGAGTTCTCTTCTATGGAAAATACATTTTGAGAATTTGTCCATTCACAGGCAGAGAATCTCTCCTGCCTGTTAAATCCTGCAACACAAAAGTCGATGGGCCTATGACCTCTACAATCTGAAAAGGACCAAGCCACAGCTTCTGGAATTTCGTATGTTTGCCCTTTTCTTCATGAGCCTTATCCCATTTTAAAACTAAATCACCCATCTTAATGTTTTTTCTGGTTATGATGCTTGAGTCAAAAGAAGATTTTATTAGCGCTTGGTGATGAGCATGGGTTTTCCTAGCTTGTTCTCTTTGCTCTTCTAGTTTGATTATTTCCATTTGTCTTAATCGTAAAGAGGAAGTAGATACTTCATCAATATATTGCACTAAAGACAAAGAGGGAATGACTAGGTGAGTCGGAAGAACCACTTCTCTCCCATAAACTAAATTAAAGGGAGAAGTGTCGATAGAAGCTTTCTTTGTAATTCTATCTGCCCATAAGGCATTTACCAGCGCTTTGTGCCAATTCTTTTGGTTTTGGTCGACTGTCTTTTTAATAATCCTGATTAGGTTCTTGTTTGTTGATTCGGCCAACCCGTTACCTTGCGGATAGTAGTTGGCAGAATACTTCAGTTTGAACCCTCTTTTGAGCGCAAACTTAGTCATTGCATTTCCAGAAAAATATGATGCATTATCAAACATTAAGGCCATTGGCAATCCAAACCTAGTGATGATAAACTGATCTATGAATTCAATAATGTTTTCAGAATTCGCTGTCTTGAGAGGAACTGCTTCTACCCATTTGGTAAAATAGTCAGTTGCCGTGAGGATATACCTATGCTATTTAGAAGAGTGAGGAACGATCTCACCTATTATGTCCAGGCCCCATTGACTGAACGGTTGCTCAATGTTAACTGGCTGCAGTGGCATGGATGACTTCTTTTGTTTCCCTGTAGCAGTCTGGCAGACTTGGCATTTCCTTACGTAATTGTATGAGTCTTTGAACAGCGTGGGCCAGTAATATCCTGCACGCAAGATTTTATGTGCGGTGGCTTCTCCAGCATAGTGTCCACCTGCTGGTCCATCGTGAAGTTCCTGCAAAACCTTTTCGGCTTCAGTTTTCTCAAGACATCTAAGAAGCACATAATCGTAATTTATTTTAAACAAAACATCATTTATGAGCTGGTATTGTTTAGCTTTCAATCTCAGGGCTCTCTTCTTGGTGTGATCCAGGTGAAATGGAGCATACCCGTTCTTAAGAAAATAAATGGTGTCAGCATATAATGATTCTGCGTCGTTTAGGCTTACCTCATACGTGTGTACCTCTTCAGACGAGTTCTCAGGAATTTGCGATGCTCCAGCTAACATCTTGCAGAAGCCTTGACCTCTCACGATGTGTGCTGGCTTGATCTCAAGATCGTATTCTTGTAAGGCGGTGATCCAATTCGCTCTCTTTTCGCCCATGTCCTTCTGTATCAGGAGGTTTCTTACCGCTGGGAATGGTACTATGACTTTGGTATGGGCTTTTAGCAAGAAAGGTCTGAAATATTTGATCGCTTTGAAAACGGCATATGCCTGTTTCTCTACGTCTGAGTAATTAAGTTCAACACCTTGTAAGTTCGAGCTAAAGAACGTGATTGGAGCTTCTGCCTTTTCTTGATTCGCTTGAGTTAAAATCGCAGCATAAGATTTCTCTGAGGCAAACGTGTATAAGATAAAAGGTTCTGAAAAATTTGGGGTTGCTAAAGATGGAGCGTTGATGATAGCTTGTTTGATTAAGTTGAATGCTTCGTGCTCATCTAGACCCCATTTAAAGTTTGAATTCTTTTTTATCATTTTTTGTAAAGGAGAAATAATACGTGAAAAATCCGGGACAAACCTTTTTACAAAATTGATCTGTCCAAGGAAGGATTGCATGGCTTTCTTGTTATGGGGTATGGATATTTCGGAAATTTCCTTGATTCTGTCGGGTTCTATGTGAATACCAGATTTCGACACTATGAATCCGAGCAATTTCCCTTCGCTTAATGCAAATAAAGATTTCTTTGAGTTGAGCGAAATCCCATATCTCAAACATCTTTGAAAGATTTGCTTCAAATCTTTGAGATGGTTGCTTCGTTTTTTGGAGTACACTGTTATATCATCCAGGTAAATCACTACTGATTTATTGACTAACCCTTTAAACGCAATGTCCATGGCTCTCTGAAAGGTAGCTCCGGCATTGATCAGACTAAATGGCATCTTCTGATATGCATAAGTGCCCCATTTGGTTCGGAACGTAGTCTTTAACTGATCATCAGGATGCACCAGTACTTGATTGTATCCTGAAAATCCATCCAGGAAAGGCATTAATTCTGAGCCTGCTACTACCTGTAATATTTTTTCCATAGGTGGGAGGGGAAAGTTATCTTTCTGACAGGCTTTGTTGAGATTTCGGAAATCGATACAGATTCTAATGTCTCCGTTTTTCTTCCTAACGGGTACCATATTGGATACCCATTTGGAATGCCTGACGGGGAAAATTATTCTGGCTCTCAACAACTTATTAAGCTCAGTTTTTATCTAATTTTCTAAGTTAGGGTGTATTTTTCTGAGCTTCTGCTGGATAGGTATTTCATTGTCAATCATAGGGATAGTGTGTTGAATGATAGAAGTGTTGTAAGTCTTTAGCTCATCATAATTCTAGGCAAAAACGTTTTTGTATTGTCTCAGAAGACGGATATATGCTGATTTCTCTTCAGGGGCTAGGCCATGGCCTAGGTTAACGTTTTGTGGCTTCTGATCGGTCCCTAGGTTTACTAATTCATAGTTCAGGGTAGAACTATAAAGTTTAGCATTGGCGGACCTTTTAAACCGACTTTTCAAATCATATAAATCTTCTAACTTGACCACTGATTTAGGTATAGCATTGTCAGTGCCATTTTGTTGTATTTGGTGATCATGATGGCCTTCGTCGATTATCTGATTTGAGTAGGATCCTTCAGAAGTAAGGAAATTTACGATGTCAGGATCGTCGTTGAATACTCTCCAATTGGTGATGTTGTCGGGGATGGATGGTCTAAAGATTAATTCTATTGAAAACCTATCAGGACTAAAATCTTCGGAAGGAATAAGTCTAGAGGCTACGTTAGCTAACAGGTCTGTGCTCGCGTTTTGAATTCTTGGAATTGACAAGATGTTGAATGCTATGAAATGTGCAGTGAGATCTTGAACTAACGATTGATAGTGCTTTAAATGACTTGACAGGCAATGTATGGTGTTACGTACCTGTTTTACGACGATCTCAGAATCTCCAAAGACTTGAAGATACTTAACGTTCAATCCGATTGCTTTGTATAGGCCTTGAACCAAGGCTTCGTACTCCGCTGTGTTGTTCGTGCAATCGAACTCAAGTCTGCATGTGAGCATAATCTTGTTCCCGTCCGGGCTAATCAGAACGCATCCTGCTCCTGCTCCCTCATTGGATTTAGACCCGTCAAAATACAATTTCCAAAATAAAGATGTATTTACAGAATTATCTAAAAAACTAAAACATTTTGAGTCATCAGTTTGGGAGAAATTTTCAACTTGGGATAAAACTGAATTCTCTAAGTAAGGTGAAATATGAGCATTGAAATTTCCGAGGAAAGAATCTACTGCGTAATTGCCTACAATGCTGCTATTGTATGTTATGGCTTCATTTTCTCCTTCCAGTTCTGTCACTATGTATTTTTGGTGCAACTCTCGTTCAACCTTTATCTGATTTGGTTTACCATTGTATGGTAACCACATGTGCGACCAGTCGGTTGAGAAATATCCGTGGAGTTTCTTCAACCAATCCCTGCTAAGAGTCAAACCATAGAACTCAGGGATATCAACTACTAGAATGTCGATAACCTGACACACTTTTGGGTTAGACGACAACCTTATGGTCACCTGATTAAGTTCACCAATCACTTCGACTTGGGATCGATCAAGTTGAACTATACGTACTGCGGATTTTTGAGGTTGCACATTCAATTTGGCACATATTGACCTGGGTAAAATATTCGTTGAAGCACCAGAATCGACCAAGCAATTGTGCACGTTTTTATTGAAAATTTCATATGTGAGAAGAAAAGGAGGAGTATGAGATCTTGATCTTCCTCCAATCAAGGCGATGTCATTTGGATCAATCTTATTGATCGCGTTGGTTGGAGGCCTTCCCAGATTGTGGGAAGCTACAGCTGTAGGTAAAGATGTAGTAGGCACAGCATGTAATTCTTTCATCATTATTTTCTGCTGGTGTTTCAATTTACTCAATTCATAAAGAGTGATGTTAGCCCTAGTCTTCTTCATGTCATCAATGATGTTATACTCCATTTCATCCGACACTATCAGTGTTCTTGATGGAGGTGCTTGATCAGATTGGACTGGGCTAAACTGGGTCGCTTTAGCAGTTGTCTTCTTTGTTGCGACCTTATCTTTTGTTGCAGGGCTTGCGCCCTTTTGTTTTGGGGTAGTTTGGGGAGGATCAAGTTGATTTTTGCTTCTCGTGCTAACAGGAAATGCTTCTTGATCCTCTTCTTGTGGGAGGATGAAGTCCCACATTCCTTGTAGTTCTACAACTTCTTCATCGTCGGTCTGCCCTTCAGTGGTATTCTCTTCTTCTTCGTCTTCTTCAGATTCAACGTTTGAGACAGCACTGGGTGGTTTTACCTCCATGGGAGGATTTCTTTTAAAAGTCCTATAGGGATTTTTCGAAGAAGTCTCTGCTACTTGTTTCTTAATATCAATCATCTCATTGGACATGGCTTTCAACACTTTTTGTAATCCTTCCAAATCGAAAGGATCTTTCGTTTGCTTCTTCTTGGTGTCTTCTTTGAAAGAGATCTTCTTAGATTTGCGTTCTTCTATAGCAGATCTCTTTTCTAGGGCTACCACACGTTTTTCCACTGCTAACGCCTCTGTCAAGTTGTCAACTAAGGTGGTCTTGTTTGCCCTATCTACGAAGATAGCCAAGTTTGGAGGTAAAGCCGTGATGTACCATTCACATCTTACTTCCTCGCTGGGTTGTGAAGCAGCGGGGATTTTGTTGAGGATCTTATTGAACCGTAAGTTAAAATCTTTAATGGGTTCTCTAGCCTCAGCCTTAAGATTAGATAGGTTTTGATCAATGTTGCCGTGGATCTGTCATCACCAAACTTGGTGAGGAACTGACTTTGAAAAATATCCCAGCTCGTGATAGATCCGGAAGGTAACGAAAAGTACCATGACCCGGCTGTTCCTTGCATTGTATAAGGGAAAAGCCGGACAACAACGTCTTCGTTAGTAACTCCGTTGAGATTAAAAGAAAGCATGAAATTATTGATATGTTCTTTGGCTAGCATGCCTGCTTCTGGATTGAATTTAGGCAGCCATTTCTCAGGATGGGACGGTATAGGGCTCAGGGGTGGAGGCATTAAAACCGCCCCAGGATTGTTCCATGGAGACTGGGCCATCGTTGAGCTACTAGTCAATGGAAGTGCAAAAGATGATCCCTGATGCTGAGAAGATGAAGATATTAAGGTCTTTGATGTTTGAAGAGGAAGGGTTGTGGAAGATGGGTGAGTGATCTGGGGTGAAGATGTGGGAGGCTGACTTCGCGGCGAGGGAGTTGAAATGGATGAGGTAGATGAAAGAGTCTCTCTGTCAGACTCTGGAAGTACTTTCCTTGCTCTTTTCCTAGTGGGGAGAGGGATTTCAGTTGGCTGGATGCCAAACTTTTCACTCTTCAATCTGGTCAGGGGATGAGCAGGATTGTACTGCGAAGTCACGCTGCCTTTAGATTTATCAGACCTCTGAGTAAAAATAGAGAATCCCTGGAGTTTACGAATCAAAGTTTGAAGTTCAGGGGGATCAATGATAAGTTGGTCTGATATATTAGAGTGTGTAGCAGCGGTGGATGCCTGAGCGACTTCTAGCTCCGAGTTTAATCGTACCAGAGAAGTCGGGGGAGTTGGTGAGGGTGATTTGCTCTCAGAATGGTATTTAGATTTTGATTTATGCGCCATTCATAGCTCGGGCCCTCCTTCTAGCGCCAAATATGTTGAGGGCCCCGAAATCGGGTCAACAACAAGGGGGATACCCACCCGGTCCGGAACCTGGTTGGCGGCTCCTTGCCCGTTTGGAGTAGCGGGTCCGACTGGGGGTAATGGGACCATTTTCCTAATGTGAGGGGTGTGTGTGTGTGTAGAGTTTGATGGTATTGATCTAGGGGTATTTTAAGCTAATTTAATTCTAACTTCTAAACTAACTCTATGCTATTGTAATCTAATGAAAAACAATACATCTAATCTACGCTAACCCGGGGTATTTTTCTTCTATTATGCGATCTAGAAAGATTTCGAACAATAGCTGGTAATAAAGATCATTCAGCTATCATAAGAATAAAAATCCATTAAGATAAACCATTCTGCATAAAAAGTTAGGCAAAACAGTTGTGAACAACATATCGCATAATTAGTTATTCATATGTCAAGCACAAATAAATGACTCCACCGTACAGAAGTGCCAAATGGTAATACACACATTCATACATTAACATATAAAGAACTCAGCTGCATATCACTTTAGGAATATAAGCAGAAATTAGTCAAGAGATAAAAGTACCATTTATGACTGATTTCACTAACAAACTTCAAGCAATAACGATTTATTTCTACTTGTTCTAGTATCTGCTAAGATTACAGAAGTGAAACATCAGTAACAGACATTAAAATGCAAACAAAAATAAATCTCGATCCATCCATTCATCAAAAACCCCCTCCGAGGGTGCAAAAGTGCATGTTCTGAGGACAAGTTTTTTGACAGATTTCCGGACCCTTCTCCAATGCAATGAGAAGGGTTAAATACTACTAACCGACTAATCTTAATTAAACAAATTTAGGGAACGGCTTCAAATGACCGCCCTTTTACTAAAACAAATTTATTTCTAAAAACTGAATCTAATTTCTAACCATTTCTGTATCTGCTCCTTAGTGCTGTAAGCGATGTGCTGTTCGCCCCGAAAGAGTCGGCTGGTTGTCCTTTCCTTTTGTTCGAGCTTGAAAATTAGAAATAACAAGAGCTGGCACCTCTTTCTGACAAAATAGAAGATATTTTTGAAAGTGTTCTTCTGGAGGAGTGTCTTCACGACGTGTATACTTAGTACAACTCAGATTTCTTTCAAAACTGATTGTGTTGTTGCTATTTCGGTTTCCGGCCATGCGAATGACTCAATGAGTTGGGGACTTTGTTGCCTGAACGATTTTCTGAATTGAAACATGTTTCCGTTCTTTGTTCCAGGCTTTTCTGAGACGTCTTTCCCCTTAAGCGTTTTTCTCTTTGCTTTACCCAATTTAGGCTTCAGGATCTTTCGTAAACGCTTTGCTTTTGTGCGCCTTTGACTCTGAGTCCTGGATAGTCTATTTCCATCAGTATTTGTTGAGTGATACTCTGGAATCCGCAGTCCTGCTGTATGTGGTATCCATTTGCGAAGTCATCTCCTCTCTGTTCTTCTAGCTCTGGCACTTTTCCTTAGATGTTTCCTGCATATAGATTTATATTAGTTGCATGTCTTGCAGTTTACGCAAAGAAGAAGAGAAATGACGAAAAGATTGACATGAAAGCATTAAGTTCTAATGAATGCGTAATTCTGACACTCATCATGATTTGACTCTTCGAAAAACGCGATACAATCATTCTTGGATACTGAAGCATGCGATCATTAATTTCCCTTAAGGTGCGCGCTAAATTTTGGGTTTACCGTTTATGTCGGAGAATTCTTGCGATGAGTCCTTTCTGCGATTGGAATCGGAGTATCGAGGACTGCGACGTCATTAAGTGTTATCGCAAATTGCCAATATCGCAGATCGCAGTTTTGTATGATCGCAGATCGCAGATTGCAAGATCGCAATATCGCAAGGTTTTCGCTTTATCACTCTATGCTACTTATGCGACATTGCGACGTGCGACGTCGCATATCGGCCGTCGACGATTCCTTAGGTTTTCCCTTTTTGAGCGCTTTTAATGCACGCGATGCGATAGGTTCTCGCGTCGCTCTTTTTCAGTGTATTTATGCGCTTTGGGAAAACGCTTCTCTCTACCTTTGCGACGCGATATAGCTCTTAAGGAGTTAATACAAAAGATTTTTTAAACAAAATATTTTTTGGATTTTTGGTTAAGGGTCCCCCTTTGCTTGATGTTATTACTAATATCAAACAAAGAGGGGGGTTGTTGGTGACCACAACAAATCCATATACCCAAGTGTGTGCTTCCCTTATTTTAGATACCCTTGTACCATGACATATGGTTCGAAGCTTCCCCTTCATGCCCCACTCCATTCCATCACTATAACATGCTGCATACCATTTGATGGATGCACCATGGACATGTCACTCCTTTTAGAGGCTGAAACCACCTAATAGAGTCCTTAGTTAACCTCCTTATTGAGCTTGGAGACACTAGTACATGCCAAAGCCCATTATGGAAGGGAATGTCACTATGAAGTGTCCACTTGTTTTCCATGGTTTGTAAGCTCATTTACTCAATTACACTAATAATTTGTTGTACTAGAAGGTGAGGGGATGCATTGGATTTTATACAGGATTGCGGGTGGGTCTCCATTTGGGGTTTGGTTTCCCTATACGCGTTCCAAACCCTCTAGAGGATCACATTGGCACTTGTAGGGTGAGCGTTGAGAGCCATGGGCCTCCACCATAGCAGAGAGCACTTTAGGGGTCCCCCAACACCATTAATTGATTGCTCGAGTTCCACCATTTTGGATGAGGATGATGCACCTGGATCACCATGCCCAACCGATTCCACACTTGTAACATACACTTGGCATATGTTCCATGACCTAGATGAGGATGTGCCTTTCCATGGGAGACAAAGGGAGGCTTATGTCACCATTATAGCCCTTACAAATGGTTTACATGCATTATCAATCCACTTGGAGACCCATGAGGATGCCATTGTTTGCCCCCACACCCACTTGGGAACACCACATATGACTTGCTTAGATATCAAGGGACCAGCCCCTTGAACTTTGGACTCCACTAGGCATTCTCAATGACCCAACGACTCATCATGTTTACTATTTTTCCCTCTTGAGAGGCTTATATTTCTATTTTGGAGCTATCTTGGTGGGATTGTGATGCAGGAGCATCCATCACCCTTAGTCAAAAGGAGGAATCCAAAGTAGAGTGTGTGGACCAAGGGAGAAAAACAGAGAAAATTATATTTTTAAACAGATTTAAAGGATGAAATGGATAAGTCTCGAAGACTTTATAAAATGTAATCTACCATGTGTTATATGCATGCATGTTAGGTCGCTATAATACTAGTGATTACCCCATTACTATTGTATTTATATCCCTTATTAATATTTTTGTGCCCCTATTGTCCCCATATTGTTATTACTATGCCCCATAGAATCCCTCTATTGTTATTTTTGTGCCTTTATATTATTATTGTTAGGTCGGCTGGGTTATATTGTGACTCCTTAGACTCCTATATACAGAAAGGAGGTTTTGTCATTTGAATCATCAAAGAATCATTCATTTGTGTAATGTAAAGGAGGTTGCGCCCTTGAAGAGGTTGAATTCTAAGGTGTTGTTCTATCTTTTCTATCTTTTTGTGAGATGGTTTCATAGCATTTGGTATCAGAGCTTTGGATTCTGGGGTTTCGCTGCTCAAAATAGGTCATTGTGGCATTTCGCTATATATATATATTTTTTTTTCTGACACGTTTCAGAAGTGAAAAAAAACCCATTTGAGAGGAAATTTCACTGATCCTTGGGCCCAAATTTCAGAGATTTTCGCGCTATATTTGCGGAGATATGATTTGAGGAAGTTGGTCTTTTTATAGACTCCTGAATTACATTCCAAACAGGTGACCTGGGGAAAATCGTCATAACTTTCTCTCTGAGCATCGGATTGAAGTTTCGTAAGAAGATACAGAAAGAGGACGGACTGTAGTTTCTTGTATATATTTTTTAGAGCCGAAGGTGAAAACAGGGACACGTTGTCGTACAAGTTCGCTCCACTGAACTAGTCTATAATTAGGTCACTGTGGGAGATTTGGCATAAATCTTCCTTGGAGAATCCAATTTGGATCAGACTGGTGGCATTGGAAAGAGGACATAGAGGGCTACTGCAACACATAATTTTAGAACTGGCTGATCTGAAATTACAGAGATACATTAGAGGCAATATCTAGCTCCTACAAAGTGAAAAAAGGTGTGCATATTTTTTAAATTTTTGCTTAAGATTGGTTTGAAAAATTATTTTGAAGGAATTCAAAGGGAATAGTAGAGCATTATTATCGGTAATTGATGCCCTGAGGAAAGAAAATGTGAACACCTAGTAAGCAACCTAAAAGCTCTAGCATGACTCATGAAGAAGAGGAAGAAATGCTACATGATATATCAAAATTACAAGACCAAGTGCAACAAATTTCACTCTCACAAAAGCTAACAGAAGCTAAGATAAATGGCGTGGAATCTAAGATAAAGGGCGTGGAAGCTAAGATCGACAATTTGAAGATAGATTTGAAGACAGATTTGAAGAGAGACATGGCAGATTTGAAGACAAACATGGTAGATTTGAAGACAGATTTGACAAATTTTCTACAAGAAATACTTACAAATGGTGAAAGGGTAGTAAAATAAACTAATGATGCAAACAAAAGAATTTTTAATCATGATTTCATAGACTCTAATGTTGGATCGAAGACCCACCATATTCCAAAAATCGATATGAGGAAGTTTGATGGCAAGGATCCCGCAACATGGATATTACAGATGGAGCAATTTTTCGATCTCAATAATGTGCAAAACACACAAAAGGTACGTATTGCAACTTTATATTTGGAACCAAATCAATTTGTATGGTATCAATGGCTTTTCTCTCGTAAACAAATTATCACTTGGGCAATTTTTATGGAAGAATTGACAACATATTATGAGGATACAAAAAGAAACATTTTTTTTAGCCAATTGATTAGTCTCAAACAAAAGGGTTCAATAATAGAGCACATTGAAGAGTTCCAAAAATTGAACAGAAGGGTAAAAAATATTCCAGAGGAGCATAGGATTGATGTGTTCATAGGGACTTTAAAGGATAATATCCAACATGATGTTCGCCTTTGGGAATCTGATTCATTAGAGAAGGAATTCAGGTTAGCAAGAAAAATGGAAAGAGAAATTATGGCAACCAGGAAGCATACCACTCACAACTATAAAGATGGAAGTGTTGTTTCCCCTAGTCTTCCACAACCTATAAGGTTGAAACCACAACAATTGGAAGAAAAAAGAGCAAAAAGGATTTGTTAGAGTTGTGATAGCAAATACATTAAAGGTCATAAGTGTGCTGAGAATAAATTATTCTACATAGATTGTGAAGAGGAAGAAGAAAAGGAGCAAGAAAGGTCAACAGAAGAGGATATACTCTAGGAACAAAGCCTAGATAAAGAAGAAATGAATCTAACCATATCTTGTAATGCATTGGTGGGAATTACCACTCCCCAAACCATCAAGATAGAAGGACAAATCAAGAAGAAAAAGGTAATAGTGTTGATTGATTGAGGAAGTACCCACAATTTTATTCATTGTAAGGTAGCAAAAGAATTGAATTGCTTCCTATATCCAGCACCAGAGTGTCAAGTGATGGTTGCAAATGGAGGAACAATAAATTACTATGGAAAGTTACATAATATCAAGCTATCCATGGGAGAATATGTATTGACTAGTCCAATGCTTTCCATTCCAATGGGAGGTGCTGATGTTGTACTAGGAGTCCAATGGCTACAATCCTTGGGTACAATAGCTTTTAATTTTCAAGAAATTTTCATGAAATTTTATACGGAAGGAAAAGAAGTTGAATTAAGGGGTATTGTGGGGAAACCGGGAAAAATAATCAGCTCTAATGGTATGACAAAGCTTCTAAAAAAGGAACAAAGAGGTGTATTTGCACAATTATGTTCGCTAGATGTTTCCACATCGAAATCATCTATTTCTCCAGATCTCCAAAAAGTATTGGACAATCATTCCAAGGTATTTGAGACTCCCAAAGGTCTCCCACCTATTCATGATCATGATCATGCTATTCATCTGATTCCAGGAAGTGTTCCTCCAAACATCAGGCCATACAGATATCCTTTTGCCCAAAAGAGTGAAATTGAACATATGGTTGCAAAAATGATAGAGGCTGGTATAATTCAACCTAGTCAAAGTTCTTTCTCTGCTCCAGTAGTATTGGTGCACAAGAAGGATGGATCATGGCGCATGTGTCCATATTATAGGGAGCTCAACAAGCTCACTATTAAAGATAAGTTTCCCATTCCTGTCATTGATGAATTACTGGATGAATTATATGGATCAATTTACTTCACCAAGTTGGATCTTCGTTCAGGTTATCATCAAATTAGAATGAAGACTGAAGACATTCTGAAAACATCATTTAGAACTCATGAGGGTCATTATGAATTTTTGGTCATGCCTTTTGGCCTTACCAATGCACCTTCTACATTTCAAGGTTTCATGAATTCCATTTTCAAACCCTTCGTTAGAAAACTTGTGTTAGTATTTTTTGATGATATACTAATCTACAACAAGTATTTGAAGGATCATGTTGAACATGTTGACAGGGTGCTACAACTGTTGGAGGAGAAGCAATTATATGCAAAAAGATCCAAATGTTTCTTTGGAGTACAAGAGGTGGAATATGTGGGTCATATTATATCTCATGAAGGAGTTAAGGTAGACCCTAGCAAAATTAAAGCCATTAAGGAATGGAAAATCCCCACATCCATAAAGCATCTGTGAGGATTTCTTGGGTTGACAGGGTATTATCGCAAGTTTGTTAAAAATTATGGGAGAACAGCACCGCCTCTAACAACATTATTGAAGAAAGATGCATTTTCATGGACTCCAGAAGCAACAAAAACCTTCAAACTCTTAAAGAGGCAATGTGCCAAGCATCGGTCTTAGCTACACCAGACTTCAAAAAATCCTTTATTGTGGAATGTGATGCTTAAGGAAATGGAATTGGTGCTGTTTTAATACAAGATGAAAGACACATTGCTTTTGAAAGTTTTCCAATCAAGGGAAAGTTTTTACACAAAGCCATTTATGAGAAGGAAATGTTGGCAATAATACATGAACTTAAGAAATGATGACCCTACCTAATGGGAAGACAATTCAAGGTAAAAAAGGATCATGATAGCCTTAAATACTTTTTAGAACAAAGATTTTCCTTTGAAGAGAAACAAAAGTGGGTCACAAAGGTGTCAGGTTATGAATTTGAAATCATTTACAAAAAAGGGAAGCAAAATGTGGTGGCAGATGCACTCTCAAGAAAGGATGAGGATGTGGAAGCATTGTTGTGCGCCATTTCTATTATCCAACCAGATTGGATAAACGAAGCAAGGGAGGAATGGAAGAATGATGAAGAAGTGTGGGCACTTATTCAAAAGTTACAACAAGATTCAAGTACATCTGATACATTTAGCTCGCAAACTGATTCATTATGGTACAAAGATCCCTTATACTTCTGTAAGAATTCCAAACTCAAACAAAATATTCTTATGGAATTGCACACTTCTCCCTTAGGAGGGCACTCAAGATTTTTAAAAACTTACCATAGAGTTAAGAAGGAATTGTTTTGGGATGGCCTTAAATCAGATATTCAAAAGTTTGTGGCAGAATGTTTGGTTTTCCAACAAAATAAAGTTGAAACAATTAAGACCCCGGGTCTATTACAACCTTTATCCATTCCAAGCCAACTTTGGGAGGAGGTTTCAATGGATCTTATCATAGGTTTACCCAAGTCTGAGGGAAAGAGTGTCATCATGGTGGTAGTTGACAAACTTACCTAGTATGCAAACTTTTGTGCATTATCACATCCATTTAAAGCTAGTACAGTTTCTACTGCATTTATGGAAACAATTCAAAAGCTACATGGAAACCCAAAGATTATTGTAAGTGACAGAGATCCCATTTTCATTGGAACATTTTAGACAGAATTATTTTCTTATCTCGGTACTCAGTTAGCTCATAGCTCATCTTATCATCCTCAATCTGATGGGCAAACTGAGATAGTAAACAAATGTTTGGAAGGATATCTTTGTTGCTTTATATTATTATTGTTAGGTTGGCTGGATTATCTTGTGACTCCTTAGAATCCTATATATAGAAAGAAGGTTTTGTCATTTGAATCATCCAAGAATTGTTTATTTATGTAATGTAAATGAGGTTGCCCCCTCGAAGAGGCTGAATTCTAAGGCGTTGATCTATCTTTTCTTGAGCTGGTTTCATAACATTTGGTATCAGAGCATTGGATTCTAGGGTTTCGCTGCTCCAAACAGGTCATCGTGGAATTTTTGCTATAATTTTATTTTATTTTTATTTTTATTTTTTTATTTTATTTTATTTTAATATATATATATATATATATATATATATATTTTTTTTTTTTTTGTGACGTTTCAGAAGTAGAAAAGAAAACCCATTTGAGAAGAAATCGTGTTGAACCTTGGATCCAAATTTCATAACTTTTTGTGCAACATTTTGCGGAGATATGATTTGAGGAAGTTGGTCTTTTTGCAGACTCCTGAATTACATTCATAACAGGTGACCTGGGGAAAATCGTCATAACTTTCTCTTTGGGGATTGGATTGAAATTTCATAAGAAGGTACAGAAAGATGACGGATTGTAGTTTCTTCTATGCATGTTTCAGATCCAAAGGTCGAAACAGTGACTCGTGGCATGTCATACAAGTTCGCTCTACTGAACTAGTCTATAAGCAAGTCACTGTGGGAGATTTCACATAACTCTTCCTTGGAGAATCCAATTTGGGTTAGACTTGTGGCATTTGAAAGAGGACACAGAGGGCTACTACAGCTCACAAATTCAGAACTAGATGATTGGCAAGTACAGAGATACATCAGAGGCAATATCGAGCTCCTACAAAGTGAAAAAAGGTGTGTAGATTTTCTTAAATTTTTGCTTAAGCTTGGTTTGAAAATTTATTTTGAAGGAATTCAAAGGGAATAGTAGAGCATTATTATCGGTAACTTATGCCCCGAGGAATGAAAATACAAACACCTAGTAAGGAACCTGAAAGGTCAAAAGAAGAGGATATACTCCAAGAACAAAGCCTAGATGAAGAACAAATAAATCCGACCATATCTTGTAATGCATTGGCGGGAATTACCACTCTTCAAACCATCAAGATAGAAGGACAAATCAAGAAGAAAAAGGTAATAGTGTTGATTGATTCAGGAAGCACCCACAATTTTGTTCGTTGTAAGGTAGCAAAAGAATTGAATTGTTTCCTATATCCAGCACCAGAGTGTCAAGTGATGATTGCAAATGGAGGAACAATAAATTGCTTTGGAAAGTGCCATAATATCAAGCTATCCATGGGAGAATATGTATTGACTAGCCCAATACTTTCCATTCCAATGGGAGGTGCTGAGGTTGTACTAGGAGTCCAATGGCTACAATCCCTGGGTACAATAGCTTTTAATTTTTAAGAACAATTCATCAAATTTTCTACGGTAGGAAATGAAGTTGAATTAAGGGGTATTGCAGGGAAACCAGGAAAGATAATCAGCTCTAATAGTATGACAAAGCTTCTAAAAAAGGAGCAAAGAGGTGTAATTGCACAATTATGTTCGCTAGATGTTTCCACATTGGAATCATCTATTTCTCCAGATCTCCAAAAAGTCCTGGAAAATCATTCCAAGGTATTTGAGACTCCCAAAGGTCTCCCACCTATGCGTGACCATGATCATGCTATTCATCTGATTCCATGAAGTTTTCCTCCAAACATCAGGCCGTACAAATATCCCCATGTCTAAAAGAGTGAAATTGAACGTATGGTTGCAGAAATGCTAGAGGCTGGTATAATTCAACTGAGTCAAAGTTCTTTCTCTGCTCCAGTAGTATTGGTGCACAAGAAGGATGGATCATGGCGCATGTGTCCGGATTATAGGGAGCTCAACAAGCTCACTATTAAAGATAAGTTCCCCATTCCTATCATTGATGAATTACTGGATGAATTGCATGGATCAATTTACTTCACCAAGTTGGATCTTCATTCAGGATATCATCAAATCAGAATGAAGACTGAAGACATTCCGAAAACATCATTTAGAACTCATGAGGGTCATTATGAATTTTTGGTCATGCCTTTTGGCCTTACCAATGCACCTTCAACATTTCAAGGTTTGATGAATTCAATTTTCAAACCATTCCTTAGAAAATTTGTGTTAGTATTTTTTGATGATATACTAATCTACAACAAGTCTTGGAAGGATCATGTTGAACATGTTGACAAGGTGCTACAACTATTGAAGGAGAAACAATTATATAAAAAAAGATCCAAATGTTTCTTTGGAGTCCAGGAGGTGGAATATTTGGGTCATATTGTATCTCATGAAGGAGTTAAGGTAGACCCTAGCAAAATTAAAGCCATTAAGGAATGGAAAATCCCCACATCCATAAAGCATCTGCGAGGATTTCTCGGGTTGACAGGGTATTATCGCAAGTTTGTTAAGAATTATGGGAGAATAGCAGCACCTCTAACAACATTATTGAAGAAAGATGCATTTTCATGGACTCCGGAAGCAACAAAGGCCTTTGAACATCTTAAAGAGGCAATGTGCCAAGCACCGGTCTTAGCTACACCGGACTTCACAAAAACCTTTATTGTGGAATGTGATGCTTCAGGAAATGGAATTGGTGCTGTTATAATGCAAGATGAAAGACCCATTGCTTTTGAAAGTCGTCCAATCAAGGGAAAGTTTTTAAGCAAAGCTATTTATGAGAAGGAAATGTTGGCAATACTCCATGCACTTAAAAAATGGCGACCCTACCTAATGGGAAGACACTTCAAGGTAAAAACGGATCATGATAGCCTTAAATACTTTTTAGAACAAAGATTATCCTCTGAAGAGCAACAAAAGTGGGTCACAAAGATGTTGGGTTATGACTTTGAAATCATCTACAAAAAAGGGAAGCAAAATGTGGTGGCAGATGCACTCTCAAGAAAGGATGAGGATGTGGAAGCATTGTTGTTCACCATTTCTATTATCCAACCAGATTGGATAAACGAAGCAAGGGAGGAATGGAAGAATGACGAAGAAGTGTGGGCACTTATTCGAAAGTTACAACAAGATTCCAGTACATCTGATACATTTAGCTGGCAAAATGATTCGTTATGGTACAAAGATCGCTTATACCTCTGTAAGAATTCCCAGCTAAAACAAAAGATTCTTATGGAATTGCACACTTCTCCCTTAGGAGGGCACTCAGGATTTTTAAAAACTTACCACAGGGTTAAGAAGGAATTTTTTTGGGATGGCCTTAAATCAGATATTCAAAAGTTTGTGGTTGAATGTTTGGTTTGCCAACAAAATAAAGTTGAAACAATTAAGACACCGGGTCTATTACAACCTTTATCCATTCCAAGCCAACGTTGGGAGGAGGTTTCAATGGATTTTATCACAGGTTTACCCAAGTCTGAGGGAAAGAGTGTCATCATGGTGGTAGTTGACAGACTTACCAAGTATGCACACTTTTGTGCATTATCACATCCATTTAAAGCCAGTACATTTTCTACTGCATTTATGGAAACAATTCAAAAGCTACATGGAAACCCAAAGATTATTGTAAGTGACAGAGATCCCATTTTCACTGGAAATTTTTGGACAAAAATATTTTCTTGTCTTGGTACTCAGTTAGCTCATAGCTCATCTTATCATCCTCAATCTGATGGGAAAACTGAGATAGTAAACAAATGTTTGGAAGGATATCTTCGTTGCTTTGTATTTGATAAACAGACACAATGGGTCAAATGGTTGCCTCTGGCTGAATGGTGGTATAACACTTCCTTCCATACAACAACAAAAATAACCCCATTTATGGCACTTTATGGGTATCAACCACCATCCATCACATCATATTTAAGAGAAAATTCTAAGGTTCAGGTAGTGGAACATCACATCGAACATCAACAACAAGTCCTCCAACTCTTAAAGGATAACCTCGTGTTGGCACAAAATAGAATGAAACAACAGGCATATCAACATCGCAGTGAAAGAAGTTTTGATGTAGGTGATTGGGTATTCCTACGGCTACAACCATATAAGCAAATGTCCCTCAAGCAAGCTAAGAAGGATAATAAATTATCACCAAAGTATTATGGTCCATACAAGGTGTTGCAAAATATTTGTACTATGGCATACAAATTGGAGCTTCCTGCAGCTTCTCGATTGCACCCAGTTTTCCATGTTTCATGTTTAAAGAAGGTTATAGGCGACAAGCTCCCAGTTCAAACAATATTGCCAAAACTTGACGAGGAAGGAAAAATTATATTGGAACCGGAAGCAGTCACAGAAACAAGAACTCGACAGCTACGAAATCGTTCAATTTCAGAGTATCTTATCAAGTGGAAGAACTTATCCGCTGAAGATTCCACATGGGAGGATGAGAATTTTATGCAGAAGCATCCATAACTACTCAAGCGTTGAGGACAACAATTTTTTGAAGGAGAGGGGCATGTTGGGTCCCTATAATACTAGTGATTACCCCACTACTATTGTAGTTATACCCCTTATTAATATTGTTGTGCCCCTATTGCCCCCATATTGTTATTACTGTGCCCCATAGAATCCCTATATTGTTATTTTTGTGGCTTTATATTATTATTGTTAGGTCGGTTGGATTATATTGTGACTCCTTAGACTCCTATATATAGAAAGGAGGTTTTGTCATTTGAATCATCCAAGAATTGTTCATTTATGTGATGTAAAGGAGGTTGCCCCCTCGAAGAGGCTGAATTCTAAGGTGTTGATCTATCTTTTATATCTTTTCTTGAGCTGGTTTCATAAAATTTATGATCAAAGCACTTGAATAAAGTTTAATGAATCAATATTGGGAGTATCAAATATATGTACCTTATTTGATGACAAGACGAAGGGGTTAAAAAGAGTATGTGCTGTGGTGGAAATATGTCCCTAGTGTATGACACCGAGCTAAGTGCAGTTGGAATGATTGGTACCCAAACTACAAGAGTTTGAGATTAGCTAGCTTGTGAAGCCAAGTCCTTACACAAAGGACAAATATAGATAGTGAGATACAAGGAGTGGACAACTGGAGATATTTTCCTAATGGCTAAAGAAATATAATAGATTAATCCACATTTTGAGTGTGAGGGTTCATCAGAGGAGGGGATATTCCCATTGTGACGAACACGTGGGGAAATTGCCCTCAAATGAAAGTTTTTGTGCCCACTATTGGAGGAAAAGGAACAACGGGATCCACTAATAACCACTTTTTGTAGGAGCCCAGGTCACCATTTGGGGAGGTAACCAAAGAGATGAAAGTTGAAGGGGATTTTCCACAAGAATAAATGTATATTAATTAGTGGATCACATTAACAAGGCCATGTGGTTTGTGGTAAAAATAAAGATTTATGAGGCATTACATGCCAAGTGTACTTGAGTGATGTCACGAGTTCAATAATTTATTCTTTTAAGTAGAAGACTTAATAAAATGGTGGCAGTTTCTGAGAGGAGATGTGAAATGGTGGAAGGTGTGTGGATATATTGAACATATCACAAGTGTGTGACATCATGCAAGGTTTTGTAAAATTAATATTCAAGGAAACAACACAAACTAAATAGGTATGTTCCATCCTCAATGATGCTAACTTGGTGATGTACAAATTGATCTCAACACCGCTAAATCATGAGCAGACGATTGATGATATTGTCCCCATGGAGGAGGAAATAAAGTAGATGTGCTCACAATTGTGTTGATAATTGGTGTTGAGCAGACGTGGTATTTATTTCCTTGGCCATTGTGATGGGGAAGGTTGTAAATCCAATGGTTGTGCTACCATGGGAATGGTTATGGGAGGGGTTGATATATTTCTCATAGAGAAAGTGGAATTTAAGGATGCTTGGAAAGATGGAGGCAATGAGTGCATGGTTAAACAATATCTTGGTGATAAATGCATCATAGATGAGTAATTTCGATGGGCATGAGGCACAACAAGGCATGATGAAGGTTCCCACAAGGGGTACTGTTACCACCACTTTGTGGGTACTGTTACCCACCACTTTGAAGGTTCATTCATCCATAGGAGAAAATTTTCTCATAGATGGTCCTCAATTGACAACCATCAACCCCTTGCAGCCACCAGATAGATCGATATGCCATTTCTTCGCCACTTGAGCCAACCATGTGGTCCCTCGCTCATCTATTGTGATCATATGTTTGAAGGTGCACCTTCCAACCCCCAAGGTATGTATTTTCATTGTTTAGATGGGTATTTTTGTTTACTTATCATGGATACTTGTGAGCATGAATTAGTAGGGGGATTCAACGGAAAGAGTGGACTAGGTCTGTACTCTTGTATCCTCTGCCCAATTTGATGGTTAACCTTATATCCTAGTCCCATGGGATCTCCTTTATTGGATACTAAGATTTGGGGATGGAAATACATGGGAAAGCCTGATTTTGGTTGCATGGTCCTACTTCTTAATACCATATACATTACTCCCCTTTCGCTCATTACAACCCCATTCATAATTTTTCCCATCTGGGTCCACATTTGTCGACTGGGTTCACCAGGAGTAAGCTCCCCCCTACCCTTTTCCACACCTTGGGTCAGGCCTGGAATGATGCCCTAAAAGTTGATGCAGCTAAAAAGAAAAGAAAACGCATAATTCAACAGGAAATGTAGCACAAAATTCAAAATATTGCCGAGACATACAAATTTAGCACGTGGGAAAAAGCCAAACATGAGCTCTACCCGTTATCTCTTCTCATCACCTTGGTTCCTATGGGCCTTAGATGAGCCCCCTTCATATTTTAGGAACCCATGATTGTCCAAACCCCTGGTGGGAAATGAACCTCCCCACCTTAAGGGGGTATCTATTGCTATATCCTAAACATCATGCCCTCATCCCTTGGAGCCCCAAGAAGTTATAAAAGAAAAAAGGCAAATGAAGAAGGGTGGAAAAACAAAGACCGAGGCAACTCATGTACCATGATTTCTCCCTCATACTTCCATATACCCAAGTGCGTGCTTCCCTTATTTTAGCTACCCTTGTACCATGACATATGGTTCGAAGCTTCCCCTTCATGCCCCACTCCATTCCATCGCTATAACATGCTGCATACCATTTGATGGATGTACCATGGACATGTCACTCATTTTAGAGGCTGAAACGACCTAATAGAGTCCTTAGTTAACTTCCTTATTGATCTTGGAGACACTAGTACATGCCAAAGCCCATTATGGAAGGGAATGTCACTATGAAGTGTCCACTTGTTTTCCATGGTTTGTAAGCTCTTTTACTCAATTACACTAATAATTTGTTGTACTAGAAGGTGAGGGGATGCATTGGATTTTATACAGGATTGCGGGTGGGTCTCCATTTGGGGTTTGGTTTCCCTATACGCGTTCCAAGCCCTCTAGAGGATCACATTGGCACTTGTAGGGTGAGCGTTGAGATCCATGGGCCTCCACCATAGCAGAGAGCACTTTAGGGGTCCCCCAACACCATTAATTGATTGCTCGAGTTCCACCATTTTGGATGAGGATGATGCACCTGGATCACCATGCCCAACCAATTCCACACTTGTAACATACACTTGGCATATGTTCCATGACCTAGATGAGGATGTGCCTTTCCATGGGAGACAAAGGGAGGCTTATGTCACCATTATAGCCCTTACAAATGGTTTACATGCATTATCAATCCACTTGGAGACCCATGAGGATGCCATTGTTTTCCCCCACACCCACTTGGGAACACCACATATGACTTGCTTAGATATCAAGGGACCAACCCCTTGAACATTATGTTTGGAGCCTATTATCTAAAATTGAGACACTTTGGACTCCACTAGGCATTCTCAATGACCCAATGACTCATCATGTTTACTATTTTTCCCTCTTGAGAGGCTTATCTTTCTATTTTGGAGCTATCTTGGTGGGATTGTGATGCAGGAGCATCCATCACCCTTAGTCAAAAGGAGGAATCCAAAGTAGAGTGTGTGGACCAAGGGAGAAAAACAAAGAAAAATATATTTTTAAATAGATTTAAAGGATGAAATGGATAAGTCTCAAAGACTTTATAAAATGTAATCTACCATGTGTTATATGCATGCATGTTGGGTCCCTATAATACTAGTGATTACCCCTTTACTATTGTATTTATATCCCTTATTAATATTTTTGTGCCCCTATTGTCCCCATATTGTTATTACTATGCCCCATAGAATCTCTCTATTGTTATTTTTGTGCCTTTATATTATTATTGTTAGGTCGGCTGGGTTATATTGTGACTCCTTAGAATCCTATATATAGAAAGGAGGTTTTGTCATTT
Organism: Pinus tabuliformis; assembly: GCA_031772625.1. Lineage (NCBI taxonomy): Eukaryota > Viridiplantae > Streptophyta > Pinopsida > Pinales > Pinaceae > Pinus > Pinus tabuliformis. The sequence goes on from CM062804.1 coordinate 639,045,963, forward strand.
GAATCATCAAAGAATCATTCATTTTTGTAATGTAAAGGAGGTTGCCCCCTTGAAGAGGCTGAATTATAAGGCGTTGTTCTATCTTTTCTATCTTTTTGTGAGATGGTTTCATAACATTTGGTATCAGAGCTTTGGATTCTGGGGTTTCGCTGCTCCAAATAGGTCATCGTGGCATTTTCGCTATAATTTTTTTTTTCTGAGACGTTTCAGAAGTGAAAAAAAACCCATTTGAGAGGAAATTTCACTGAACCTTGGGCCCGAATTTCAGAGCTTTTCGCACTATATTGCGGAGATATGATTTGAGGAAGTTGGTCTTTTTATAGACTCCTGAATTACATTCCAAACAGGTGACCTGGGGAAAATCGTCATAACTTTCTCTCTGAGCATCAGATTGAAGTTTCGTAAGAATATACAGAAAGAGGACGGACTGTAGTTTCTTGTATATATTTTTTAGAGCCAAAACAGGGACACGTGGCATGTCGTATAAGTTCGCTCTACTGAACTAGTCTATAATTAGGTCACTGTGGGAGATTTGGCATAAATCTTCCTTGGAGAATCCAATTTGGATTAGATTGGTGGCATTGGAAAGATGACACAGAGGGCTACTGCAGGTCATAATTTTAGAATTGGATGATCTGAAATTACAGAGATACATCAGAGGCAATATCGAGCTCCTACAAAGTGAAAAAAGGTGTGTATATTTTTTTAAATTTTTGCTTAAGCTTGGTTTGAAAAATTATTTTGAAGGAATTCAAAGGGCATAGTAGAGCATTATTATCGGTAATTGATGCCCTGAGGAAAGAAAATGCGAACACCTAGTAAGAAACCTGAAAGCTCTAGCATGACTCATGAAGAAGAGGAAGAAATGCTACATGATATATCAAAATTACAAGACCAAGTGCAACAAATGTCACTCTCACAAAAGCTAACAGAAGCTAAGATAAATGGCGTGGAATCTAAGATAAAGGGCGCGGAAGCTAAGATGGATGATTTGAAGATAGATTTGAAGACATATTTGAAGAGAGACATGGCAGATTTTAAGACAGATTTGAAGACAGACATGGCAGATTTGAAGACAGATTTGACAAATTTTCTACAAGAAATACTTACAAATGGTGAAAGGGTAGTAAAATAAATTAATGATGCGAACAAAAGAAATTTTAATCATGATTTCATAGACTCTAATGTTGGATCGAAGACCCACCATATTCCAAAAATCGATATGAGGAAATTTGATGGCAAGGATCCCGCAACATGGATATTACAGATGGAGCAATTTTTCGATCTCAATAATGTGCAAAACACACAAAAGGTACGTATTGCAACTTTATATTTGGAACCAAATCAATTTGTATGGTATCAATGGCTTTTCTCTCGTAAACAAATTATCACTTGGGCAATTTTTACGGAAGAATTGACAACACATTATGAGGATACAAAAAGAAACATTTTTTTTAGCCAATTGATTAGTCTCAAACAAAAGGGTTCAATAATAGAGCACATTGAAGAGTTCCAAAAATTGAACAGAAGGGTAAAAAATATTCCAGAGGAGCATAGGATTGATGTGTTCATAGGGACTTTAAAGGATAATATCCAACATGATGTTCGCCTTTGGGAATCTGATTCATTAGAGAAGGAATTCAGGTTAGCAAGAAAAATGGAAAGAAAAATTATGGCAACCAGGAAGCATACCACTCACAACTATAAAGATGGAAGTGTTGTTTCCCCTAGTCTTCCACAACCTATAAGGTTGACACCAAAACAATTGGAAGAAAAAAGAGCAAAAAGGATTTGTTAGAGTTGTGATAGAAAATACATTAAAGGTCATAAGTGTGCTAAGAAGAAATTATTCTACATAGATTGTGAAGAGGAAGAAGAAAAGGAGCAAGAAAGGTCAAAAGAAGAGGATATACTCTAGGAACAAAGCCTAGATAAAGAAGAAATGAATCTGACCATATCTTGTAATGCATTGGTGGGAATTACCACTCCTCAAACCATCAAGATAGAAGGACAAATCAAGAAGAAAAAGGTAATAGTGTTGATTGATTGAGGAAGTACCCACAATTTTATTCATTGTAAGGTAGCAAAAGAATTGAATTGCTTCCTATATCCAGCACCAGAGTGTTAAGTGATGGTTGCAAATGGAGGAACAATAAATTACTATGCAAAGTGCCATAATATCAAGCTATCCATGGGAGAATATGTATTGACTAGTCCAATGCTTTCCATTCCAATGGGAGGTGCTGATGTTGTACTAGGAGTCCAATGGCTACAATCCTTGGGTACTATAGCTTTTAATTTTCAAGAAATTTTCATGAAATTTTCTACGGAAGGAAAAGAAGTTGAATTAACGGGTATTGCGGGGAAACCGGGAAAAATAATAAGCTCTAACGGTATGTCAAAGCTTCTAAAAAAGGAATAAAGAGGTGTAATTGCACAATTATGTTCGCTAGATGTTTCCACATCGAAATCATCTATTTCTCCAGATCTCCAAAAAGTCTTGGACAATCATTCCAAGGTATTTGATACTCCCAAAGGTCTCCCACCTATTCGTGATCATGATCATGCTATTCATCTGATTCCAGGAAGTGTTCCTCCAAACATCAGGCCATACAGATATCCTTATGCCCAAAAGAGTGAAATTGAACGTATGGTTGCAAAAATGATAGAGGCTGGTATAATTCAACCTAGTCAAAGTTCTTTCTCTGCTCCAGTAGTATTGGTGCACAAGAAGGATGGATCATGGTGCATGTGTCCAGATTATCGGGAGCTCAACAAGCTCACTATTAAAGATAAGTTTCCCATTCCTGTCATTGATGAATTACTGGATGAATTGCATGGATCAATTTACTTCACCAAGTTGGATCTTCATTCAGGTTATCATCAAATCAGAATGAAGACTGAAGACATTCTGAAAACATCATTTAGAACTCATGAGGGTCATTATGAATTTTTGGTCATGCCTTTTGGCCTTACTAATGCACCTTTTACATTTCAAGGTTTCATGAATTCCATTTTCAAACCCTTCGTTAGAAAACTTGTGTTAGTATTTTTTGATGATATACTAATCTACAACAAGTATTGGAAAGATGATGTTGAACATGTTGACAGGGTGCTACAACTATTGGATGAAAAACAATTATATGCAAAAAGATCCAAATGTTTCTTTGGAGTACAAGAGGTGGAATATCTGGGTCATATTGTATCTCATGAAGGAGTTAAGGTAGACCCTAGCAAAATTAAAGCCATTAAGGAATGGAAAATCCCCACATCCATAAAGCATCTGCGAGGATTTCTTGGGTTGACAGGGTATTATCGCAAGTTTGTTAAAAATTATGGGAGAACAACACCGCCTCTAACAAAATTATTGAAGAAAGATGCATTTTCATGGACTCCAGAAGCAACAAAGGCCTTCAAACTCTTAAAGAGGCAATGTGCCAAGCATCAGTCTTAGCTACACCGGACTTCACAAAAACCTTTATTGTGGAATGTGATGCTTAAGGAAATGGAATTGGTGATGTTTTAATACAAGATGAAAGACACATTGCTTTTGAAAGTTTTCCAATCAAGGGAAAGTTTTTACACAAAGCCATTTATGAGAAGGAAATGTTGGCAATAATACATGAACTTAAGAAATGATGACCCTACCTAATGGGAAGACAACTCAAGGTAAAAACGGATCATGATAGCCTTAAATACTTTTTAGAACAAAGATTATCCTCTGAAGAGCAGCAAAAGTGGGTCACAAAGATGTCAGGTTATGAATTTGAAATCATCTACAAAAAGGGAAGCAAAATGTGGTGGCAGATGCACTCTCAAGAAAGGATGAGGATGTGGAAGCATTGTTGTGCGCCATTTATATTATCCAACCGGATTGGATAAATGAAGCAAGGGAGGAATGGAAGAATGATGAAGAAGTGTGGGAACTTATTCAAAAGTTACAACAAGATTCCAGTACATTTGATACATTTAGCTCGCAAAATGATTCGTTATGGTACAAAGATCCCTTATACCTCTGTAAGAATTCCAAACTCAATCAAAAGATTCTTATGGAATTGCACACTTCTCCCTTAGGAGGGCACTCAAGATTTTTAAAAAATTACCATAGGGTTAAGAAGGAATTTTTTTGGGATGGCCTTAAATCGGATATTCAAAAGTTTGTGGCAGAATGTTTGGTTTTCCAACAAAATAAAGTTGAAACAATTAAGATCCCGGGTCTATTACAACCTTTATCCATTCCAAGCCAACTTTGGGAGGAGGTTTCAATGGATTTTACCATAGGTTTACCCAAGTCTGAGGGAAAGAGTGTCATCATGGTGGTAGTTGACAGACTTACCAAGTATGCACACTTTTGTGCATTATCACATCCATTTAAATCCAGTACAGTTTCTACTGCATTTATGGAAACAATTCAAAAGCTACATGGAAACCCAAAGATTATTGTAAGTGACAAAGATCCCATTTTCACTGGAACATTTTGGACATAATTATTTTCTTGTCTCGGTACTCAGTTAGCTCATAGCTCATCTTATCATCCTCAATCTGATGGGCAAACTGAGATAGTAAACAAATGTTTGGAAGGATACCTTTGTTGCTTTGTATCTGTTAAACAGACACAATGGGTCAAATGGTTGCCTTTGGCTGAATGGTGGTATAACACTTCCTTCCATACAGCAACAAAAATGACCCCATTTATGGCACTTTATGGATATCAGCCACCATCCATCACATCATATTTAAGAGAAAATTCTAAGGTTCAAGCAGTGGAACATCACATCGAGCATCAACAACAAGTCCTCCAACTCTTAAAGGATAACCTCGTGTTGGTGAAAAATAGAATGAAACAACAAGCAGATCAACATCGTAGCGAAAGAAGTTTTGATGTAGGTGATTGGGTATTCCTACGGCTACAACCGTATAAACAAATGTCCCTCAAGCAAGCTAAGAAGGATGATAAATTATCACCAAATTATTACAGTCTGTACAAGGTGTTGCAAAAGATTGGTGCTATGGAATACAAATTGGATCTTCCTGCAGCTTCTCGAGTGCACCCAGTTTTCCATGTTTCATGTTTAAATAAGGTTATAGGCGACAAGCTCCCGGTTTAAACAATATTTCCAGAACTTGACGAGGAAGGAAAAATTATATTGGAACTGGAAGTAGTCACAGAAACAAGAACTTGACAGCTACGAAATTGATCAATTTCGGAGTATCTCATCAAGTGGAAGAACTTATCCGCTGAAGATTCCACATGGGAGGATGAGAATTTTATACAAAAGCATCCAGAACTACGCAAGCGTTGAGGACAACACTTTTTTGAAGGAGAGGGGCATGTTAGGTCCCTATAATACTAGTGATTACCCCATTACTATTGTAGTTATATCCCTTATTAATATTTTTGTGCCCCTATTGTCCCCATATTGTTATTACTGTGCCCCATAGAATCCTTCTATTGTTATTTTTGTTCCTTTATATTATTATTGTTAGGTCAGCTGGGTTATATTGTGACTCCTTAGACTCCTATATATAGAAAGGAGGTTTTTTCATTTGAATAATCAAAGAATCATTCATTTGTGTAATGTAAAGGAGGTTGCCCCCTCGAAGAGGCTGAATTCTAAGGCGTTGATCTATCTTTTCTATCTTTTTGTGAGTTGGTTTCATAACAATGCATGCGTATGAGAGCTTTCGGGCTTAAGGCTAGAGGATTGATCGGATCCTTCCGCGATCAGATCCAATAAAGCTTCCTTATATATATGTGATTGAACCTGCGTGTTCAAGGTAGTAGATAGAGGGACTGATAGAATTGTAAAATCTGAAAGTATTCACAATGCAGTTGAAAGGAGGGTTGGTCCTAAGGCTGAAATGCCTTAGAATTGTAACCGTGCTGTGTTTCCATATATAATATATGTGTCTGTTCAGTGTTGATGGCGACTGTATGTATTTCATATATGTATGTGTGTTAATGGCTTGGAAGCCAGCGTTGTATATATGCGTGAATGGTTTCAAATCCCGGTTGCATGCATATGATCGACCATCGACCACTGTAGGATCGATGACGATCCATTGAATAATGAGATATCGTTTATATGAGAATTGTGCAAATTGTGGCAGATCCTGTAATTAAGCATAGAGATTCCATCAAAGGCAGACGAGATCCATTAATGGGAGCGAAGGGATGAAGAATTGATGCATATAATTTGTCAGATATGTTAGATCAATGGCCTGGATCAACTTGCAATGCAGAGCTTATTATATCGCATCGACGGATCGTTTTTATAAAGGGACAGTTCTTTTAAATATGGCAATAAGCGATATGCGATCAAATCACAACCGTCGGATCAATTTCAGATCGACGATTGAGATCTAATTGGCAATCGCGTGTCAGAAAAGCAAAGGATAACAGAGAGTCGGGATAGTGAAGTGCCTACGGCCGATAAGTGATATCGCCGATAGGCCAATCGGCGATCGAGGGTTGTGGTGATCGACGGTCGGGGAAGTTGGAGTTCGGACCTATCAGAGGTGAGCGACTTAAGTTCGGACCTGATCATATTTATGGTTGCAGGCTTATAAGATTTGAGGTCCAGCCATGGACTCTAAGCAGGGTTCCTTTGTAAATCCCTTGTTCCCGTGTTTTCCGATAGTTGTGTGGCCGCGGGGTTTTTAAGGCTTAATGCCTATATTATAGTTTTCCAATAGTTATATTGGCTCCAATAAAGTGGTGGCTTCGATTCTAATGTAAGTCCACAAGGCTGAAGGCCTTATGAATGCTTTCGATAAGGCTTGTGGAACATAACCCACAAGCCTCAAGATTGATTTGTTTAGGAAAAGGGATTTTGATTAACCCCCAAAATCTCCTTTTCATCATTTGGTGTCAGAGCAGAAAAATATTTTGCGTGCAAAGGAAGATTGAAGAAGGATTCTAGAGAGAAAGAATAAGGAGTAGGAGGTACAGTTGTTTAAAGCTAGATATTTTGTGGTCTTACTGTTTCACAGAGAACGACAACAGAAGGTGAGAAGATTGCAACAAACCTAGAGCAAGGTGTGATCACATGGTTCCAGAGGAGAGAACCTGAAGGATGCCAAAAGACTGAGTGAGGAGAGCTTCGTGAGGTATCATGTAGCAGGAGGAGACTGTTACTGTAGAGGCTTTATTGCAGCTCACAGAAGACCATGAAGGCAGTTCCACTGAAGAATGCAGTGGGTAAAATTGCTAAGGACAAGGAGAAGCATATGACCAGGAGGTCATAAATTTTTGTGCCTCGGGAGTCTGATGCAGGAGCATCCAACACCCTTAGTCAAAAGGAGGAATCCAAAGTGGAGCATGTGGACCAGGGGAGCAAAACAGCAAAGAATATGTTTTTAAACAGGTTTAAAGGATGAAATGGATAAGTCTCGAAGACTTTATAAAATGTAATCTGCCATGTGTTATATGCATGCATGCGTATGAGAGATTTCGGGCTTAAGGCTAGAGGATTGATCGGATCCTTCCATGATCCGATCCAACAATGCTTCCTTATATATATGTGATTGAACCTGTGTGTTCAAGGTAGTAGATAGAGGGACTGATAGAATTGTGAAATCCGAAAGTATTCACAATGTAGTCGAAAGGAGGGTTCGCCCGAAGGCTAAAATGCCTTAGAATTATAACCGTGTTGTGTTTCCATATATAATATATGTGTTTGTTCAGCGTTGATGGCGATTGTATGTATTTCATATATGTACGTGTGTTAATGGCTTGGAAGCCAACGTTGTATATATGCGTGAATGGTTTTAAATCCTGATTGCATGCATATGATCGACCATCGACCACTGTAGGATCGATGGCGATCCATTGAATGACGAGATATCATTTATATGGGAATTGTACAGATTGTGCCAAATCCTGTGATTAAGTGCAATGATTCCATCAAAGGCAGACGAATTCCATTAATGGGAGCGAAGGGATGAAGAATTGATGCATAGGATCTGTTAGATCTATTAGATCAACGACCTGGATCAACTTGCAGAGCGGAGCTTATTATATCGCATTGGCGAATCATTTTTATAAAGGGACAATTCTTTTAAATATGGCAATAAGCGATATGCCATCAAATCACAACCGTCGGATCAATTTTAGATCGATGGTTGAGATCTAATCGGCAATCATGTGTCGACAAAGCAAAGGATAATAGAGAGTCGGGACAGTGAAGTGTCGACAACCGATAAGCGATATCTCCGATAGGCTAATCAGTGATCGGGGGTTGTGGTGATCGGTGGTCGGGGAAGTCGGAGTTCGGACCTATCAGAGCCGAGCGATTTAAGCGCAGACTCGATCATATTTATGGTTGCGGGCTTATAAGATTTGAGGTCCGGCCATGGACTCTAAGTGGGGTTCCTTTGTAAATCTCGTGTTCCCGTGTTTTCGATAGTTGTGTGGCCGCGGGGTTTTTAAGGCTTAATGCCTATATTACAGTTTTCTGATAGTTACATTGGCTCTGATAAAGTGGTGGCTCCGATTCTAATGTAAGTCCACGGTTAAAGGCTGAAGGCCTTATGAATGCTTCCGATAAGGCTTTTGGGCCATAACCCATAGGCCTTAAGATTTATTTGCTTAGGAAAAGGGATTTTGATTAACCCCCAAAATCTCCTTTTCATCAGATTGTCGCCAAGTTATATCACTATTGTACATTATTTTATTATTTGGGGCTAAATTAGGCAAATTTGGCCATTTAAATCCCATATTTTATTGTATAAATAAATGAGAGGTTCATTCATTCATCTTATTGTCACTGGGATTGGATTAGTATCTCTTAGGATTTTCACACTTGCTCTCTTAGATGATTTTTTTGGAGTTTCTTGATGCACTATGATGTTTGGATTTTCAGTATTGTGATTGGAGCTTCTTTCTATGTGAAGTTGATGAATGGATATACTCTCTCTCTCTCTCTTGTAAGTGAAATTTAATGTTATTCTTGTTTTCTTACTTGTCTAGTGGATGAGATTATTACCATTTTTCTTGTATGGGATATCAATGATGCAAAATTATTCTTATGCTTGGAATAATTGATATATTGAATGCATTGCTCATTGAGAGGGAGGGTGAATGTTCCTAGAGGCTCCCTAGTAGTTTAACAAGCTTTGAAAATTCATCTCTTTTGCAATTCAAAGTATAAATCCCTAATGACCTAGTTGTTGCACTTGTAAAGGCTATGAAAGATCATTTAGGGCTCCTTAGCATATAAAAATTCTCGATCTAGGTGTATATTGACTCCATTAAGCCCAAGAAGTAAGGCACTGTCGCATCCAGGGAAAAATTTAAGGATGGAAATTTATTTTTAAGTTTAGAAACATTGGCGAATCTCACTAGTATATAATATGAAAGATGTAAATTTTTGGCAATGTTTTTGTAAAAGTATTCAAATTTATGATAATTTTATATGCTCTATATAAAGTTTTGGCAATTTTAAGGTAATTTTTTTATACAAAAAAATTTGGGCGAATAATTTTTAGAAAATATGGAAATTAACGAATCTTTTTTTTGGAAAAAGCATGGAAAATTAGCCCACTTGTGAATATTAGCCCCTAAAATTTTCCTTGCTCGCATCCCATTAGTGGTCAAAATAACCCTTCTTTTCTTCTTCTCTTCCAATTCCAGGCTCAACCCTAGAAGGCATCCTAGGGAATTACTCTAAATCATTTGTAGCCATCAAAAACACTTGAAATACAATCTAGAACTGCACCGGGGTCTTCTCAAGGGATCCTCCAATTTTGAGCTCAATCTGATGGTGGAATCCCAAGATATTGCAAGCCCTAGCTCAAAGACCGTTGTTCTCCCTAGGTTCCCTTGGGTTAGTGTCTTCATTTGGATCATTGCATATAAACTCCAAAGAAAATTATTCCTTTGATCCTATTCTCCCCCCAAACCTACTCAAGCCCATCTATTAATGTTCAACCCCACACCCTCAACCTAGTTTGAGTCCACTTGGGTTCTTTGTGGTCCCATAACTTTGTAAATCTACTTTTACAAGGGTTACATAGAAGCCACTACTCCTTAAGGATTCTTAGGTTTAGGATTCTTATTCTTAAGGAATAGTCTCGAAACCTAGTTTTAGGTGTCCCCTCAACCCTTCCTAGAGAGATAATCACCTTGCTTCTAAAGAAAGCCATTTATCCGAGCCTCTCTTGAGAATAGGCTTTAGGAATCACTCCTCATCCCATCATTGATCTATTAATCCTTGTGATTCCTCTTATATTAGGTCTCGTCCCATTGGTGAAAGTTCGTAAAGTGTAGGGAGCTTTAGCTGAGGTGACAGTGGGATATTGCTCCATTGTTGCCACTTGACCTAGTAGTTTCTCTATAGGATCCCCTCTTAGGACCCCTGGTAGTTTGAGCGGTAACATTTTTGGCACCGTTGCCGGGGACACGAGATGTGTGTCTTGCTCCCCATATGACAATATAGATATATCATTCTTGGTGACTCCATTGGAAAAATGAAACCCTAGTTTTTCATTAAAATTCAAAGTTAATGCTTGTAGGGTGAAGCAAGCGTTTATCAAGGAATATACATTCACCCCGGTGACTCCATTTATATTATTATATGCACAATCATGAAAAATGGCTTATTGTCGCAAACGAGATACCTTTGAAAAACTCAATGATCAAGAGCTTCAATAACTACAAAACATTGTGGACCAATATGTTGAGTTTTGTGAAGATTCATTGGAGAACATGGATAAATAATTCATGCTCAGGTTTCATAGAATAAAAAAACATCAACTTTACATGATAATACATGCCTATGAGAAGGATCCTAGTCATCTCTTTGATTTTGTTAGCCAAACCCGTGCTTTCAATATTATCACTGACATCATCAATGAAAAATATTATAATCAATCACAAGTCACCATAGAATATAATCAATTAGATGATCAGGGTGACCTTGAAGAAAATTCAAGTGTGGAGGATCATCATGAAAGTGAGGAATATATGGAAGAATGGAGTCAATCAAAAGAATATTGTGATGGCCATAATGCCATAAAGGACCTTCAAGATGCAATTTTAAGGCTTGAGAATGAGCATGGCATGAGTGAAAGCCCCATTGAATTCCATAAGGATGAACACGATGAAGTGGGAACTTTCATTCAAGAAAGGGTGTTTGAATATATGAGTATTGTAGCTCCCTATGAAGTGAACATTTCTGATTTCTTGTACATTAATGAGAGAAAGTGGGATGTCGGAAACCATCATTTTGACAGTGACCCTATTTATGATACTAACATGGAAACTAAGGTTGAAATTGGCTCTCCTTTTCTCCATGTCATTACTCATAATGATATACCTACTTATACCATCATAAGCAAGGACCATTGTTTTCCCACACATGGAGAAGGTTTATTGGAAATAATGGGCCCCATTTATGACATTGATGATGACACTGAAAAATGTCTTGATTTCCCATGCTTTCTTCAAGATCCCAATATCATAAATTCATTATCCAAGAGCCCTCGCCTTGCCAATTATCACATTATCACCATTATTGATGATCCATTTTCCCCTCCTTGGTATGAGGTTGAGGAAGAACTATCCACTAGATGTTTCCTTCCCCCCTCCTCATACCCTCATGGCTGTGAATAAAATTATTCCATTAAGCAACCTGTTTGTTGCTTTCCTTCCTTCCCTCACCCTACTTTCCCCTCCCATCATGACCTTATGGCATTTGGTGAGGCCTGGTATTGCACTAAGAGTGCTGCAACTTCTAGAGGCTCTTCAACTTTACTTATCAACTCGGGGTTTTGTACAAAATTAGAGGTGATAGTGCTATATACACTATAGATGCATTCTACTCATGCCACCCTCAACAACATCACTTGATCATTAGGGTTCCAAGACCATTACTCTACTGTAATGAAAGGAGATTAACTACTGAAAGCAGAATGTGAAGGCTAGTCCTAGTGTAGAGAAAGTAAATGCTTTTCAACTCAAACTTGTAAATGCTGTCAACTTGTAAATGCTATGAAATAACACAAGACTTATGCTAATATGCAGAAAGGAAACTACTCTAATTTTCCATCAATCATCTAGCTATCAGGGCTGCTTGAAAACAGAATACTATCCTACCAATTCACAACTCAAGAATGCATGCATTGTTTAACTAATTCACACTTGCAGATTAAGTAAAGTTCTAATTGCCAAATTCAGAATGAAAGAACTAATGCTATTTGATCTTGCAGGAAAGGAAAAGGAATGAAGGGAATGGCCTAGGTGGTACTTCTGGTCATGGAGTCCAAGTTGAGGGGTCAACCTACTCCTAAACTAAGCTATGCTATCATTTTAGGTCAAAACAGGGTCAAAACAGGCTGTTACAAGTGTGCTATAGGATGTTGCTACAAGATTCCTGTAACTGCTACAGGAAGTCCTGAAATGCTACAAGAAGTTGGCCGAGAGGGTTTGGAGGGTAAGAATGATGGGTTGAAGTGATGGAAAGTTGTATGAAGGCTATGGGGAATGTAGGGAAGGTGCTCAACACCCCTAGCCAAGCCCAACACTTCAAGAAAGTTGGATTTGGGCTAAGATGGCTGCTCACGACGACCGAAAAATAAAGATCAAGAACATGGGTTGGCATGCATAAAAAAAGGATGGAGATGTCCTAGATGGAGTTGGTGAAAGGATTCCTTTCCTGCAGATCCAACAACCCTGCAACAACACATGCACCTGTTCCTCTTTTCATTTGCAAAATATTACAAGTAAATGTGGAAAAGATGAATTGAATTTGGAAAACTATCTAACTAATGCTAAGAACTTGATATATGCAATGAGCTACCTTCTAAGCTACAACAATCATGTGTGAAGCAAGATACCAAATGTAAACCTTTCCAAGAAATCATAAAAAAACTATCTACTAATGCCAAGAACTTGATCTATGCAATGAACAGGAAATCACACTCTATTTTTGGGTTGTGATGGTGGGGTCCTCTAATCATGCTCCCATGAGGGAGATGAGATAGACACCATCATCATAGAAGTTTTGATGAATTTTACTCTATTGAATTGTAGCAACTAATTAACCTTCTAAGCTAACAAAAATATGAATAAGCAACAACTAATCAACCTTCTAAAGCTAACAAAACATGAATAAACTTCTATTGAATTGCAACAACTAATCGACATTCTAGGCTAGTGATTTGAATTTTAGCATATTAGTAATGCTGTGCTAATTCCCCATTCAGAAATAAACCCAAGATGCTTATCATTTGCTTTTTCAAGTGCTTAAGGATTCAAAACTTTTGCATAATTAATAGATTCCCATGAGAGTTTCTTATGTTATAAATAGTTTAACATAAAACATATGTTTAACATCAACAATATAACATCAAATAACATCAAATATAACACACAACAAGCACATGATAAAGGAGTTCACCCCTCCTAGGCTACATCTCCTTGGTCTAGCTTCCAATGGCTTGGGCCTCTCTATTATGCTAAAATTACATCAAAGGTGTGTTTACAATGCTCATATGCCTTTGAAACCTATCTCAATGAGTTCAACATACTAAAAAATACTAGGATTGACTATTTTTACATCAAATTTGGATAAGAACTGAAGGAGTTATGACTTCTCCCAGTTCTCCCACTATTCTTTCCACAAAGCGATAAAAATACGACAGAAAACTACAAATTAGCCCCAAAATCCGCTAACCCGAAAATAATTTCTCCGCACTGCGGGCCATATCTTGTCGGCTGTATAGAAAATCACAATCGACGAGTTTAGGCGGGTGGAAGGTCTTGTTTTAGTGGTAGAACACTGTGATGCGATATAGGCGGACTCGACAAAATATTAAACTGTGGCATAAAGAACCATCGCGTTTGGGGTCTTATCGCTCGTCGCATTCAGTAATTGACTATGGTCTCTTTAACATAGCAAAACACTTGCGATGCAATATCACAGACACATCGGAACATAAAACTGCAACACAATAACGTATCGCGTCTGGAACTCAAATTGCGCTGGTGCCAGGGACGATACATGTTTGTAGATCCCTTTCACCGATTGTGATTGCGATTTATTGCATCACAACCCAACCTACTGGGGGATGTTTGAGACACATTTTCCACATACCGCTATAATATGCGATGTGTGATGGCAAATGGTGAGCTTCCACTTGGCACCTCCTTATTGGATGAAGACCTTGCCACATCATCCCAATCCTGCCATGAAGGCAAATTAAATTTGGACTTTGACTTGCTCTAACTTCTTCATACGAACTCAGATTTGAGTGTCATTCACACCATTGGATTTAGAATGATGAGATATTCAATCTGAAGCTGTGTTTGGTAAGATTTTGACACTTTGATTTTTGAGCATAATTCTAAGCACCTGACCACTCCTCCCCACTGGAAGCCTTTTGGACCCCAAAAGGATAACTTTTAGTTATTGAACATATGAGGGTACTTTTCCCTCACCTTCCCCACTTCAATCCATTTGGCCTTTGATGGATGTGTATCTTTGAGACCCACTCGAAGATAATCAATACTTCCCCTTTTTGTTGTCCTTTTCCTTCTTTCAAGTATAGTGTCTTGCTGAAGCACATCAAGAAATTATGGAGAAAAGTCTTCAATAGATGGAATTTGAACATTCTCTCCTTGATCTTCAATCAAAGGAGGTTCATATAATCTCAAATTTTCAACATTACCAATCTTTTCCAAAATTTTAAATGGATCATAACGAGTTGGTTTTAGCTTTTTACCTTGACCTTGAAGCCTTTCCTTGCTAATGTAAAGCCAAAATTCACCACCTACTTGAAACTGATGATCCTCACGATGCTTATTATGCCTTGCCTTATACTTGCCTTGACTCTTTTCCAGTTGTTCTTGAACTGTTTAGTGAATCAACTGAATTTTCTCAATGAATTTCTTTGCTTTGTCTATGTCACTATGTCCATCTACAACTACATCTTTCTCAAAGATGAAATCCAAGGGAAATTTAGGTAAATAACCAAGACATGCCTCAAAAGGAAAAGTTAGAGAGAAGAGTGTTTTGCTCGCTTATAAGCATGCTGAATATAATGCAACTATTCATCCCACAACTTAGGATGTTTGCTGCAATATCCTCTTAGCAAATGAATGACTGTCCCGTTAACCACTTCAGTTTGACTATATGTTTGCGGATGAAACGATGTACTTTTCTTCAACTTGGTGTCCATCAAGTTCCACAAACTTGACCAAAAATTCCCAACAAATAGAGAATCACGATCACTTTCAATAGAAGTAGGCAATCCAAAATGAACCGATACATTTTGAAAGAAAAGTTGAGCTGTTTGTTCAGCTGTAATTTTCCTTTTACAAGGCATTAACATACATATATTGCTGAAACTGTCCACAACTACATATAAATAATCATGAACTTTCCTTGATAAAGGAATACCTCCTACACAATCCATAGAAATACTTTCCCATGGTTGTGAGGGCACTGGAAGTGGTGTGTACAATCCTAGTTTCCTATTACTAAGCTTACTGACTGCATATAATGAACAACCCCTGATAAAATGTGACACACTTTCAAGCATACAAGGCCAATAAAAATACCTTTGAAGATTTTCCACTGTTTTACTTACATCGAAATGTCTAGCAATAAGAGAAGTGTGCGCTTCCCTTGTGACATTTACTCTCTCTCCCTGTGGAACACAAAGTTTTCCCCAATGATATAACATATTATCATGTACATGGTAGTCTAATTCCTCAACTTGGTGGCCTTGAATCAAGTTTAAAAACACCTCTTGAAAGCCATAATCCTGTGCGTATTGTTCAACATAACTTTTAGGCAGAACATAATTATTCTTGAGTAAAATGGCTACATTTACAACTGGTCTAGAAAGAATTTCAGCAACTCTGTTATAAATTCCTTTCTTGTACCTGATTACCAAGTGGAATTTCTGTAAAAATCCTATCCAACGAAAGTGCCCTGGCTATTGCAATTTGGTTTGAGATTGCAGATATTGCAGAGGTTGATGATCAGTGTGAATAATGGTTTCTTTTCCCATCAAATAATGCTTCCATTCCTTCACACTTTATACCAATACATAAAGCTCATTATCATACGTAGGATAATTCATAACAAAACCATTAAAAATTTCAGAATGAAATGAAATGGACTGACCATGCTGTAAAAGAACTGCACCATGGCGTAGTCACTTGCCTCTGTTTGTATTTCAAATGGTTGTTTCAAATCGGCAATGCTAAAACTGGGGATGAACTGATCTTTTGTTTCAAAGCATCAAATGCTTTTTTTGTTTTCCTCCCCACTGGAAGACAACCTTCACGCTGGTCAACACATGTAGTGGAGCTTCTATGGAGGAGAAATTGGAAATGAAATTCCTCCAGTACTGTGTTGTGCCTAAAAAACTCCTTACTTCTGTAACTGATTTGGGTATTGGCCAATTCACAATGACCAAAACTTTAGAGGTGTCAATATTCATCTCACCTCCTCCAACTATGTGGCCCAAATGCACTAAGGAAGTTTTCTCGAATTCACATTTAGACATCTTCAGAAATAACTGTTCTTTCCTCAAGACATCCAACACTTTCTTGACATGCTTGACATGCTCTTCTCATGGTCTGCTAAATATCAAAATATCATCTAAATAGACAATTAAAAACTCATCAAGAAATGATATTAAAATATCATTCATAAATCTCATGAATTTAGCTGGATCATTACAAAGACCAAAATGCATAACCAACCACTCAAACAATCCATATTTAGTTTTAAAAGTATTATTCCTTATGTCCTCCTCAGCTATTCTAACTTGATGATATCCACTTCTCAAGTCTAATTTAGTGAAATACTTTGCATTTTTCAACTGATCTAGAAAATCATCTATTTTGGGTAGTGGGTATCGATTCTTTATTGTAATCTTATTCAAAGCTCGATAATCTACACACATGCACTAGGTTCCATCTTTCTTGGGTACCAATAAAATTGGTGAACCACATGGCGAAGTAGAAGGATGAATTACTCCTTTATCTAACAATTCCTGGACTTGTTTCTTAATTTCTAAGCTTTCTAGAATTGACATTCGATACATACCGATGTTTGGGAGTGGATAGTCCTGCTGTAGCTGAATTTCGTGTTGAATTCCTCTTTTTGGTGGCAATCCCTTTGGTTCTTTAAACATGTCTCCATATTTATTGACCACATCAACCAATTTAGCTTTCAACTTCACATCATAGCCGGAAAAGGGTTCCTACTTCGTGTCATTCTTTTGCTTAATCATAAGGAGCACGAGACTCTTGCTGGAATTGACCAGTCTTTTCATTTCCCATGCACTTGCCAAAGATAAACTAAGCTTTATGCGATGAGCTCTCAAAATGTACTCCACTTCGTCCTTGAACGAATGGTATTTGTTCTAAAATCCATGGAAAACAACTCTCCTGTCATACAGATACGGGCTTCCCAATACAATCCCTGAGATATCCAATGACACAACGTCTAATTAAACTTCATCAATGAAATTAGCGGTGCTTGCAAACCTGAAAACAAATTTTCGTGTGACTTTCAAATTATCATCCTTGGTTATCCAACCCAAGGATACAATTTATGATGAGGCACGGTTTCCATATTGATTTCTTATTTTTCTTCTTGGTTTTCTAATGCATAGCTCCTTAATGGTTTTTGAAAATATTGATATTTACTTTATAACTTGGAGGAAAGGAATTTTGATGCAAATATTCTTAAGTTCATCTAGCATATCGTAGTCTAGTAAAACAATTTTCTTTCTATTCCTTTATCAAGTTTGAGCCTTTTAGGAAAAGTTGGATCCTACAAAGAAATAGAAGGCTGTTCTACTAGAGGAACTGTAGGAGCTTTCTTTATTTTCTCATCCTTTAGTTTTATAGGAACATCTTCCTTTAGAGAAATATTTTCTTGATCAAGATTTTCATCTTTTTCATGAACTTCATCCTCTATATATTTTTGGATGGTGATTGTTGGTGAGTTCTTTTGCAAAACCCTACTAGATCTAAGTTAAACATCATTTAGACCTAATGGGGTAATAGTACAATCTTGACAATTTTGTCCTTCAATATTATAAACAACTTGTTGATTCGTATTGTTTGGATTCAAAAGCGGTTGAGATGGTAGTTGATTGGGTTTTTGATGAAATGGTAATGAAAGTTGTTGACCTGGATTTTGAAATTGAGGGGGTTGGGTTGGTTGAGGAGGATAATTTTGTGGTGGAAAATAAATATAAGGTGAATTGAGGATATTTTAAATACGGATTTTTCCAACCTTGTGCCCAACATGGATTTTGAGATTGTGGGGTCCAAGGTTTCTAAGGCATGGGTGCAGTCCAATTGTTCTATGATTGTGTATATGATTTTTGAGTCATATTTGAATGTTGATTTTTCCATGGTCTTTTAGCAATAAAACATAGTGATTCAACTTGGCCTGTTCCAACTTCATCTTGGAAAATAGATTTAAGGCTAGGTATCAAAGCACATTCCTTTGTATTATGATTTTCAACACATATGACACAAATTTCTATACTATCAAGGGGACATTCTATCAAGGAATATGTGTTCCTACATTTGGGACATAAAATAGATAATGCAACATTCTCAATTTTTTGCTTGTTTTGTATTAATTTAAGGGTATATAGTTGTTCACTAAGACTCCCAAGAAGATATGTTTTAAATTTTTCAAGAAAAATACCTATTTCATCTCTACTCACTGTTCTAGTTGCAGATTTACTAATTCTGAATACCACATGATCTCTTAGATTTTTACCAGTTCTAGCTTTACCCCTTGAAATATGCTTACACAAATCACATATTTCTCCAAATGAAAGTTGTGAAACATCTCCCTTTCCCATTAAATTGAGAAGATCAATACATTCATATCTGATGGATTTTAGCAAAATATATTTTAATGTTTCATCATCTAAATTATTCTTCTTATCCCTTTTAATATTGTAAGAAAATCTATCACCTAGGTCTTCAAGGGTTTCATCCTCTTTTTGCATCATCTTAAGGACTTCATCCTTAAGGTTATGGGACATCCAATAATCCTTATATTTTTCTAAGAACACATTTTTCATTTTTTCCCATGTTCTAATAGTATGTATTCCTAATCCCATGAACCATTTAAGTGCTCCATCTTTAAGAGTATATGGAAATAATTTCAATTTTTGAGGATCAAGTAAGTAGTCATAAGATCTAGATAAAAATTGAAAATTGAAAATAAATGTTCCATGGTCCTCAATTCTCGAACCATGGAAATTAGGAAGGATGGAGGGTGAAATGTTATTCATTGTGGTTGTGGTTTCTTCATAAAAAATGGGAAATCCATAAGGATCTAGTTCTCCCCTACCACCCCTACCACCTCGACCTCCACCTCCTCTATCTCCTCCTCTGCCTCCAATCCTAAGTTCACCATTTAGATTGTGTACTTATCCTTCTCCTTCCCCTGCCACTTTAGATTCCTCAGAGATGATATAAGGTTCTATAATAGAATTGTCTAGCTCTTCTTCTAGTTCCTCTACTAATGGTATATTATAAGAAGTTTCTTCTTCTTCCTCTTTACTAGCAACCTATAGTTCTTTTCCTAGAAGTTGCTCTCCTGTCGAAAAGAGGAAAATTACTCCTTCTGTTGGGGATGTAGGTTCTTCAACTACAACTTGAGTAGAGGAAGTTGGTGAATATTTTGGTTTGATTTCAGATATATGCACCTCAAGAAGTCTATGTCTACCTGCAAATGATGGAATGCGAGTATGAGTGGATGGTGTTGCACTACAAGGTCTAGTGGGGGTGAGTGGTGATGTTGGAACTGAACTTCTACCTATACTTATAAATATACCCCTAGAATCCATTTCTTTATGCATAAATGATTATTACCATGCTTTAATTATGCATCTACAAAATTGAATGCACCTAAAATGATACGCAAACCAAAAATGGAATCCTTTATACACCTCCTTGGAAACGACACCAAAATGTTGGGTAATTTAATTGCTCTTAAATTACTTCATTAATTGTCAACCAAGGGTTGTGTACTTGTGAGATGTATGTCCACCATATATGCTAGGAATTCTATCTATGGATTTAATTATTCTAAGTGTAAAATTATCCTAATTATGGGAAAATGTTTGAATTACATTTAGAGATTAATCACACACAAGTTATTTCTATTCAGAGTTACGTCAAAACCAAATTAATTAACTGAATTGAAATCTATTTCTTGCATAATTAAAAATCTATTTTAATTCTAGAATTCAAAATCTATTTCCACTTGCATAAAAGGAATTTCTAACACTAGATTGCAAGAAAAAGATTTAATGTTACTTGCAGAATTGAAAACACTACAACACTACTTTACATAAAGGAACCTCTACACTGATTGCATAACCAGAAATTGCATAAAGAAAACTTAATTCCTAATTACAGAAATAAAAGAAGTTAAATACAATTGTAGAAAGGAATGTTAATGAAACTACTGACAAAAACAAAAATCAAATGAGAACTTGTGCTCTGAATGATTATTGATGTGCACAATTAACTCTAAAAGACATTTCTTTTTCCATCTATGAAATTAACTAAGTAATGAAACTTAATTTCCAGAAAGAAAATGCATGTGAAAATCAAATTTTTATTTTTTTATTTTTTTATTTTTATTTTTTTTATTTATTTTTTTTTCTGGTATTTTTCTTTTATCAACGCTCTGAGATTGGAATAACAAATGATCAAAACATAACTATAATGAAACTACTCCAAAAGAAAAGAAACTTCATAAAACTATCACACTATGAGCAAATAGAAACAAAACTAAATATTCTTACAACTCGTCAGGGGGACCTCCCATGAGTGTAAGACTATCATTTATCAACTAATTTCTTAGTCACACATTGAAAAAATAGGATTCTATTGATTCGAAATAGAGTTCACAATATTGAAAATAAACCACAACGCACTTAATTTCCGAACTTTTTGTTGGGTTTCATCTTATGGCTTCTATACAATTTTCATTAAAACTAATTCAAGAGTTCTATGCCGATAAGAAATAAACTTGTTCAGTCATCTAGGAAATAGATTTAAACTAGAACTTTATCTCCTCATGATTTTCTACTAAAAGATAAAATCAGAAGCTATTCTTCTCAAACCATATTCTCATGATTTAATAGGTATTTTTCACGCTTTACTGATGTCATTGTGATCTTATACTTATCTTCGCTTGATTTTTGTATCGTCATACTCAAATTTTGACTTTGAGTTTGACTATTAGATATCCTGAACTCTATAACCTTCCAAGTCATGTCGATATGTGGTCGTCCATGTGGTGAACATTTTTCATCTTTAGATACCCTTCATCCCTTTGCTGATGCATTGCAACCTATTTAATCATGAATATGGCTGTGAAATTCAACATTAGCTGCAGAATAATCAAGATTTTCTAATTGTACAAATGTTTTCATTATAATTCATAAAGAAATATAGATTCTAAAACATGGATGATTAGTAGCTTTTATAAGCTGAAATAACCTTGAGTATGCTGAGAATGCTAAAAAAATGGCCACAAAGATAAAGGAGAGGGAAAGAGATAGTAAAAGAGGAAACAATTTCAAACTTCAACAACAATAAAATAACCATCCTCATGTACCTTTGATCATGGCTTCCATCTAGAAGGAACACATGCCAAGGGACACACCTTGATCATGGCTTCCAAGAGGTCTTAATCAGATGGAACACATGTCAAGGGACTCAATAGGGATATGAAAAACAGGTTCAAATGTCCCCATTGAAGGGTTTACTATGTCAACTAATAGATCTGAGTCAAAAGAAGTCAATAAAATAGTGAGAGGCTCGCTTACATCAGTACCTGAAAACATGGGACTAGTTTCCACATAAGTAACCCATGGTGGGGTAGATACCACTTCCATATAAGTAAGATTCATGGGTGTTGGATGGTTGGTAGTCGAATCAAGAAAAATGAACAAAATCTAGTCAATAGTCACAATGTTTCCATTGTGAGGGAAAGAAATAATTCGAAAGAGTGTGGACATGACAAATTTCATGGGATAGACATAGTATCACCCAAGGAGCAAGTTAAAATCTAAGGGGGCCTTAGACTACTATAACATCAATACAAACAATTTTACCTTCCAAGGTAATGGTTAACTTAGGAAGGATCCCTAAAGGTTTTCTAATGGTTCTGTTAAAATCCAAAAGTTTATATGTAATAGACACAAGTTGAGGGGAACCCAAATCTTGCAAAGTAGTTGAGGATAAATTGCTAATAGAAGCACCTTCATCTACATTTGTGTGATGCACATTCTTACCGTAAGCTTTCATAATGATTTGAAAAGGGGTGGAAGAAGGAAGAACAAGCTCTGTCAGTCTACTCCAATCAAAGGAAATGATCTTAGTACTTGGAGGGTTTCCGTGGAAACAGGTAAAATGCCCCCCAGTGCTGAAGAATATGAAGTAACAAGAATAACATGAACGGTATTAATTTCACTCTCTAAAAATAGAGTGGGATCAACCAAATATGGAATTGATTTGACACTTGATCAACCAATGGTTCATCAACTTGAGTGATATGTGTTTCACTCTCCAATGGAAGAGTGGGATTGACTGTACTTGGAATTAGATCAATCACTTTGTCAACTAACAGTAGGTTGGGAGAAACATTACAGTAACTAGTTGGAAGTTATTGTTGTGGAATATTAATTTTTTTCAACAATTTCGAGGCTTCATCCATTTGAGGGCAAAGGTGAGTTTGACGACTCCCTTCGCATAACCTACAAGGAAATCTAACTTTATCCTTTTTCCTCGAAACCTGACAATCACTAGTTGATGGATCAATAGTAAGTTGATGATAATTTTTAGGCCACACTTCTAACACCTTTGGAATACCAGTAAAATCAATAAGAAGATGGCCACCCTTACAAAACTTGTAAGGGAATTTAGTCTTGTGACGTATTTTCATTGGTTCCTCAACATTTTCCATACTCGAAGCAATGGTTGGTTGGTTGCTTCTTCTTCTTCTTCTTCTTCCCTTTCTCCTTCTTCTTAGCCACCTTGTTACTAGCATCAAGGATTTTACCAAGCGAAGAAGAAGAAAGGGAGGAAGAAATTTTGGGTGAAGAAGGTAAAGGATCAACAAACAATTGGTGTTGTTGAGATGGAGAAATTGGGTGAGGTGAAGAATTTTGTTGAGGTGGAACAATTTGGGTATTTGGGACAAAAGAAGTTGAAAAAAACCACACCGGTAAACCTATCATAAATCTAGGAAGTGACAACGTAGCCATATATGGAGGACCAACATTTCCAAAGCAAGGAAAAGGACTAGGATTCCTGTTAAAAGGGGTTCCTTGATTAGTAAATTCTAGAATTGTTACCATTAGATTCAACTTTAATAAATTTTGTTAAGAATTTAAACAATATTAACAATTTGAATTCACAATCCACACCTAAGGTCTGCATAAGAAAATAAGCAAATAACACGTGCTAATAAATCTAAGGAATCAAACCATGCAAACAAAATTTTCACAATGAAATTACAAGATGGTGATCAAACCCAACTTCACAAAGATCAATGTGAAAAGTGGATAGATATAGAGTAGGTGGAATCAGTTACATTAATAACCTGCTTAATGGGCATGATCTAGTGCAAGTAAATTCACTTATGCCATCTCAAGTGAAGAATACCCTCCAAAAACGTCCAAGTGAGTCTAGTCAACGTATTTTGCAGGTATAGTATGGATTCCCCCTCAGCCGTCACCTTGGGTAAAATACATAAGATAATTATCTCTAAGCTTACCACATACAACAACTTGACCTTGGGGGAGAGTCAGATATCGGGTGTACATGCATGGGCAAAGTAACAAAGCTCAATCCCCTGGAAGGTTCCTCAACATGGTAAATTTGAGGTTTATTCTTCAAGTGACTCCGAAGAACCTTTCGACACCATTTGTAATGCGCGTAAATATCACTACCATAACCAATGAAGTGAGATCAATCACTTCACTGGGTCTGATATTATCTCATGCTTAACTCCCTTGTAAGAGGAGCTTCCCAGATTCAAACTATGATAGATGGATTTACTCCCTACCGCAAGATTCTATTGCTCATCTGAAACTTTGGAAAGTTAAATCACTTTCCTATTCTAAAGACCTACAATATTTTCTAATGTAGGTGTACTGAGCCCTAGAAATATAAAAAGTCTAGTTTATTTTGTAAGTGTTGTTTTTCAGCTGCTATTTACTCAGTAGGTTGATGGATATGAAACTGATGGTGTTATAACATGACTCAAAATTGAATGCAATCGAATATGATAACATAATCGTTCCACTTCGATGAATCCTAACTAAAGTAAGGAGAGAGGTCCCATTCACTTTTCAATAATGCAAGAATCAATTAATCATTTTTAAAATGAAAATCAAAGAGAATGCCTAATACCTAATTTCCTTAAAATCCGAGCTAGAAAATGCATAATTTTAACATTAACAACTTCTTTCATACCCAAAATCAAGCAATTAATTTATCCTTCAACATAAACAGGACATATAAGGAGGACCTTTCTAGAATGTAAACATATCCAAGAAAGTACAACGATCAAAATATGGACCCAACAAATGAAAACCCTATTTTTTCAAAAATTTAAGAGACTTGCGCAGGTAACTAGTTATGTCCAGTGTGAAAACGAATTATTGCTAAAGGAAAAGTGTGCAAATTTGTGCATTGTTTCCAAAGAAAAAGTGCACAGACCAAGAAAACTTAAGAAAAATAAAAAATAAAGCTAAAAATCCAGAACTTTAAGCTTTCAAGGTTTAGATCACAGTCAAACAAGGCTACAAAAAGTAATAAGAGGTCACAAGAGAACATAATGAAAAAATAATAATTCCCTAGTATGGTTGCCAATTTGTTATGCAGACAAACACAATATCCCTAGATTCATTGGCTGAATCTAGTAATAAACAAACAAACTAGTAAATATTTCCCTGATTTCATTCCTATTGAATCATAAGAAAGAGTACTGGAATATAAAATCCATACCTTTCAAATGATATGCTTGATGAAGATCTTGACTATAGTTTGATGCAACTCAATGCTCAGAAACTAGACTTGCAAACATAATAACAACAAAGGATCAAAGGAAAACCCATACTAGTGATCAAGGAAACTAGTACCTAATATCATTATCAATAGAAAAATGGAAGTAAACACACAATACATCAGCTCCATTGAACAATAGAGTGGGAAATAAACACTCTTTTATATTAATCTTTAATAAGAAGGAGCAATACAACCTTATCCTTAATGATGTAAGCCTCATTCCAATGGTCTCCAATCCTCCCCTTAGGTGAGAAGCTTTATATCCCTATTCCAACAACATAAGTTTACATTTAGAAGTCCTGTTTAGCCCTCTAGTATATGTTGAATTAATGGGCCAAGATGAGGAGGTTTGAGATCCTCTTCTCAAGGGATGAGATCCTCAAAAGGAGGGATTAGGGTTCCACAAAGGGAGGAAGTTTTCTCCATGAACAAAGGGATGAGGCCCAAGTATGTAGAAGCTTGAGGCTTTTAGTTGGGAAATATTCCTCCAACAAGGCTTCTAGAAATCACTTTTTATTTTTACTTACATTAATATATTTGTGCATTTCACAGTGGAAGATAGAGCACAAAATGGCACAACACATAATGGTCAAATTTGTGGTAGCCCAGATAATGGCTGGGAAACCATGCAAGTGCTTAAAAGTAGGTATCTTGAGCAATTTAATCCAATATTCTTGTTGTGTTTGGGATTCTTTTTCTTCCAACATTGTCGAGGAATTCTTGGAACACTTCATCGGATAGCGAGAGATCTAGATTGGCGGTCATTTTCCTAATGGTGACAAAATGACGTTTAACATGCAGCTCGAACTTCGGTTTTTCTTGATTTTCCAAACATAGTGAATGCCTTTGATATATTTTCAGTGACATTCATATGTGTCTTCTTTCTTTTAGCATCTTGGACACCCAAAAGCTTTGTGGCATGTTTTAGTTTCTTATGTTTGATCAACCCATGTAGTATATGAGCTTGTGCAACAACTGAATGTTTCTCAAAATGTTGTCGAATGATGTTATTGACATGGTCTCTAATAGTGCGAGCAGGGATAGGCTCCCCAAGGTCCTCTATTATGCTTTCATCCAATTTTTTTGCAAACATTCCACCCCTTTCCAAACCACTACAACTCCTTGTTATCCTGTCAACTTGAGAGGAAACAATTTGTTCTTCCAGTGGTTGATCAACTTGATAGGGAAAATCTTCTTCCTCCATTGGTTGATTAGCTTAACATGGCACATGTTGTTCCCCTAGTGACAATTGATTAGCTTGATAGGGAACATGTTCCTCTAGTGGTTGATCAGGTCCATAGGGAACATCTTGATCATCATTTGGTTGATCAGCTTGATGGGACACATCTTCTCCCTCATGTGGTTGTTCAATTTCCATCCCTGCATAGTGGAATACAAAATATACTTGTAAGTCAAGTGAATCATCATCATAAGACAAGTGAATAGTAAATATACACATGTTTATTTAATAAATCACTATAGGTGGAAGGTCATGATATGATTTGATTGTAGGAAATGAAGTAGAAGAATTTGACATGGACCAGGTGTTATAAGTTGAAACATGAAAATAATATGGTTCTGAGCTCAGGGAAAGATGGGTCGAAGAAGAGCCCACCAGTAAAGGTATCGGTCCATGTGTCAACAAAAAAGGTGATTCAAAATATTTTGAAAGGTAAAATCATTCTTCCTCACTCAACAAAACTCAATTTGGAAACCCTAGGCCTCTAGTCACAAACCCTTGGGAAAATTTAAATGAAAAACAAGTTGATAGTTGGAAACTAGGTAGCAGAAGTTGACGTGGACCAAGGTTTATAAGTTGAGTCATGGAAATAAAAGGGTTTAAAGCTCAGGGAAACATGGGTCAAAGAAGTGCTACCAGTAAATGTATCGGTCCCTGTGTCAACAAAAAGGGTGATTCAAAATATGATGAAAGGTAAAAGAATTACTCCTCTCTAAAAAAAATCAATTTTGAAACCCTAGGCTTCTAGTCACAAACCCTAGAGAAAATTTAAATGAAAAACAAGTTGACAATTAGAAACTAGGTAGTAGAAGTTGACATGGACCAAGGGTTATAAGTTGAAACATGGAAATAAAAGGGTTTCAAGCTTAGGGAAAGATGGGTCAAATAAGAGTGTTGGAATTATGGCTAATGTGTTGTCCTCGATGGAAACCTGATTGATAAATATGTACTTTATGACAACATTATGATAATATGATGATTATATAACTCATGCAGATTGGTACAGATGCTACAAAGGACATGAATAGAGAGATGACAGTTCAGTGACAATTGGATGAAAAAAAGTAAAATATCAAGAAATTATACGTGGTTCCTATGAAGAAGGGTCACATAGATACATAGATATTGTGAATAAAAGTTGTGTACATAATCTGAACCATGGTAATATGGATACCAGGGGTCATTACCATGGTATTGGCCCATAGTAATTGGAGCGACAATGGTTATTTGATCTCGTTAAAGAATACTAACAACATTACCAAGGGATTTACCTAACGTATTGGTTGAGGCTTAAACTATATAAGGAGATGGAAATCAAGGTGTTAAGTGTGTAAGAAAATGGTTTATTCATATGTAATCTAATATAAAATAGGGATGCACTGGGAGTAAGGAGAAGACTTAGATTTGAAAGATATGAAGTATGTTGACATATATGCTTGATTTATTTACTTATTGCAAATGTCTAAGTAACTAACAATGATATATCTATGGTTATAATTATTTTGTGATCTAAATGAATTATTTAGAAGTTCGTAGTTTTGATAGTAAATGTTGCGGAGATTGAAGTTATGTTTGCAGCGAAATTTTTTGGATCTGGATGTAGATTTGTATTTGGATAATCACATACACACACAATCTATCTTTATAGGGTCACATATATATTCTGAGATATGTTCTTCAATATTTTGAGATCTGTATGTGAGTGCTATCCATGGCAGTCGCCTACATACAATGATATGCTTCATGGATGTCACGTATATGTTCTAGGGTTTTTCAATATGGGTTGATGATGAAATTTGATGAGTTCTTCTTTGTTTGTTGTTGTCTGTCAATGATGTCTCTATCTTGATAATCCGTGTTTGAAAATGTTGATTGGGTTGAATATGGAATGGAATATTGATTGGTAATGATGCTAAATTATGGTGATATGTGATTGGTTCAGTGATCTGTGACTAGTTTAATGATCTATGTACGACTCAATGGTTAATTCAGTGCTATAGCGATCTAGTGATTTAATGTACAATAATTTGAGATATGTCCATAGGTGTGATACAAAGGAAACATGTATATACGCAGGTATGCTTCAGAATAGTAGCGTATACATTCTAAAGTAAATATGATCAAGGTTTGCAGTGACATAACTTTGTTTCTGTGATAGTTAACAGTGTATGGCTTGGTATATTTATGAGTGGTTATGCATTGGTATGATCTAGTTATGATGATATGGACTGGTTTGATCTGGTTGTAATATTTGGTTGAGGTTTATTTCAGTGATTGGTTTATTGATGACACAATGATTTAGTCGGTTCTATGATTGTAGTCTAGTTTCACTATTTAGTTTGGTATTGAGCATAATGTTGGGTGTGGGTCCAATTTGAAAATATGATGAAAGGTGGCCTAAAAGTTTTTGAATGTTGTGATCTAGGTGGATCCAGTATGAAATATTATGAAACTTGGTCCACAATAGGTGCTGAGGGTTGGAGCCTTCAGTGAGGGAGTCAGAGCTTCCTTCCAATGGTAGCTGGTAAATTTGTTCAAGGGGTAGTTTCTTCCTTCTGGTAGGATCCAGTCAATGAGATCATGGGGTTGAAGCTCCCTTCTCATGGGTTCTAGTGAAGGAGTGGAGGTTGTGGCCTTTTGGAGGTGGGTGCCTACATGCTGGTAAGAGTTTGCGCCACTACACGATGTAACACAATTTTCTTAATTATAATAAGAAAGAAGACAAAGATGACGATAATGGTGGTTTTTTCCCACATTGGTTTTCCACCTAAAAAATCATGGTGTTCTCATGTATTATTGTGTTTCTTATGTGTGATGATTTATTATGCTCTTTATTGCATACTATATGTCTAATGAAATTAGTAATGCACTAGCTAAACATAAAGATATGATGGAACTTATGAATAATTGGTTAACTGGATATGTTTTGTTTTCTTTCACTATAATCGCGTACATATGTTAGTTGAATAAATAAAAATAAAGTAAATAATTCAGAATAAGAAAATGAAAATTTAAAGTAAGTTAAAAATACTGTTTCACCCCCCAGTATTTTTCCCAACAATTGGTATCAGAGCAGGTCGCTCCAACAAAAGCTTAATCACTTAAGAGTGGATCAGGGACAATGGGAATGAAGCAAAAGAAGAAGGAATCTCAAAGTAAGAATTCATTTCAAAAAAGTAGTGACAATGATGCATCTGATGTTGTGGAAACATCTACATTTATAGGTCAGTAACAATCTGCAACAGAAGATCAAGGTAAGTAAAGAACAATGGAGAATAAAGGTATGCTCATACTTAGCAATGATTACTATCAGGAATGAAAAGAAAAGATGAAGTCTAATTTAATTAACCTTGGGTCTGATGTTTGGAATTTAGTATGTAATGGTTGCACTAACACTCCTCCATTAGATGAAGAATTGAAAAATAATAATGTGGCATTATATGAAATCATTAGTCACATACCTGATTCAACATTAGGAAAGGTTACACATTATGCAATAGCAAAGGAATTATGGGATGATCTATAGGAAATCCATGAAGGAATAATGAAGGAAGGTTGTTCATCAGGAGAACCAACATTTAATCTTGTTTTAGAAGATGAGTATGATAATAAAACAACCTTTTTTATGTTAGATGGAGTCACTGATTTAGAAGAAGATAGGTTAGAAAAAGCACTTAATCTTATAAGAAAAATTGTTCTTTATTTGAAAAGGATTAACAATATTAAGAACAAGTTGCACACATTTGGGAACATGGATCATTATAAATCGGTGAATACTATAGCATAATCTAAACAATATTATAAGGGACTTGAAGCTGAGATCGTCTCTTTAAGATTAGATCTTGAAAATTCAAACAAATGAAATGAAGAGCTACTCCAAGTATTTGAAGAACAAGTAAATGGGTTGAAGGAAGAGGTTATCAAATTAAAAGAGCAAGTGGAAGAAGGAAGAAGGGTTGAAGAAGGAATGTAGAAGCAGTATCTGGAAAAGGAAGAATGGTACCAAAGACTAGAGGTTGAGGTAAACATTCTAAAAGAAAAATTAGAAGAAAAAGATAAATAATTGAGATTTCAAGATAGTACTAAGATGATATAGCTCCTCTATCACAACACCCGAATTTTTTTTTTCTATACTTAGTGCCATTAACATACCCTTGTCATATAAAGTATTCCTCGATGGTGTGTTTTGTTCACAATGATATACTCCGTATATGTATATATATATATATATATATATATATATATATATATATATATATATATATATATATATATAGATATATATATATATATATATATATATATCTATATATATATCTATATATATGATTTTATTTCCTTTTATGTCAGGCATACTCCACCTTGTACCCTTAAGATATGGTATAAATGTATGTGAGACCTTAGAAATTATGGTTGGTCCCTGTTCGACCTTTATACATAGTTGCCTTTGTTGTACATGGTACTTGTAAGGTTATAATTGTCTTGATTTACACACCATACCATCTAATTAACCTTGATTATTTCACTCGCAACATCTCTCTGGTTTGAAAGTGGGTCAAAAAATTGATGGGGTTTATTATAGTATTAAATAACACTGATCTAACCTTCAATGCTTAGACATCCAACATGTTTACGATTAAAGAGTATACTTCCTGTTGGTTGATAAAAGGTGTCTTTTAAAACTCCTAATTACCCCACATTAATCATAAACTCGGGCAAGTCCTTTTATTCCAAGAGTGTACAAAATATGTGCATGCTATGAATCCAGAGAGTAATGTTTCTTAAAATGAAGTACAAACCTTTGATACAAAAGTAAACAGATGCATTTATAAAACTCAAATTACGGCTGCTAAAGGAAATATTGCATCTAAGCATCAAGACTTAATCCTCTGCTAAAATCGTAATTAAATCTCACACAAGCAATTCAATTAACAATAGCATCAACCAAGAGCATAGTAGAAATAACCAATCTCTTCTTAGCTAATTCAATCTAAATCACACTCAATCTCAACTAAGCAACCCAAATGGAAATGATGTCAATCGAGAGTTCAATAGTGATAACCAAACTCTTACAACTGATTAAATCAATAAGATTCACTGTCTTAACAACTAAATAATTTAATCTACAATAAGCGTAAATAGAATCAAATGAAAGTGCTATAAAACATGTAAAGGAAATGTATTGACTTCAATATAGGAAAGCAGTAAATGGCAAATGAGATAAACTCACAGAAAATGGGAAAACTATCAGATCAATCAAACTTGCGAGAATCAAAGATATATAACAAAAGGGATAGCAGCTTTATCCACCAGAGTCCAGGCCCTTATCCACCAACAAATACTCCTGAGCTACTTCAGAGAATACGAATGAACAACAACGTCATTTATATATTAACCATTGAACTCAAGTAGCATTACAATATGGTCGTGTTCTCAAACAGCACGAGTCTGTAAATTAAAATTACAATTTGAAATAATAGAGATCGATCCCCTTTCCTCCTACAATCTTTTGCTTTTATATTCAGAAAGAGGTAAAAGATAAATGCGATCCCTCAGGATCTCTCGATCCTGAGGGATTCACAACTAAATGCTATCTTCAGATACCCTTCATATTTGGTGTTGATCCTCCTGATTCGTCCTCCGATCTGATCGCAACCGATGCGCCCCATTCATCCTTTGTTGGTTTATGTTGTTCTGTCGCTAGGGAACAACAACTGTTCCTTTCATCGTTTCTCTACATAAAAAGGAGTAAAAGTTAGTTATGATAGCTAAATCTTAACTGAGAGTAGTTCATCTGTTTCTTATCATAATCCATCAATATGTTAGCGTATCGAGATATGAAAGAGATAAGAAAAGAGGAAAAAGGTGATGGAATTAAGAGTAAATACATACCTATTTCGTAACTCAACATACTCCCCTGCTTACCCTGTTTCATGTCCTCATGAAAAGTAAGTAGTTCTTATGTAGTGCAGTTAAAGATTAGGCTGGAGAGAAAGCGTCAAAAATTGGTCTAAAACCATGATGTTGAGCCAAGAGCGCAAAGGCAGGCCCTTCCTTTCCTTCAGGAAATTCGTAGTTAGCCTGATAACCTTCAGGGGGATACCAAATAATTGGGCTCCGAAACCGACATCCTAATCGATAAGGTCCTTCTCTCAAAATAAGATTGCAATAGGTGACCAAACGGGCCGCAGCTCCTTTAAAATTTTTGTAATTAAATGGTTCCCTATCTTGCACACTACTAATGGAGATCGTCCATTTGAGCTTATATGCAGTCAGAGATCTTTCTTGAATGGAGAGGAAATATGATACTCCTTTCCGTACAATCTCCTTGTGAATGGAACCTAAAGTTTTAATCACCCCTTTTCGTGTCATCAGACTCTTATGTTTGGAAAACATTTGTAAGGGGTGCTTAGGTTAACTTCTCACCCAAAGATCCAATTCATGTTCCTGTCTTTGAAATACATTATAAGCTTTAAACCATTTGAGTTGGTTAACTGTAAACAAAATAAAAGCCTAGAATTGAACATCTCATACAAAAGTGTTAGGGTTCTTTTCCGCCTCATTCTCCAATATAAAATTGTGCAGATAAAACCCACAAAGAAGCCTTTGGACCTTTACAGCATGTTGCTTGCAACAATTTATAAAATCTTAAATTGTTCCTAATTCAATTGGTTTACCAGCTCTTATAGCTTTAATTTTAAATAACAGGTACTGTTCTAACAAAAACAAGGCATAATTTGTGGCGGGAGCCCTGCATGCTAGGACATCCGAATACACTGAGCAGATGGTGTTTGTCTGACTTATGACTCTATCTAGTTTGAGCTTGATCTTCTCCATTTTTCGTTCAACTTTCTGCATCTGTCAAAAGTCTCGCTCTCTGTTACATTCATTTCCCGAAGCTGTTTCTACAGCTCTTGATATTTCTGTCGGGAAACGATTTCTTGTTTAAGTTGTTCCAACGCGAGCCGAGCTTGTGCCAATTCTTATTGAAGATTCAGTATAATGGGGTCATGGTGTGTCATGATGTCTTTGGCTTGTATGCCCGTCTGAGTGCTTATGCTATGAGAAGGGATATATTCTATCTGTATTTCTTTATTGTGGGAGGTCCAAACCTCCGTCTGAGTGCCCATGCTATAAGAGGGTACATCTTCTGTCTGTACTTCTTTGTTGTGGGAGGTCCAAACCTCCGTCTAAGTAGCTACGCCTACTAAATTTGCATGCTATTCCTCTTGAGTGATGATTGTTTGACTAGGTATGGGCTCAGTTTGAGTTCCTGTAGGCCTATCTTCATATAATTTCGTTTGTATGACCACATTTACTACTTCAGGGGTATTGTTCGAAACCTTTCCTGTTGTGATTTCTTTTATTTTCTTCGGAGCCTCTTGACCATCTTGCGAAGCTTCTGGTGTTCTTTTCTTAGCTTCTTCAATTTCATTTTGGCTCTATACCTTTTCAAAGGAGTAACGGGTCTGTTGATAGTCTCGTTAATAGCTTCTGTCTCTAAAGAGCCTGGTTGTTCACCCTGGCTTTGTTCCAATAAGACTGTGTCTCCAGATTGATTATCAGATTCCTGAATAATCTCTACCTCTGCTTCTTCTTCTTGGCCTATGTTTTTTGGGTCTGGACCTTCATGGCTGTTTTCCACTGGGAGCGTGTCACCAGATTAGTTCTCTAATTCCTGAATAGCCTCTGTATCTATTTCCGCTTCGTGGTTTGTATCTTTTGAGGGGGACAAAATTTTGGTATAGCCAAAATTCCTAGGAGATTGGGTTTCTCCTAAGTTAAGATTGAGCAGTCCTTCAGGCTACATGTAGACATTCATGTTGGCCAAGACCTGGGCCATCCTTGTCTTGAAATCATGCAACAGATCGTCTTGAGAACTCATATTTGGTGTTGAAGGGGGTCCCACTTCGTTTCTTCGTTCATCGTCAGAATGCCCTGCTCCTTCCTCAGGTTCTGTTTCAGGGTTATCTTGTCCTCCTGACTCTAGTTGCAAGTCTTGTTCATTTACTGGGCTAGATAATTCTATGGGTTGGCTAGCGTTGCCTTGAGGATTTTCAGATGCTCCTTGTTTTGACTTCAACCTTGTAGATCGTCTGCATTTGTGAGGTATGCTTCCTGAAAGGGAAGTCCTTTTTCTTTTTGGAACAGGGGTAGGTGCTGGTAGGTTTTCACCTCTTTCGAGGGCCAATATGAGATCATTCCAGGTTGATTGTTGTTGGGCAAGGTTGTGACTAACTATTAACTAATCAAACAATGGTGGCTAACTACTATTTATGTGTGTTGAGACTGTCTCAGCCTCTTAGCACTGTCATGAAATAATGAATTCAGCAGTGCAGGCAAATTAACAGAGCATTTTTATTTAAAACTGCTAAAAGTTTGAGTTGTCCCGACCTTACCACGTCTTTACGTCCATCACAGGTAATATAGTTTTAGAAAAATCGTGCCAATTCTCCCCATGGATCTCCGAGAGAAGATGGCTAAATGCCTTTACCCTTCTTGATTAGCTCCTGTCCTTCGTCCCTAAAAGCCTCCATAACATCATGCAACTTTAATCGCTTGCTAGCCCATACTGGTCCTTCTGCCGGCAACCTAGACACTTCTGCTATCACAACATCTGTTACAGTGATTTGTCTACCTCTTACCAAGGATTTTCCATTCTATAGATGCCATAAAAATTTGAAGGCAATTTCCTCATTGGGGGGTTGAAATCTTGTAAAATATGCTGTCCATCTTGCGCGAGCTATAATTTCCCTGGCTTCATCGGAGACAACCAGTGTTAAAGGTTCTCAGCACATTGTTCTTCCTCCCATGATGCTTGAATTTTCGCAAATGATTAGCGTAGTGGAGAAAGCACATCAACAAACATAGCCCAGAGATGGAACAACAAATGGTTGTAATGGATCTATCAGGTGATGCTTTATAAACATAAATACTGTTATCGAGGACTGTTATGATGCCACACACTCTGTGATTATGGGATGTCGTATTGTTCTACAAAATCAAATGAAAAGATGACATCACATTCATAAGTATACTGGAGGTCCTCACCCCCTCTCGAAATGATATGTCGCCTAAGACCGAATGAATGAAAGGATGACGCGTTGGCGGAGAAGTACAGAGGTGATGGATTGGGTAATGAAAGTGGCAGGGTACATATATTAATGAAAGGATCATAAAGGATATTGGAGTAATGAAAACAAGGCATGTAACGAGAATTATCAATAAGTGATGAGATTTCGTGAGGTGATGTGATAAAGAAAAAGGACAAAATACACAAGAAATAATACTTTACCACCGTTATTCCACTTAAAACTGTTGTGATTGATTTTAAAAGATTAACTCATGCATAAAGGTTCAAGGTAAGTTAGGGACATAATCTCTCTGTAGAAAAGATAGAAACATAAGAAGAGGGCATTATAATAATTATTGATGTAGAAAATAAAACTTCAATACCATAAGTAGAGCTTCTATTGCCTGCAGGCATCCATAGCCTCGACAAAGTTGCTTTCTAACCCTTGGGAACCATGGTCCTCTATGTATAATTGGAGAAGTACATTATGATGTCCATAGTAGAGACTAATGTGCTGGCATGGTAACCAGATGAACACATTGCCGTTCACTGGGAAGTAGCGAAAGTGGTGAGGCCGACTTGTGATGATACCTCTTGTTCCAAGGACTTTGTTTCTTGTTGTATCCATTGGATCATATCCCTGGTGTGGTGGCCATAGTGGGAATGCCACTTCGCTCCTTCCTTATGATCATGGTAGGCTGGCTCGTGATGAGACCCCCTATCCTCCATCTGTGGAAAAATCATAAAATTGTTAGTGAATATCTATATATATATATATATATATATATAGATATATATATATATATATATTTTTTTTTTTTTTTTTAAACACTCCCCATTTTATATATAGAGGGTGGCTCAATACTCCTTAAGAGTAGGGATGGTGGAAGAAGTTTGAACATATCAATAGAAAAAAATATACCCATAATCTTATTGATAATAAACAGAGAGAGTTATATGGGACGGGGGAGAACCAGCATGGTACAGATAATCAATTAGTTTGATTTATAGTGGAAATGAGGACAGTGAAGTGATATAGATAATTGTGTCCTTTATTTTTTGATCATCATAAAGCAATCTTGTTAAAGATGATAATATTCAAGATATTTGCTTGTTTTAGTAGACTCCATACTTTTTGTCCTTAAATATGTATTGTACTTTTATGCCATAAAGAGGATCATAAAGAGTGAACTGGGATGGCCTAGGAATGATCATGCAAGGGGGAGAAAGGGTGTTCTAAAAAATACTCACAAGGTGTTGTTCCCTGAGGGGAACAACAAAAGAAAACACACACAAAAAGTGTTGTTCCCTATAGGGAACAATAGCTATTCCTTGTAGGGAGCAACAAAGAAAAACACACATGAAAAGTGCTGTTCCCTATAGGGAACAACAACCGTTCTCTGTAGGGAACAACAAAAAAAAACACAAACAAAAAGTGTTGTTCCCTATAGGGAACAACAAAGAGAAAATATAAGCAAAAAAGTGATATTCCCTGTAGGGACCAACAAAGAAAAAATACACGAAAAAAGTGTTGTTCCCTATAGGGAACAACAAAGAAAAAATACACGCAGAAAGTGTTGTTCCCTATAGGGAACAAAAGCTGTTCCCTGTAGGGAACAACAAAGAAAAAAATACATGCAGAAAGTGTTGTTCCCTATAGGGAACAAAAGTTGTTCCCTGTAGGGAACAACAAAGAAAATACACACGAAAGCTGCTATTCCCTATAGGGAACAGTAGTTGTTCCCTGTAGGGAACAACAACTGTTCCCTACAAAAAGTGTTGTTCCCTATAGGGAACAACAAAGGAAAATGCACACAAAAAGTGTTGTTCCCTATAGGGAACAACAGTTGTTCCCTGTAGGGAACAACAAAGAAAAATGCACACGAAAAGTGTTGTTCCCTATAGGGAACAACAATTGTTCCCTGTAGGGAACAACAAAGGAAAACAGGAAAAAAACTGACAAACAATCATCTCTATTGTTCTAAGAAAATACAATCAAATAGAAAGAAAACAAAAAATCAATTTTATGTACAGGTTTCAAAAATAAATTCTTCACTGGACTGGTGCTGTCAAAGAGTTGCCCTCTTTAGCGAGAATTTGTATCGTAGAATCTTCGCGTATCTGTTGGAAAAAGGATTCCCTTGTAAGCGGTTTGTGGTAGAGGCATACTCGATGCCCATTTGCTTTAAAAGAGTAACCAGACCCATCAATGGTGGCTAATGTAAGGGTGCCATTATTGTGCACCTCCTTTATCTCGTAGGGACCCAACCATTTGGTCTGGAGTTTGCCCGGGAAATCCTAGAACCTAGAATCGTACAAAAGTGCCCAGTCACCTTCATGGAATATATTTTTCTTGATGAGGGAATCATGCCATTTTTCTCTTTGTTGTTGAATCAGTTCAGTATGCTGAAGAGCTAATAGCTGGATTTCATCCAAGTCATTGATTTGATGTAGTCTGTTAAACTGTGCTTTATTCAAATCCAACCCTACTTCTTGGGCTATCTTCAATGTTTGAATTTAAAATTCTATGGGGAAGATAGGTTCTTTGCTAAACATTAGCTGATATGGGGAGTATCCTGTGGTATTCATCCAAGTCATACTATATTCCCATAGGGCTTCTGGAAATCGGGTAGCCCAGTCACGTCTATGCGAGGCGACTGTCTTTGCTAGAATGGACTCGATTACTTTGTTGGTACTTTCTACCTGGCTGTTTGCCTGCGGGTGGTATGGATATGTGATTCTGTGCAGAATGTGATCATTTTTTAGTGTAGTAGAAATCTTATGGCCTACAAATTGCGGCCCTCCATCCATAACTATTTCTCTGGGCAACCCATATCGCACGAAAATTTGGAAAAGAAAGTGGATTACTGTGTCTTCTATTGCCCTTGGTAATGCTTCTGCCTCCACCCATTTAGTCACATATTTTGTTGCAACCAATATATATGACTTTTGATTAGATTATGGATTTATTGGGCCAATGAAATCTAACACCCAACGTTCAAAAGGTTCGACGACTAACTGTAGATATAGGGGCATCTTGTCAGACTGGCCAGGGCGGCCCATTCTTTGGCAGCTGTCGCATGCCTGGACAAATTTCTTGGCATCCTTAAAAATGGTGGGCCAATAATAGCCCATCTGTAAGACTTTATGCCCAGTCCCATGGTCTGCAAAGTGTCCACCACAAGGTCCATCGTGGCAGGATTTTAGGATATCATAGATTTCATCTTCCTTGACACACCTGCAGATATGCATATCATCTCCTGCGTGAAAGAGGTATCCTTCGAT
Source organism: Pinus tabuliformis (assembly GCA_031772625.1). Taxonomy (NCBI): domain Eukaryota; kingdom Viridiplantae; phylum Streptophyta; class Pinopsida; order Pinales; family Pinaceae; genus Pinus; species Pinus tabuliformis. Next base: position 639,084,645 of record CM062804.1, read on the forward strand.
CCAGGAGAATTGAGTGCTGCGTTGCAATATTAATTTTATTTCTCTGGGCATCAGGTGTTTGTGTAGTTTTCCCACTGCTAGGTAATTCGCGACATCTGCATACCATGGTTTTTTCATGGTCACAGCAAATAGGTGCTCATCAAGGAACTGGTCTTCTACTGCCATTGCATCATCTATTCTTGGAACACGCGAGAGGAAGTCTGCCGCCAGATTTTCCTTTCCTGGTCAATCCTTGATCGTTATGTCAAATTCTTGCAAAAGGATTAACCATCGTGTCACTCTTCCATTCGTAATAGGTTTATTAGCTAAATATTTGATAGAAGAGTGATCAGTATACAAAACTATAGGGTATCTTGTTATATAGTGTCTGAATTTGTTAATAGCATAGATTACAGCTAGAAACTCTTTCTCAGTCACTGTGTAATTCAACTCAGCAGGAGTTAAATTTTTGCTGATGTAGTATATCGCATAGGGTTTCTTGTCTTCCTCTTGGCCAAGAACTACTCCAATGGCCGTATCTGATGCATCAGATGAAATCTGGAATGGTAAATCCCAGTTCGGGCCCCATAGTACTGGGGCTATTGATACTAGCCATTTTAATTCTACAAAGGCAATGTCACATTTGTCAGTCCATATAAAATCGACATTTCCTGTCAAAGCATATAATGTTGCAGCAATTTGGGAGAAGTTTTTTATAAATCTTCGATAATATCCAGAAAATCCCAAAAAATAGGTACCTTAGTTTGAGTGCAGGGGGTAGGTAGTAAGAGGATTACCTGAATTTTTGTTGGATCTACCTGAATTCAAGCTGCCGAGATGTAATGACCTAGGATCAGGCCTTCGATCATCATCATGTGGCATTTCTCATGGCTTAAGCAGAGCCTAGTAGTAATGCATCTTTCCAGGACTTTCTCCAGTGTCTGTAATGCTAGCTCGAAGTCATCTCCATAGGGTGTAAAATCGTCCATGTACACCTCTAATCCTTCGTTTATCAAGTCTGCAAAAATATTGAGTATGGCTCTCTGGAATGTAGCAGGTGCATTGCACAGTCCGAAAGGTAATACCTTGTAAGAAAACGTCCCCCAGGGGCAGGTGAAGGTAGTCTTATCTTGGTCTTCAGGGGTAATTTGGATCTAGTTGTAGCCACTGAAGCTGTCTAGGAAAGAGAATAATTTTTTACCTGCCAATGTGTCTAGAACGTGGTTGATAAACGGAAGGGGAAAATGATATTTTTGCTTTGCTTTGTTAAGCTCTCTATAATCGACACATATACGCCATTTCCAATTCTTTTTAGGAACCACAACTAATGGAGAAATCCATTTGCTATCAGATATATGATAGATGAAATTTACATCTAACAGTTTTTGTAGTTCATCTTTAACAACATCCTTTAGGTGAGGGTTTAATCTTCATTGAGGTTGTCGAATGGGCCTTGCATATTTTTCAGTGTAGATGTGGTGCATACATAATTGGGGGTCAATCCCTTTCATATCTAGGTAATCCCAAGCGAAAGCTCCTTTATATTTCCTAAGGAGTTGGATAAGCCTCTGCTGCTGGTCATCAGTCAGGTTTTTGTTAATGTTTAGGACTTTCCCTGGCTCAATTTCAATGGGTTTACTATTATAAACAATTGTTGTTGGTATTTTTTGGTCATTGATATCTTTTAAAAGATCTTCTTCAATTTTGTTATCCAGGGCTGCTTCAATCATGTGACATTTTAGATTAGATACGGCAGCTGGGTGGTTAATGTAAGTGTTAATAATGTCATCTTCTATTTGATTCTTAAATTCAAGAGCATCTGCTACAGTTAGTGGTGATCGAATATTTTCGGTTAAATATGTTATAGGTTGCTTCCTAGTTTTTATTATAGTTAGGCTTGGCTGAGCTGGAGGATATAAAGCTAGGTTCTTCACATTATTTCCTCTGGCTATAGTCATACTACCTGTTTGACAACTTATATAAGCATCTGCGGTCGCTAGCCAAGGTCTTCCTAATATTAGAGGATGTACATCTAGCCAATTCTAGGATTAATAATCAAGAAATCTACTGGGTACTCCCAAGAATCTACAGACACCATTAAATCCTGTAATGTCCCTTCTGGTTTAATAACTGATTGGTTAGCAAGTTCCAACAAGGCCATAGTTGGATCTAAGGCTGTGATGCCAAGTCTCTGACAGGTTGTTTTTGTGAGAATATTAATAGCTGCCCCCAGATTGACTAACACATTGGGAAAGGAACATACATTTATTTTCATTGTGACAATAGGGTTTCCTGGGTCCTCATATTTCACCGGTATCTCTCTGCTTAATAATAAATCAGACAAAGTTCCGACTACGTGGACAATTGGTGTTACTTTTATTTTCCTCATAGGCTTTTTGGTACGCAATTCCTTAATAGTTTTTGCATAAATTGGAACGTCCTGAATAGCCTGGAGGAGGGGTATTTTTACACAAAGATTTTTTAATTCTCCTAGGAGATCGAAATTGGGATATTCGATTGGGTGAGGTATAATCAATCTTTCTGGGAATGGCGGAGAAGAGGTAATAGTTTGTTCGTGGATTTTCTATTTGACTGTATTCTCCCTTTGAGGTGTTTGTTCTACAGGTAGTGATTCTTCCAATTGTATATTTTTATCGTCATCTGACTCGATTATTCATCTAGACCTCAATTTGAGTTCATTACATTCTCTCAAATCAGTTTCCGGCTCTAGACCTTTAATAATTTGTACCGATTGGACTAGTCTGTTGTTAGGATTTGGGTTGGGCTGGGCTGGGAGTTGTGGTCATAGATTGGGTTGAGGATTCTGCTGCAACGTGTAAGGTGCTGGTAGCGTAGGTTGAGGCAGGGGGATTGTTCCTGCTGGCTAGTTCATAGGTCTTTGCTAGCTTGATTTCCAGTTTTGGTTTGTGAAGTGGAGGGGGACCATTGATATGGATATGGATTGTTATACTAGAATGGTGGAAAGTAAGAGGAATTTGGCCAACTATTGTTTGGAATTGACTGATTGGTCCAAGGTGGCATAGAAAATTATTATGGTGACCAATTAGGAAAAGGTGGATGGTTCTGCCATGTAGCTCTTGTGTATTGCTGAGAATTATATTGTGAAGGCTGAAAGAATGAAGATGGGTCAGTAGGCATACCTGTTTGTCGTGCTTGCCATTGGCGACATTGATTTAACAGGTAGACTGGTTCTGCTTCTTCCTCTGCCTCTTTGAAGACCGCTTTTAATCCTGGGAGCGATGGGAAATTTTCTGTGGCATGTTCTTTAGTGCATATGGCACAGGTCTATACCATATCCAATGGGCATTCTTTATGACTATGTTTCTTCCTGCATTGAGGGAAAAAAATAACCAGGTTTTGTTCTACTTCGGCCTGCTTCTGCTTGGCTTGCATGATGTCTAATTGTGTTGTCAAGGTTCCCAGGATATCCGTTTTGAAATCTTCCAGTAGGTTGCCGATTTTAGTACGAGTAATGCTTCCGCTAGATATTTTGTTGTCCCTGGTGATCATATCGCGTTCAGCTGGTTTCAGTCTTGTACTACCCCTCGAGCACCTGATACACAAATCAATAATGTTAACATAATCTTCTTGATAAATATCACCTTTACCCATAATATTTAATGTCCCTATCCACTAGTATTTCATCCCCTTAATCATCGTGGTTTTTAGCACATTATTAGGGAGATTTGCATAGGGAGACATTTGGAGGTTATATTGGAAACGCTCCACATACTCTTCCAATGTTTCACTAGGCCTTGCTACCATTTGGAATATCTCATCTTTTAGTTCTCTAGATCTGCAATAATCTTGATATTTTTTAAGGAAATCAGTTTTCATTTGGTCCCAATCATTTATAGTACCCCGACCCAGTCCCATAAACCAACGTAGGGATGCTCCCTTTAAAGTGGAGGGAAACAACTTCAGTTTCTAGGGGTCGGTGGTGTAATCATAACCCCGACATAGGACATTGAATTCAAACAGGAATGCATCCGGATCTTCTGAAGTGAGTCCATGAAAGGTGGGAATATTTTATAGAGGGATAGCTTTCATGGGGGCGTTGACAGCGATGTCAACAATAGGATACTGTAATGTATAGGTCTGGGGTGTTTGTGGATTATTGGCCATTTGATCAAAGATATTCCAGTACCCTTCCGGGATCTCTGGAGCTAGAAAGTTATCCCTAGGATGTCCAAAAGAGGTAGGAATGATCCTAACAACACTGCCTTGATCTAGGACACTGAGTGTCCTCTGCTCAATTACTACCTCAAGGGATCTTGGTTCCTCGAATTCCCCTGTTTCTCCTTCTCCTTCACGGATGTTGCAAGAATTCCCTTCTTGTGAGGGAATTGGTTGCGAATTTTCAATATCTTGAAAACTCTGCTCAGTCCCTTCAGTTTTACTGTGGACCTCAGCGTAGGCTACAGATGGTGAGCCTGTGGCCCGAAGGGAGACAGTAGGTTGTCTAGAAGCAATGGTTCAGGGACCTACTGATGGCTGAGATTTAGCTTTTCTTAAGATGTCGTCGATAAAAGTTGATCGTCCAAGGGTCACCGATCCCTTAGATTTTTCAGGTTTGGGGTGTGGGATTGTATTGTTTTCTGGTCTTTTCTTCTTAGTCATTCATGAAAAAATTCAAATGTTTATTTCTACCTTAAATTCCTAGCAATTCTGCTGGAAAGCGGGCGGGGGAGCAGGCATTTTACTTGCTCCGTACGCAGGTTCTTACCTTCCATTTTTAATACCCAGTTCTCTCTCAACAGACAAACATCAAACACCTACTTCACTTTTCTGTAATTGTGCTGAAAAGTGGGTAGAGGAGCAAGCACTTTACTTGCTCGTTACATAGGTTCTTACCTTCCGTTTTCAATACCCAATTCTTTCCCAACAACAATTATCAGATATACATCACTCTTTGTAAAATGGTGACACTCTCCCCGGCAACTGCACAAAAATGTTGGTTGATAAAAGGTGTCTTTTAAAAATCCTAACTACCCCACATTAATCATCAACCAGGGAAAGTCCTTTTATTCCAAGAGTGTACACAATATGTGCATGCTATGAATCCAGAGAGTAATGTTTCTTAAAATAAAGTACAAACCTTTGATACAAGAGTAAATGAATGCATTTATAAAACTCAAATTACGACTGCTAAAGGAAATATTGCATCTAAGCATCAAGACTTAATCCTCTGCCGAAATCATAATCAAATCTCACAAAAACAATTCAATTAACAATAGCATCAACCGAGAGCATAGCAACAATAACCAATCTCTTCTTAGTTGATTCAATCTAAATCACACTCAATCTCAACTAAGAAACCCAAATGGAAATGATGTCAACCGAGAGATCAATAGCGATAACCAAACTCTTACAGCTGATTAAATCAATAAGATTCATTGTCTTAACAACTAAATAATTTAATCTACAATAAGCGTAAATAGAATCAAATGACTGTGCTATAAAACATGTAAAGAAAATGTACTGACTTCAATATAGGAAAGCGGTAAATGGAAAATGAGATAAACTCATATAAAATGGGAAAACTATCAAACTAATCAAACTTGTGAGAATCAAAGATATATAACACAAGGGATAGCAGCTTAATCCACCAGAGGTCGGGCCCTTAGCCACCAACGAATACTGCTGAGCTACTTTAGAGAATACGAATGAACAACAACGCCAATTATGTATTAATCATTGAACTCAAGTAGCATTACAATATGGTCATGTTCTCCAACAACACGAGTCTGTAAATTAAAATTACAATTTGAAATAACAGAGATCGATCCCTTTTCCTCCTACAATCTTTTGCTTTTATAGTCAGAAAGAGGTAAAAGATAAATGCGATCCCTCAGGATCAATTATCTTCAGACACCCTTCATATTTGGCATTGATCCTCCTGATTCGTCCTCTGATCTGACCGCAACCGATGCGCCCCATTCATCCTTTGTTGGTTTATGTTGTTCCGTCGCTAAGGAACACCAACTATTCCTTTCGTCATTTCTTTGCATAAAAGGGAGCAAAAGTTAGTTATGATAGCTAAACCTTAACTAAGAGTAGTTCATCCGTTTCTTATCATAATCCATCAATATGTTAGCATATTGAGATATCAAAAAGATAAGAAAGGAGGAAAAAGGTGATGGAATTAAGAGTAAATACATACCCATTTCGTAACTCAACACTTCCTTTGGTGAGTTTCTTTTTCCGACTTATTTATATTTAATGGGCTTAGTCATTATAATTTAAACCATAATTAATATTTTATCTTATTACTAATTCAACCTAACCACATATATTGAATTACTCCTTCTTCCGAATGGTCTTGAGTTATGATAGTGATAATAATACAACCATGGTATAAAGTTTATCTACTTCATAGTTGCGGTTTCCCATGCGTTTTAGTAAATATTTACATAATGGTGTATCGTTATAAATTATTACTTGACCCATTTATACACCTTAGGCATCCAAGACATACCAATTAGGTAATGTTACGAACTCCATGCATGTCTCTTAATGCCATCTATTGTGCTCCACCTTGACACCGAGAGGTCCATTCTGCGTTTGCCACGCCAGTAGGTTTCACGTGATTGCATGTGATCATTCACCACCTCTCCAATGGTGGACATGGGCATTGGAGAATCAAGGGTCAGTATTTGTTCCTTTAACCCTAACCACTCAAATTCGTGTGTTGGGGGTCAATATGCTGATTTTCTCACTATCTCTCTTTCCTGGTGGCTCGACAACCTCATTCTGGATGTATTCGACTTTGCATGTATCCTAGATGGCTAACAGTGAATTGAGGTATTCTGTCATTAAGTTTAGCCGTGGCGCCTTTCATGTATATCCTGTCACAGAGGAATTTTTTGTTATTTTAGCACTCTGGTTCATTTATGCTCTAGGGTACTCCTTTCTTCTCCGAACTCTAGCATTCAAGTTCCCTGTCAAGGGCTTAGAAGCTATGCCTACTGATGGTTCCTTCTTCTTCTATCCTGACATTCACTCTACAGGTAGATGATTATAGATGACTCATCCCTTCCCCTGTGAAATACTTATTTATTTTATTTTATTTTTTAGCCAGGAATTCCATGCCTAATTTTCTAGGGGTTTTAGCATTATTAAATGTTTTTTTTTTAATTGTTCCAAGGTTTTGCAAAGAGACTAATGCTTTGCCGCCGGATCTCTTCACAGGAATCCTTATAGCACTATGTCTCATGGTAACGTAGCTAATGTTTTACTTTACAATGTGAGTACATCTATTATCTATATTAATGCATTTCCTCCTTATTCATTTTTTGTTTTAGGTTTCTTCTTCACTTTGGTTGTCAGCATTCTAGATTTCCGTCTAACGAGTTTGGAGATACTTTTCATACCATAGTTTCTCCTCTCAACTCGATATCTACTTGCTCCAAGGATGTGCTTGGTGTTTGTTAGCCATTTCCTTATTATAAGTTGTTATCCTTTTCGAGAGGATTTCTATGATTCAATTTAGTGTGATTTAACTCCATGATTGGTTTCTTTGTTATATAGGAGGCTTGGAAGGAGACCTGCAACTTGTTTCGAGAAGTCTTTGCAACAACCTTTTGGCGCTCATCACTCACTGGTAATTTAGTTAATGTTTGGTGCTGCAATTTGGTTCGTTTGTCCTACAGTTATAATTGTCTTACCCTTCTTGGGAATTATTTTCCCTTTCTGTCAGCATTTAAAACCCTAGTTGTTTATTTTCTTCTAAATGCAGTTTCTCATAGCATAGGCAATCACAATTCCTTTCTCCCAGTTTGAGCAGGTAAAATTTCTTTGTCTTCTTTTTCCATTTAATTTGTCTTTGTTTTATAAATATCACCCTTGAGCTAGGTTAAGTATTAATTAATCCTATTTACCTCTATCCAACAGGTATTTATGTGGCAGTGAGATTCTTACAAATTCTGGTGGTAGTGAGCCTCAACAATTTTATCTAACGTTTCCCCTTCACGGATTTTTCCTTGTTCCAGGTCAGTTAAATTTACCCTATCGAGGTTTGGATTTGTACCCGGTTATGCAGGTTGGTGATAAATTGGGGTTTTATCCATAATATGAGACTTATTTCATTTCCTAAACTTAGAACTCCTAGGCCAACAAAGACTTTCCTTCCTAGAATTCTCCTCTTCAAATCTGTAATCCTCTGTTGTATATCAATATTTATTTATGGTTAGTTTCCTAACTGGTTGAAATACTATAGCCCAACATGGCGATACTCTGTAACTTGCTTTTGGTTATATTTCTCTGGAGTGTGGATACATTTTTAACTTGATACACAAGTTATGGTTATTGGTAATATTGCACTTAATGCATCTTTAGAATATACATGTTATTCCTAGTTTTAATGTTTGAATCAAATGTTATTAATGATGGGTTCATGAATTTTTTTCTTAGTACACTGTGTTATAACTTGTTAATTTTTTTTTCTTAAGTGTGAACAAATTACTCATTTCCATAACTTTCTGTTATATTCATCTTCCTGTGGGTGTGATAAGGATATGATAAGCTACACTCCTCTCTTTACATGGTTTATGTATGATCTTTACTTGTCAGGGAATATATTATCTTTAGTATCTACGAAAATAATATCGTCATCTACTCTTGTTGTTCCCCCTTTGGATTTTACCATTTAATGGTTTTGTAATCGTATCCTCTTTTCATTAATCAAGGAAGTATGTATAAGTTTACTATTATGTACTCATTATACAATAATAAGATGATTCAGATTTGGTCTCACATGAGCTCTTGGTACATTAGAACTAACTATTTCATTGCAATAATTCTCGTGAGAGCGTCGGAATTATTAGATTCTTTTTGTTGTAACTTACCCTCTTTTTCATTATCTCTAGTCTTCTACCGAGATTTGCATGTAAGATGTCATTCGATTATATTAACTTAGAGTAACTATCTGCATCCCATTATTATCCACCCCAAGTGGCTATGAACCTTCATCTCTAATTTTTGGGTATCATAAGGTGGTGTATAGTTTTATTTTTTCTATTGGTACCCTAATACCACCTCCCCCATGAGTTTAAATCCTCGTCAAGGCTATAAATATCTTCCAATTTCTTCTCTAACCCCAATCACCCTAATAGTTTATCAATAGTGTATTCCTTGAACGATCATTTATTGCGTTAATTTGTTGAGAGAATGATTTTTATGCATGTTTTGGTTCCCCTTAGTGGATCTACTCATTCTCCAGCTCGAAGAGTCAAGGTATATTCTAGGATGACTTCTGAATAACATATTAGATTCAATAGATTGGTAAAAATATTCACTGGTAATTTCCTACATCTGTAGTTATGAACAAAATAAATTCACTTCTGCATGTAAGGAACGTACCAGCTGAAACATGACTCGTAGTAACACAAATTTTCACATCACACTCCTATATATCTCTATATTTCTTTTTTTTTAAACACCTATACGCACCATTAAGAAAACCTCGCGTATAAAAACATTAAACATATCTTACATTACACGAATTTATTTAACTATGCAAACACAATATTAAGAAAATACAAACTCATTGAATTTCACATAATATCTTAACAACAATTAGAAAATTATCAGTCCTTCATCTGTTCATTGAAATTCAAAATATAAAATTATTACTACAAAATTAAAGGATATTTCTAACCAATGTTTTTCTGGGAAATTCACTTGGGAAAACACTTTCCACTCAACCTTGAACCAATTCCTCAGGTTCCCCCTGTGCTGAGATGCACTAGCTGATAATCAAAACCCCCCTTGTTGATCCCTTCCAAATATATTTAACACATTTCCTTCATGATAGGGTTTCTTTTAGCGACATTATGATTTTGTGGAATTCCTTATCCACTTTCCTAGGCTTTTCCATAAAATCCCACCTTTCTCTCCCACAGAGCTTTTATGCTTTTCCACGTTTAGCATCTTTCTCCAGCTAAACAACTTAATTGATCTTTCTTTCCCATCCATTAATTTTATCAAGAACTCCATCTAGAATCTTATCATGAAGGCATGGCAAGCATCTCATTTCTAAGTGTCTCAATCCCAAGTACATACATCATATATATATATATATATATATATATATATATATATATATATATATATATATATATATATATATATATATATATATATCTTTGTTCCATCTCTTTTTTCCATAACTCAATCTATTAAAAAAAAATATTATTGTAGCGGAGGGATATTACATTCTCCCCCCCACACACCCCTTTATTAACATCGTCCTCGGTGTTTGTGGTCTAGTTTCTTTTTCTTGAAATCTTATTGGATGACTTTTCCAATTTTCATCTTCTTTTTCCCATGCATCATTGCATTTTTTTTTATCCTGAGCAACTGCTCAATTCCATAGCTGGATCCCCTTTTCGGGTTAAGATACCCCGACTTCTGCTAGAAGATCTCCCTCAATGTTAGTTGTAGAAGTTTCCAATCAATTAGATGGAGATTATATTGTACTTTTTTTTGTAAGTAACAATATATACGAAGACTTTTCAATTTTGAACATGACTAAAAAAATACTAATTAGTATGCTACAGTTCCAATTCGGTCGTTTTTGTGTAGTATTAGTATTTTACGAAACTCTTCGCATGGTTAGAGAAATTCCATCTTCTCTCAACCAAAAGGAAACTGCTTCCTGTCTTGCATTGTTGGTTTCACTTACAATCATATTTTTCTTTTTCATTTGGGATGACGACTTAACTTGAATGCCCCCATACTTTTACCTTCATTCCATGCCCTTTTTCCAACATACACGTTGAATGTATGTTTTATAACTTCCATATGCATTCAACATACTATTCACATGCATCGAAATGAGGTCAACATCATTATTATATTCATTATTTCAATACTAAAGGCCATGCTCATTATCATAAATATTTCTTATTTATAACTTCAAGATACATAATTGTATTTTTCCTTGCACATTTCTCATAGTAAGATAACAATTAGCAAGGACCTGTTTGTAGCATATTATAATTTAGGTATAATTATATCATCTGTACAACTAGTATTTAGCAATATAGTGTCCATCCTTAATTATTCACCGTCACCAATGTTGGTAGTCAACCAGTAGTTCATTGTTCATCATTTTTTTCAGCACAGTGCATTTTGCACTGTATAACACCTTTTGCTTTTTCCTTCATTCAGCACTGTTGGCTTCTAGTTCCAATTTTGAGATGGTTCCATCTTGATCATTACCACTAGTTTAGAGTTTATTAGCTATTGTTAGGAGCTAGTGTAATTTGAAATCATTATTTTGGTATCCTCCCATTCGTTACATAGATGTCTTACAAATTTAGGTGTAGGTCATCCTACACATGGTTCCTACATCTTGTGGATCTGATCCTCTTAATCATGACCTTAATCAAGTTGATTCTCATCATGCTACTCTTTGTTTTCTTGTATAATATTTCCCATTTAATGACATTTCACATGATTAGTGGTATTTAGGTATCAAAATTTATAATGTTCATCCATCAAGAAAATCTATCTTCCGTAATCAAGGAGATCACCAATTCATCCATCGGTTTTCTATTGGAAATTTCATTTTCTTCCCAATTTTTTTATTAGTTATTAGAACCATTCCACTCCAAATGTCTTTGGAAGTTTAGTTCTCAGTCATATAAAATTCACAATACATATGCTATTAAATTTTGGTTTCTTGATACAAATATTAACGATGTTTGAGAAAATTTCTATTTTATGAAGTCTCCGTTGTACTGACTTGACCCACTCTCTACTCCATGTAGGACATAGGGTTCAAGTTCATCATGATGATTCCATGCAAAATTCTTCTAACCTTCGAACTTGCACTCACTTTTTTCCTTGAGTTTCTAACTTATCGGTTGGAATAAGGCTTTCCCATCAATTTTTTTCTTTATATGAAGAAGTTCACTATACCAAATCTTAAAATCATATATAATTTTTTTTTACCGGAACCCTTAATTGTCAATACTATTGCAATTCATAGTGACATGCTATTATATTACACATATACCATTCTTTACTGATCCTTCATCTACGTAATTGTCCATTTTCGTACACACACACACACACACACACACACACATATATATATATATATATATATATATATATATATATATATATATATATATATATTTAAAGAGGATGTTTAGTAATAATTTGTTATCCTGCAGGTGTGATTAGCTCTTCATTATAGTATATTGGCTATTCAATCAAGTGATATTTTCTCATCTTATGGATGGAGATACTATACCCTTACTCTTGATTACGTTATTAATTTTATTTTTTCTTTTATATGTTCAATCTAAAGCATATTGCTAGTGCCATAGTTCAATTGTCTTTACTTGGTTACATGATCTTAAAGATTGAATCTCTAAAGCATGTGACCATACTCAAATTGGAGGAATTTGTACCTAACGATGCTTGTATCCTCCATTTAATCCTTACCTCTCATTCACTCCCCTAAATATATTCCTGGTAGGGTATCTCAATTAACGTTGGTAGGATCACAATACTTTCCATTGAACCATTCCTTATAGATAACATGGTTCTTATGCCATTAATTCTATATTTTTGTATACTTTAACTATGAGCTAATAGTTCTTAACTCCTTCTCTGAATCCATTTTCTATCTATGTTGATATACATCATTTGACTTGTGTCTTATAGACACACTTCATACTTTGAAAAGTTCATATAAATACTTGATATTCCCGACTTCTTAGTTGAACTTCTTATTTTATTTTCTCTTAATTAACAATGATTCTTGTACATGATACAATTATTATGTGTCGAAGGCACATTTCAACCTTAATTCCTTTGAAAAAATTGCATTTAGCACACTTTTCCCTTTAAAGGGCAGATTTTCCACTGCCTAGGTCACTTATTGAGTGATTCTTTCCACCCCTCAGTGCCTTTCACCACCTGTCTTAGTTGATCCTTACAACACTACTCAAGACTATAGGTGTTAATAAACTTAAAGTGGTGCATATGATGTTGGTAATTTTAAATTCAACCTCCAACAATTTATGTTTTAGAACAATGGCACACACTTCCCTTAGAATTGGCATTGATATCCCACTATTAGTCCAATTATCCCTTATCCACATAACAATTAGATCGTGGTCATTAGATTAGACACAATCTTAATCGAGTTGAAAAAAAAACAATGGTATCACCTTTGGGTTTTATATAAGACGGAAAAAGGTTATATGTGCAACATTTCCATACATTTGATTCTGATTCCTTCTAAATCCAACATGTATCCCGAGTCCTTTTAATGGTAATTCAATGCATATTCTTTCAAATTTATCACTACAAACCTCCTAAAAGGCTCAATATCTAAATATTCATCAATCTATTGATATAAAAACCAACTTATTACCAATATTATCTCTTGAATCTTAATTACCCTTTTCTTCAAATCCTAACATGCCACAACCCATTAATAGTGAAAGGGTCAAACACTGTACAAATTCAATGGAGTATTCTAAGTGAGACTTTGATACATGGATTTCCATATTATTTCCCTCATAACTGACTTATTTAGTTTCCTCATTGGAATTGAACATTCCTTTGTGTATTCTGAGTGTCCTGTAATAGTTAAGTGACATGTGTGAGATTATAGCGGTTTTCCAAAGGAACCAATTTGTATATCATAGTTGATCCAGATCATTTTAGATTTAGATATCCCCTGGATAATTTTTTTTTCCAAATTTGAGATAACTACTAATAATTTTCATCTTCCAGTTGAAGTTTGGCCTTTTTATGTCAAGGCATACTCCAACTTGTAACCTTAAGATATGGTATAAATGTATGTGAGACCTTGGAAATTATCGTTGGTCTCCGTTCGACCTTTATACATAGTTTCCTTTGCTACACATGGTACTTATAAGGTTATAATTGTTTTATTTACATGCCATACCATCTAATTAACCTTGATTCTTTTGCTGGAAACATCACTCTAGTTTGAAAGTGGGTCGAAAATTTTATGGAGTTTATTATAGTATTAAATAATATTGATCTAAATTTCAACGCTTAGACATGCTACGTGTTTACGGTTAAAGAGTATACTTCCATTAGTGAGTTTCTTTTTCCGACTTATTTATATTTACTGGGCTAAGTCATTGTAATGTAAACCATCATTAATATTTTAGGTTATTTCTCATTCGACCTAACCACATATATTGAATTACTCCTTCCGTACGATCCTGAGTTATGATAGTGATAATAATAGAACCATGGTATAATGTTTATCTACCTCATAGTTGCATATTCCCGTGCGTTTTAGTGAGTCTTTACATAATGGTGTGTCGTTATAAATTATTAGTTGGCCCCCTTATACACCTTAGGCACCCAAGCCAGATCAATTAAATAATAATGTTAATAACTATGTGCATGTCTCTTAATGCTGTCCATTGCAGTCCACCTTGAATTGAGAGGTCCATTCTGTGTTTCCCACGCCCGTAGGTTTCACGTGATCGTTGACCACCTCTCCAACGGTGGTGATGGGTGTTGGAGAATCAAGGCTCAGGACGACTTGTTCCTCTAAATCTAATCACTCAAATCCGTGGGGTGGGGGGGGGGTCATTATGCCGATTTTCCCACTCTCTCATTCTTGATCTATTTGACTCCTAGATGGCTAACGGGGAATTGAGGGATTCTATCATTTAATTTAGTCGTCGTCGTGCCTTGCATGTATATCCTATCACAAAGGAATTTTTGGTTATTTTAGCACTATGGTTCATTTATACTCTAGGGTATTTCTTTCTTCTCTGAACTCTGGCATTCAAGCTACGCCTCTTGATGCTGCCGCCTTCTTCCAGCCCAATGCTCAGTTTTGGAGTTCATTTCATACCATACCATAGTTTCTCCTCTCAGCTCGATATTTGGTAAAATTTGTTTTTCTTTTTTAACCATTTAATTTGCCTTTCTTATAGAAATACCACCCTCGACCTGGTTTAAGTATTAATTCATCCTCTTTACCTCTATCCAATCGGTATTTATGTGGCAGTGAGCTTCTTACAATTTCTGGTGGTAGCGACCCTCAACAACTTTCTCTAATGTTTCCCCTTCGTGGATTTTTCCTTGTTCCAAGTTAGTTAAATTTACCGTGTCAGAGTTTGGACTCGTACCTGGTTATGTAGGTTGGTGATAAATTGGGTTTTTATCCATAATATGAGCCTTATTTTATTTCATAAACTTAGAACTCGTAGGCCGACAAAGAATTTCCTTCCTGGAATTATCCTCTTATTTTATTTCATAAACTTAGAACTCGTAGGCCGACAAAGAATTTCCTTCCTGGAATTATCCTCTTCAAATCTCTAATCCTTTGTCGTATGTCGGTATTTATTTATTTTATGGTTATTTTCCTAATTGGTTGAAATACTATAGCCCAACACGCTGATACTCTGTAACTAGTTTTTGGCTATATTTCTCTGGAGAGTGGATACATTTTTAACTTGATACACAAGTTATGGTTATTGGTAATACTACACTTAATTCATCTTTAGCAATATATATGTCATTCCCAATTTTAATGTTTGACTGAAATGTTGTTAATGATGGGTTTATGTATTTTGTTTTCATAGTACACTGTGTTATAGCTTGTTATTTTTTTTGTAAGTGTGAACAAATTACTCATTGCAATAAATTTATGTTATATTTATCTTCATGTGGGTGTGATAAGGATAGGATAAGCTACCCTCCTTTTTTTACATGGTTTATGTATGATATTTACCTGGCAGGGCATACATTATCTTTGGTATCTACGAAAATAATACCGTCATCTACTCTTCTGGTTTCCCCCTTGGGATTTTACTATTTAATGGTTTTGTAATTGTTTCCTCTTTTCATTAATTAAGGAAGTATGTACCAATTTATTGTTTTGTACTCATTATGCAATAATAAGATGATTCAGATTTGGTCTTACATGAGCTATGATTCATATTTGGTCTCACATGAGCTATTGGTACATTAGGAATAACTATTTCATTCCAAGATTTCTTGTGAGAGCATCAAGATGATTAAATTCTTTTTGTCGTAACTTACCCTCTTTTTCATTATCTCTAGTCTTTTACCAAGATTTGCATGTAAGATTTCATTTGATTATATTAATTTAGAGTAACTATCTGCATCCCACTACTATCCACCTCTAGTGGCTATGTGTATCATAAGGTAGTGTACAATTTTAAGTTTTCTATTGGTACTCCAGTATTGCCTCCCCCATCAGATTAAATCCTTGCCAGGGCTATTAATATCTTCTAATTTCTTCTCGAACCCCAATCACCCTAATAGTTTTACGATAGTGTATTCCTTGAGTGGTCAGTGATTGTGTTAATTTGTTGGGAGAATGATTTTTATGCATGTTCTGGTTCCGCTTAATGGCTCTACTAATTCTCCAGCTTGGAGAGTCAGGGTATATCCTAGGATGACTTCAGAATAGCATATTAGATTCAATAGATTGGTAAAAATATTCGAAGGTAATTTCCTACGTTTGTAGTTATGACCAAAATAATTTCACTTCGTTTGTAGTTATGACCAAAATAACTTCACTTCTCCATGTAAGGAACCTACCGGTTAAAAGATAACTCACAGTAACACAATTTTTCACATCGCACTCCTATATCTCTCTATAATTGATTTTTTTTAAACACCTATACGCACCAATCAGAAAACCTTGCGTATAAAATTTTTGAACATATCTTCCATTACACAAATTCATTTAACTATTCAAACACAATATTCATAAAACAAAAACTCATTGAATTTCACACATTTTATTTTAATAACAATGATGAAATTCTCAGTCCTATCTGTTCATTGAAATTCACAACATAAAATTCTTACTGCAAAAGTAAAGGAGATTTCTGACCAATGTTTTTTTGGAAAATTCACTTGGGAAAACACTTTCCAGCCAACCTTGAACCAATTCCTCAGGGTCCACCCAAGCTGAGATGTACTTGCCAGGAATCAACAACCCCCTTGTTGATCCCTTCCAAAGGTATTTAATACCTTTCCTTCATGATAGAGTTTCTTTTAGCGACGTCCCACTTTTATGGAATTCCTTATCTACTTGCCTATGGTTTTCCATAAAAGTCCGCCTACCTTTAGCATCTTTCTCCAGCGAAACAACTTGATGGATCTTTCTCTCCCATCCATTAAGATTATCTAGAACTTCATCTAGAATCTTATCATGAAGGCATGGTAAGCATCTCATTTCTAAGTGTCTCAATGCCAAGTACATAGATCCTATATATATATATATATATATATATATATATATATATATATAATTTTATTTTTATTTTTCATTTTTTTCCATGGCTTTTATGCCATAACTCAATCTATCCAAAAAAATACTATTGCAACCGAGGGATATTACATAAAATATTGGATAACGTATATGTTGTCAAAGGTCTCCCTCCATTATATATAGTCTTGGTTTTCATGAAACTGTAAAAGGAGAATCTAGCTCACAAGATTGTGCAATAAACCTGAATGATAGCCATGCAAAATCTGAAATTATTGGTGAAGAGATAAGAAGTCAACTTGATCAACAACCAAGAAAGATGAATTTTCAAAGTAAATCATTTACTCCCAATAATAGAAGCATTAATCGATTATCTGCTCTGATTAATGATGTTGAATGTTTTATATGTCATAACTATGGACATATTGTAACCAATTGCAAAAATAGATTGTTTTGATCTCAAGAAAATAGCCACTTCACAGGAAGATCATCAACTCCCAGGTACTCAAGTTTATTTAAGGGATATTTCTTTGCTTGCAACATATTTGGTCACAAAGCTATTGATTGCAATAGGAGGAATATGAAACATAAATATTATAATTCCTCTACTCCCTTTTCTGGTCATGTAAGATGTTATACTTGTAACAAATTTAGGCTAGCAGTAAAAGAATGCAGGAATAATTCAATAGAATTTCACATAAAACAAGGAAAGCAACCAGACAAGAATAGTGTTACAAGAACACTTTATAAAGAAGGATCCACTATCACTTCTCATATTAATCAAAAGGAAGAAGAACAAATAAGGTGTGGCCTTTCTCTTTTCTCATTTGAAGACGAAGATGAATGGTACATAGACAATGGATGCTCTCATCACATGACTGGAGATAAGAACAAGTTTGAGTCTCTCAAGAAAAATAAATATGGTAAGGTTATCCTTGGAAATAGTGCTCCAACAAAAGTTCTAGGAAAAGGTAGAGCCAAACTTGATAAGTATGCAGCTGATGCATTATTAGTTCAAGGGATAAAACAAAATATTCTAAGTGTAGGTCAAATGGTTGACAAAGGACGTATAATTGTATTTACATCAACTAAATGCAAAGTTATAGATGAAGAAATTGGAAAGGTTATAGCAAGAGGATACAAAAATTTAGACAAATTATATGTGCTAGTAAAGAAGAACTCATGCAGAAATAAGAGGTATAGTTCATCTTCTTCAGATTCATAGTAAAAGAAGATGGTCCCCACTGCAATCTATTTTTCTTAAACAATGACTACAAAAGTGAATAAGAGGTACACAACCTCATGAAGAGCAGGTGAAGATTAGCACATCCACAGGATCAATGATTTATAATTCGAGGGGGGATTTATACATATGTATCTAGATAATGATTCCCTATGATGTTTTGATATTTTGGTGATGTAGTGAACATGAACAAACATGTCATCTTCAAGGAGAGTTGTAGTTATGAAAATCAACATTTTATATTTTGTACGTGGATATTATGGAAAACAATCGCGTGTATATGTTGTTTTTGATCTATATAGTCACGTATATTTCTCAGTGATGAATAAAAAATGGGAAAAATTTAGGGGGATCCTCTCATATGTTTTTATTAGTTGGTTATTGGCATTCTGGCACTGACATTGGCTTACTGTAGACTATTAATAATGCCCATATGATGCTTAGGAATAATTTTGTTTCATGGGTTGTTGCAAAATGTTATTGTTGTTATCCTTCTTTGATGGATTTTCTTATTGATGAGATGGATATGATCAGATTTGACAGTGAATAGCTAGCATAGGTTCACGGGGAGCATTTTTTATGCTTATAATGGTCCACTATTGGCATTATGGTTTTTTGAGCATTTCTTGTTGCATGTTAGTTTATACTGAGTACACATTATTGCTGATGTATAATTGTTGTTGTTGTAATTACTGAAGATACATATGTTATTGTCATCTTGTCATTAGTGATGATGAAGTCATGAATGATGCCTATATATTTCTTGAGTTTCACTTGGTGAGTTTTTTAATCCTACTTGATATACTTGATGAAGATGATGTGTATGCTATGGTCGTTGTTGACATTGGTTGATGATGATGAGTCTATGACTCATTCACTATTTGTTGACATTGATGAGAATATTTATATGTTGATATCATTATGTCATCAATGATGCATAGGTTGCATGCGGCGAAGTTATAGATGATGCCTATATGTTGCTTGAGCTACATTTGGAAAAGTTGTTAAACATTGATAAAGAAGATACATATGTTATGTTGGTTGATGATGTTGTCGATCAGTTCTTTCTATGCCTTGTGATGTTGGAGGTACTCTTGGTTCTTAGATATGTTGTATATGTTTCTTATGGTGTTGTGATCCAAGATATTAATATGTCTTTGGTACTTGAAGATCATGGCTTTGCCTACAAATGGAAAGAGCATGTTGACCTCGATGATATGATTTAAATAGGATGAGTTGTTGACAAATATTTATAACACTATCTTATGCTTTTGTTATATTTGCTTAATGATGCTTAGAAGCATTGCACATTTGGTCACATGTTGATGATATTGGAGAGATTGATACTACACTGTCTTATCTTACATGTTGATGATGAGGATGTTCAGGTTGATGTCAATGTTGTTTCTATCATATGCTTATGTTGCATATTCCTATATGGTGAATGATGGTTGTTGATGACTATTATGGTCTTGCTACCTCATGGTGGAGGTTGCAACAACCCTGGTGAAAATTCCATGTAATAAAAGTTAATAAAGGAAAAATTCCACAGTTAAGGGACACTTTTTCCAAGCTCAATGTTGGGCAAAGATATCCTAGTGGGAATCATTGGATGTGTTTATGGCTAAAGGAAATTGGCAAAGGCATTAAAAAGGGAAAAAGGCATTTTCGACACATTTATTTATGAAAATAAAGGAAAATAGGAGAAAAGGGAGGTGAATGGTCACAGGTTGCATGTGAGGAGGTAAATGAAGGAAAATAATGGAAATTGAAGAAAATAGAGGCCTCATTGATAAAAAGGCTTCTGAGGATCAATTGGCAAGCTTGTGTTAGTTTAGTTTTGGAGCTCTCTCGTTATTCTCTCTCTCTCTCACACTCTTGGACACTTAGATTTTTCTTGGAGCACTCTTGCCTTGGAGAAAGGAAACAAAAATCAAGCAAAGGAAGGATAAGGAAAGAAAGGAAAGCAAGGATCAAGAAAGGAAGAGTAGGATCAAGCAACTTCAACATGAATACTTGCAGGTAACATATTTCATGTGTGATTTCCTAGCTGGTTTTGACATGCATATCTTTGTATGTTGGTATATGGTTCTCTTACTATCCGTGGCATGGTTTTGTTGGGTTAGGACAATGGTTTTCATCATAGTCTTGCCCTTTTCTAGATGCCATGGTGTGTTGGGATGTTGATCTCATTTTTGAGCTTTGGAATTTCCAGATGGATTTCAGAATCTGGGGTGGAGGTGGTCTCAAGGTTCATTCCCAAAGGCCTAGGAATCCCTTGACCAATTTTAGTGGGATATAAGGTAAAACCTGAGGGAGCTGTCTCGGTTTAGGGCCTAGTGATCTAGGACTAGATTGCGATAAAGCTTGAGAGACAAGGATACATACATTCCTCAAGGATAGTGATAGATTTCGAATGGCATTCCATGTTCGGTTCGGTTTTGTGATCAAAGCACTGGTTTTGGTGTGATCACGGATTGGTGAGGGTTAAGGTGGTTTAACTTCTGGATTCCATTGGTTATTTTTGGATTGGTTTTTCCATGAGATCCCACATTCATTCTTGCAATATTTCATGGGGGTGACTGGCTAAAAGAAAGATTTGGTTCAACAATGTCTACATTCGGGTGGTATGTGGAAGTCCCAAACCTGGTCGGATTTGCATATATTTAATAAAATTATATTTGTCTTGCTTTTGTACTTATTTATGTGTGGATTATTGGTTTTTATCTTACTGTTATTTTCATTGTTTTATGTTGGTTATAAACATGGTTAAGTGGCTGGTTCATGTCATGGTTATTTCATGTATTTACTTGTAATTGTTAAAATTATGGATGCAAGGGCTAATTGATGTCATAAAAGTTCAAAGGAGAAGGTGGTGATCCTTCTTGTCATGTCTCATAAGATTTTTCAGTCATTCATGCTCTATCTTGTATTCTAAACCTGTAGATTGCATTGATTCCAAGTGTTTGACAGAATGTCAATCCCAGTTGGGGATGGTTACGTCTAGTTCTAGAGTTAGTTTTTGGTTTATTAGTCTTTTCATCATGTGTTTAATGGATTCTGGAAGTTACAAAATTTTTTGGGAAGTGGCCAGAATTCTGGGCTTGAAAAGTGCCTTAAATCTTGTTGACTTTGGCACAGGTATGCTGGAAATAGTCCCTGGATGCAGGTTTGTGAGAGCGTCTAGAGCTCTCTAGATGCTGGCATGCCTAAAGCATGGGAGCATCCAGACGTTTAATAGCTTCAAAACTCAGTGGGACCCAAGGGCATTATACTTGTGTGGTTGGGATGGCTCTTGGGAGTGTTGTTTTTGATGCAAAAGGTATGTTTGATGTGTTTTTGTTGATTCCACTTCCTTAAGGGCACCAAGGAGGTAAAATCATATCATAGTAGCCTCCCGTCACATGTTTACCCCAGTTGGCTGGTTACTTGGGTGGATATGGGAGGAGGGCATTAAAGAGTGGTATCCAAGTGGGTTGCGCTCTCTTTGGGTCATATCTCATACCACAGAGTGGTATCAGAGCATGGTTCACCCATCGGATTAGATGGGTAGTGTGTTGATCATGCATTCATGTCGGCTGCATATGCATTCCTTATGCTTGTAGTACATATCCTGGTTGCATTTTCATGGTGTTGATCATGGTTGTAGTGATGTCGTTAAGTGAAGGTTGATGGTGATGTTGTGGGATGAGTCATCATGAGTGTATGGTTGTATATGCATTTGTTATGCATGTCGGTGTCTATATGCATGTATGGTATGTCAAACATGCATTGTGAAGTCATTGTATGCAATTAGGTAATCATGATGTTATTGGTATGTTATGATGCTAATGAGATGGTTGAGATAAAGAAATAGATGCAAATCATTAAAGTGAAGTTGCAACAATGGACCTCGAGGCAAGAGCACGTTGTCATACAATTTTGGATGTTGGGCATGCATGTATGTTAGTTAATGGATTGTTATATGCATTAGGGTTATATACATTAGGTTTACGTACATGTATATTGATTTTATGGTTACATAAATGATAGATGCTAGTTGATTAGTGTAGTCATATGCACATGTGTGAGATAGTCATGAGTGTTAGTAACCTGTGGTTGTATGCATTTCTATAGTTGTTTTATGTTAAATAACTTGATGATTATGTTATATGTTGTTAGTGAGTATGTTATAGGTTAACTTGTTGTTTTTATATGATAGTTAGCTTGATGATTAGGTTATATGTTCTTGATGGGCATGATATATAACTTGTTGTTGTTATATGCTAGTAACTTGATGATTATGGTTATTGCATTAATATCTTGATGTTATATGTATCATACTAATTTCGATTGGTGTACGCAAATGGGTAGGGTTATGAAATTCAGGTATGAGGTAATATTTTGTAATATTATGTCATACTAATCTAGACTAATTGTACATATGTGATTGTTATGCATGAACGACAAATGTTTATGAGTTTATGATGTGAACATGTTAGCTAGTTACTATTATGGATATCATGACCTTATTTATGTTTGAGTTGATATGTCGTAAAGCTATGTCATGCTAATATGGATTGATTGTGTAGAAAAGATAGACTTCCCTAAGATACATCAAGGTATGAGTTTGCTTATGACGTTTATTTGGTGTTTGAGTGTTTGACTATGTCGTTTATTTGGTGTTTGAGTGTTTGGTGTCTATTATGTTGCCTATCTATTGTCTGTGTTTTTGATTACTTGCATGATATGAGTATGTGTCTATAAAATTTCCTGAATGAACGATCTTGTTTTAAAATGATTGTACTGACACATATGTGTTGAGATAACTAACATGTACTTGAGTGTAATAGGTGACAATTTTAGTGGTATGTCTAATGACTATGAGTTGACTATGTATTATGACATGATTTCTAGTCTTGGTAAAGGTTGATTTCAAATTGATAGATATGATTGTCATGATATTTGGAACATGTGTTTGAAATGTAGAAACAATGAAGGAAACATGCTTGGTATTAACATGAAAAGGTAATATTTGATGTGTTTATATAACTAACAGTTGGGTGATGTGATAGTGCATAGTAACACTCAATTGTAGCAAGGAAAAGGTCAAAGAAAGGAATTTGGAAAGAATTCCTTTGGCTATGTTTAGAAACCCTAATTCTAAATGAATGAGTGCTTTACATACAAGAAATATTCTTATTAACCTTAATCTTGTCTGACATTATGTGGATATGTGCTAGATTCATGAACTTGTATTTGACAGGTATATTAGCTAGTCTCTAGTTACAGGTGGATCTGTCAAGGGAATTGGAGTCCCTTGAGAGATGGTGTGGATGTGTTCAGTTGTAAGAAATGTGCTTGGCACAACAAGGTAAGGTAACCAATGTATTGTTATGTTTATTTAAGCACTGATAGTTATGTGTTGATGGCAGTATGATGCAAGGGATTGAATGGAAAAGAAATTTCCATGGAATCTTGAAGAAGGCTCAAGTTGAGCTTTCCCTTAGAAACACTGGGAACCATGGGGATTGAGTCATGGTGTCTGTTCTTAGTCTTGTGATTTTTTTCTTTTGGTGATTTTTTGTGCTTGATTGCGTTTTATTTGTATCTTGTGCATGGCCATGCTACTTTGGTTGTGGTTTTGTATTGTTGTTGGTTTTCCATGGGTTTCTTCTTGTTTGTTTCTTGTCTTGCATTTTATGTTTGGGGTTTTGGGAATCGGTCAGGAAAGAGGAAAGTTAATGGAGCCCAGGGGAGCTGAATGAAACCCAACAGGTGATGTAAGGCTTGGATGAAGCTTAGTGCATGTATAAGGGCAATTGAAGGTAAGCGTATAACAACTAGTTGGATTGGTTGGGTCCATTGGTGTAAATGGATGATGGCAGGACAGTCATGAAAAAAGTAATCAGGAAAGGTAAAGTAAATAGAGTTGAGGCGTCAGATTCCTTAGCTATGTTGGGAATTGTTGTTCTCGATGTTGCACCTACGTTGCACAAATAAATGAAGTTATCTTAACCTTGACCTTATGATATCTGATAATTATGTTGTGATCATGATTATGCCATTGTATATATATGTAGGTATGTCATTTTTTGATGAGATCATGACTGTTTTGTGCTAATGTTATATATATGTATGTATGTATGTATGTATCTATGTCACTGTCTGACAGGGTCATCAAGAATAATTCTTGTGGAAGAGTGATTTCTTATGCAGGTGAATGGCATGAAGAGATTCTTGGTTCATGAGGAATCAAGTGGGAAGAGTAGCCCGACAGATCTCTGAGGTCAATATCATGTGGATATGGATTGATTGTTATTATAGTATGTTTATGTTATGGACAAGCTAGGTCGACGTATACATCAACAAAATAAAAGCAATTCAGTTTGCGACATACTGGGACAAGCCTGAATAAGACACTGAAAACAACATTGCTTGGTAGAGACGTTGTGGTTTTGGATGTATAGTGCTACTATTGTGCACATGTTGTATATGTTTTACGTGTTGCATCTGTGATGTTGTGCACATGCGGGGTTGTACATATATAGCATGTGTACATGTTGTATATGTAGTGCTATGTACATATAATGTTGTGTGAATATTGCATATGTAATGCTAGGTATAGATGGTGCTATGTACATATTGTACTTTGCCCATGATGGATATGGGACGATGTGTGCATATGGTGTTGTGCGCATGTTGGATATTCAGTGTTGTGTATATGATGCTATGTACATGTTGGATATGCAGTGCTATGTACATGCAGTGTTGCATGCATATTGTACATGTGGTGCTATTGTAGATGTTATACAAGTGGCGATGTGTGCAGGTGGTGTTGTGTACATGTCATGCATGTGGTGTTGTGTACATGTGGTGTCATGTACAAATCGTGCATGTGGTACTGTGTACAAGTGATATTGTGTACACATTGTACAAGTGGTGTGGTGTACATGTGGTGTTGTGTACACATTGTGCAGGTGGTGTTGTGTACATGTGATGTTGTGCACACACCGTGCAGGTGGTGTTGTGTACAGGTGGTACTATGTACATGTTGTACATGCGGTATTATGTGCATGTCATACATGTTGTGTTGTGTACATATGGAATTATGTATGTGCATGGTATAATCATGGTATCTTGACATGTGTATTCGTTGCATTGTACTCTGTGTATGTATCTGTATTGTGTTGTACATCGGGTGTAGATGTATGTATTATGTTGTGGTGTACACTGGATGTAGGTGTATGTATTGTGTTGTGGTACATTGGGTGTAGGTGTATGCATTGTATGCCAAGTATAGGTGCATGTATTACATGGTGTTGTATGTTGTGTGTGGTTGTATGTGTAGAAAATCCGTGATAGGTTAACTTGTTAATGAAATATAAATCAAAGCAAATACTATAACCTACTTCTACTATCAATTTGCGGAAGCTTAAAACATCGAGCTAAACAATATAACTAGAAAAATAAGAATCAATGGCACAATACACATGAAAATACTTTGGGGAAAGCCTCAACTAAAAACCCCACACTATTGTATTATCATACATAGTGGAAATACATAGGAATTATACAAAGCCTTAGCTCTCGCAGCTAGCCAGCTCTCAGTACAATCCTCATAGATGCTCATAGGAAATCTTGGCTTCTCTCTAGCCTTCCTCTCTGTCCTCCAAGCTCCTATTTCCTTGCATTGTTCCTTGTGGATGATTAGCCTATTACCAAGTGGAATAACCCAACCATCAAAACTGTGCAATCCTCAAGGATGAATCCTTGACTGCATGCATGAGTTTTCTCCTTGAGAAAACACATGCAACTGACAATACACTATCCTTGAACGTTAATCTCAACTGGGTATTTTTTAGAATAAACATGCATGAGTTTCTGATGAGGGAATCTTCAGTTAATTGGAGTAGCACTAGTTGAGTGCATTAATGCATCAACTGACTGTTAACTCACTATTAGTTCCTCAAACAATTTGGAACTAATTTAATTGGACTTCACTTAGTAAACTAAGTTAACTAATTACAACTCAGATATAACTCAATCTTACCTCCTTAATTAAAGGGATAACTCTTGCATGACTTCAGAAATACTTCTAACTTGAATTTATCCAACTAATTAATTTAAAATAAATTAATTAATTATTTCCAAGTAGCTGTTAAGACTAAATTTGATTTTAATTCACAATTTAATTCAAGGACAAATTAAATTGGAATATTCTTGTTGCCATATTTCAACACTCCCTCTCAACAAGAAAAGGATTATCTGCCACCATGATCATGTCTCTATGGAACTCGAATTTACACTTTGACAATGGCTTTGTCAAAATGTCAGCATTTTGCTCCTCTGTCGAAATATACTGCAACAACATGATCCTCCTCACTACCTATGAAAATCCATGGGAAACAAATCTTACCTTATGCTTCTCCACATTACCATCAACAGCTTGCTTTACCTTGTAAAGCCAACGGGAACTCTTAGTTGACTTGTTCTTCGGTCTCGGAACCACATCCCAAACATTGTTACGAACTATGGAGTCATACTCCTCCACCATAGCATCGACCCAAATCGGCTGCTGCACTGCTTCTTCAAAGGAAGATGGCTCAGTCTCAACACATTCCCCAACAAGGGCCATGTATCCAGTGTACCTCTCAGGTGACCTCGTCTTTCTGTGCTGAGAAGATGGTGCTCCCACATTCTCTCTCGCATCCTCCAACAATTTGTTAGCTTCTCTTGCGCGCTTCCATCCATCTCTCGAAGACTCTGCTTGAGTGGATGTCTCCACTCCTGGAAACTATACATGCAGCTGCTCCGAATTAGTCTGAGGCTCCTCCTTAGGAACCAATAGTTCCTCCACAACCTATAGTTAGAGCTCCCTCTCAAGGGGAACTCACATGGCCTTCTGCTCATAAAACTTGAGATCTCTGTGAACAACTGTCGTCTGACTGGTAGGAAAATACACTCGACAGTTGTGAGGTGTATCAGTGTGCCCCACAAATATCCTCAACTCTGTTGTCGGCTCAAGCTTCTTCCGTGCATCCTTTGTCACATGGCAATATACCGATGATCCAAAGATCTTGAAGTGACCCACATCTGGTCTCTTACCAGAGAAATGTTCCTCTGGTGTCTTCATCCCAAGTATGCGATGCAGGCTTCTATTCTGCAAATAGACTGCTGTGTTGCATGCCTCAACCCACAAGTGAAGTGGTAGGCCTTGGTCATGCAGCATTTACTGTGCTGCCCCTACAATAGTTCTGTTCTTCCTCTCAGCCACCCCATTCTGATGTGGGTTATGAGGTGCCGTCAACTATCATTTAATTCCTTCCACTGCACAAAAGTCCTTAAAATCTTGAGAGACATATTCTCCACCATTGTTGCTTCTCAAGCCTTAATCTTCTTCCTTGACTCTTTCTCGACCAAAGATTTGAACTCACAAAACTCTGTGAAAGTTTGGTCCTTCTTCTACATGAAATAAATCTAGCATTTACGAGAGTAGTCATCAATGAAAATCACATAATACCTATGCTTTGCTATGGATTCCGTCGAGAATGGTCCACACAAATTAGTATGAACTCGCTCTAAGATAGCCTTTGCTCGACTGTCTCGATCATGAAAGGAATACTTGGTGTACATTCCCAAGGTACAATCTTTGCATGTGTCAACTTGCTCAAGTTTACCTTTGGGAAGTCCTGTAGATATCTGCTGCATTATCTTCAAAGCCCCATGATGCAAATCAGCCAACCGCGTGTGCCACAACTCACCAATGTCTTGGCTTTTCACCAATTATGCTTTTGTACTCAATGCTGCATAATCATCTACCTCTAGTTTATAGAGATTCTTCACCCGAATCCCTATCATCTTGGTCTTACCCATGCTTATGTGTCTTAGGAACACCTTTCCTTTACTGAAGACAACATTGTATCTTTTTTCCTCCAACATCGTGACTGATACCAAGTTCTTCTTCAGTCCAGGCACATACATCACATCTGTCAAGGTGAGAGGAGCTCCATGCTCCCTCAAAAAAGCAACCGTGCCCACTCCTGAAACATTATACCTTCCGTCATCACCCATCTCTATGCGCATCTTGAGGTCTTTCTCCTCCAAGGCACTGAATAAATTTTTATCATCGGTCATGTGGAATGAGGCTCCACTGTCAAGATACCAAACACACCCCATCATCGATGACACCATGCATATGATGAGGGTAAAGTCCATTTCGAACTGCGAGGCTAATTCCTCACCTTCCGAGGATCCCTTCTTAGACTTCTTTGATGGGCAATTAGTTGCATAATATCCCATCTTGTGACAATTAAAGCATCTTACTTTAGACATGTCACCCTTCTTCCCTCCATGAGAAGAATTTGATTTGGAATGGGAAGCCTTCCCCTTCCCTTTCCTTTCCTTACTTGCTAAGGCCATATTTTCTTCATCATCATTCTTGGATGAAGAACCATCTCGTGTGCTCCTCTTGATATCCTCCTGCATAAGATTCAACCATAGTCGATCCCAATCCAACAGTTTCTCCCTTCCATTCATAGAATCCTGGTAGCTATTCCGACTCTTTTGAAGGCCAAAGAGAGCGAGGTTCACCATATCATCATCGACAGTAGTTATTCCCACATTGCCAAGCTCATCTCTGCAGGTGGTGATCTTGTTAAGATATGTGGAAATAGTATCACCCTTCTCCATCTTGATTCTTCGAAGCTTATCCTTGAGTGCCAATTTCCTCTGGTCGCTATTGTTCTGGTAGAGGTCCTTCAATTTCTTCCACATTGAAAATGGAGTATCCTTCCCATGGAGACTCGAGACAATATGGTCTTGAATTCCCTCAAGGATGATCTGTCTCGCCTTTACCACACACTTCTTCCACTCAGCCAACTCTTGTGCATTAGTTGAAGCTGGCATTGGGATTTATTGATCAATGAATTCCTTCAAGCCATTGTCTTCTAATATAGCCTCCATTCTATCTTTCCATGCTATGTAATTCAAGCTACCTTCCAAGGCATACTCGATTCTCAAGCAATAGAATGCCATTGGCCAACCTTGAAGTATGATTGCACCTGCAACCCATAACTTTAAACTTAGAATTCTCTTCTCAGTATACTATTCACAACTCCGATACCATGTAGAAAATTGTGATAGGTTAACCCGATAATGCAATATAAATCAAAGAAGAATACTATAGCCTACTTCTACTATCAATTTGCGGAAGCTTAAAAGATCGAGCTGAACAATATAACCAGAAAAAGAAGAATCAATGACACAATACACATGAAAATACTTTGGGGAAAGCCTCAACTAAAACCCCCACACTATTGTATTATCATACATGGTGGAAATACATAGGAATTATACAAAGCCTTAGCTCTCACAGCTAGCTGGCTCTCAGTACAATCCTCACAGATGCTCATAGGCAATCTTGGCTTCTCTCTAGCCTTCCTCTCTGCCCTCCAAGCTCCTATTTCCTTGCAATGTTCCTTATGGATGATTAGCCTATTACCAAGTGGAATAACCTAGCCATCAAAACTGCGTAATCCTCAAGGATGAATCCTTGACTGCATGCATGAGTTTTCTCCATGAGAAAACACATGCAATTGATAGTACACTATCCTTGAACATTAATCTCAATTTGGTCTTTCTTAGAATAGACATGCATGAGTTTCTGATGAGGGAATCTCCAGTTAACTGGAGTAGCACTAGTTGAGTGCATTAATGCATCAACTGACTGTTAACTCACTATTAGTTCCTCAAACAGTTTGGAACTAATTTAACTGGAC
The DNA here is from genome assembly GCA_031772625.1 of Pinus tabuliformis. NCBI lineage: Eukaryota > Viridiplantae > Streptophyta > Pinopsida > Pinales > Pinaceae > Pinus > Pinus tabuliformis. The sequence goes on from CM062804.1 coordinate 639,114,910, forward strand.
ATAACTCAGTAAACTGAGTTAACTAATTACAACTCAAATATAACTCAATCTTATCTCCTTAATTTAAGGGATAACTCTTGCATGACTTTAGAAATACTTCTAACTTGAATTTCTCCATCTAATTAATTTAAAAATAAATAAATTAATTATTTTCAAGTCGCTGTTAAGACTAAGTTCGATTTTAATTCACAATTTAATTCAAGGAAAAATTAAATTGGAATATTTTTGTTGCCATATTTCAATAGTATGTGTGTGATGCACATTATGTGTATGTGCACATGGTTGAGGAAAAGGTACTTGGTGTTTTTCGAGTGTGGAAACTGATCTAAAGTGCATACAGAATAAAGACTAAGGTAGAAGCTAAGGATTGATTAAAGGAAAAGTATCAATATTTTATTTCATTTTTATCATGCGTTTGAATTATGATTCCGGTTTATGATGTATACATGTCATTTATGATTTTGATCTATGATGGTTGTGTTTTGAGCTAACTTGATGTGATATATTTATACATGATGATTTGGTCAAAGGTTCTAGTTTGACTTATTGTGATAGGAAGTAAACAATATTGCAAGTGTACCTTATTGACGAGCTACCAATGAGGTATGATTTGAATTTATTTTAATCTAATGGAAGTTATGTGCTTGGTACATGAAGCATAGAAATTCACGGTTGGGTGGTTGAAATGGACTACAGGAATTAGCGAAAATGATAAAAGGATTTAGAACATGCAGCAGTATGTTGGTAAAGCCTTTCAGGAGCAGATCCATTGCAGGACATTGGTATCCAATAGTGTCCATTGATTTCCATGAGCATGCTATGACTGATAAGATGGTTTGAGGAAGGTATATTCCTTGATTGTTTGAATTTTAGATGCAAGGAAGCCTTTCCAAGGGATGGATCACCCAAGATAGGGGATGTCGGGGAACTTGGAAGGTGAGTGATTGCACAAAAGGGGTGACTATATTGCCCGAGGGACTATGTAGCAGAGAAGGGAAGGCCAGGGATATATATTTTTTGGTCATTAACATTGCCAGATGGAATCAAATGCACATTGGGAGTGTGCCCTGGAACAATGAGTTGGTAACTGTTCACTGAGAGGACAAGTGGTGCATGATTATAACGTTGGACATTGGATTCAGTTTGACTGTGGCAGTGGATTCTGGACTTCCTGTGAAGGAGGTGAATCCTGGTATTACTTTGAGGGTGGAGGTGTGAGCCTTTGGATTCCCTTTGTTGCGGATGCAGGCATCATATCCTTTTATTTGTTGGTTTAGCAAATGTTCATATGTGTATATGTGGTTATTGTAAATATCGTAATGAGCTATGTTATAAAGCTCCAGTAAGTGGTATGGTTGTTATCTGGTCATGTTGTCATGATGTTTTTCTTTTGAGAAGGTCTTTCATTATAAATACTGTAATGAACTAAGTTATAAAGATCCATGGGCAATATGTTTTATTTTTAGCGGTTTTGATGAGGTCTTGGTGTGGTTTAAAAACGAGGGTGGTGTTCCCCAAGGGGGAGGGTTCTGTAACAACCCTGGTGAAAATTCCATGTAATAAAAGTTAATAAAGGAAAAATAAGAACATGGTTAAGGGACACTCATTCCAAGTTGAAAGTTGGGAAAATATATCCTAGTGGGCATCACTGGATGTGTTTTGGCTAAAGGCAATTGGCAAAGGCAAAGGAATCAAAAAGGCAAAAAGGAATTTTTGGCACATTTATTTATGAAAATAAAGGCAAATAGGATAAAAGGGAGGTGAAAGTTCATAGGTTGCATGTAAGGAGGAAAATGAAGGAAAATGATGGAAATTGAAGAAAATAGAGGCCTCATTGATAAAAAGGCTTCTGAGGATCAGTTGGCAAGCTTGTGTCAATTCAGTTTTGGAGCTCTCGCATTATTCTCTCTCTCTCTCTCCCTCACCGCTGGACACTTAGATTTTTCTTGGAGCAAGGAAAGGAAAAGTAAGCAAAGGAAGGATAAGGAAAGGAAGGAAAGAAAGGATCAAGCAAGGAAGAGCAGGATCAAGTAGCGTAAGAAGGAATACTTGTGGGTAACATATTGTATGTGTGATTTCCTAGCTAGTTTTGACATGCATGGATTTGCATATTTGTGTATGGTTCTCTTTCTATTGGTGGCATGGTTTTACTGGGTTATGGTAGTGGTTTTAAGCCACGCCTTTCCTTTTTCTGGATGCCATGGTGTGTTGGGATGTTGATATCAGTTTTGAGCTTTGGAATTGCTGGATGGATTTTAGAATCCGGGGCAGAGGTGGTCTCAAGTTTCATTCCCAAAGGCCTAGGAATCCCTTAACCAGTTTTAGTGGGATACACAGTGAAGCCTGAGGGAGGTGTCTCGGTTTGGGGCCTAGTGATCCAAGATTGGATTGCAGTAAATCTTGAGAGACAAGGAGACAAAAAAATTCTTCAAGGATAGTGACGGATTCCAGATGGCATTCCAAGTTCGGTTCAGTTATGTGATCATAGCACCGGTTTTGGTGTGATCATGGATTGGTGAGGGTGGAGGTGGTTTAAGCTTTGGATTCCCTTGGTTGTTTTTGGATTGGTTTTTTCATGAGATCCCACAGTCATGCTTGGAATATGGAACGGGGATGACTAGGTGAAAGAAAGAGTTGGTTCAGCCATGTCTACAGTCGGGTGGTATGTGGAAGTTTCGAACCTGGTCAGATTTTCCTATATTTAATAAAAGTTAAGTTCTCTTGGTTTTGTACTTATTTATATGTAGATTTAATGGCTATTATCTTACTATTATTTTCATGGTTTTATGTTGGTTATAATCATAGTTATTTGACTAGTTTATGTCATGGTTATTTCATATATTTCCTTGTAATTGTTAAAATGATGGATGCAAGACCTAGTTCAAAGGAGAAGGTGGTCATCCTTCTCTTCATGTAACATAAGAGTTTTCAGTCATTCATGCCCTATCTTGTATCCTATACTTGCAGATTGCATTGATGCCAAGTGTTTGACAGAATGTCAGTCCTGGTTGGGGATGGTCAGGCCTAGTCTTGGAGTTAGTTTTTGGTTTAGTAGTATTTTCATCACATGTTTAATGGATTCTGGAAGTTACAACAAGTTCTGTGCAGTGGCCAGAATTATGGGATTGAAAAGTTCCTTAAATCCTGTGGACTCTGCACAAATATGTTGGAAATAATCCCTCGATGTAGGCATGTAGGCTTTTGGGAGCATCTAGAGCTCTGTGGACATTGGCATTCCCATAACATGGGAGTGTCTAGAGGTTTAATAGATTAAAAAATCAGTGGAACCCAGGGGCATGATACCTATGTGGTTGGGATGGCTCCTAAGAGTTTTGTTGTTGATGTGGAAGGTATGTTTGATGTGTTTCCTTAGATTCCACTTCCTTAAGGACACCTAGGAGGTTGAATCATATCATATTAGCGTCTCATCACATGTTTACCCTGGTTGGCCAGTTACTTGGGTAGATATGGGAGGATGGTGTTACAAAGGTTACTTATTTTGGTTATAAGTGTCATATCTATCTCTTAAAGGTCATGAAAAGAACCATGTTGTAAATAATTGTAAATTCAATCATGGGATATTTGGGGGTCAGGTCATGTCATGTATGTTCTCCCATTTTGGGACATTCATGTAAAATTTTGGTCCAATACGTAAACCCAATATGTTGGGTGATTGATGTAATCATGGGCGCATAGAGTCATTGATGATAGGAACACTCATATTTGTTTGAGTATTACATATTTTTACTTGTATTTCATATATTTAGAAGGTACAACATATGCTCAGGGGGGCATGGTCAATATGCAACTGTTTAGTAGATTAGTCCTACAATAATCAATACTACAAGGGAAGTACTTCATTTGGCCTAGTTCAACCCTTTTGCCTTGATGTCAGAGGGGGAGAGAAGCTTGGTTTTTGGAGTAGAATTATTGGAGAGATGTTTGGTGTGTTTAAGAGAAGACTTGGTGTTTTTAGGTGTATTTGCAGGTGGTATCCAAACACCAAAGTGGTTGCCATCAAGTCCAAAGGGGTTGATTTGTTGGCATTATGACTAATGTGTTGTCCTTGATGGAAAAATAATTGATAAATATGTACTTGATGTCAAAATTATGATAATATGATGATTGTGGAACTCATGAAGATTGGTACATATGCTACAAAGGACATGAACAAAAAAATGACAGTTTAGTGACAATTGGATGACAAAAGTAAAAGTTCAAGAAAGTATACATGGTTCCTATGAAGAAGGGTCGTGTACATATGTAGGTCTTATGAGTAAAATTCATGTACATAATCTGAACCATCGTAATTTGGATACGAGGGGTCATTACCATGGTATTGGACCATAGTAATTGGAGCGATAATGATTATTTGATCTCGTCAAAGAATACTAACGACATTACCAAGGGATTTACCTAAGGTATTGGCTAAGGCTAAAACTATATAAGGAGATGGAGATCAAGGTCTTAAGTGTGCAAGAAAATGGCTTATTCCTATCTAATATGATCTAAGACATGGATGCACCAGGGAGCAAGGAGAAGACTTGGATTTGAAAGATTTGAAGTATGTTTGCATATATGCTTGATTGATTTACTTAGTGCAAATGTCTAAGTAACTAACAATGATAGGTCTATGGTTATAATGATGATGTGATCTAAATGAATTATTTGAAAGTCTGTAGTTTTGAAAGTAAAGGTTGTGGAGAGTGAAGTTATGTTTGCAACAAAAGTTTTCAGATATGTACACAGGTTTATATTTGGATAGTCATGTATATATGCAAATTTGTCTCTGTAGGGTCACATATATATTTTGAGATATGGTCTTCAATATGTTGAGATCAGTAGTAGGGGCTATACATGGTGGTCGTGTACATACGTTGATATGATTCATGGATATCACATATATGTTATGTGGTTTTGCAGTATGGCTTGATGATGACATTTGATGAGTTTTGCTTTATTTGTTGTTGTATGTCAATGATGTCTCTATCTTGATGATTTGTGTCTAACGGTGTTGATTGGGTTGAATATGGAATGTAATATTTATTGGTAATGATGCTACAATATGATGATCTATGATTGGTTTAGTGATCTGTGATAGGTTCAATGATCTATGTATGGTTTAGTGGTTGATTCAGTCTTACAATGATCTAGTGATTTAATGTTCAGTATTCTGATATCTGTACATAGGTATGATACAAAGGATATGCATATATACACAGGTATGCTTCAGAACAGTCGTGTATACATGCTAAAGTAAATTTGATTAGGGTTTGTAATGACATCACTTTGTTTTTGTGATAGTTAATAGTGTATGGCTTGGTATATTTAAGAGTGGTTGTGAATTGGTATGATCTGGTTATGATGATATGGACTGGTTTGATCTGGTTGCAATAGTTGGTTGAGGTTCAGTTCAGTGATTGGTTTATTGATGATATAGTGATTCAGTTGGTTCTAATATTGTAGTCCAGATTCAATATTCAGTTTGGTATTGAGCATAATGTTAGGTGTGGGTCTAATTTGAAAATATGATGAAAGGTGGAATACAAGTTTTTGATGTTATGGGACAGGTGGAACCAATTTGAAATATTAAGAAACATGGTACAAAAGAGGTGTTGAGGGTTGGAGCATTCAATGAGGGAGTCTAAGCTTCCTTCTATTGGTAGCAGGTAAATTTGTTCACGGGGTAGGTTCTCCTTTCTGGTAGTAGTCAGTAAATGAGATTAGGGGGTTGAAGCTCCCTTCCAGTGGGTGTTGGAGAACGAGTGGAGGTTATAACCTCCTGCAGGTGGGTGCCTATGTGCTAGTAAGGTGTTGCGCCAGTACAAGATCTAATGAATTTTTCTTAATTATAATAAGAAATAAGACAGAGATGATGACATCGGTGGTTTTCCCCCACATTGGATTTCCACTTAAAAAATTCTGGTGTTATCATGTACTTTTGTGTTTCATATGTAGAAATTCCCACTGTAGATCAATAGATTATGCAATAGACTAAAGAAAAATACAAGATCTACTTCTAAAACAAACTTTGCAGAAGCTTAATCGAATATGAGCAAGATCAATGAGAACACATATAATTGAGAATGAGAAATAAATCACACATAACACAAAAGAAATAACCCGGGGAGAGCATTAGCCTAAAACCCCAATCTCTGTATTATCATACAAGTGAAAATATGTTTGAGTTACAAAAAGAATCAATTGTCAAGCTATCCTGCTCTTTCTGCAATCAAACAATACTAATCTTAGACAGTCAAAGGCTTCTCACAAACTTCCTCCTCTACCCTCCAAGCCTCTTATTTCCTTGCACAGTTTTTCATGGGGTCCAGTGCTTCCACACATGTGAATTCCCACCTCACACTGCTCACTTGGCCCAGTAGTAACTGTGCAATCCTGAAGGAGATAATTCCTTCTGCATAGATGAGTTTCCTTTATAGGAAAAATCCATCCAACTAATAGTACACTGTCCCTCCTCTGATCTCAATTGGGTCTCTGTCTGAACTAACATGCACAAGTTATTTATGAGAGAATATTCAATTATCTGGAGAGTAGCAGTTACATGCATGCAAGTATTAACTAACTGAACTCACAATAAATTCAACAAATTGTTTGAATTAATCTAACTGGACTTGACTCAGTTAACTGAGCCAACTAATTACAACTCAATACTACAAATCATCCTTATCTCCTTTAACTAATGGATAAATTCCTCAATTAACGGAGAAACTATTGCATGTACCCACATAGACTTCATGTTTGATTTTCTTTAACTAATTAAATCAAGATGAATTAATTAATTATTTTACAAACAATTGCTAAGATCAAATTCAAATTTTACTTCACTATTTTAGTTCAGGGACTAACTAAAATAGGAATCTATTCCAAACTGCTAAAATAGAAATGCTATTTTTAGCACTTCCATTTTTCATTCCTTGTTGCTTAGTCCAACACCGGTACCTGAACTACTATTTATAGCAGTGCTATTTTTAGCATTTATTTTTGCCATTTTCAACACTGCCTTTCAACAAGAATGGCATTAAACTTGAACCCAATCCTAAACCTTTGGAATGTTCTGCATGCAACACTTCTTCCAAGTGTGGACGCTCCAACAGCTCTAGAAATAAAAAAAACCCCCAACTGACCTCTCTGTTGGGCTAGAAACATACTCTGATGCTAAAGCTCCCTCTACCACTGACAAGTGCTCCCTCTTCGACCTCTGAGCTGCTACTACACTCCATGCATCTTGCACCATTTCACACCTCTCTGTGCCATCCTGCACTGGTGCAACACTCCTGTGACTCTTGCATTGTTGTAGCCTGCTAGCTCTGCAATGTCTTGGGATTCCTGCACTGTAGCTCTCTCTGTCGGTCCATCTGCATCTGTCTCTACCCGCTCAGCTAGTCTTGCTACTCCTCGTTGGGGCTCCCATAGCAAGGTCTAATCAAAGAGGTTGGGTACGTCAAGGATCCTACCCCTATTCCAGCCTTCTTGGGACAATCACTCCACATCGCCCCACATCCTACCTAGAGGTATGGATGCATGTGATCCCTTTGCCCATTTGGATCGAAATTTCCCCCTACTGGAGGTCTCTGCATGAGTGTATGCCCCCACTTGGTCTCCTCTCGACTTCCCCAGTTGTGGTTGCTCCACAACCTCCTGAAGCTGCTTCACCAATCGTGGCTCCTCCACAATCATCTGAGACTTCTCTTGTGGCTGCATGTTAAGAGGTAATGTACTCTCCCTCTCAACCAGTAAGTCTCCATCAGTTTCCTTGATCCTCAAGGCTATGCATGCATCTTGAACCTCAAGAGTATACAGGTTCTTGACTCATTAACCGATCTGCTTCACTTATCTTGTGGTGATGTGTCAAAGGAAAACCTTTCCCTTACTGAAAACTACACCATAACCCTTGTCTTCTAGCATGGCGATCGACACCAAATTTTTCCTCAGTCTTGGTACATACTTGACATCAGTCAAGGTAATGCGAGCTCCATGCTCCCTATGAAAAACAACCGTACCTACACCTGAGACACTATACTTTTCATCATTACCCATCGCTATGAGTATCTGGAGATCTTTCTCCTCCAAGGTACTGTACAAACTCTTGTCGCCGGTCATGTGGAAAGAAGCTCCACTGTCAAGAAACCAACCACATCCCAACATGGATGAAACCATGCATGCGAAGAGTGTGAAATCCAACTTGAACTGTGAGGCCAATGCCTCACCTTTAGATCCTTCCTTGGATCCCATCTTGGATTTATTCAGTGGACAATTTGTAGCAAAATGGCCCACCTCATGACAATGAAAGCATCACACTTTCGATTTTTCAAACTTCTTCCCACCATGGGAAGAACTCGATTTGGGATGAGAATCCTTTTTCTTCCCTTTCTTCGCCTTACTTGCGAAGGCTAGATTTTTCTCATCATCTTGCTTCGATGAGCATCCATCTCTGGTGCTTCTTCTTATCTCCACCTGCATCAGATCTGACCAAAGTCATTCCTAATCTGGCAATTTTTCTCTTCCATTAACTGAGTCTTAGTAGCTATGCTAGCTCTTAGGAAGACCGAGGAGTGCAAGACTCACCATGTCATCATCAGCGGTCATGATTCCTACATTTTCAAGCTCATCCCTGCAGGTGGTGAGATTTTTCAGATATGTAGAGATCGTGTCTCCCTTTTCACACTTGAATTTCCGAAGCTTGTATTTCAACACCAGTTTCCTCTGATTGCTGCTATTCTGATATAGATCTTTCAATGTTTTCCACATCGAAAATGGTGTCTCCTTCCTATGGAGACTCGAGACTATGTGGTCTCGAACTCCCTCTAGAAGGATTCTCCTTGCTCTAGCCACACATTTCTTCCATTCTGCCAATTGAGTAGCATCAGTCGGCTTGGGGACTTCTTGATCAATGAAGTACTTTAGACCATTATCCTCTAATACTGCTTCCATGCGATCCTTCCAAGCTATATAATTCGAGCTGCCACCAAGCGCATACTCGAGTCTTAAACCGCTGAACTCCATTGGTGAAATTGAGATGTGATAAGAACTTGATTTCTATATTCAAGAACCTCAAACTTCGAACTTCTCCCTTGTTGTATATTGTTCTTTGCCTTGATCATCTTTGCTCTAATACCATGTAGAAATTCCCACTGTAGATCAACAAATTATGCAATAGACTAAAGCAAAATACAAGATCTACTTTTATAACAAACTTTATGGAAGCTTAATCGAATATGATCAAGATCAATGAGAACACATATAACTGAGAATGAGAAATCAATCACACATAACATAGAAGAAATAACCTACGGAAAGCCTCTGCCTAAAACCCCAATCTTTGTATTATCATACAAGTAGAAATATGTTCGAGTTACAAAAAGTATAAGCTCTCAAGCTATCCCGCTCTCTCTGCAATCAAACAATGCTGCTCATAGACAATCAAAGGCTTCTCACAAACCTTCTCCTCTGCTTTCCAAGCCTCCTTTTTCCTTGCGTAGTTTTTCTTGGGGTCCAGTGCTTCCACACATGTGAATTCCCACCTCACATTGCTCACTTGGCCTAGTAGCAACCGTGCAATCTTGAAGGAGATAAATCCTTCTGCATAGATGAGTTTCCTTTATAGGAAAAATCCATCCAACTGATAGTACATTGTCCCTCCTCTGATCTCAACTGGGTCTCTATTTGAACTGACATGCATGAGTTATTTATGAGAGAATATTCAGTTATCTGGAGAGCAATAGTTACATGCATGCAAGCATTAACTAACTGAACCCACAATTAATTCAACAAACTGTTTGAATTAATCTAACTGGATTTGACTCAGTTAACTGAGCCAACTAATTATAACTCAATATTACAACTCATCCTTATCTCTTTAACTGATGGATACATTCCTCAATTAATGGAGAAACTGTTGCATGTCCCCAAATAGACTTCATGTTTGATTTTCCTTAACTAATTAACTCAAGATGAATTAATTAATTATTTTACAAGCAACTGCTAAGATCAAATTCAAATTTTACTTCACTATTTTAGTTCAGGGACTAACTAAAATAGGAATCTATCCCGAACTGCTAAAAATAGTAATGCTATTTTTAGCACTTTTTCATTCCTTGTTGCTTAGTACAACATTGGTACCTGAAATGCTATTTATACCAGTGTTATTTTTAGCACTTCTATTTTTAGCATTTCTTGTTGCCATTTTCAACACTCCCTCTCAACAAGAAAGGCATTCAACTCGAACCTGATCCTAAACCTTTGGAATGTTCTGCATGCAACACTTCTGCCAAGAGTGGATGCTCCAGCAACTCTAGAAACAAAAAAAACTCCCAACTGACCTCTTTGTTAGGCTAAAAACATACTCTAATGTTGAAGCTCCCTCTGCCACTAACAAGTGCTCCCTCTCTGACCTCTGAGCTGCTGCAACACTCCATGCATCTCACACCGTTGCACACCTCTCTATGCCATCCTACACTGGTGTAACACTCCTGTGCCTCTCGCATTGTTGCAGCCTACTAGCTTTGCATTGCCTTGGGATTCCTGCACTGTAGCTCTCTCTACTGCTCCATCCGCATCTGTCTCTACCCACTTAGCTAGTCCTGCTACTCCTCTTCGGGGCTCCCGTAGCAAGGTCTAATAAAATAGGTTGGGTACCTCAAGGATACTTCCCCTATTCCAACATTCTTGGGATGATCACTCCTCATTGCCCCGCCTCCTACCTAGAGGTATGGATGCATGTGATCCCTCTGCCCATTTGGCTCGAAATCCCCCCCTACTGGAGGTCTCTACATGAGTGGATGCCTCCACTCGGTCTCCTCTCGGCTTCCCCAGTTGTGGCTGCTCCACAACTTCCTGAAGCTGCTTCACCAATCGTGGCTCCTCCACAATCGTCTGAGACTTCTCATTTGGCTACATGTTGAGAGGTAATGTACTCTCCCTCTCAACCAACAAGTCTCCATCAGTTGCCTTGCTCCTCAAGGCTTTGTATGCATCTTGAACCTCAAGAGAATACAGGTTCTTGACTCGTGAATGAGTCTACTTCACCTGTATCGTGGTGATGTGTTGAAGACAAACCTTTCCCTTACTAAAAAAAACATCATAGCCCTTGTCTTCCAGCATGGCGATCGACACCAAATTTTTCCTCAGTCTTGGTACATACTTGACATCAGTCAAGGTAATGCAAGCTCCATGCTCCCTCTGAAAAAAATCGTGCCTACACCTGAGACACTATACTTTTCATCATTACCCATCGCTATGAGCATCTAGAGATCTTTCTCCTCCAAGGTACTGAACAAACTCTTGTCACTAGTCATGTGGAAAGAAGCTCCACTGTCAAGAAACCAACCACATCCCACCATGGATGAAACCATGCATGCAAAGAGTGTGAAATCCAACTTGAACTGTGAGGCAAATGCCTCACCTTCAGATCCTTCCTTGGATCCCATCTTGGATTTCTTCAGTGGACAATTTGTAGCAAAATGGCCCACCTCATGACAACGAAAGCATCACACTTTCGATTTGTCAAAATTCTTCCCACCATGGGAAGAACTCGATTTGGGATGAGAATCCTTCTCCTTCCCTTTCTTCACCTTACTCACTAAGGCTAGATTTTCCTCATCATCTTGCTTCGATGATGATTCATCTCTGGTGCTTCTTCTTATCTCCTCCTACATCAAATCTGACCAAAGTTGTTCCCAATCTGGTAGTTTTTCTCTTCCATTAACTGAGTTTTGGTAGCTATGCCAGCTCTTAGGAAGACCGAGGAGTGCAAGACTCACCATGTCATCATCAACGGTCATGATCCCTACCCTTCCAAGCTCATCCCTGCAGGTGGTGAGATTTTTCAGATATGTAGAGATCATGTCGCCCTTTTCACACTTGATTTTCCGAAGCTTGTCTTTCAATGCCAGCTTCCTTTGATCGTTGTTATTCTGATATAGATCTTTCAATGTTTTCCACATCGAAAATGGTGTCTCCTTCCTATGGAGACTCGAGACTATGTGGTCTCGAACTCCCTCCAGAAGGATTCTCCTTGCTCTAGCCACACATTTCTTCCATTCCGCCAATTGAGTAGCATCAGTCGGCTTGGGGACTTCTTGATCAATGAAGTCCTTTAGAACGTTATCCTCTAATACTGCTTCCATGCGATCCTTCTAGGCTATATAATTCAAGCTGCCATCAAGGGCATACTCGAGTCTTAAACCGTTGAATGCCATTGGTGAAATTGAGATGTGATAAGAACTTGATTTCTATATTCAGATACCTCAAACTTCAAACTTCTCCCTTCTTGTATATTGTTCTTTGCCTTGATCACCTTTGCTCTGATACCATGTAGAAATTCCCACTGTAGATCAACAAATTATGCAATAGACTAAAGCAAAATACAAGATCTACTTCTACAACAAAATTTGCGGAAGCTTAATCGAATATGAGAAAGATCAATGAGAACACATATAACCCCAATCTCTGTATTATCATACAAGTAGAAATATGTTCGAGTTACAAAAAGAATCAGCTCTCAAGCTATCCTGCTCTCTCTCCAATCAAACAATGCTGCTCATAGACAGTCAAAGGCTTCTCACAAACCTTTTCCTCTACCCTCCAAGCCTCCTATTTCCTTGCGTAGTTTTTCTTGGGGTCTAGTGTTTCCACACATGTGAATTCCCACCTCAAACTGCTCACTTGGCCCATTAGTAATTGTGCAATCCTGAAGGAGATAAATCCTTCTACATAGATGAGTTTCCTTTATAGGAAAAATCCATCCAACCGATAGTACACTGTCCCTCCTCTGATCTCAACTGGGTCTTTGTCTGAACTGACATGCATGAGTTATTTATTAGAGAATATTCAGTTATCAGGAGAGCAATAGTTACATGCATGCAAGCACTAACTAACTGAACTCACAATTAATTCAACAAACTATTTGAATTAATCTAACTGGACTTCACTCAGTTAACTGAGTCAACTAATTACAACTCATCGTTATCTCTTTAACTGATGGATAAATTCCTCAATTAATGGAGAAACAGTTGCATGTCCCCACATAGACTTCATGTTTGATTTTCCTTAACTAATTAACTCAAGATGAATTAATTAATTATTTTACAAATAGCTGCTAAGATCAAATTCAAATTTTACTTCACTATTTTAGTTCAGGGACTAACTAAAATAGGAATCTATCCCAAACTGCTAAAAATAACAATGTTATTTTTAGCACTTCCATTTTTCATTCCTTGTTGCTTAGTCCAACACTGGTACCTGAACTTCTACTTATCGCAGTGCTATTTTTAGCACTTCAATTTTTAGCATTTCTTGTTGCCATTTTCAATAGCTTATGTGCAATGGTTTATTTTTCTCTTTATTGCATACTATATGTATGATGAAATTAATAATGTGCTAGTTAAAGATAAAGATCTGATGGAACTTATGAAGAATTGGTTAACTGGATATACATTTTTTTTCTTTCACTAAAGTCATGTACATACGTTGGTTTCATAAAGAATAGTAGTGTACATAATTCAGAAAAAGAAAATGAAAAACTAAAGTAAGTTAAAAATATTGATTCACACCCCCCGTAAAGAGCCACCAGTAATGGTATTAGTCCCTGTGTCAACAAAAAAGGTGATTCAGAATATGATGAAAGGTAAAAGCATTCCTCCTCACTAAAAAAAATATATATTTGGAAACCCTAGTGTTCTAATCACAAACCCAAGGGAAAAGTTAAATGAAAAATAAGTTGACAGTGGGCAACTAGGTATTATAAGTTGACATGGGCCAAAGGTTATAAATTGAAACATGGAAATAAAGGGTTTCCATCTCAAGGAAAGATGGGTCGAAGAAGAGAGCACCAGTAAAGGTATCGGTCTATGTGTCAACAAAAAAGGCGAGGTAGAATATGATAAAAGATAAAAGAATTCATCCTCAATCAATAAAAATAAATTTGGAAACCCTAGGGTTCTAGCCACACAACCTAGGGGAAATTTAAATGAAAAAAAAGTTTACTGTTGGAAACTAAGTAGCAAAAGTTGACATGGACCAAGGCTTATAAGTTGAAACATGGAAATAAAAGGGTTTCAATCTCAGGGAAAGATGGGTCGAAGAATATCACACTAGTAAAGGTATCGGTCTCTATGTCATCAAAAAGGATGATTCAAAATATGATGAAAGGTAAAATCATTCATCCTCCCACAACAAAAATCAATTTGGAAACCCTAGGGTTCTAGTCACATGGGCCAAGGGTTATAAGTTGAAACATGAAAAGAAAAGGGTTTTCAGCTCAAGGAAAGATGGCTCGAAGAACAGAGAAGTTCAGTAAAAGTATCGATCCGTGTCAACAAAAATGGTGAGTCAGAATATGATGAAAGGTAAAAGCTTCAATATGTCTGAAAGGTAAAATAATTTTCATGATAATGTGAATTGTATGTAGGAGACACCTCAACATGATATAATCCCTAGGAAACATATAACTAATGACAAGCATTCTATTATGAGAAATAAATTAGTTGGAAAGAATGGAAATAAATCAACAACACCTGGCACTGCTGCATTTGTAAGCACACCTAAACACATACATTTTATTTAGGTAAACCAAATGAATCACATACATAAGACAAAGTGAAAAATAAATGGTTAATTTTCCCTTTAATTCAAATTTATGAAAAAATCAATAAAAAAGGTTTATCTAAGGTTTTGTGTATGATAAAAATTCCTAAAAATACCTAACACCCTTCTGCTCAAGCAGTAACTGGGCCTTGTAAATATTTTAGAATAGGGTACTAGGGCCATGTCATAAATGTCACTCGCGACACTTCTAGTAGCAAAAAAAACAACTAGGGTATGGAAAGGGTTATAGTGGTCAAACAAACTAGGGCTACGTCTCGAAAGAGCCAGCGACGCTTCCAGTAACCTAATAAAGATCACCTCATGTGTAAGTGCTCCCGCACCTCAACCTATAGGGAAAGATTCCCTAGAATTTTTCCACTAAGTTACCTGTGTCCAATGGGAATGGGTGAATCTCAACTTTTGGTTGTCAGTTTTCGACCCATTACCCCTACCATGTGTCGAGAGACAACATGAAGGTCTATGATAGTCCACCACCTAGGCCTTACCCCCTTCACGGGTTTCTCTCCATGTACCGGATTTGTCATTGGATGATGTGAGATTTTAAGCTCCCCAAAGGACAACTTTCTACGTTTCAATATGAAAAACAACCATGATGGCTTATGTGTTGCCTATTGCCATGGTAGCCTAAACTGTAAATTATATTTTGGCCATCGTGGGGAATTTAGTCTCTTCGAGTTAAGATTGTTTTTATAAATTCTTTGTTTAATTTAGGGTGTGCAACAAAATAAATCTCAAATAAATTAGGTACAAAGATTATGTAAAGAGGATAACATTTATACAAAGTTTAAGTGAGCTTAGTGTGTGGGGTGAATGTGTGTGCAAGTGAAATTGTGAGCATAAAAAGTGTGAATTGATGTGGATATGTGGTCATCCTTTACAATTCCCTTAATTAAACTATGTGATGTTTATTCCTTGCAAGGAAAGAACTGATGTGTGGATGATGGGCCACTTCTTTCCTAATTATAATATGTGAGCATATGTTTGTGTGGAAAATTTGAAAGTAAAATATAAGCAATTACTCTACTTTTAATGACCTTAGTAAACCAAATTGGTTAATAATGATGGTGTGTGCAAGGTGAATCTAGTGCACATACAAAGTGTTTGAATTGCAAGTATGTGGATATGTGGTTAATGATCCTTTAATACAATTCCTCTAATTACACTATGTGATGTTTGTTCCTTGCAAGAAAAGAAACAATGTGTGGATGATGGGCCACTCACTCCTTTCCTTATTATACTATGTGAGCATATGTTTGTGTGCAAAATTTCAAAGTAAAATATAAGCAATTACTCTATTTGTAATGACCTTAGTAAACCAAATTGGTTAGTAGTGATGGTGTGTGCAAGGTGAATCTAGTGCACATACAAAGTGTTTGAATTGCAAGTATGTGTGAAATTACATTTATTATATATTTGTAATGTGTGGTTAAATATATTTCTATAAATGTTTAATAAAATACAATATTGTCAATTTTTTAAAAATTTAATTTGATAGATCATAAGAATATTGTCTCCATTTACTAAGTGAAGCATTTGACCTTTTTCAAAATTAGTTCTTCTTAGCAACAATTTTTCATTTCTTCAAGAGACTATATAAATCCTAAATTAAAAGTGAGTTCTACAACAAAGTGAAGCATTTCAAGACCTTTTTCAAATTTACTTATTCTTAGCAACAAATTTTTATTTCTTCAAAAGATTATATAAATCCCAAACTAAAAGTGATCCCTACTGTAACAAGGAAAGTATTATATTTTTGTTCATATATATCATATACCAAACATTTCAATTATTTAAATCCAATGTCAATTATTTAAATCTACTCATTTGTATAATAATTTGCAAGGTTGTTGAACTAAATATACTAATAGAAATTAAGTTTAAATTCTTATATAGGAAACTTCTAAATGTACATATTTTAGAGGGAATTATTACTTAAAGAACTTAATGATGTGGAGAATCTTTTGAATTTTATAGAATGGGAGATTATTGAAAAATCAATGTAGTGATTACCAAATTGAAGGACCAAATTTATTTCATGAGATAAAACAAAATCTATATCTATAAATTCATACAAATTTAATCAACTATAAGATAAATTGTGACTGAAACACCATAAAATACATAAATACACACTCCATGATACAATAAGGAACATATTCAACTAATTTTTAAGTATGCTAATATTTAAAAGCCTACTACACAAAATCAAATTAGTTGGAAAAAAAATATCCATTACAAGCACCATATCATTTAACATTTTAAAACGTGTAACTAAGATTACCATAGAACAATAGTAAGAATATCTTTCTTAAGGGAATAAATTATCATAATTATAGAGAATTTCACAATTCAAAATAAAAAGTGGAAGAAATGTGGGATGAGAAGGACAATGAAATTGTTGATAAGCAAACAAAAAGAAATCAAGAGATAGAGGTTTTAGTGGATTTAGAGAACAAGGAAGATGCTTCAAGGTGTTATCAACAATGAATGTACATTGTTATCATTTGTGGTGAAGAGGGGCACAAATGATTTGAATGTTTTTTTGGAGAATGTACATGGCAATTTTTGCACAACAATGAAGTAGGGCACAAGGAGGGGTAATAGGATTTTAAAAACTATATGTTTCTACAAGGAACCTTTTTTATGCACATGAAAAGATGGATATCCAATGTCTTTTATGTTTTCAATTATTTTCATAAAATATTGATAAAAATTAAAATAAATGACTCTTTTTACTTTTGAAGCATATTTTGCAATATATTTCATGATTTCATATGTTGAGAAACAACTAGATAAATTTAATCTACGTCAAATTGTCACAGTCTTAGAAGATTAACATTGTAAACATTTATAGTGTATCATCAATAAATGCATGCTAATTTATTTATTTTGAATTTTTTATTTATGAATTTAATATTGATAAATCACATGAGTCTTCCATGGAGCATTATAGTTATATGCAATAATGCACTCCTTTTCGTGCAAGCACGAATATACAATACACTTTCTATGTCTTTAAAAAACTTGTTCTTCTTAAAAAAATCTCATAACCTTCATGTGAGAATTGAAAGAAGAAGATTGTGAGGTTTTCAAAGGTAGGGATCATCATTTAGGATTGAAATAACCATTAAATGTTACATAAATGATGAATATTACGAAAGTTTAATGTTGTTAAATATACATTTAACAAAGAAATTCTTCCCAGTTCATGCACATTGGAAGTAGGGATATTCTTGCTTCTTGTAGATCTTACCACATTTTCTCTCTTTTAACTCATACTTTGGATATCAAACATTAATAAAACAAATTTTTATAGGTTTTTGAGCAACTATTTGGCAACCATTTTTGCTAATCCCTCTTCTAAATAAATTGCAATGAATTGTAATTCATGTAAATAATAGATGGAAATTATGTTCCAATGGATTTATTTGGTTAAATCACATCCTTAGTTTATGTGGGCTATCTTAAACCATTACAATTCAAAGGTGGTTCATAATTTGCATGAATTAAAGTGGTTTCAAAAAATTCCAATAAACTATGGTTTCAAGTAGTTTTCAATAATTTGTATGGTTTCAAGTGGTTTGCAATAATTTGTATGGTTTCAAGTGGTTTTATTTAGTTATTTGTTACATATCATTTTTAGCTACATGGTATTACTTTCACTGCTTATTTTATCATAATTTCATTGTTTCATTCTCCATTTGTTTTTGGTTTTCAATCATCTTTCTTAATGCATACAATATGGAGCAAGTAATATGAGAAGTGATACAATTTGAATTACTTGTATTTGCATGAAATTCTTGTTCTCTCAATATCTGATGTCTATTTCTCATCCTTTCTCTAGCTTTCTCTCGTATTTCCTCTATGGATGGTATATTTCCTTTTCTAGATCCAAATCTCCAATTTCCCATGTTTGTTGTGAATCTTTGTGTAATTTCTACTCTTTGATATTTCTCTATGAAAGAATGTTTGTTGTTTTTTTTACACATTCGAATTTAGAAACTAAATTATTTGTTGACAACATAGGCTTGATCCATCCCTTGAGCCATATGATTCACCTTTAATACCATTAATAAAAGTTTGCAAAGGTGCTGGCGAGTTAGCTTTTTAATGGCTTGATCAAGACCTAAGGCTTGATCGAGCTATTGGTTAACCATGTATGTCGGTCAATCGTAGGTTAATTTAACACTTGATCAAGCACTTTGAATTTTGAAGTCGATCGAGCTCTTGAAGTCCTAAAAATTATAGTTTCATCGCCTCTTCTGCAGATTTCTATGCAACCCCATTTTGTGCCCTATTGGATTTAGGGCATAAATTGTCCTTAATTGGCAGAGTTGATCACATTGGATTTGTGAAAGAATCCTCTATCCAAAGGAATATGAACTTGACACTTTCGAATTCATATGATATTTTTCATCTAATTTCTTTTAAACATAACACTTGAAAATTTTTTGGACTGTTTGAAAGGGCCTGAGTAAAAAATCAATAACATAAAAAATACACAACAAAAAATTTTCAAAAAATACCACTTTCTTCGTTTACGAGTCCTCTTCAAAAGTGTACTCTTGTTTTTTCAATTTATTTAAATAATTGAAAAAAATCATACGTGAACACAATGTGTCTAAAAATTTTTATTTAAATATTACTTCGTCAAATTCGAAAAATAATAAAAATATAATTTTCCATAAAAAAATATTTTTTTAATATGAAAAACTTAGTTCTCTCCATGTAGATCATTTTCATATATATAGATTTTAAAAATTACACATTTTAGACTAAGTTATGCTATGTGAACACACGCATACCTCTTAAGTTTTGCAAAAATTTGCAAGGACATCTATTGCATTTAATAGAAAATTAAGAGATTATAAGACACTAAATTTTTTTGCAAAAAATATTTTTAGGACAACAACATAATTCTCCACATATTATCTCTTTACTCTGAAGAAAAATTCATAATTCTTATATGAATTTTGAGGGGTATAATTCGATAAAAGTGGAAAAACTTGAAATTTCATTGCCACATTTGACCCAAAAGTGTAAGTCATCTTCCTGCTTTCACCCAATAGCATTTCAAACAAGAAAAAGAAAAAGGTAAAAGATAGTGAACTCCTTCCTCTTGTACCATAGTGTTACTATTTACAAATTAGAATTCTCTTCTTATTTATACATGACCCAAGGGACCTTTGAAATGTGTGCAGAACATGCCTCCCCACATAGCATGAAATACAACCTCATTAAATTTGGGTGGACAATAACTCATCCTCATTAATTTTTTTTTGTGCATGAATACTCCAAATTGGATTGATTTTATAAGGTAAAAGGCTCAGATTGTGTGCCTCAAATAAATGCACACTAGGACCTGTAATTAATTAGCAGTGCAATAATTATCATTCCATCCAAAAGATACCAAAATTTTCTACAACATATCGTACTCATTACCCTAAAAGAAGTCTTACTCACCAAAATCCACGTTTGTCAATGCATCAATTCATCATATCTGCCAATGTTCAAGTTGAAACAAATATGCACCCCCGGGCCAAACCAATTACACTCTTGGTAATGAAATTTGAAATGGGACATGATTGGACAATACCTAACCTTAGGATATAACCTTGCATCATGTATGACAAATATACTACATAACTATGTTTCCCACTTAGACACGACTTTCACATAAGGCAAGTTGAATCAAAACTTAGAATGTTGTATGAAATATGAAGTATGCATATTTAAGCTTAAAGTAAATATATAAAAATTTAGAAGTGTATGATATCATTAAATAAACAATCTACAATTCGAATCAATCATATTGCCCAATAAATGAAGTCTGGGCGTGCATTTTAGTGAAGCAAGGAAATTTTGGCAATCTTCACAAAAATGCACATCTAGCCTTCATTTCAAGGCCAAATTGAATGACTCAACTTGGAGAGTATTTTTCTACTCATAAGTAACATTAATTCAATTAAATTTTTCTAATTTAGTGATTTGAAGGTCGAAGTTAATGTAAATAAAAGTGATACATTAATCGCAGTTCATGGCGCTAACCCAAAAGTGCCAACAATGTGTGAATAGCAGAAACTTACTAGAAGCAAATTAGTGTGTAAAACTAGTAATTAGAGAGTATACAATTTGGATCAATCAGATTTTCCAATAAATGAAGTTTGGACATACATTTTAGTGAAGCAAGGCGATTTTCATTAGAAAAATTTTTAGGTCTAAAATGGGCCTCCTAAGGAATACTATAAAATAATAGTGGATATAATAAAATAAGATTACATTACATCATCAAATTTTAGAGGGAAAAAAGAAAAACTTGTTTTTTCAATATGTATTTTCAAATTATCGCCCTTTGTTTTTACTCAAATTCCAAATGAGAGAACACGTTGGATGCATAATTTAATTCCTCATCCAAGGAGTACCCATGTTGCATACTTTTGATGGACTGTGCTACACGAAAAATGAGAAATACATGAAAAATCTGATTGCAATAATGTTTTTCATGTATTTCTCATTTTTCGTGTAGTAGGGTCCATCAAAAGTATAAAATATGGGTACTCCTTGGTTGAAGAATTAAATTCTACATCCAACGTGTGCTCCCACATGAAATTTGAGTAAAACTGGAGGGAGAGAAGTTGAAAATATGAGTTGAAAAAAATAGTTTCATTATTTTTTAATATATATATATATATATATATATATATATATATATATATATATATATATATATAGATATAGATATCTCTCTCTCTCTCTCTCTCTCTATATATATATATATATATATTTTTTTTTTTTCACTCCAAAATTGGTGGATCATCCCCCATGGTTGACATCATCATCTTGAATCCTATTGGTTATTATAAATTTTATTTTGGTTATACATTTTTTTTAGGCCCATTTTATACCTCAAAAATTCTCTAATGGGCCTGTTTCACAAAAATGCACGCCCAATCTTCATTTTAAGGTCAAATTGAATGATTCAACTTGGAGAGTATTTTTTTACTCATAGGTAACATTAATACAATTAATATTTTTATTTTTTCACATATATATTTGATTTGTTCAAGAATACTCCAAATTGCATGAATTTCATAGGGTAAAAGACAGGGTTTGTGTGCCTCGAATAAATACACACCATGAATGTTTGGGAAGAAGGGAATGGACTAATAAAAATAAAACTTGAATTTTAATAATTGAAACTTTAAGTTTCTTGGTTACCCTATAAGTATGACTATATGACCTTATTTTAGTAGTAATTAAGTTTAAATGTTTCCAAGGGATAGACAAAGAGACGTAAGGACTTAGGGTTTGCAGGGTCTATTTTAGGTTTTTTCTATATTATACATATTTTATAGGTTGTTTATTTTAATATTAGGTCAACTGACCTAGTTATGGTTTGAAGATAAATAGGTGAGGATAATGGAGACAAATAGGATTAGTTCATATTTTTTGTTTAGAAATTAATTCTAAGTAGATCTAAGGTTTCAATGCTACTCATCGATTGGAAAAGTCCTAAGAAGGAATTCCCAACACACATGAAAATTGTGACTAGAATTATAGTGTTTAAGAGAATGAAGAACTTATGGTATTCACTGTCAAATAGGGCCTTTATACTGGAATTTAGTATTTAAGATTCACCCAGGTGCTAACATGCCATAATAGCTCAATAAAATACATAACATTTCAATGTTAAACAAATATTAAAAGTTGAAAACTTAAAACCAAGCTTAGAAAACCACATAGTACCTCATAAACCAACAAATTTCATCATCATGAGCATCAACTCCACAACAATGCTACTCTTCCTCAATGATAATAGAATTCAAAACAAGTAAAAGGAAAAGGTACAAGATAGTGAACTCCTTTCTCTTGTCACCAATGTGTTACAATTTACAAATTAGAAGTATCTTCCTATTTATACATGACCTAAGAGACCAATGAAATGTGGGGAGCAAGTCTTCCCACAGAGCATGAATTCCATCCTCATTAAATTTGGGTGGACAATAACTCATCCTTATTAAATTTTTGATGTGCATGAATACTCCAAATTGGATTGATTTTATAGGGGTAAAAGGAAGAGATTGCATGCCTCAAATAAATGCACACCAGGACGTGTAATTAATTGGTAGTGAAATAATTATTTCCATCCTAAAGATACAAACATTTTCTACAACATATCATACTCATTATCCTAAAATAAATCAAAGTTTGGGCCATAAAAATAATCATTTTTAAAATATGGATTACAGATAATTCTGAAAGTTTAGAATTCTTACTCATTAACATTATTGTTTGCAACAATGTCACCTAGTGTATCATTTTAAATTTTTATATGTTATTTCAAGTATTTAATATTATGATCATCCTTGTAATACCCTCCTCCCACATCTACCCAAGTAACCATCCAACTCGGGTAAACATGTGACAATAAGTTACTATGATATGATTTGACCTCCTAAGTCAAATTAAGGAAGTGGAATTGACAGAAACACGCCATACAGACCTTCCACATCAACAACAAGACTTTTTGGAACCATCCCAACCTCTCAGGTAACCAACCCATGGGTCTCACTGAGTTTTTTGACTAATGAACCCCCGGACGCTCCAATGATATGGGCCTAACAACATCCAGGAGGCTTGGGACGCTCTCATGATAAGGCATGCCAGTGTCCAGGGATTATTTTGCTCAATGATGTGCCCGCATCCTCAGGATTTGAACCACTTTTTCAGGCCCAAATCCCATGTCACTACCCAAAATTCAATGGCACCTTCATAACAGAAAGTTAACAAGGAAACGATGATACAAATGCAATTACTTGAACAAGCCCTTGAATGGATCCCTACTATGTTGGGTTGTGTTATATTCTTTCCATGACCACACCATGCACAAGGGGGTCACAGAGGGGCAGTAGCCCCCCCTGTACGTTGCGTCGGGAGGTCATAGGGGGGTGACTGTTGGCCCCCTGCATGGGGTTCCTAGAAATTTGTTTTTGGACCCTATAATAGGTGGGCGGACCTACCTATGGTTTTGTGCATAGATTTCACACATGGTTTTGGGCATGATGGTTTTCTGTCCATGGTATCTTGTAGATCCAGTCAAAGGAACTACAATTATGTTCTAATCCAGGGTTAATGGATTGGGGTTTATGGATGCATTGACATGTATATGTATGTATTGTAACATTGAAAGAAACATAATGGAAAATCAATCTGGTAGTCCCGGTATTGGGATCCAGGGGAAAATCTCTATGTATATCTGTTTTATCTTTT
The DNA here is from genome assembly GCA_031772625.1 of Pinus tabuliformis. Classification (NCBI taxonomy): domain Eukaryota; kingdom Viridiplantae; phylum Streptophyta; class Pinopsida; order Pinales; family Pinaceae; genus Pinus; species Pinus tabuliformis. Next base: position 639,138,805 of record CM062804.1, read on the forward strand.
TTGCTCTCGCCATTATTTATTTTTTGTTTTTTATAATTCATATGCAAGTAATTTCTGTATAGTGTTGAAACCTACATACTAGCCATGATAGGAATTTTTTCAAACATATCACAAATATGTAATCTACATGTGTAAATAACATATCTAAGCATAGGGGTCTCATACTTATTTGAAATTTTCTATTAGGAATTGTTTTATTATCACATCAGCTGCAGTTTCATCCATTAGGCCATTGACTCATTTCTCATTCATTTACAAGTAGAGACATGATGAGATCCATACATAGCCACTGTCATAATACATATTCATAACCAACATAGTCAACAACAAAACCACCATGGAAACACCAACCATATAATCCACATATAAACTAGTATAATACTCATGAGATAACAAGGAAAAATAACCTCATATTAATGATGCAAATGCCAAACCCGGGATGGGACTACCACATTCCACCTGACTGTAGAATGGTTGATCCAAATCTCTCTTGAGAAATTCACCCTCGTGCCATATTCCAAGCATGAATGTGGGATCTCTTAAAACACATCAATCCAAAACCCTCTAGGGCTTCTAGAGGCAAACCACCTCAACCCATCAAAAAACAATTCCACCTTACAGTCGGACATCACAAAACCATCATCATATTGGTCTATACCCAAGCCTTCTAGAGCTCTAGATCATTTGTTCCAACCAAGGCTTCCAAGAACTATTAACTCAACCCAAGCTAAAGAAAACATGAGAACCAACCAGAAAAACAAAGAAATAAACCCACAACACCATGGCATCCAAGAAATGGCAAGGTTAGGAAAATCCATTATCAATCTAGTAAATCATCCATGTCAGTGACATATCATGACCAATAAACCACATGCATATGCCATGCATTTCAAAACTAGTGAGGAAAACATACATGCAACTCGGTACCTACAAGCAAAACCCGTTGTAGTTGTTGATCTTGATGTCCTCTTGTGCTTTGTTGCTCCTCCTTTTCCTTGTTTCTCTAAAACTCCAAGTATGCCACACTCTCCAAGAGTGCTCCTATCCAAGAGTATGAGAGAGAGATAATAGAGGAGAGCTCCACCAAAACTGAACTAACCAATCTTGCCCACTCATCCTCAGAATCCTTTTTATCAATGAGGCCTCTATTTTCTTCATTTTCCATTATTATCCTTCAGTTTCCTCCTCACATGCAACTTATGACCTTTCTCCTAATTTCCAATATTTTAAAACATAAAATGCCAATAAATGCCTCATGCCTTTCCAAAGCCTTTTCCATTGCCTTTCCCAATTTCCTTTAGCCATATAATAGTCGAAATGAACACCCACTAGGATGTTTTTCCCACCATTCAATTTGGAATAAGTGTCCCATAAACCGTGGTCTTATATATTTTTACATGGATTTTTAACCAAGGTTGTAACTTACAATCCTCATCTTGACCAACATCATCTTCATCATCATTTAAATTTAATTGTAAACCATCTATATTGTTAGGTGTATTTGGATCATAATTTTCTATATCATCCATATTGTTGTCTTCTTATGCCTAAACATAACCATCTTCAACATCATCATGGATATCAATTTCTTCGATGTTCTCTAATTCATCTCTCTCATTTTTTTGGCCATCTTTGCTATGCTCAATATCCACTAATGCATCACCAAATACATGCCTTGATCTTAGATCATAATGTATGACAAATACCCATTTTAGGTACAAAATATCTTCATAGAAAAATACATGCACATGAATGACACACACACACAATTTTCAATGATTTTGTTGAGGGGACACTTATTCCAAGTTGAATGTGGAGCAAAACATCCTAGTGGGTGTTCATTTTGTTTATATGAATAAGGAAATTGGAAAAGGCTATGTCTAAGGCTTTGGAAAAGAAAAATGGAATTTTTTGCACATTTATTTATGAAAATAATGGAAATTAGGAGAAAAGGGAGGTGAAAGGTCACAGGTTGCATCTGAGGAGAAAAATGAAGAAAAATAATGGAAAATGAAGAAAATAGAGGCCTAATTGATAAAAAGGCTTTTGATGATCAATTTGTAACCTTTTTTCAGTTCAGTTTTGGAGCTCTCTCATTATTCTCTCTCTCTCTCTCTCTCACTCTTGGACACTTAGAGTTTTCTTAGAGCATTTGGAATTTGATAAAAAATGGAAAAAAATGCAAGAGGAAGTAAAGATCAAGCAAGGAAGAGAAATATCAAGAAACCACAACAGTATTCTTTGCAGGTATTGATTTGCCTGTGTATTTTCCTTGCTAGATTTGTATACATGGTATTGCATGCGGTTCTTTTGTTGTTATGGCATGGGTTTTGCCAAGTGTGATAATGTTTTCAACACAGCCTTTCCATTTTTGGATAGCCATGGTCTAATGGGGTTCTCATGTTTTGGTTGAGTTGGATTTCTAGATGGATTCAAAGCTAAGTGAGGTGTCTGAATGATAGAACACATGGACTAGTAGCCCCTGAACCAAACCGTGGGTTGTGGTAAAGCCAGATTTTGTATTGCCTCGGTGGGCCTAGGAATCCTTGCCAGTGAATGGCAGGATATATGGTAAATACAAGATGTGGCTTTCTCTCCATTGGGCCTAGTAATCTCGGGTTGGGATATGCGGTAAATCATGGAGAGTGGGTCTCAATTTAGGGCCTAGTGATCTGGTGTGGATTGCAGTAAAGCCTAAGAGACTAGGAGATAGGAAACATCATCACGGTGTAGGTGGAGAAATCCGGTGGCATCCATGCTTGTTTGGCCTAGTGATCTGGTGGAGATCATGGTAAAGCCTCTTATTACATGTTCATTGTGTTGGCCTAGTGATCTAGGATTGATTACGGTAAAGCCTGGTTTCTATTGATGAGGGTGAGTTGGTTTAGCCTCGAGATGCCCTAGTTGGTTCTTTTGGTTTGAGTCCCACGTTCATGCTTGGAATATGGCATGGGGGTGAATGTATGAAGAGAAATTTGGCTTAGCCATTCTATGGTCGGGTGGAATGTGGTAATCCCATCTCAGGTTTGGATTTTGCATCGTCAATACGAGGTTATTTCTCCTTGTATTTCTATGAGTAATATATTGGTTTATATGTGGATCATATGTCTATGATTTCATTGGTATTTATGTTGCTATTATGTGGGTTATGTATGTATTTTATGATAGTGGTTATGTATGGTTGTCATCATGTTTTTACTTGTAAATGAATTTATAATGTATCTATGACCTAATAGATGATAATGCAACAAATGCTATGAGGGAACAATGGTTCTTAGAAATTCTCAGATAAGTATGAGATCCCTATGCTTGAAGTCATTATTTACACCTGTAGATTACATATTTGTGATATGTTTGATGAAATTCTTGTCATGGCTAGTATAGGTCTAGTTAAGGGCTTGTTCAAGTATTTACTTTTCCATCATTGTTTCCTTTTTATCTCTCTATTCTGAAGTTTTCATTCAATTATGGGTAGTGACCTGGGCTCTGGGCTTGAAAAAGTGGCTCAAATCCCAGGGATGCTAGCACAACACTGAGAAAAATAGTCCATGGACGCTAGCATTCCTTGTCATGAGAACGTCCAGAGCCTCGTAGATGCTGCCAGGCCTATAACATGAGAGCATCTAGAGGTCAAGTGGTTAAAAACTTTAGTGGGACCCAGGGGCTAGCTAGTTGAGTGGTTGGAATGGTTCGTAGGAGTCCTCTAGTTGATGTGAAAGGTTTGTATGTTGTGTTTCCGTCGATTCCTCTACCTTAAGGTCACATGGGAGGTTGAATCCAATCATAGTAGCCTCTCGTCACATGTTTAACTCGATTGGACGGTTACTTGGGTAGATGTGGGAGGAGGGTGTTACAAAGTGGAATTAGAGCATGGTTCACCCCTCGAACTGGATGGGAAGTGTGTTGGTCATGAATTCATGTCATATGCATGTGTGATTAATCATCCTTGTGGGTCTATGTGCTTATTTCATATGCATGGTATCGTTCATGGTTGTAGTGATGTCACCATGTGGAAGAGTATGTTGTTGTTATGAAGTATGTCGTCATGTGTATGATTGGCTACATGTTTTTATGCTTGTGTATTGTCAGTGTGCATTGGTATGGTTGTTATTGTCATGCATGAGGTCATGATATGTGTAGTTGATATGGTCATGCATTGATGATTGGACTCTAGCTAGACTGATGGTTACATGGTTATGTTCTTATGTATTATATGTCTATTTATTGTTATGATTATGTTTATACATGTATCATATTTATTTGATGATCTTGCAGATGAGATATCCTCCCTAAATTTTGCTAAGGTACGTTCATTTTTTGTGATTTGGTTTAGTTGAAATAGTATACCTTGTAGGAAAGAGATCAAATCATTAGCAAGATGGTAGACTACAAAGACTCTTCCAATGAATCAGATGAGTAGTGTGGTGTTGGGCACTCTTTTGATTTGGCAGACATATTGAGAAGCTTGAAGGAAGAAATTAGGAGCTGTAAGGAAAACAATGACAGGATCATACACGCACAAGAGAAACAAGCATAAGCTACTGCAATACTTCTTCAGAGTTTATCAGAATTGCAGTGACAAGGGCCACTTTGGATCATCCATGGAAAAGAGGATTAAACTAATGGGTCATATGGTAGTAGGTTTCATGGTGGTTACAGTTCGGATAGAGATGACATTGTTAGAGATGGCAAATTGGTTGATACTCTGGATAGGGGAGGTGATGGATATAGGTATTATTCTAGTTCTGGTTTTGATAGGCATCATGATTGTCATCATTATCATCCTTATAGGAGGAGTGATAGGGGATGATTTCCTGATGAGTTTAATAATGTGAAGCCACTTACTTTTTATGGAGATGTGAATAAGCAGCAAGATGTAGAGGCTTGGATGCTTGGGATGAAGAAATTCTTTGAGTTGCATAATTACACAGATAATATGAAGTCCATAGTAGCTATCTTCAACTTGAGAGGTAAAGTAGACATTTGGTTGGAAGATGTGAAGTGGGTTAGAGACATTAGGACCGATGACTTGAGTTGGCACGAGTTCAAGGGGATTTTTAGGAAGAAGTACTTGTCAGAAAGGTACTACAACAGTAAGGTCAAAGCGTTTTATGATCTAAATATGGGATCAATGACAGATGAAGAGTGCATGACCAAGTTTCTAGAGATATTGAGGTATGTACTATATCTTAAAGATGAGAAGGCTGAACTTTAGTGATTTGTTAGTGGATTTCCATTAACATTTAGAGATCAGATTGAGTATGGTGAGCCTCAACCACTTGAGGAAGTTATTGGGAAATTGAAACATTTCTATGTATAGTCAAATCGTAAGAATGAATCTCAGCAAGGTTGGAAAGGGAAAGACAAAGGTAAAGGTAAATGGCATCCAAAAATAGAAAGACATCAGAATGTAGATGAGAAAGAAAAGTGGCACCACAAAAGAGGTTCAGTGCAGCTAGATAGGGACATGGGTCACAACAACAACAATATAGAGGTGAGGGTACTGGTCAGTTATAGTGTTGAACGTGTAGTAAGGAGCATCTTAAGAGAGATTATCCACAGAATCAGGGTGGTAGGCCTCAAATATATAATGTACAAGAGTCACAGACTGTTGGGGATGTTGGCCAAAGAATTCCTCGTATTTATGAAACATTGGATAACAAATAGGCAGAACATCAAGCATCTATCATTGAGTTGGATGGAAAGCTTTGTGATCAAGTTATTTCTATTTTGATTGACCCTGGATCTAATTATAGCTATGCTAGTCCTGACTTGGTGGATAAGTGTGGTTTGAGTAAGGAATTTCATGCAGAATCTTGGTTAGTATAGTTGGCTATAGGTACAAAGAAGTGATTTCATCATTGGGTAAGAGCTTGTGCATTTTATTTGAATGATATGCCTACCATAGCACATTTGAATGTATTACCATTGGGATCATACAGTATGTTGTTGGGCATGGATTGGTTTTACCTCCATAGAACCAAGGTAGATTGTTATAACAAAGAAATTGAGTGTGTGGATGACAATGGGGAACCAAGAGTCTTGCAGGGAAAAACAAAAGCCACATCAGTTAGGATGGTGATAGCTATGCAGGCAAAGTGAAATCATAGGAAAATGTGTGTGCTATTTGTTGTACATATTTATAGTGACAAAGGTAAGGAAATTGGGGATGCAAAGGTTTTGAGTAGGTACCCAGTTCTAAAGTTGTTTAAGGACATGTTTCCCGAGGAGATTTCAAAGTTTCCACCTCACACGGACGTAGAATTTTCTATTGAGTTAGTGTGAGAGGCAGCGCCAACATCAAAAGAAACTTACATGATGAGCACACCTAAGTTGGTAGAGTTGAAGTTGCAGTTGAAGGAAATGTTGGAAAAAGGATACATTAGACAAAGTGTATCGCCTTGGGGTGCACCGATATTGTTTGTGAAGAATAAAGATGGTACTCTCAAATTATGCTTTGACTATAGGCAGTTGAACAAAGTGACTATCAATAAAGGGTATCTCTTACCGAGGATTGATGACTTGTTCGATCAGTTGAAGGGAGAAATATTTTTCTCTAAGATCGACTTGAGATCCGGATATCACCAAGTACACATCAAAGAGGAGGACATTTACAAGACAACTTTTCGGACCAGGTATGGGCATTATGAGTTTGTTGTAGTTCCATTCGGTTTGACTATTGCTCCAGCTACATTTATGTGCTTGATGAATAGTGTGTTGCGTTCGTATTTGGATAGTTTTTTTATTGTGTTGATTGATGACATATTGTTATATTCTAAAAATGACGAAGAGAATGCCAAGAATTTAGTAGCAATGTTGAGGTTGTTGAGAGAGCATTAGTTGTATTCTAAGCTCAACAAGTGCAGTTTCTTTTAGATTGAGTTGCACTACTGGGGACATGTTATTTCCAAGGAGGGAATAACAGTACACCAGAAAAGATAAGGACCATCATGGAGTGGGTGGCTCCCAGGAATGTGGATGAGGTGATATCTTTCATGGGATTGGAAATTTATTATAGGAGGTTCATCAGAAAATTATCACAGATTTCTTATCCTATTACATCATTGTAGAAGAAAGGTAAGAAGTTTGACTAGAAAGAGGAGTGTGAGGCTAGTTTTGAGCAACTTAGGCAGTTGTTGACACATGATTCAGTGTCAAATATTGCAGATCCGGATAGGGATTTTGTAGTATGTACATATGATTTCAATAGAGGAATTGGTGGAGTCCTTATGTAGGATGGATAGGTGGTATGCTATGAGTCATGAAAAGTAAACGAGCACAAGTAGATCTACCTGACACATGATCTTGAGTTAGCAACAATCATACATGCATTGAAGACGTGCATGAACTATCTTCTTGGTAAGAGGTTTGTGCTGATGAGTGATCACTATGACCAACCGAATCTGAATGCCAGGTAAGCTAGATGGTTTCCCACGATTAATGAGTTTGACTATGAGATCAGGTACATCAAAGGAATGGAGAAAAAAGTGGTAGATGATCTTAGCAGGTGGGTACAGGTAAATCACTTAGTAGTTATGAGCTGCTATTGGACAAAATTACAGGATAAGATATTGTAGGCAGGTTAGCAGGATGCCATGTATATGGATATTGGGCACATGTTGCAACAGAGTACAAGTATAGGTGGTAGTACATGTACATGTGTAGGTGCACAGGATGTGGACTATTGTATTACAATAGATGGACTGGTTAGATTCAGAGACAGGATATATGTGTCGGACAATAGTGAGCTCAAGAAGGTGATCTTGAGGGAGTTTCATGCAAAACCATATTCAGGTCACCCAAGCTATCAGAATACATTGACCACAGTAAAGAAATTTTAGAAATTTTGTGATTGGCCAAATCTGAAGGAGAATGTAGAAGAGTTTGTGGCTAGGTGTTTTGATTTTCAGTGTGTGAAGGCAAAGTATAAGCATCCAAGTGGACTGCTACAACCAATTATGATTCCAGAGTGGAAATGGGAGGTCATTTACATGTACTTTATCACAGGGTTTCCGAGGACAGTGAGACAACATGATTCCATCATGGTTGTTGTGTACATGTTGACAAAGGTTGCACACTTTATTCTAGTGAAGTCTACATTCTCAGCTAGTGATGTAGCACATGTATTCATTAGAGATGTGGTCATATTGCATTGAGTTCAAAAGAAGATTGTGTCATACAGGGATGCAAAGTTCACTTCCAAGTTTTGGAAGGAGTTGTTTGCAGGTTTGGGCACAGAATTGGCCTTCAATACAACTTATCATCCGCAGACAAATGGAAAGATAGATAGGGTTAACAGGATAATGGAGGACATTTTGAGGATGTATGTGATGCATCAACATCAAAAGTCAGAAGAGTATCTTCCACTGGTAGAGTTCGCTTATAGCAATGGGTATCATGGGGGTCTTCTTCTCTCGGCATCGACCTTCTTGCTATGACCGACAGTTGTATGGGCGGAGTTGCAATACTCCCATTAGTTGGAGTTGTCCAGTTAATAGGGTGTTGATTGGACCGAACATGTTGGAAGACATGGAACAAGAAATTCAGGTTATAACTAATAATCTAAAGGCAACATGGGATAGGCATAAGAGCTATGTAGATCAGAACAGGTTGTTCAAGGAGTTCCAGGTTGGGGAGCAGGTGTACTTGCGCATCAAACCAAAGAAGATATCCTTGTTGATTGGATCATGTGCCAAGCTGGCACCACGGTTTTGTGGACCCTTCAGGATTGTTGAGAGGTTTGGGCCAGTAGCCTATCGACTTGTACTGCCTTCGATAGTGAAAGTCCATGATGTTTTACAGGTGGAACCAGATGGAGAATTCCAGCCAGAGCCTCAGTGTATATTGCCAAAAAAGGTGCTCATGCTCTGAAACCGAGCAATCAAGTAGGTTAAATTATAGTGGAAGTATTTTGGGGGGCGATGAAGCTACATGGGAGATGGCGGATCAAACGCGAGCTATGTATCCTTCATTGTTTGTTGGTTGAGGCAAAGGAGTTTGGATATGGTGTTTTGGTATATGCTTTGGTATATGTTTGGTATATGTTTTGGTATATGTACATATGAATATGGATGTAAATATAGGCATGAGTTATGTTAAAAAGCTCCAATAAGTGGTATGGGTGTCATATCATTATGATGTTATGCTTGTTATGTTGTCATGTTGGTTTTCATTTCAGCAGGGTGATCATTGTAAATATTGCATCGAGATATGTTATAAATCTCCATGGGTAGTATGTTTATTTTTCAATGGTTTTGTTGAGGTATAGGTGTGGTTGAACACCGAGGATGGTGTCCCCCAAGGGGGAGGGTTCTGTAACATCCCTGGTGAAAATTCTACGTAATAAAAGTTAATAAAGGAAAAATAATAATCACGATTGATGGGACACATATTCCAAGTTGAATGTTGGGAAAAACATCCTAGTGGGTGTTTATTTGGTTTATTATGGCCAAGGAATTTGGAAAAGGTAATGGCTAAGGATTTGGAAAGGCAAAATGACATTTTTGGCACATTTATTTATGAAAATAATAGAAATTAGGAGAAAAGAAAGGTGAAAGGTCATAGATTGCATGTGAGGAGGAAAATGAAGGAAAATTATGGAAAATGAAGAAAATAGAGCCCTAATTGATAAAAAGGCTTTTGAGGATTAGTTTGTAACATTTTGTTAGTTTAGTTTTGGAGCTCTCTCATTATTCTCTTTCTCTCTCACTCTTGGACAGTTAGATTTTTCTTGGAGCATTTGGCATTCGATAAAGAAAGGAAAAGAAGGCAAGAGGAAGCATATATCACACAAGGAAGAGCAGGATCAAGAAGCTACAACAATATTCTTTGTAGGTATCGATTTGCATGTGTATTTTCCTTGCTAGATTTGGCATGCATGGTATTGCATGTGGTTCTTTTATTGTTATAGCATGGGTTTTTCCAAGTGTGATAGTGTTTTCAGCCTAGCCTTTCCATTTTCAAATAGCCACTATGTGATGGGGTTATCATGTTTTATTTGAGCTGGATTTCCAAATGGATTCGAGGATGAGTGAGGTGGATCTTTGAATGATAGAACACATGGCCTAGTAACCCCTGAACCAGACTGTGGGTTGCGGTAAAGCCAGATTTTGTATTGACTCTTTGGGCCTAGGAATCCTTACTGGTGAATGGCAGGATATATGGTAAAGCCAAGAGGTGGTTTTCTCTCCATTGGGCCTAGTGATCTCGGGTTGGAATATGCGTTAAATCCTAGAGAGTGGGTCTTGGTTTAGGGCATAATGATCTAGTGTGGATTGAGGTAAAGCCTGAGAGACTAGGAGACAAGAAAATTCCTCATGGTGTAGGTGGAGAAATTTGGCGCATCCATGCTTGTTTGGCCTAGTGATCGGGTGGAGATCATGGTAAAGTATGTTATTACATGTTCATTGTGTTGGCCTAGTGATTCAGGATGGATTACAGTAAAGCCTAGTTTCTATTGATGAGGGTGAGGTGGTATAGCCTCAGGATGCCCTAGTTGGTTCTTTTGGTTTGAGTCCGACATTCATGCTTGGAATATGGCACGAGGGTGAATGGCTGAAGAGAGATTTGGCTCAGCCATTCTATGGTCACGTGGAATGTGGTAGTCCCATTCCGGGTTTAGATTTTGCATCAACGTTAATATGAGGTTATTTCTCCTTGTATTTATATGAGTAGTATATTGGTTTATATGTAGATCATATGGTTGTGATTTAATTGGTATTTCTTTTGCTATTATGCGAGTTATGTATGTATTTTATGATAGTGGCTATGTATGTCTCTCATCATGCTTTTACTTGTAAATGTATGGATAATGTATCTATGACCTAATAGATGATAATGCAGCAAATGATATGAGGGAGAAATGGTTTTTAGCGATTCTCAGATAAGTATAAGATCCCCATGCTTAAAATTGTTATTTACACCTATAGATTACATATTTGTGATATGTTTAATGAAATGCATGTCTTGGCTAGTAGAGGCTAGTTTAAGGGTTTGTTCAAGTATATAATTTTGCATCATTGTTTCCTTGTTATCTCTTTGTTCTGAAGATGTCATTCAATTCTAGGCAGTGACCCTGGCTCTGGGCTTGAAAAAGTGGCTCAAATCCCGGGGACGCTGGCATGCCTTGTCATGAGAGCATCCAGAGCCTCCTGGATGCTAGCAACCTATAGCATGAGAGTGTCTATATGTTAAGTGGTCAAAACCTTCAGTGGGACACAGGGGCTAGCTACCTAAGTGGTTGGAATGGTTCCTAGGATTCCTATAGCTGATGTGGAAGGTCTGTATGTTGTGTTTCCATCGATTCCACTTACGTAAGGTCACATGGGAGGTTGAATCCAATCATAGTAGCCTCTCGTCACATGTTTACCCTAGTTTTCCGGTTACTTGGGTAGATGTGGGAGGAGGGTGTGACATTCAAATCGATTGTAGGAGGCATACTAACCCATTGAAAGATCATTGTCTATATAATGTCTTCATACGATTGCTTGTGTAGCATTTCTATGTCTAATTCTTTTATGGAAAAAAATAACTTGATGGCACTAGAACAGGAGTTGGATGTGCCGACTTATACACATGAACTGGGTCACATTATGAGACCTGAGTTGGTGCTAAATTCATAGATCAATAAGTAGAAATTTAACATTTCTTGCGAGGCAAAACTTTGAAATTAAATACCCACCAACTATTGAACAAAAAAAAATGCAAACTCTTTCTTTCTCCTCTGAGAATTTTTTTCACTGTTGATAGCCTTGGACCCGAAAATAAAAGAATATACTCCTTTTCCCTTGCCAGGGCATGATTTGGGACATCTAGCTCTTCCTATTGATCACTCTCAAGAGCATAAGAATATGGGTATGGATCACTCTCACAAATTTAGATTGGTCATTGTGAATGGATATATATGTTTTCTAATTGTAGGTTGTAAAAATACTGGTTATAATTAAAAAATATATACATCTTGTTATTTTATATATAATGGATGTTGTATATTTTCCCCATGACGTGCGTTCACATTGCGATAGTCTAGATGACTAGACAGGCATTATACATTTTCATGAACGCCAAGTGATGAGCGCGGTGACATGAAAAGCATGTAATCATTGCAATGAAAAGGACTATAATGAGCACATATTGTGACATGAAAATATATATCTTCACACTCCTACGTTGGAGGTGATATCTGCTCGATTACTCCAAGGTCATTCTATCGTAGCATTTGTATGTTATCCTAGTTTAGAATTCAGTGCAATTGTATGTTCTCCTAGTTCAACAATTGGAGTTATTTTGTACATTCTCTTGGTTATTTTGTTATGGTTCAGTTATCTCTTCTCACACACATATTTTATGGAGTCTCAGATAAATCTCTATTTTCTCCATGCCAATCTAATATAGTAAGACAATCTAGGTATAGTGGGCCTAGAAAAGCCTCATTGATAGGTGTTCGAAGCCACATTAGCTAGAGGCACTCAGGAGCATGTTTCAGAGCACTGACAGTGGCATCCACCATGCCTCCACTTAGAGTCAGACTCGAATTATCACAGGTTGTCCCATGTTGTATAATTTAATGTCGTATTGGTCAATGAAGTTGTAGAATTGCGATGTTATTCACTCTCATGCACCCGATGCATCTAGAGGTAGTTGTAGGAATACAATGGGAATCAGGTTGGATTCCTCTGAGAATACAGGGTATGGGCAACATCACAAGGAGGGTGTTATGTTTTTTTACTATGAGAAAAATTCTGGAACTGTGAGGGCCTTCCATTCAGATCACTACATGTGCAAGAAAATAGGGACATTGAATTGCATGTATGCAGAGGAAGAAATGAGTTCACAGAGATTTTTGCACTCCAGTTTATGCAGTGGTTTTAAGGATCAATTATGGGATAATATGCATTTTTCTGGCACTTACAACGATAAGGATGGAGGCATATTGCTCGAGTTTGGATTATTGTGGTTGGTGGTTCATGGCTGGCACTTCATGGTGGGTGCTACTTTATGCTAAATCCTTGGGTCATGGTTGGCAGTTCTAATCGAGTAGTTCTCTTGAATATTTTTTTTCAAAATAGATGTATTTTTTGCGTCTTGTTGTATGTACATTTCCAAAATGAACATTGTAATGAGGTCTTGACCATCAAGCCATTGTTATCTATTGTTTATTATGGTAGATTTTTTTGGTTAGCAGATAATAGATAGAACTTTTGTAATATCAAGACATTAAACCTTTGCTACTAGGTCGATTTCCCAACAGGCGGGATGTTAGAAAAGCTTGGTACTCCTTATAATAATATATTCCAGTAATCCAATGATGAACTTAAAATAACAAAATGGATGTTGTAGATTTTATTTTGAAGGATATTTAATTAGTATAATGATGTTTTTAGGTTGTCTGGATGTCCATTTCCCGAAAATTATTTATAAATGGTATGTTATAAAATATTTCAAATGAAGTATGACTTACTCTATAATCATATAAGTTATTTAAGAGGCATGATATAAGTAAATAATTTAATTGAAATAAAAAAATATTAAATTAATAAAGGGAGGCTATAAAGGAAGCAACATGAGTTGTTAAAATGGAAGTAGAATGTGGCTCTAAAATAGAAGTAAAATTCGACATTAAATTACAAGCCATACTTGGAGATATTACTGGCTCTAAATAGGAAGATAATTTGGTTACTTAGAAGAAAGAAAAATTGGAGGCTAATTAAGAAGACAATCCCAACGCTAAAACGAAGCAAACCCTCACTAGTAGAAAATGAGAAATTAGTAACTAGGTGGCTAAAAGTTTTAGCCACCATAGCTTTTCCAAGTGAAATACTAAACAAAATGAGCAATCTTAAGTAACCCAACTAAAAATGGCAAACATAAATGACTAATTTATTCTAGGGTTAAAATATATGACTAACTAATAAGTAATACAACTAAAAATGACTAATGTGAATGACTCACTTAGTCTAGGAACAAAAATATGACTACCTAACAAGTACTATAATAATATGAATTAGTTGTTTATGTTAGTCATTTTATTTGTGTCATTTCAACAATTTAAACTTACAATTGATAGGAGATTCAAAGGATGTTATAGATTGGCTAAAAGGTTATACTTCCTTAAACACTTATTTATTGGATCAGTGGATGATTAAAGTTGTGGAGCTGGTCAATCGATGATTATAGTTATGTAGCTTGAAATATACTCCATTATTCCACCCTTGATAAAATTCATAGGATTGTTGAAGAAGCTAACAAGGAGTTGTTTTGTGCACATGAGAAGTGGAGGGGCACACCCTTTCATATCTTAGTCCCTCTCTTGGGATCAAGTGACAATGGTTCCCTAGCATATTTCATTTGATTAGCATGTAATGGGTCACCATAACCAATAAACACTAAGGATCACAATATTGCTTGATGTTTCATACCTCCATTTTTCTAAATAGCCTCCATTTTGAGCATGGTTGCTTCATTGGATAGTGAGTAAGCCTAGTTATTATGCTCTCTAAAAACTTGATAGAACAAGAGATTTTGGATTTTGGAGATTTCCTTTTAGTTTTAAGCTATAATAGATGCTAATTTTCTATTGAGAACAATTAATTTTGAGATCATCAAGTTGATGATAATACTTGAGTCTCGAATAATGATCAATATCTTAATTCTAATTTCAATTATATAAAACCTTGATAAAGAATATACACCTCAAATTGGTTTGTGGAATTCCCCAAATCATATTTTCAAATATGCCTTGGGATCAAGATTGATCCCCATTCTTATCATCCTTAATTTAAATGATTAAATGTAAGTATTTCTTTCTTTTCTTTATTATGAAATTTGATATTTTACCTTTACATGAGTATATTGTTTTATCACTTATCCCTTGATAAATATAAATATAGGTCTAATGAATGTATGACATTCCCAAGTATCCCTTTCACATATTTTTCAAAAATCTCTCCTAGCCAAAAATAAATTGATTATATAAAACACTTTCATCCAAAATTATGTTTTGGGCATTAGTAACTCTCCATCTTAAAGATAACTTAACGAGGACCAACCTCTTCCCAAGTTGGGGTGAAGGTAAATCTAACCATGGTACAACAAAAGAGGTGCCAACTATCAGTTAACAACACGCTAAATAAATCTAAAAACATGTTAGATAAAATCAATATATAGGGAGACAAGAGGATGCATCTGAAAGAAGGAAAAGAAGAAGATTTAAGTGGTTAAATGTGATGTGCTTCTTTCTCCTCTTGTTCATAGTTCTTATAGTTCCACCATTTTAAATTGTTCTCGAGCTCTAAAGGTCGGAGCTTCCTCCATTATATTTTTATTTAAGGTTTAAGAATTGAGGACTTATTTACATTCGAATTCAAGCTTCTGTGATCCATAACTTATTAACAAGAAGATTTTCGGAAAAAATCACATTGAAGATATTTGGTTGACGTGTTTCGAACTAGCCAGTGTGGTTCATTTTCAGGACAAGATGAAGAGACAGATCTCACAAGAAGGCCAAATAAGAAGATAGGCCATCCTAACGGCTAGAAGAAAACCACTATATTTGACTCGGGAGGGAAAATTATATTATATTATTTATTTGTTTATCTATATATATTATTATTATAATTTAACTAAATGAATATATTTAACTAGGGGAGGGAAATATTTGAATTGTTTAAATAATTAATAAGTAATAATTAATTAATTCACTTATTTATATATCTATTATTATTATTATTATACTAAACGACTATATTTGACTAGGGGAGGGAAATATTTAAATTGTTTAAATAATTAATAATTATTTATTTATTTAAGTTATTTATTTAGTCACTTATTTATTTACTTATTATTCTAATTATTTGTTTAACTGACTTGGGAATTTTTTTTTATAAATAAATATATAAACAAAGACATTGAGTAAAAAAAATAAAAATAAAAAACTTATAAATAAATAAATAAATAAATATATATATATATATATATATATATATATATATATATATATATAAACAAAGATATTGAGTAAAAAAAAAATTATAAATAAATAAATAAATATATAAACAAAGACATTGAGTAAAAAAAAAATATTTAAAAATAAATAAATATTAAAATGAATAAATAATACTATCAATAAAAATTATTCAAGAAGGAGGAGGTTCTTCTCTTAAAAAAAAATTAAAAAAATGATAATAATAGTCCTAAATAAATAAATACAGATAATGAATAAATAAATAATACTCATAAAAATTAATAAAATAAATAAAAAGAGAGGGTAATCCTCTCTAATGAAAAATAAATGAAAGGAAGAGTAAAGAGGGAATAAAACAAATAAGAAATGGGATAAAAAACACAGATAAAGATGGAGAAAAACTAAGAAGAGAGGGTAGGAATCCAACAACTACTAATTTTCCAGCCATCATCCCTATTAATATTATTATAAGACCTCTCAATTTCAATGGCTTCCCTAAACTTGTGGCGATGAAAATGAGAAATCTTTGCGACGACCTTAGCCTCCTCAATGCATATATGATGCTTGGTCCTCATTGCATGTTCCGCCAGAGCTGAAGATTTGGTCCTCCCATGCTTGATATCAACAACATGTTCCTTAATCCTTTGGTTAATAGCCTGACCCTTTTTGCCAATGTATGAGGTCCCACACGAACACGAGATGATATAGACACCTTTGAAATCTATAGGGTTCACCTGGTCTTTAACAAACTTTAGGGAGCTTCTAATGGTATTGAGGGGTCTAAAGGTTGAGGGAACATTATTTTTCTTCAAAATCCTCACAATCTTGTATGTCGTCTTTTGGATTAAAGGGAGGTGAACTCCTGAAAAATGATCAATTGTGTTAGTCTTAACCTTACGACCCTTAATAGCTCTAAGGAAAGCTTTAACACCCTGCTGCTTACTATAACCATTCTGGATAATAATAATAATAATAATAATAATGATGTTTGTCCCATTAATAATAATATTATTAATCATCGTAATAATAAAGTACTTAATTATCGAGTTTTTCTTTTCCTTCTCCTGTCTTTAGACTTTTGGAGAAGGGATTAAATTTTTCCCTTGCTCCTAAGAAAATTCTGGTGGCTGATATTATGTGTGATGTCAAATATGGGATAAAGGGCTTAATGAATAATATTAAAGACACTATTCGACAAGACTGTGCTGTTATCCTTAGGAAAGCAAAGTCCCCTAAGCATAACATCAACAGGGATGAGTTCAAAGCCCTAAGATCCTTGAATAGGAACCCAAACATTGTCATTTTAAAAGTAGACAAAGGTGGGGCTGTGTCATCCTTGATAAGGAAGATTAGCGTAAGAAGATGCTGGATCACTTGATCAACTACGGAAGCTATAGAAAACTTGACAAGAATCCCTTGAAAAAAGATTTTTAGGACGGTTGCTCTTGCTATAAAATCCAGTAGCATAGTTGGCTCCTTTAGCCATAAGCTTATTGAGAGTAACTCTATCACTCCCAGGATCTATGGGCTCCCTAAAATTCACAAAGAAGGGGTCCCCCTTAGACCCATTGTCAATACCATAGGTGGACCTACCTATCTTTTAGCTAAATGTTTGGCCACAAAGCTTAAACCTTTGATGGGTCAGACAAAGTCGTTTGTCAAAGACTTCGCTTCATTTGTTAGTGAATTGAAGGATATGAAATTTGATCCGGGCGAAAGTTTTGTTAGTTTTGATGTTGTTTCCCTGTACACTAACATTCCCATAAAGGAAACCCTTGATGTCATCTTTTTCCTTACTGATCTCGACACTGCTAGATTAGTTGAGATTGCCTCACTTCTATTTTTTTTTGTTTTGAAGGTGAGTTCTATGAACAAACCTGTGGGGTGGCCATGGGTTCCCCCCTGTCCCCTATTGTTTCTAACCCATTCATGGAAGACTTTGAATCCAAAGCCTTATCCTTAGCTTCTTTTAAACCTAAGCTATGGAAAATATTTGTTGATGGCACCTGCTCCTTTTGGCAACACGGACCTGTTAAGTTAGATTTCTTCTTAGAGCATCTTAATGATCAGTCCAACTCCATAAAGTTCACCATGAAGTGAGAGGTTGAGGGTTGCCTTCCTTTCCTTGATGTCATCATTTCAAGGAAAGTTGATGGTTCTTTCTCCCATCAGGTGTATTGAAAAAAGACTCATACTGAACAGTATCTTCATGAGAGTTCCCATCATTTTCCTGCCCAAAATATAGGTGTTCTCAACACATTAGCCACTCATGCCCTAAGGATTTCATATGAATACCACCTTTGTATGGAAAAGTCCCATCTCCTTAATGTCTTCATCCAGAATGGTTATAGTAAGCAATAGGATGTTAAATCTTTCCTGAAAGCTAGTAAGGGTCCTAAGGTTAAGACTGACACAATTGATCGTTGTGCAGGAGTCCACCTCCCTTTCATCCAAGGGAAGACACACAAGATTGTGGGGATTCTGAAGAAACATAATGTTCCCTCAACTCTTAGACCCCTCAATACCATTAGAAGCTCCCTAAAGTTTGTTAAAGACCAGGTGAAGCTTATGGATTTGAAAGGTGTTTATATCATCCCTTGTTCATGCGGGACCTCATACATTGGTGAAACGGGTCGGTCTATTAACCAAAGGATTAAGGAACACGCTGTTGATATCAAGCATGGGAGGACCAAATCTTCAGCTTTGGCAGAACATGCAATGAGGACCAAGCATCATATATGCAATGAGGAGGCTAAGGTCGTCGCAAAGATTTATCATTTGCATCACCGGAAGTTTAGGGAAGCCATTGAAATTGAGAGGTCTTCTAATAATATTAATAGCGATGATGGCTGAAAAATTAGTAGCTGTCGGATTCTCGCCCTCTCTTCTTAGTTTTTTGCCATCTTTATTTGTGTTTTTTATCCCATTTCTTATTTGTTCTATTCTCTCTTTACTCTCCCTTTCATTTATTTTTCATTAGAAAGGATTACCCTCTCTTTTTATTGATTTTATTAATTTTCTGCGTATTATCTATTTATTCATTATCTGTATTTATTTATTTAGGACTATTATTATCATTTTTTTTAAGAGAAGAACCCCCTCTCTTTTTGAATAATTTTTATTGATAATATTATTTATTCATTTTCATATATATATATATATATATATATATATATATATATATATATATATATATATATATATATATATATATATATATATATATATATATATATATCTATATATATATATATATATATATATATATATATATATATATTACTCAATGTCTTTGTTTATATATTTATTTATAATTTTTTCTCCCAAGTCTGATAAACGAATAATTAGAATAATAAGTAAATAAATCAGTGAATAAATAACTAAATAACTAAATAAATAAATATTATTAATTATTTAAACAATTTAAATATTTCCCTCCCCTAATCAAATATAGCCGTTTAGTATATATATATATATATATATATATATATATATATATATATATAGATATATATATATATATATATATATATATATATATATATATAGATATATATATATATATATATATATATATATATATATATAAGTGAATAAATAAATAAAATAAATAAATAATTATTAATTATTAATTAGTTAAACAATTCAAATATTTCCCTTCCCTAGTCAAATATAGTCGTTTAGTTAAATTATAATAATAATATATATGGATAAATAAATAAATAATATAATTTTCCCTCCGTAGGCAAATATAGTCATTTTCTACTTGGATGTGGGTGATCATGATGCAATTAATGAAGATTAGACTGAAGGACGACAGGTGGCTTGGCCACATGGCCACCTGCATCCCCTTCCAGGCCAATTTATGGCAAATTACTGTTGACTTGCAGGCACCATTACTTTGGTGCTCAAGTCGAGAAATCTGCAGCAAGCATAAGGCTATGGCCTCCACAAGCCACAATTCATCCTTCCCTCCCCTGCTAAACTACTCATGCCCCCCTCAAGCTGCGGAGCCAAGCTCTCGCACCATCACTGGTAGACGTTGTTGGATACTCAGCTATGTGGATTTGGGAAATGGTTATCACTTCTCCCAACCGACTCACTGTGAGTTGAATTACGCTCAAAATCCCTCTGTTTTCCTTTTGAACAACCACTCCAGTCCCAGAAATACCTCTGCCTCCCCAATTGATAACTCTGAAATTAATACAGTCATGGCGTGCACTCGCCACCGAATGCGCAATAGAAGAGGGGGTAGTCGTGGCGGAAGCATTTGCCCCCCCGCTACGCCCAGCCCTGAACCTACTTCTCCTTCCTCTTCCCCTTCTACTACTCATTTGCATGGTCCCTTCTCCAGAAGATACCCTGATACTCACAGTGGCAGAGGACGGTCACAGGCTCATGGTGCCTGTAGAATGAATGCTGTTATCCAAATTGCCAATCTTCCCCTCCCCCCTCGTCCCTCTCAACATACGGCCCAATTCCACTTCCATAGTTCTCTGCCTCAGCCAGCGATCATAGCCACTGTTACCATTACCTTCAGTGAGGAAATCAACCCGCAGGAAGCTCAAACAAGGAACAACGATGAGCAGCAAAGGGCCGCTCAACAGAACAGGGATGATCGTGACCCAGGCAAGCAATAGATGGTAGAGAAATTATCACTTTGCATGGTGAGGAGCTGGATGGAAGCAAGCATGCCACCGACGGTAGAGCGGGTGGCACGAAGGCAACTGGTGGCGACCCGAGCGACACGTCAGGCAAGCATGCAACCGAGGGCAGCTTAGCAGGCATACAAACAATTAGTGGCATCCCGCATGACATGTAAGTAGAGGATGATGACTAGTACAAGTACGCATGTCGCATTGTAGAAGAGCCCACTCCAGACGGCATCCAGGGGTCCATCCTGACTGATGACCTGGCTGCTAGGTGTCACTTTGCCGCTCACTGAAGGTTTCAAGAGCTGTTGTTTGAGGTTTTTCTCCCGTGTTTTGTTTTTTTATCATTCCTTCTGGCATGGTCTGCTTTCTTTTAATCTAGGAACCCTGTGCGGGCATTTTTATGTTAAAACTCGAGACCCTTGCGTGGGTTTTTTCTTGTGTTCACTCAGACTGGTTTCCCCTCATTGGGCAGTTGTGTTTAGGCTTGTGATATTTTTTGAAAAAACTCTGTTCAACACTGCAGAGGCCGGCACCTCGCTGTATTTTTATTTTGTTTCACATCAATAGAATAGTATTACTTAGAAAAAAAATATAGTCGTTTTCTTCTAGCCATTAGGATGGCCTATCTTCTTATTTAGCCTTCTTCTAAGATCTGTCTCTTCATCTTGTCCTAAAGATGAACCACACTGGCTAGTTCTAAATGCGTCGCCCAAATATTTTCAATGTCATTTTTTTTTTCGAAAATCTTCTTGTTAATGACTTATTTACATATAATAAATCTGACATATACATCACAAATGATTTTATGTTTAGGGGATAGCATCACAAGTCTTCACTATGGCTATCTTATAAAGTATTGAGTTAGATTCAATGAGGAAAACTTTTGAAAATGAATCGCTTTGACAATAGATATGGCAACCCCAACTCTTATTGAGAGTAGAAAAGGTGACTTGCGATATCTTTTTCTTTCTTTGTGTTTTATTTGGGCGTGTTTCAGGTTTCCATTTTTAGGGTTTGTAGAGACATAAGTGATTTGGAATAGTTGAAATCCCTGTCATTTATTTTTTAGTCAACATTCTATGGGTTGGTGATATCTTCCGGAGCCATCACATTCATGTTTTCTTGGAATCGACGTTTTGAACCAACCATTGTGGTTCATCATCAGGATCGGGTGGTTGGTTCGAAACTCCGATTCCAAGAAAACATGAATTCGATGGCTCCGGAAGATATCACTATACAAAATGTAGATCGCAGAAGCCTCAAATCTATAATTCTATTGGTTATTTTTTTAACAATTATTTGTGGGTTATTTGCACTCTCTATGCTTGGTCAATCCGAATCTGCAAAGGTTAGACTATTTATGGTTTCAAGATAATGAGAATTTCCTGAACACACTTTAAAGCCATGGGAAATAAAATTTTGTCGCTACAGCTAGTCGAATGTGTTAGGGAAACTTCATTTATGATTATCTATTTGATAAAATACAATCAAGAAATGGGATCGTTTTGTGAAAAGTAAATAAATTGCAGTGATCATTTCAGTATGTTAAGCATATTTATATGAGTGTTCTTCTTAAAATTTAAAGTGTGAAATTGACATTTTTTATTTTGTTTGTTAGGGTTTCACTATTGAAATGTTGAGGTGTTGTTGGATCTCTAAAGCTAAATGTATCAAAAGTTTTAGTTTTATAATTCTTGTATGTCTAATATTGCTAATGCTAATGTGAAGTTCATCATCCCAGTAGTTATTGTTGTTGTGCAGTAGATCATGTGATTGTAGTCATATATCCCCCCCAATTCATGGGCATTAAACGGAACATGTCCATTAGATTTTGTTTTCCATTTTTTAGTATTGTTTCTTGGGTTGTTTTTTCTAGAAGCAGTGCATGTCCGTACAATTTCTGGTAATGTAGAGAATAGGCATACTTAATCACTTTTTGGAATCCCCTCCAGTTTAACCCTTTTCATTGCCTTTGTTTCTCATATTCATGCTCATCTTTATCCTTTGGTTTCCCAACTTAATGCTCAATTTCTTTCTCATTTATAACTTTACTTTGAAGATACTTATCTTATTCTTAAATATTATCCTTGTTGTAGGTTTTGGTTGCAATCTTACATCTGGACATCGTTTTGTCCACTCCATATTTGTATTGATATTTAATTGTGTTTTTATTTATTGTGAACTCTACTATTTTGGAATTCAAAAGTTAGACTTTCTATGTTTCACTGTCCAGAAGAATAGGGTTGTACTTAGTCCATTTACCAAAAACCCTTTCAAAGTATACTCCATTCATTACTTCCATTACAGACATTATATGCTCTTGTCAATCCCAACTTGAGATATTCTTTTACACAAATGATTTTATAATTTGGTCTCCAATAGAACATGTTGCCTCTTTATCTATGTGTGCCTTTTCGCTTGATTGATATTTTACTACTAATCCTAATGTAACTTTCCACAACCTTCCTACTCCTCTAGTTGCAATTCAAACAACGTAGCATTTTGTTCTTATTTCTTTTTTTCACCTTCTTCCAAAGATGCAAGCTCTAGTTACTAAATCTATAGGCATACTTTTGGGTGGGGGTAACATTATTTTCCTACGATTCTTGCAAGTTGTTTTTTTAACAAAAAAATACCCCAAACAGAACCTTACACAAAGCTTACAATTCAGATTGTTATGATTAGTCCCATCATGAGTTTGTTGATATTGCCAAAATTTATCCAAATTCTTTAGTCGTTTGGTGGGAGATAAATAAAACCTAGGGCATAAAAATTAAAATGTTTCAGATGTAGGTAATCTATGTAAACGTTTCAGACCATGAAGTTCAAGGATAATTTGCAAATATTTATAAACAAATATGGAATAAACCCTGACCCAGGTGGATATTGGTGGCCACCCACCTATTCCATCTAGACCCACAACACTGTTTCTTTCAATTTCCATAATTATAGCAAAATTTACTATGTTTGGCAGTTTTTTTGGGTCCTAAACTTCCAGATTCGTTTTGAGGCCCTAAACAATGTTCTTTTTTTAAACGCATTATCTCACTACCCATGGGTAGGGAATTTCCTAGAAATTTTTTTGTCCTCAGATAGATATTTCTGACGAGGTATCATGCATTCCAAACGAAGATCATATGGATGAATTGCGACCCTAGGAAGTTGTTGTTCTAACTAATCCCAATGGGGCTTACAAAATTTTGACACTTCATCTCCTAGGGTTAGGTTTTTGGATATTTAGGGTTTTCCCATTATTTCTCAATAATAAAAATGTCTTTGAGCCTCACTGTAACACCGTTTAGAATGCATGTAGTTGTCACATCTCTTCTCAGAGATAAGTTTCCATCGCTCGAGCTAGTATGTTTCCATTCTGCATGTAAACACTTTGATTATTTTTTTATTAATGAATTGAAGTTTAGTTTTCATTGTATCCTTGTGTTTTAGTTTAAGTCTATATTTCATTTCGTTCCTGCATAAATATGGATCAGTGGTATCAAATCGGTCTTTTCTTTCTCTATTTTTCAGTGCATGTCGCCAATGAGGTCAGGGTATAAGGAGTTAGGACTTGAACTGGTTAAACACTAGCAAGTTTGGCCTCATCAAACCTGATGGCCGCCCATGGCGAAGGAAAATAAAGATGAGGTAGTGGACAATCCTTTCAAATATTTCTTGAAGAATCCTTCGAGTGACAAAGGAACAGGATGATGGATAAATTTTCACAGATCCTTCGGTAGGTATAAGTAGGAGGAGCATCTTCATCCAGTAGCCAACTTAGAGGCACCACTCCCTTTAAGGTACAAGTTAACTTTGACATTACTATATTTGAAGGCTAGATAGATGCAAATGTCATAGATAAATGCCTAAATATGTTGGAAGGATATTTTTCAATTCATGGTTTTTCCAATAGGGAAAAGATTACTTTTACACTCCTTAAAGTCGCTCACCATGTCAAGGATTGGTGGGAAACCTACTATTAGAAAAAGGATGAAAACGAACCCTCACTATTTTTAGTTGCACCCACTTGGAATTATTTTTGATGTCATCAAGAAAAATATTACCCTATTGGGAGCTATGAAGATAAGTACATAAAATGGACCACACTACGACAGGGAAGGGACCAAGACATGTCGAATTTCACAAAATTTTTCATACCCTTCGCATGAAGTTGGGTATCAAGGATTTTGAGTGGCATCTAGTACTCAAGTACCGTGGCTATTTGCAAATACATTCAGGATGAGATGGAGTTCCTAGACATCTCCTCGCTTGGCACTGAATACTGATATGTTGTCAAGATCAAGCATAAATTTAAATAAAATAAGAAAGACTTTGGAGCGAATCCAAAGTAGGGAAAAGGCAGCCGAAAACCGCAGTAACAAAGTATAAAGCCAAGGATGGGTGACCCAGGATAACTCATCGAAGTTGCAAGTAAATAATGGCACCATGAAGATGAAGAAGGATAAAGGAAAGTGGTGTGAGTTCCACAAGAGCACCACTCAAAATACAAGTGAGTGTCTCACCAAGAAGTTGTTGGTGGCTGAGATGAAGGTTTTAGAGTCAGATGCATTTTCGGACTTGAGTCAAAACCTAATAAGGGGAATGACAAAGGGAAGTATATTATTGATGCAAATCACTGTGCCACTATTGCCACCACCAAGGTTGAGCCCGAAGATCTAGAGCCTAAGGGGAGTGTCACTTCCACTTGAAAATTTGGGTGAATGGATATTCGATGGAGTTCATTGTCGATAGTGGGATCCAAAGAACATCATCTCATGAAAGGTCATTAAACGGTTGGGCCTATCGAACACACCACACCCACAACCATACACCATTGGGTGGCTCCACCAAGGATGAGGTATTCACATCATCCAATAGTGTTGCCTGCCCTACAATATCAAGCCCTTCATAGATGAGGTATTATGATGTTGCTCCTTTTTAAGTATGCTATGTGTTATTAGGCCAACCATACTTTTGGAAGCGTCATGTTGTGTATGAGTCTAGGTTTCACACTATTATTATTTGTTTAGGAAGTAAACTATACAAGATACTTAAGGTATCCCCAGCTATTGTCATCTCTTTGATCTCTGCTAAGAAATGTGGTAAGATCAACTCCCAGACTAGGAAATTTATTTTTTCTAATTCACTCGCAAAGTAGAAGGAAGATCGTGGCCACATCCATTTCCCCGAGGAAGGGTTCCAACACAAGCAGAAGAAGGTGGATAAGTTTGTGGAAGAATACAAGGACATCTTCTCCTCACCCATGACTCTGCATTGATTATCGAGCTCTAATTAAAATCACTATCAAGAACAAAACTCCAATCCCATAGGTTGATGACCTTCTTGATCAACTCAATGGGGCCAAGTACTTTAGCAAGATCGATTTGAAGTTTGTCTATCACCAGGTTCTAATATAACCCACAAATGTATAGAATATCGCCTTCAAATCCGAGGAGATCTTTTTTGAGTGGTTGGTCATGCCTTTTGGGTTGAGAAATGCCCCTACAAATTTTATGAGGTTGATTGATGACATATTGCATCCCTTCACCAGCAAGAGTTGTAAAGAGTACATGCAACACATTTGACATGTCCTTTAAATCCCGTGACAACACAAACAAATTTCCAACTTGGATAAATGCACCTTTGGCATGAGCTAGGTCCAATATCTGGGTTACATCATTGATTACCAAGGTGTGCACGTGGATCTAGCTAATATCCAAGTCCTTCGGGGTTGGCTAGCCTCGACTGCTTTAACAGAGATTCGCAGCTTTTTGGGCCTTGCCAAATTTTATCATAGGTTTGTGTTGGGATTCTGTTATATCACTTGGATTTTGAGTCAAGTTACTAGGGGCAGACCAAAAGAAAATTTTTCCTAGTCTGAGTCCCAATAGAAAGCGTTTGTTGAGTTGACACACCACCTTTGCTCTGCACCAGTACTCACATTTCCATACCTACAAAAACCATTTGGAATTGAGACACACGCCTCTAACTATGTTTTTGGTGTAATTCTCACCCAGTAAGGGCATTTTATGGCCTATCATAGTGAGACACTTTTTGATACAATTCATAAATACCGCACCTATGATAAAGAGATGTATTCCATTGTGTAGGCTTGCTGACAATGGAAACATTACATTCTGGGGAAGGAGATGATCATCCACACAAAGCACTGACCTCTTCAGGTTATACCGACACAAGGGAAGTTGCAATGATCACCTTCAAAATTGGTCCACATATGTGAAACAATTCCATGTGAACATTAAATAAAAGAAGGGAAACATGAATCATATTTCAGATTTCTTAAGTCGGCCCCCAGTTGCAACACTAACCATTGTTCTCAACTCTTATGGTCACAAGACCTTTGGATGGCCAAAACTATACAAAAATGATCCAGAATTCACCACCACATGCCAGATGCTAGTGTAAGGAAAGCAAGTACCATACTTCCAACTCCATAACACATTATTATGCTACTTGAGCCACCTTTGTGTTCCTTCGAGTGAGCATACCAAGCTGATTTGGGAGGCGCACTATAGTCGAGTCACAGGACACTTTGGTGTGGAGAAAATTGTGGCAATACTGCAGAAGTAATTTTATTGGCCAAAAATCTGATAGCATGTGTTAGGGTCATATGTCTAGGAATATTGTTCATGTTATTCTTTCTATTTATCTAAGGTTAATTTGTAAATATTAGCCATAATGACTTGACTAGTATGGTTTGAAGAGGTTTAGATTTAGATTAAGTGTCATGTGGAGTTGTTTATTTTTATAAAGGTCCAAATGTTTAAAGTCATGAGGTCTCCTTATTAAGGGATAATCATAAGTAAGTTTTGGTCACCATGGAAAGAGTACAAAGATCATATCATA
Organism: Pinus tabuliformis; assembly: GCA_031772625.1. Taxonomy (NCBI): domain Eukaryota; kingdom Viridiplantae; phylum Streptophyta; class Pinopsida; order Pinales; family Pinaceae; genus Pinus; species Pinus tabuliformis. The sequence continues at coordinate 639,166,282 of CM062804.1, forward strand.
AATTCATTGGTTATTATAATTTAATCACCATCGTTGGTCATCATAAGTGGGTCACCTAAAATTTAAAGATTCAGTCTACATCAAAGTAATCACAAGATAGATTAGGGCACAAATTTGGAGGTTTTGGTGAGTCAATTTGAAGGTCATTTCAGTGACAAGTTATGATGTCAGCGGGAAAATAATGGTCAAAAGGAAAGTCCTTTCCTTTCCCTGAGCACTTTGTTTTCAGGATAGTGTTGTGCATTCATGATTTTCATTCCCATGCACGATTATCACCATCATTTCCACTCTAGGCCATTTGACAATATTATTTGAGATTTCCTCCATTCCACATCACTAAGCTTTCCTCCATATCTATTGGAAGTCATTTTTTTTTCATTGTGGTTCGTTGCGAAAGGGAGGCACCAATGCTACGAATCCACACAGCACTGCAATTCTTGCATACCAGTGGTCGACCTTTCTTCACAGGTGCAAATCCAAGTCTAAATTTTTTCCTCGGTCCTTGGATGAATCCTAAAATTACAATTAGGAGCTAGTAAAAACCGTAAAAATCCTACAAAAGAGATAAATTTATTGTCGCTACCTTTATGAAATTGTTGTGTTTCTATATTTTGCGTTGGGTTTTTATCCTAGTCGTTGTGATTCCACACAGTGATTTATTTTTTACATTTTCCACTACCAAACCCGTGTTTATCTCTATGTAGCCTCCACATGCAAAGTATGTCATTTTATTAAAACTAAATTGAAGCTTCTTTCTTTGAGTGTCTATGCTTAAAAGTGTTAAAAGACCCAAATGTTTTGAGCATTGCATTTCTACCTTTTTTCACTGCCGCTGTCTCATTAAGTTTCTTTGTCAAGTGTTATGAAATTGCAAGTATTTTTAGGGGTTTCGTGAGAAAGTCTACATTGTTTAGTATTTTTTGTATTTCTTGTTGTCTCCTAAGTCATCATCATAAGCTTAAAGTATCATAACTACAACATGGTTACACAAAACAAATTAATTATAACTCTAAACTATTTACTGTTGCAAGAATAAAATCATGTCAACTCCAAAAGACAAGAAGAAAAAGGGAGGTGCCATTGTTCGATTTGAGTCACAGTTATCAATGTATACCCAGCCATCAGAGTGGCTTTTGAGCAGATGCGGTGTATGAGGTTTTGTGAAAATATTTAGGGGTATCATTTACAATTGACTAAGGAGTTTGCCAAGGGTTTTGATGGTTTGCAAGCAAATTTAGGGACACTTACTTTTCCAGTCATAACCCAATAAATTGCTGAGGCCATTGAGATCCTTTTGAATAGTGAAGAATGATTTCAAGGTATGGAGTTTGATCTGGTTCATTTCAAATATTTTCTCAAACCAAAACGCAGGAAAGGGTATGGGTCAGATGTTCCAAGAAGTTATCTACAAGACCACCATAGTAAATTGTTGGAGGTGATTCAAAGGTACTTCACATGTGAAGGGAGGTTCAATAAAGCTTATCACTCTCATATTAGGCTCCTAATGCATTTTATAAGTAAAAATCCCTTGAATATTCCTTATTACTTATTTAGGAGTCTTTGTAAGATCGCTGATAGGGTTCAAGACAAAGGGAGTGTTGTTAAACATAGTTTTTTTCATTTCTAATTAATTAAACTACTGGTGATAAAGGAGCTTGAAAAGAAGAAGTAACCATGGTAGGAATTTTTGGTTTCTTCAAGGTGCGTAGCACAATATTCTAACAACCATAAGAACAATAAAGATACCACATCAATTGTAGTCAAAGAGGCCTCACCTACAGTGGCTAGCTCAGACAAAAATCCATTGACTAAGAATAAATTAGTTGATAAAAGGAGTGCCAAGAAGCTTCACTTCTCACATCAGGTAGAAAAAGTGGTCAGGGTACTGAGAGCAAGAGCTTCAGCTAAGATATTGCATGTAGATCCAACACCTACACTTTTTCAAGTCGTTGGGTTAGAAAGAACAGATGGAGAAATAAAAATTGATGGAAGGGATAAAAAAATCAAAGACTTGCAAGATAAATTTGACAAGGCTCATTTAAATATAGCCTATCTGCAACAAGAAAATAGAGTGATGCAGGAGCATTCAACTCAACATCATTATTGTATTCTAGTAGACATAGGGGGTCTTGTGTTTCAAGGAAGTTGGTTTCCTAAGTATTGAATTAATGTAATTATTAAGAGTTTTGAGTGATTTTAATGAGAAAAGCTAGAGTAGAATTTAATTGAATATGGTGAGGTATAATTGTAAATATTCTCGAATGTAGGAGAATATGAGAGACTTAGGATAGTTGAGAGAACTGAGGGAATTGAGAATTGATTGTAAAATCCAGATCAGGAGTTAGTTCATGATTTTGTGGATTTGAAAGAATCCTTAGGGATGAGAAAGATATTCTAGGATTCTGTTGAGAAGCTTATGGATGTAAACCAGGAATTCAATTTAGAATCCCTTTGTATAAATGTAAGCCTAAAAGGCATGATCAAAGGTTAGGGAGGTTAGACAGACAGAGAGAGAGTTAGATATTTAGTTGTGTTTGTAAGCCTACGGGCAGATGATGATTAGAGGCCATTAATTAGAAGATCATGCTGAGGAGAGACAAAGAGTCTCATTATGTAATTGTTTGTTGATATATATATATATATATACAGAGATTGAATTTCCATTTGTATAAGTGTGTTGTTAAGTATCAATGGTGGGTGACGAGTGAGTTAGTGTATTCTGCATAACAGAGTTGTGGTCGGAGTTCGGCAAACACACAGAGAGAAGCATGATGAAGAGGATCTTGATGGATCATTGAATCCATTAGAAGGATCAAAGTCAAGCTCAGGAGGGAGTGCGCAGTGAAACAACCGAAGGACCAAAACCCAAAGAAAACCCAAGAACCACGTTAAACATTGAAGAAATGAAAAAAAACAAAGTAAAGAGGTGGATGAAAGAATGAAGTATCATTGAACAACAACCGATGGATCTAACAGATCAACGAATAGTATCCAATCGCAGAGGAGACGGAGGAATATCGCATCAGTAGATTTATACACAAAAGTGGTATATTTGGTGGAGTAAAAGTGTTAAGTGGTATTTAGAGGACTTCACCCGATCCCACTTAATGGTTGACACGTAGCACTCAGGTGGAGAGAGAAAACCGCTTTTTCATGTGGTTATTCTCCATGCTACTTGTTCTCGAAATCATCGTGGATCGTTGGATCCACGAAGTGTAAATCAATGGCGAAGGATCTATCGAGCAAGTTTGTTGATTGGTTGAATCAACAATCATCGGATCGGGATCCAGATCGATGGTCAAGATTTGATCGGCGATCACATTTCGGAAAAGTCAAATAACAACGAGCAGTGGAATGGTGATGTGCCAATAGTGATATTGCGATATCACCGATAAGCCGATGAAGCCGATCAGAGGAGGAGTAGCGCAGTGGAAGGTTTGAGATGGAGATGGACCCAACAATATTTATATGTGCGGGCATAAGGATTAATAAAGGTTTTGGATTGATTAAGTTCTAATAGTTGAAAGGATTTGAAGGGATAGACTATGGTCGTTTTAATAGAGGTTTCCATGTGAGTTTTAATTAAGGGGGCCTTAACCCATTGTTATTTATAATGAATCTTTGACCAGAAGGTCATGTAAATTCCTGGGGGGGGAATGGTTTATGCATAGGAATATGCATACTATGGGTAAAGCAGGGGTAACCCTACGTCATTTGGTATTAGAGCTGAACAAAGAAATTATGTGTGAAAGTTTCTTTGGAAGAATTTAGAACAGAGATATGTGGAAAGATGTGTATGTAGGCAAGGGAGATCAAATTCTAATCTGACAGCGAAGCAACTAGAGTAGAGCTGAGAGATTGGTAAGAGGAACACTAATATTGATATTTTTGCATTTTGATAGAATGTCCAAATTTTGAGAAAATTAGAGCAAATGGTTTATGGCCAATGAATTTGTATAATTGGAATTGTGAAATGTTTGAAACTGAAATTGGAGAAGAACAGTTAAGTTCTTAGAGGCAGGTGAGTAAGAATTAAGGAGAGATTGCAGGAACATAAAAAAATCCACAACGATGTTTTGAAGAATGGAGATTCACTCGAATGTGAAGGGTGGATGGAGATTGCTTGTGAAATCATGCGGGTATTATTTTATTTAACTCTAATTTGAGTTTTGCTGGATAAATAAATAGATTGAAGATTGATAGTTGCAACTAATGAAGTATCTCAGCAAAAGAAGATCAAGTCTTAAGAAGCAGTAATGGAAGAAAACTCAGCAAAGGAGAAATTGTTGCCAATAGTTAAGCTTTGCCAAGATAAAGCTAGAAGATTGAAAGAAAGAACCAGATTTTAAATCTGATTGACAGTAGTTGAATGTTGAAATTTTGCGCAGTGGAAGCATGAAGATCTGCTGAAACAGATTTGCGGAAATGGTGAGATCCTGAAGATAGGTGAAGGTATGCAAATTTTTCTAATGATTAGCAGATATTGAATGAGTGAAACTTTAGAGCAGGATTATAGTAGTTAAACTGTAAGAGGGATGTTTGTAAGTTATTTAAGTAACAGAGTTTGAAGATACAACTGAATGATAGTGGAAAGGATAGTCCATTCAAAAGTGAAGGTGAATGGGAAGACAAGATCAGGCAAATATCTTAAAGGTGAGGTGATATGTTCTTATTTTAATTTGAATTGAAGATTGGATAGTTGTGGTCTTTATATTGATGCATAGGTAGCAACGAAGGAAGGTGAGAAGATTGCAACAACCTAGAGTGAGGAGTGCTTAATTGGTTCCAAAGGAAAGAACCAGAGAAATGCTAACAGACTGAGCTCAGAGGAGAGAAATCTTGGTGAGGTATTGTGTAGCAGAGAAGACTGTTACTATAGAGGTTGGTTGCAGCTCACAGAAGATCATGAAGGCAGTTCCACAAAGGATGTGGGTAGAATTGCTAAGAGATAAAGGAAGCTGGTAAGAGTTTCTAAGTGAAAGTAGAAATGTGGCGGAACCTTGAGGAATTCCAACAAATTTGGATAAAGAGGATAGTTGTGTTCTTGGAAAGTATAGATGAGTTGAAGCCTAGAAGGAGCAAAGAGAATTGCTCAAAGGAGGTTCCAGAGATAGAGAACCAAATGCTTGCCAAAAGACCAAGTACAGAGGATAGCTTGGAGAGGTAAGTGGTAGCAGGGCAAAATTGCTATTGTAGAGGCTTTAGTGCAGCTAATAGTGAGTGAGTTAGGAACTCATAAAGATAAAGAGGATGATGACTAGTAACAGTGATAACAGAGGTTCTGAAAGAAACCACAGCCAAGGACAGAAGAAAAGAGATGCCAAGGAAAATGGCATACAAAGATAGTTAAGTAAAGAAGAATATAAGAGGGAGAAGACCGAGATAGAAGTTCAGCTTGAAGTATTAATGGAAATGTTGCAAAGAAATGAAACGGACCAGAAATATGGTTATGTCATGAGAAAGAAAGTGAAGTGGCAGAGGCTACAAGAGAAGAGGGAACAACAGGTGAATATGAAGTTAATAAAGGAGCTAAGGGAACTTGAACAGATTATAGATGCCAAATTGAAGACATAGAGGCTCGAAAGAGTTGAGATACAAAAAAAGGGAGATGCTAAAGAAGATGTTGAAGTTTCGATATGTGAACCAGAACGTGGACCATTACTTTTTGAAAGGTCTTGTATTTTTAAAATTAATGACTTGTGTATGATTTCAGGTTTAGAAGAAGATATGCAGTCTTTTAAAACTGTCAAAAACATGAAAGAATACCTTCCAAAAGATGAAAGTTTTGAAGCAGAATATGACAAGGAGACTGGAAAAGAATCAGTTTGCTACGGTGGACAAGTGTTGAAAGACATCATTGAAACAGATGATGAGAAGGAGAGACTAGTTGACATTCTCAAGAGTTCTTTGAGTTTGAATTAGCATACTAATATGTTGACAGAAGAAGAGAGATCAGAGTAGCATACTGAAGTGTTTCCAAAGGAATAAGAGGTACACAGGCCTTATATTTTTTATTATGATGGTTATCTTATAATTGAAGATTTTTTTGCAGAAACTAGAACATATTTGGCACAAGTGGATAGCCAAATGAAAGAAGAAGAGGAAGAATATCTACTGAAGGATGTTAATAAAGATTTAGCATAGGAAGAAGGACCATGTGATGATGGGTCAATAACAAATGAAGAAATGGGAGATTGTGTAAAATTTCCAAAGTTTACTCCAAGTAAAATCATTGAGTTATATAGAGAATTAGACTTTCAAAGGAGGAAGTTAGAATATTAGAGGATAAGTGTTCAGGATAAATTACTGAAGAAGGATGAAAAATAAGTTGTCATAAATAATAATCAAGAAGAATTTGAAACGAGCAGAAAACAAAAGCAGGAAATTATTCTGAAAGACAATATAGTAGCAGCTGAAAATGTAAGAGACAATAGTGAACAAAAGAGTAAGGATAAAAGAGTGGAAGTAGTAATGGAAATTTAATGAATAAGAGTTGAAGAAAATCAGTAGACAGAGGATATATTGGACAGAGAAATTAAACTGATAAGAAGGTTAATGATGAAAGTGTCTTAGAAGAAGACAACAACAATAAAGGAAAGGAGTAACAACAAGAGGAAGACAACATCAGACTATGAAAGTAGGGCAAGTGGAGCATTACAGCATAAGGTATGGAGACCTGGAGAATAATAGTAGACAACAACAGTAATAGAACAATGGACAAGTAAAGACATGTTACAAAATAAAGTCTGGGATCCAGGAGGAATCAATTAACCAGACTTATGACTAGGAGGTCATAAATTTTCTTACTTGGGGAGTTTGATGCATGAGCATTTAGCTCAACATCATTATTGTATTCTGGTAGACATAGGGGGTCTTGTGTTTCAAGGAAGTTGGTTTCCTAAGTATTGAATTAATGTAATTATTAAGAGTTTTGAGTGATTTTAATGAGAAAAGCTAGAATAGAATTTAATTGAATATGGTGAGGCATAATTGTAAATATTCTCGAATGTAGGAGAATATGAGAGACTTAGGATAGTTGAGAGAATAGAGGGAATTGAGAATTGATTGTAAAATCCAAATTAGGATTTAGTTCATGATTTTGTGGATTTGAGAGAATCCTTAGGGATGAGAAAGAGATTTTAGGATTTTGTTGAGAAGCTTATGGATGTAAACCAGGAATTAGTTTTAGAATTCCTTTGTATAAATGTAAGCCTAAAAGGCATGATCAGAGGTTAGGGAGGTTAGACAGAGAGAGAAAGTTAGATATTTAGTTGTGTTTGTAAGCCTACGGGCAGATGATGATCAGAGGCCATTAATTAGAAGATCAGGTCGAGGAGATACAAAGAGTCTCATTATGTAACTGTTTGTTGGTATATATATGTACAAAGATTCAATTTCCATTTGTATAAGTGTGTTGTTAAGTATCAATGGCAGGTGATGAGTGAGTTAGTGTATTTTGCATAACAGAGTTGCAGGTGGAGTTCGGAAAACACACAGAGAGAAGCATGATGAAGAAGATCTTGATGGATCATTGAATCCATTAGAAGGATCAAAGTCACGCTCAGGAGGGAGTGCGCAGTGAAACAACTGAAGGACAAAAACCCGAAGAAAACCCAAGAACCATGGTAAACAGTGAAGAAATGACAAAAAACCAAAGTAAAGAGGCAGACGAAAGAATGAAGTATCGTTGAACAGTAATCATTGGATCTAACAGATCAACGGACATGATCCAATCACAGAGGATACAGAGGAATATCTCATCGGTGAATTTATACACAAAAGTGGTATATCGGGTGGAGCAAAAGTGGTAGGTGGCATTTAGAGGAGTTCACCCTATCCCACTTATTGGTTGTCACGTAGCACTCAGGTGGAGAGAGAAAACTGCTTTTTTTGGGCGGTTATTTTTCGTGCTACTTTTTCACCCAAAATCATCATGGACCATTGGATCCACGAAGTGTAGATCAACGATGGAGGATTTGTCGAGCAAGTTTGTTGATCGGTTGAATCAACAACCATCAGATCGGGATCCAGATTGACGGTCAAGATTTGATCGAAGATCACATTTCGGCAAAGTCAAATAACAATGAGCAGTGGAATGGTGATGTGCCGATAGCGATATTGCGATATCGTCGTTAAGCTAATGAAGCCGATAAGAGATCGGAGATCGGAGGAGGAGTAGCACAACAGAAGGTTTGAGATGGAGATGGACCCGACAATATTTATATGTGCGGGTATAAGGATTAATAAAGGTTTTGGATTGATTAAGTTCCGATAATTGAAAGGATTTGAAGGGATAGACTATGGTTGGATTAATAGAGGTTTCCATGTGAGTTTTAATCAAGGGAGCCTTAACCCATTGTTATTTATAATGAATCTTTGATCGGAAGGTCATGTAAATTCCTGGGGGGAAATGGTTTATGCATACTATGGGTAAAGTAGGGGTAACCTTGTGTCATAGAGAGATAAGGCATAAAGTATCGCAAGAAGTTGTTCAACCTAGTGAAGGAGAACCATCAAAGAAAACATCGGTACAATCTGAAAAAGGAAAAAAAGCAGGTCATTGATGTTGAAGAGATAAAGGAGACAATTGAACAATCAAGAAAACCTAGAACTATGTCTATTGCCAGGGTGAAAATACAAATAGAGGAGAGTATTCATCCATAACAAAGAGTGGCTTTTGATGAGCAGAAAGAGTTTGAAAGTCTATTGGAACAACTTGAAGGAGTTCAATATCAGGTAGATCATCTTGCAGAAAAGGATCGTAGGGATGAATTGAGTTTTTTTAAGCAGGTATAGGTTGTTGAGCTGGTCCTTGATAAGGCCACATATAAATTAAAGTGGACCCTGCCTCTACATAGCAAGGTGAAGAGTGTTGGGTGTGTGTTATATTCTTTCCATTAATAGTCTTGGTATCTCCCCTATTAATTGCGTGGGGCATAGTAGGGGGTTCCAAACCCCCTTGTTGGGGGGTTTTAAGGGGGTGATACCCCCCCTATACAAGGTTTGGGGAAACACTTCAGGAAAAAATTGTAGACCTACCTATGGTTTTGTGCATGGGTTTTTCACATGGTTTTGGGAATGATGCTTTTCTGCCCATGGTGTTTTGTAGATCCGATCAAGGGAACTATAGTTTGTTTTAATCCATGGTTTATGGATTAGGGTTTACGAATGATTTGACATGTATATATATGTATTGTAACATTGAAAGGAACAAAAGGAAAAATCAATCTGGTAATCCTGATTTTGGGACCCAAGGGAAAATCTTTGTGTATATATGTTTTATGTTTTCTCTATTGTTTTTTTAATGTTTTTTTATAATTCGTGTGTAGGTAATTTTTGTACAAGGTCAAAACCTACAAAGAGTTTGTATGTACAAAATTTGGTGTTAAAAAGATGACTCATATTAGTAAAGAAGAATCTCACTGAGGCCAAGCAATCTGGAAGAAAGAGGAAGAGAGGCAAGTTGGACATACTAGTAGAGGGCAGTACAAAGGTAAATATTCATCAAGAGGATCCCACTCAGCTCTAATTTTTTTTCTTTTTTCTAAAGAAATAAGAAATAAATAAGTTTTGGTGGATCCTACAAAAACGTAACAAGGACTTGTTGCACTTTTCATGTAGTCTTTGATGTTGATAAGATAGTGGTGTTTTGAAGTTTTCATTGTCATGGGAGGAGTTATATGAATGTCACAATGCTTATATTGATTCCTCCAACATTTATACCACAATAAAGCCATATATGTTCATAATTTTTAAGGCGTTGTGAAAGGTGACAATTTTTGCTATGGAATTGCTTGATGCACTACAAAACTGGACAATCAACACCATTTCACTTCGTATTTTGAATTTTGGGCTTTTAGAAGTAGTTTGGATCATGTGGATAGGTGGAAAATTGTCTTAGGAGCTGTAGTTAATGTTTATTTGAAGAAAATTCCAAGTGGGTGATGTTTTAGGCATAGATTGGTTATGAGTAAAACCGCTCATATTTTTAAGTATATGCACTAAAATTTTGATGTATCTAGTTATAAGTTTGTTTTTTTCAATAATTTCAACCACCTATAGCGAGAGATCGAACCTCATTATGTATATAGAGATGAAAAACATAGTAAAGTGTTATGTTGGTCAGATTAGAGAGAAATATACTTTTGTGCACTATATTTTATGTAAAATTTCCCCAATGACTGAATGAAGGACAAAAGGTGATTTGAATGGATTCTTGTATCAGATCTTGATGATGTGTGCTTCTTTAGTCGTGTAATTTCATCATATGTGTTTAAATATCTTAAATGTATGCCTTCTTGCTTTGAAAAAACCAGATGTTTAATTCAGAATTCATCTTATTAGTGCTCTGATTTAGTTTTTCCAAGAGATTAATGTTTTTCCTCTTAAAACAACATTTAGAATTCATCTATAGTTGATGCTCCATATTTTGTCTTTCACCTTGCTTACACCCACCCTCCTACAGTGATTTGACTCGATTTCATTACCATGGCTTCCTACCTTGCCCCTGTGGAGATAACCCTTCCTCTCTTCATCATCTCACTAAACAAAAATAGAATTAGCATGACTCCATGCCCAATGGATCTCTCTCTTTTCTCATCAATAGGCCTTTGAAAATGGACCTTTATTTAACATTATACCTAGCCTAATATCAAACCAGTTGAGAAACCTAAGTGAGAGAGCCCTCTCAAGGGCTAGAAGGGCTAGATTCTGGCCTAGAAGTGGTTTATGGTTACCTCTAGAATTTCTCTCGTCAACCTAGGGAAATTTACGGAGTGTTAACAAGATGTTGGAAAATATTTTAGATCTGACACTTCTTATGTCATCACTAAGCTAACCATCAAGAAGAAAGACATGTACACTCCTTTTCCTACTCCCAGCTAACCATGGGAATCCATTTCCATGGACTATATGTCTCGCCTCCTTTCCACCAAGCACGATAATGACTATGTATTTCTGGTTGTGGATAGATTTTCTAAGATGGCTATATTGGTGGTTTGCAAGAACAATATCAAAACAAAGGACACTGCCAACCAGCTCTTCAAATAAGTGTGGGTACATTTTGGGATCTCGTAGATCATTATATCATAGCGGGATAGCAGGTTCCTGAGCACATTCTAGTTGAGCCTCTAGTCATTATTTGACACCAAGCTCACCAAGTTGACTGCATTCTATCCCCATACTTATGTCCAGACAGAGGTCATCAAAATGATGATAATGCACATACTACGCATGTGCAACTCCAACCATCCAGGAACCTAGGATGAGAGCCTTCCTTATATGCAACACAATTATAGCAAAGCTCTCCATTGCTTTACTAGTTGTAGTCCCTTTAAAGTGGGTATGGGATTTTAACCATTGTGTCTGATTGATGTTGTCATGTCTCATGTGACTACATGGGAAGAATCCACACATGTATAGTCTGAGGCTAATGATCAACATCGGGTGTCAGATAAGTTTCAAGTGGGTGACAAAGTTTGGTTGCATTTTCAGAAAGAAAGCATTTTCGGAGCCCATCAAAAGCTTCAACCACTTTGATACGGGCCTTACACCATCACCAAGGCTATGGTAGACAAATATTTCAAGCTCATTTATTCCCTTATTCCTTGGCTTGCACCCAATGTTCAATGTGGATTTCCTATGACCATACTTTCCACCATTGTTGGACAAATTAGATATTATTGAGCAGTTGACACCAACAAAGCTCAACCTATATTGCATGGAACAAGACATGACTGATTAGATCATGGACCCATAGACTAAGAATGCTTTCCAATAGAGGATTTGACTATTATTGATTTGAGGTTTCTGTGATTTGTATTTTGTGTGGTGTCATCTTCCAGAGTCATCGCATTCATATTTTTGGAATCGACATTTTGAACCATCCTCCGTGGTTCATCATCATGATATATCCATGAGTGAATAAGCTAGAACTCAATAGGGTCAATAAATAAAGGTGTGGGTTAGGATGGGATGGGATAAATCGATTGTCATTCATTCCCATCCTAGCCCACACCTGTATTTATTGACCTTATTAAGTTCTGGCTTATTTACTCATGGATCTATCCTGATGATGAACAATAGAGGATGGTTCGAAATGTAGATTCCAAAAATATGAATGCGATGATTCCAGAAGATGACACCACACAAAATGTAAACCATAGAAGCATCAAATCAATAATTTTCACCCTGTATGAGAGGGAGAAATTACAAGAAGTTTGTACATTTTAATGATTTAGATTACTGATTGCAAAGAAGAAGTCAGATCTCACCTTTCCTTGTTGGCTGTCATTCATTCCCATCTTAGCCCACACCTTTATTTATTAACCATATTGAGGTCTGGCTTACTCACTCATGGATCTATCCTGATGATGAACCACAGAGGATGGTTCGAAACTTCGATTCCAAAATTATGAATGCGATGACTCCGAAAGATGACACCACACAAAATCTAAATCGCAGAAGCCTCAAATTAATAATTTTCACCCTGTACGGGTGGGAGAAATTACAAGAAGTTCGTACATTAGAACGATTCAGATCACTGATTGCACAGAAGAAGTCATATCTCACCTTTCCTTGTCGGTTGTCATTCATTCCCATCCTAGCCCACACCTTTATTTATTGACCCTATTGAGTTCCAGCTTATTCACTCATGGATCTATCCCAATGATGAACCACAAAGGATGGTTCGAAACGACGATTACAAAAATATGAATGTGATGACTCCAAAAGATGACACCACACAAAATATAAATCGCAGAAGCCTCAAATCAATAATTTTCACCATGTATGGGAGGGAGAAATTACAAGAAGTTCGTACATTAGAATGATTTAGATCACTGATTGTAAAGAAGAAGTCAGATCTCACCTTTCCTTATCGGCTGTCATTCATTCCCATCCTAGACCACCCCTTTATTTATTGGCCCTATTGAGTTCTGTCTTATTCACTCATGGGTCTATCTTGATGATGAACCATAGAGGATGGTTCGAAACGTCGATTCCAAAAATATGAATGCAATGACTTCGAAAGATGACACCACACAGGATCCAACTATATCGGGTTGTCAAAGTTTGCCAACTCCTGCACCAAGGCAAGTGGCTCACCAGGGACCAAGTTCAACAGAATTTCCCCATCTCATGGAGGTACTCACTGCAATGGGTTCCATTTCTTCCTAAGGGGGGAGGACTAATCTAGGTGGATATTTGTGGCCACTCACCTATTCCAACTATACCCCCAACATTGTTTCTTTCAGTTTCCTTAATTAAATCATAGATTATTATTTTTAGTACTTTTCGGGTCCTAAAATTCTAGAGTTAATTTTGAGGCCCTAAACATCTTTTTTTTTTAAAATGTGCCAAGTCTATAACCCATGGGCAAGGGCTTGTCCATAATTTTTTTTATCCTCGGATAGATATTTCTAATGAGGTATTGTGTATGCCAAATGAAGATCATATGGCTGAGTTATGACCACGAGGAATTGGCGTTCCAACTAATGCCAACAAGGCCTGCAAACTTTTGTTGCTTCATCTCCTAAGGTTAGATTTTTGGATGTATAGAATTTTCCCATTGTTACTCAATAACAAAAGGGCCTTCGAGCTTCATTGTAACATAGTTCAGAAGGCATGTAGCCATCACATCTCTTCTCATAGATAAGCTACCATCACCCGAGCTAGTTTATTTCCATTCTGCATGTAAACAATTTCAAGTATTTTGTTATTAATGAATTGAAGTTTAGTTTACATTGTAGCTATGTGTTTCAATTTAAGTCCATATTTCATTTCGTTCCTGCATAAATGTGGATAAAACCCTATGCAAACATCTAGGACATTAACAAAATTGTCTTATCTTATATTATGCAATGCTATGTAAAATACAAACCATTTCTTGTTGAATATATTTTCAAAAAGGAATAGGAACAAACCTAATCACAACATTGAAAATCATTCATTCAACATGCTAATGTTGGCACTAGAAACTCCATTTCATGTCTAGCAACCATAGGAAGAGAATACCTATCCACTGTGAGTTTTTCTTTGTTGGATAAACATTCTCCATCATGACCTACAACATCACTATTTCATATGGTAACCTCACTATATGTTTCCAGTGGAAACATTGCTAAGGATAGAAAAATATTGGCATAAAGTGTTGAAACGAATATGACTCAACCTCTACAAAAATAACACTAACATTTGAAGAACTTGAACAATATTCAAAAGTATCAACTGAGGTGACACCATGTCTAATTAAAAAGAAAAACATTTGCCTAAGTTTTAACTTTAACCCAATTTATTTATTAAATTTATATTATTCTTGTCAAATCTTCTTTGCATCATAATGGCTCACAAACAATGTATCTTAGAGAACATCTTAAAAATATATCAAGAATAAATCATATATATCTTGGCTAATCTACTCATCCATGAGTTGCATGATCATCATCAAAGCACAAAAAACATTAGCAAACACTAATGCATAACATGGTGGAAATGTTCCAACAACTATGAGACAAAAGCAACAAGGGATTCCCATTGCAACCATGCTTTGTTCCACTAGTGTTGAGTTGAGAATGTCAACACTCTAACAATTGCCTTGTATGTACATGTATGGTATATTTAGTTGCATGTTTAGAGATGTAAATTGGCATGCATTGTTTCAACCATACTTGAAAAGGAAAAATGCATTTAGTTTGGTATTTCCATTGTAATTAAGCTTGGTTTTCTGCTTGTTTCACATCCCTTAAAATGTTACCTGAAAGTATAGAGAGAAAGGGATAAGTGTCTTGAATGAAGTGAGTAGAATCACTTTTTATAATATTGTAACAACTACCAAGTAGTGTGGTTCTTTTCTAAACACTTGAATACCATTGATATAATTATCTCTGCAGGAGTAAACGTGTTGGCTAGGGTTGGCTAGTACTGGCTAGTGTTGGCCTTCTGGGTAAGTCTTGCATTGTTGTTGGTGTAATTTTACTTCATTTTCTACTACACAAGAATTATCTTACGCTATTGTTCTAAGAGCCAGGAAGGCATCTATACTTATGCACGTATTAGAGAGGTTGCATTAGGGAGGCTTGGTCATACTTTCATCTATGTAAGAAAATGTCATTCTTTATAAAGTTTCTTGAAAGCCATGTTTGTAATATTAAATTTTATATTGTATGCTACTTTGCATACCTTTTCTTCAATTTTTTTCAATTAACACTTACAATGGTTTCTATTGCAACAAATTTGTATGCCTAGTGTGGCTGGAATATATATTATTTTGTAATTTATTTTAGTTGATGAAATAACAACTTCCATTACTTCACAGTTAAATTAATTTTCAATTTGAAATCATGTTTAGAAGAATAAGTTGAAGGAAATATTACTAATTAATCCTTCAATAAACTAATATCATGAATATTCTAGGCTCTACAGTAAATTTCTTATTGCAACAAATTGACAAATGCACATATGCAACAATGGTGATGCTGGGAATGGAAGTAGGCTTATCCATTGTAATGAAATCAAGAGGGAATTGGGAAAAGCTATCAATGAGCCCAAGTTTCATTACATCATGCAAAGAAGAACATGCAGTACTTTCATTACCAAAAGGAGGAATAGTGCCAACTAAAGGAGAAGGCTTGTATGAAGTTGGAACCACACTAGTCCCTAGAGAGGGACTTTCAAGCTTGATGACCAAACCGAGTTGGAGAGAAGAAGTTGTAGGAGGTTAGAAGGAATGAGCTATCATGTGTGATGGGGGCTTCATCGAAGTGGAGATATAAGAAAATGGATGAAGAGTAGGATCAAAATTTGTAGAGGGGTTTGGGCCACCAACGAAGATTGAAGATGAACATATGTGATTAGCTATGGCTGAATCATAGTTTCGATACTCTCTAAGCCTACATGTAGAGCCATTGAAAAAACTTCCTTCCTATGACCTTTTATCCATCCTTACTTCTTGATGTGGTAGTTTAAATAGATTATGGCCATAGTCATAATAGTTAGTGTCTAATCCTATGTGTTACATATCATTTTGTCACGTCCGCTCAAAAGACCTGAAAAAAAGATCAATCAATATCCTTGGACACTTTTTCATTCTCCCTTTGAAAATCCATAACCATCACTTCTCCAAAAATTCTATGTTTATGGGTTTATCTACTCAAAAACCATGTTTTTATTCCAACACATCATGATATGCATGTCTACCTGCAGTGGTTACAAGTTTCATAACTAAGCATTTGAGTTGACCAACATAGGTTTATCTACTCCACAGGTGCGATGATTTTATAATTTCAGGAAAATTAAAAAATATTTTTGAATGTTCCTCTTCCAAAAGCTTTTAAGGTGGTTTTAACCATTTACCATTTATAGAGATTTTGAACTCCTATTTGATCCTACTCTAGTATGTTAAATTATGAAATTATGGAAAAATTCTACTTTGAATATATCATTTGATGGAGATGATTATTGTATTTAATTCGTCTTTTCGAGAGGACAAAAATCGAACTAAATATCATCAAATTTGGATAAGGGAAAGTGTACTTATGAAGAAAATCCCACATATGCACATTTGGATATGGTCCTAATGGTAAATTGATCACCCATTGAAGCCTATAAATACAAGTGACCTCAAACTCATTTGATCATCACCAAGCATCTTCTTCTTCTCTTCTTCATTGATTGCTTTGCATAGGTCTGAGATTGGGAAGACAAAAGAAGTTCCCAAAGGTATGAAATTACAAGGTATGAGGCTCGCATATGTTTTTAGGGTTTTGGGTTATAGTCACAAGAAAAATTTGACCATAATTGTTGGCTTACAGCTCAAGGGAGTGATTGGAAACCTCCAGTTGCTTGCACACATCCTCCTCCATGCGACTGAGAAGTTTGACTGAAATTTTATCGTAGATCGTAGTTGACCGCATATAGGAAAAGTTTTCTCTGATATATTATGATGTTGGAAACAGATTTCTGAATGTTATTAGGCTATTTCACTGGATGATATTTTATTGGTCTCATTACACTCTCTACCTAACATTTTATTATAATCTAATAGGGTAACCACCTTCTTAGAAATTTCCCTGGTATTCCACAGGTTGTTGAAGGCTAGAAAATCTTTGCCTCAACATTGTGAAAACCACTTAGTCAGGAACTTAAAGAAACTATGTTTCTGTTGGAATTGGTGGCTCTAACTGGGAATAACGGGACCAATTTCCCTTGAAAGATATATAAATGAATAATGGAATAGAATGAGAATAATGGAGTGATTTCAAACCAAAGATGTTATTAATAAATATACTTATTCTATGTATCTCTCGGGATAATATTCATTTACATGTGATTTGTAAAAGATTTCATAAAGTATACTACAATATAGATCATTAAACACTTTATGAACAGAAAGTGAATAAGATAAACTAATTTAATCAAATTAGTATATTAAAACCAATCACATATAAAATCTCGTTATTTCATATATGATTAAAAAGATACAATCTTACACATCAATAGTGACAATGTCTGACTGTTTGCAAAACATACATATAATGGAACAACTTATAGAAAATTTACTATCTATCTCATTGAAACATAGTAGCAATGTAAAGATAATAGTACTTGATACATCAAGACTTTGATCATGAAAAAGATAGCTTTTGGTTCAACTCTTCTATTAGATAACTTTGGAATAACAATAGTGCAACTTCAAAGTTTTCTATCAAAAATTCAGAACCCCTTCTCTAATGACATGAAGGGGTTTTATAGTCTATTAAGATTAAAAAAATAGTAAAGTAAAAAAAAAAGATCTTGAAACAGTTCCAACAAACTAAGCTAAGATAAAGTAAAGACAAAGATAACATTGTGTTGTATCAATAAGTTCATGACTGTGTTGTAGGCTAATTTTCCATTCGCTTTTTGAGTCCACATATGTTTGTCATTGGTTTTAATTAAAGGGGGTGAATCGGTTGCATGCGCATCTATCCCGTAAAGATTGCATCACTAAGTTTTGGAAGGAGATGAGTTTTCACATTAGAAATACACCTCAGCACAAGCCATTGAGTATGTGGCTTTACCAAGAAATGTCAATGGATTTCAAGATTTACTTTTAATAAACTCTTGATATCTTAAACCTTTTTCTTTGATGTTTATTGCCATGATTTCGTCATAGATTTCACATCCAATAAAGTGTCTTGTGGGCATTCCTCGATTAAATTGGCTTGTAATAGGTTGTCGTTGATATATTTAGTGAGATTAGAAGTAAGGTTTCTAGCTCTGATGATAGCCATTTCTACTTGCTTTATCTTTATGCCCCAGTCACCAAAAACAATATCTTTCTGAGATTATTCAATTTGGGGAATATTAAGTGATCTTCCCTCAGCACTATACTGCCAATCTATATGCTCATAAATCTTTTCATCGACTTCTTCATAAAATTTCCTTAGATCGGACAATTTTTTAACCAAGGAATCACTGGACTTTTACAAATCATTAATCAAAGTTAATTTATGACAAAATACAACATGATGTTTAGCAAGGAGTGTATTCAATTCTCATGCTTCCTTTTTCACTTCATTAATTTCTGAATTCTCTTTCAATTGATTCATCTTTTGTTGCAGATGTTGTATCTATGCATATTTACCTTTGATATCAGATTTATATTGTAGTTTCAAATCATTGAAACTCTTCTGTAATTCAACAAGCTTTACTTGCCATTCCTGTTCTATCACCTGTCTTTCACTTTGGAGGCTTCGTTCTAATTGAACAATCTTTTGATCCTTCTCTTTTATAAGTAGTTGAACTTATGCTTCTTTATCAATAGGTGCACTGGCATAAGAACCTACAAACTGTGAGAGTTTTTTTAATTCTTCATCAAGAGTTGATTGGGATCCTTTCCAGAGTAATTCAAAAGGAATCTAAGAGACTAATGCTTGGGCATGTTCCAACTTTCTTTTCTTTATTTTTTCTGCTCATAAATGCTTTGTGTTTAGGGTTGTAAAACACATCTAAAGGAGGAATTTCTTCAATTTTCTGAACTATCTCTGATGTAGGAAATGTTGGGATACTTTCTATATCTTTAGCAACACTAGTTTTCTCGGGAGCCTCAACAGTGAATGAGGTCGTCCCTTCAGTTTTCGGAATCTGCATTGGTTCTTTGTGGACTAGAGTGTTTAACTCCGATGTCCCTTCAACTGATAAGGCATGATTGAATTCCTTCCAAGCTTCATCCAATTCATTTTCTCCCTGAATTTTATTTGTTTGTTCAACAACTAAATTCATTATCTCTGAGATCTGAGAAACAATTGGATCTTTTGATGAGGAAGTTGATGTCTTTGGAATTTCAATAAATTGCTGAGAATGTATTAACAAGTCTATTGGAAAATGGGATATTCTCTGACTATGGTATTGATTAAACTCAGTCAATTCCTTAGGAGTTAGTCAGTTTTCTGCTAGCTTCTCAATCTTGGAGCACTCTAGAACAATTTCGAACAAGTCATCAAATTTATCAGGCTCAGTTGTGAATTGTCTGAGACTAGCTTGTGTTGTGACATATTTAGCGACTCAATTAGGATCATACAGTCTATTTGGGATGGTTGGGAAATTCAAAGCTTTAATTTGGTCAACTTCAAGAAGAGCATGTTTGAAATTGTCCAATGCATAGATACCACAAGAAAAGGGAAAAGAAGGCCAAATTATTGTCCTAGCATCTTTCAGTACTTTGGTCAAACCATTCCCAACTGTCTGATATGAAATTTCCCTGGCTAATAGCTTATCAAGTACAAAAATAGGTAAAACACGGGGATTGGCATGACTACCAAAAATAAAAATATAAGTGAATGACTCCTCCTTGAACCACCTTTCTATTGACATTAAATTGTCATTAGCTTCTGTAGAGAGTCTAGGTGCTTTGTTGCTGTAAACATCCTGGTGAATTGGGAGGATGATTCCATGACAAATTTTGTAAAAATGAGAATGAAACTTGGATTCCAACAAGATATCATGGTAGATATGAATGGGGGTAGGGTCCTAAATTGTCCATTTCCATCCCATGGATGGAAAATCATATGAAAAAAAAATAACATCCATTACATAGTCACTCATGAAGAAAGGGGGAAGAGCTTTATTAGTGATATTGTTTTTTTTTTTTTCTGTAGCTTAGAATTTGAGCAATTAAAGTATTAGACAATATATTTTCCCAATCCATAATATAACCATCTGAAACAACTTGTATTAACGATACCCATTCTTTTGGGAACTTTTGTGTATTAGTGTTATAGACATTTTTGGGCACTACAACCCCAAGCATGAAATGTCCATAAACCAAGGGCTCCTAAGTCCCTAAGAGTGTTGTTCTATCCCCTAAAGGAACAAGGTCAACAGATTACAGCTTCTCCCAGAAGTTCTCCATGAAAAATTGCTCAGAATTGGTCAAAACAGGATCATTTCAGCTGCTCCACTGGCCAGGTGTATTGCATCTCACCTAAATACACTGTGTGGGTGCGTTTCATTTCAAAAAGCCCTTCTATGGGGTGCGATGGGCGAGAAATGACAAATGGAAGTGTCATTCCACGAGGTGGAGAGGAAATGGAAGCTTCCAGAATCTTCTCCTGTGACACTTGCCTCTCTGAATTCGACCAAGGATGAGTAAGAGATCATTAATCTCCAAGTGGAAACAAGAACTATTAGAGGGAAGACACTAATCAAATCATAAGCTGACTCATCTCCGTTACAGATATCTATATATGGATCCCTCATCCCAGAGATCCAGAGGCTGGAATTTTGCATATTGTAAGGAATTGTTGTTGGTTTCTTGAGACAAACATCAGATTGTTGGGTGATTTAAGCTTTGTTTGAGGTGAAGAGGGGCTTCCTTGCTGAGAGGTTGATGCTGGGTCAGAACTACTGGTTGTAACTCTTCTTGGCTCTTTCTTGTTTATCAATAAAATCTATTCAAGTTTTCCTCCATGCTCTTGTGTCATTGATGCTTGCTACATTTGTATGGTCAATTTACATCTGATCCTAGATTGTTTATGATTATAGATCCATGTCTTTGTATAGTGCTATGCTACTTTGATCTTACAAGTACTTTGTGAAGCTGGGCGTGCAAGGGAGCAGGTAGCTAAAGCCTATCAAGGAAGAGAGGAATCAAATCAGGAGATTAGCGCAAGACAGAGGTTGGTCTTTCTGTTCCTCTCTACCTATAATTCATAAAGGAAAAACGAAAGTAGCTCTTCTCTGTTTGTTTCTAAGGCAGCTGTCACACCTTAGTGGGATAGAGCAGTTCTATATAGACACTTTTCCCTGTAACAAAATGGCGACTCCACTGGGGAAGAATTTGTTTGTTTGTTTATCATTATTTGTTGTCTGTTTCATAAACTTACAAGTAGCATTCGAACTGCATTTTCCATAACAAATGCAAAGTAGATAAATGCTACTTCAATCCATCTACTGGATCTGTTTATGATTTAAACAACTGATTCACAAACTATTTGATTGCCCTTGTGATAGCTCTTAGATCCTCCTTAGATCTACCCCTGATTGTTGCATTACTGATTGCCTTTTGCTCGACCAAAACCCAAGAACTGAACTGCAAACTGTGACCTGGAACCCAAACAGAGTCTCGTTTCTGGCCCAACGCAGGTATTGTTAAGAGAATTTGAACTTCAGCACACTTCCCAAGTGGACAAGGTGCGCTGCATTTCAAATTCTCTGTGTTACAGGTGCGCTGATCAGACTAGGCTCTGTGCAGTTTTGGTTTCTGTGATTCATTCTTTCCAGTTCTATTCCTGAATTTTGCTGCCTGTGATCAGTAAATGTCTGTTTGAAACACCTTTTCCTTGCTTTTATTCCACCTCCTTTGTACAAAATAACTGTAAATGTTTTTGTGTGTTTGTTGAGTCATTTTCAGTTCTCCTTTGCAAAAGTAGCATAATCATACTGTCGTCCTTTGATTTGAAATTGTCGCAAGTGTCGATTTCAATCGTAGGAAAGAGTTTGATTGCTGTTGATGGTAGATTATCCTGTTACTATTGTTCTTGGTCTGAATTTGTAATTTTCTAGTGTCAAGAACAAGTATTCATTTCAAAATCGTAAGGTGTTGTGATCGTCTCCATTTTTGATTTCGAAAAGAAACTCGTTGATATTTGTCGCTTGAAAAGAAATTCATATTTGTGCATCAACTTTCTTTTTAGCATTCATATACTAAGAAAGTCGAAAACAAATACATGCATGTGCATTTGCATATAGATAGTTTGATTGGCTTGATTTAGGGAAGTGCATTTAGAGTGTGCTCTTTGCACTTTGTGAAAAGATTCTGTCTTTCTTTTCCTTAGTAGCTAGGATTTTCATTGCATAAAGAGGATAAAAAGTTTGTTTATCATCTTAGATTGCATTTTAGGAATTACATCTACATCTCGCGGTGAACCTGAAAGGCAAAATTCATAAACAAGATCAACTTAAAATAAATTCAATGAATCTAACAACGCTTTGGAACTTAACGCACAACATTTAGAAGTCTAGGCTAGAGACATATTCCGGTGTCGTAAAGCCTGGTAACTGTTGTTCTCATTGATGGTTGGGTGATTCCTCCACTTTGAGGTGATAAGTGCTAGTACAGACTTGTTCTCCCACGTATTGTTGAGTATATTTTGGGAGACCCCAATAGGCTTAATCCTTTATCCATAGGAAGCTGTGTCTACCGCCCTATCGATCGCAATGCACTGAACACAACATTCGGGAAGATTGACTGCCGTACCGTAAAAAGTATTCTGCAGTTTTGCGATTGGTTTGGTAATCCCTCTACCTAGATTTCCAGAGTAGTCCCTTTCATTCCTTTTCAGACTCCTTAACAGAAAAGGTCCATCTGAGCACTTGTCACTTCAGGCTCATTAAAAATCAAAGGAGACTAGAGTCATCTTTTGTTTTTTCTCGACTCTTAAAAATTGAAAAAACAAGTTGTGTCAAAGCGTCTAAAATTTATTTTAAATGGAATATTCATTACCCTTTCCTACGTTGATCTGGGGTTGAGAAAATGGAATCCACCAACCAAGGAATCCCCCTTGGAGGAAATCCTAGTCCCTTCTCCTCTTGGGGAGATTTTGGTGCACCCCATATGGCCACATTGTCGCTTCCAGGACTGAAAATCGGCTTGCCTGTATGGATCTTCTCAACCTCTGTCATTCAGAACACCGCAATTCCTGAACAATCGAATCAGCAACTAGACGAGTCCAGAATTACCCACCAACCTTCTACTTCCTCTAATTCTTCCTCTCCTCCCTCCTCTTCACTTTATGGGGCTGGTAAAGCCAAAAGTCAAGTACCTGAGAAGAAGAAGGAAAATAAGAAGAAAGAGAAGAAGAAGGAGCCAAAAGTGAATGGGGGCAAACGAGTGTCGTCTAGCGAAAATCCACACACTGCACCGACCAGGCCTAAATCACCACGTGTCATTTGCAAAGGAGACCACTATCATAGAGATTTTCCTTGTATCCCTCGAATCTTAAGGGACTGGTCTCCTCGTATGCACAACTCGGTGTCGTCAACCTCTGATGATCATGTTGAAAACACACCATCAACTAGTGAAAGTGAAGCCCCAGGACAAAAAGGAAAATATAGATTTCCTTGTAAACTGTGCGAAGGCGATCATGCCGTCCACCGTTGTCCCTTCTTAGACGAGGCTAAAAGAGTTTTGGAAGATTGTGCGGTTTCACCGTTACGACTTCCTCCTGGATATAAAAAACTCTTGCCAAGTCCGTCACTAGTTGAAAATCCAGCTGGCCCGCTCAAGTGGTCGGCTGAAGCATCTATCATTGAAGACAAACCATCTGAACCCATACCAGACGAAAGTCAAAAGGTCGAGGCAGCAGTTGACCCGGTCATGCCTTCAGAGGTTCCATCTTCAGATGATACAGTCATCGAAAAGAACAAGGATGAAACCGTCCAAATTCTTTTCATAAGCACAGACTCCAACGAACATGGGGGCAATTTACCCGTTCCTTTACCGCAGGAAGGAAGTTCGTCAGAGTCATACCCGGCCGTCTATTCGGTCCCACCTCCAAGCAACCTAGTTGTCTCCTTCGATTGGAATCAACTAGGCAGACCCCGTTTACCAGCTAGTATACCATTCTGAATCATTGTTCAAATATATAGAATGGTTATGGCCGGTACCATCATAGATGAAGGGGCTTCTGTGAGTATCCTTTCCTCAACTACTTGGAAAGTGCTTGGTTCGCCATCGCTTTTGCCTGAGATGAGAAATCTAATAGGCTTTGATAAAGGAACCAGTCGACCGTTAGGGATCCTTCCCAATGTGCCCATAACATTGAGAGGGAAAACCGTTCACATGAACGTAATGGTAGTTCAAGGACCCCTGGATTACAATCTACTCCTTGGATGAGACTATATTTATTGCATGGGAGCAATTGTCTCCTCACTCTTTAGAGTAATGTGTTTTCCGCGCGAAGGAAGAGTGGTCAAGCTCGTAGACCAGCTTTCATTCCCCGGTTCACACATAGCAAATAGTCATATACCATCCCTAAATGGTCTTTTCACGCAAGAAATGTCACAATCCCCAGTCCGCCCACCCGATGAGCGCGAGTGATTCAGGGGACATGAGTGAAACCCAGGGGGCATGCACCCTGGTCTGCTTCGGTAGGAAAACTTCGGGTATAGGGTAGGTTTCCGCGAGAAAATATGACTATTCTGTACTCCCGTCCGTGATTGGAAGAGGGGGTTATTCTAGAACAATATTCTCTTGTCAAAGTTATGTGAGTGGAGTAGCCTCCTTCACTCACCTTTGTCTATTTCGGTAAACATTGCCGAAGAAGTGTTTTGTTTGCGCTGTGAATAAAACAATCTTTGGGTAACCTGTAAGAGCTAGGCCTCTCTCGGTAAAACAAATGTTTTAACGGAAGAAAGTAGGGGTAACCTTGAAACTCTGTTTTATACCTGGGGGCATGCAAACCTTTTGGAGTGCAAGAAAAGAGCGATCATTTATCTGTTTTTTGGATTGGTTGTTTCCTAACTTGCATAAAGAAAGGATGTGGGGCAAAACTCTAAAAATTGCCATTTTTATGAGACATTCTTATCACACGACTAGATTAATCGAGTAGTTTTAGCACATAGTTCAAGCTCGTTAAAAAATAAACATAAGACATGAGCAAATGTTTCCCCCCGCATTTAAGCTCATTAAAAAATGAACTATTCACCGGTAAATAACCATCGTGAATGTAGTACTTCAGCCATTAAAGCCTTGGTCATGTTTGTACCATCATCTCCACTTTTGCATTGGCCGATCATTCACCTCCATTTGATTGTTTACCCATTTTTAGGAACAGCTGCGAAGAGTGATTTCACTAGCCATCCTTGTAACACTGCCGTGATTGGAAAATTCCAAACCTTACCTGGAATCAGCTGCTATCCTTTTTATCACTCGTTCCTCAAAAGACGAGTCTCCTTTAAGCTCTTTTCAACTGACTCATAAAATATGAAAAGATTGCCGAGCCATTGGCCTCTCCAGCTCGTTAAAGGGATCAGAAGTGCTATCTCTCCTCTAAATTTTAATCTTTTTGGACCTGAGAGATTATTACACAAAAAGATCGAGCGCTTGTTTTGTTCGGCTCGTTAAAAGTATCGAAAATTCATCTCTTTTGTATTGTTTTATACTTTTTCGGACTTAAGGGATTAGATGACGAAAAAGGAATTTTGGAGTTACCTTTGCGTTCCTTTTCAGACTCTCTAAAATTGAAAAGGACCGAGTTATCTTTGTCGTTAAACTCGTTAAAAGTTTAATAGCGACAAACTTGTCTATAGACGAGAACGAGTTTCACTATCGCTAGGCTCGTTAAAACATAGCGATGGGTTTGCCCGAAGGGCAAATTATAGAACAAGAATATGTTATCCTCCTCAAGCTTGACAAAAATAAAGAGGTACTGGTCAGCAATGACTGGGGAAAATTGGGAAGAAAACTTGAAGAAACTTTGTTGGTAGCAAGTCGCTCTTGAACATGACACTTCCACTCCGCGTCCGAGTCAGGTTGGGTTATTTCATTCACCGGTCACATCACCATGGTCCCATCATACCATCCACATTTGGGGTTAATGCTACCAATCCATCACATCAGTGTCGCCGATATGTTCAAGAGAAGTCATTCAGAGAATTCACCTGTGTCTCACCCACTACCATACATTTATACTCCATTCTTTCATGACCGCCACCCTGAACCTTATATCACCAGATCGTTTTCACCTCCATTAAAATCATTTGCTCTGTTCCGTGTCATTGATGTGGGATTGATTAAGGCCCTCCTGTGACAGATCGCTTCTTTTTGACATCAGCTCATTATCCAAGAAGTTGATCTAGGAACACCCCATTCAGTACTTTGAAGCTTGCATGCCTCAATGGCAAGCTTCTCACTTCCGGTGACAGGTTTACATCAATGGCCTTCGACTGAAAGATTTTGTGTGGTGTTCGACGCCAAGTCCTTTATTCACACCACATGAATTGTACTACAGTACCTTGAGGATCATTATCATTATCGGTGATTCCTCTCGCGCCTGTTAACAGCTTACATCATTGGCTGGTAATCAGGCGATGTCTTTCCATGTTCGACTCCAAAACAGCTTTCACATGGATCGACTTGTACTTCGAGTGAAGATTGAACGAGATTGAAGACCCCAGATCTAGTTTCATCCATTCGGGCTGCGGTATATATTCAGGGAAATAAAGACATCAAATGTACATCATTGCTGCACAGATAATCATCCAATCAAAAGGATGATGGCTCTATCAGAATCATCAGTCTACACTCAGACGATTGTCTGTCCTATGTACATGAAAATTAATTTATAGAGCTGATCATGGGAATGCCCGCCTCAGCTAGATCATGAAAATCTTATGAAGATAATGTATTGTATTGTATCTTATTACAGGTCTCCTCCCAACTTGAAAGAACTTCGGATCCTCATAATAAAGCATTTCACCCGACATCAAAAGATTAACGACCTCATGCTTTAGTGGGAAACTATTATAGACATTTTTGGGCATTACAACCCCAAGCATGAAATGTCCATAAACCAAGGGCTCCTAAGTCCCTAAAAGTGTTGTTCTATCCCCTAAAGGAACAAGGTCAACAGATTACAGCTTCTCCCAGAAGTTCTCCATGAAAAACTGCTCAGAATTGGTCAAAACATGATCATTTCAGCTGCTCCACTGGCCAAGTGCGTTGCATCTCACCTAAATACACTGTGTGGGTGTGTTTCATTTCAAAAATCCCTTCTATGGGGTGCAATGGGCTAGAAATGACAAATGGCAGTGTCATTCCGCGAGGTGGAGAGGCAATGGAAGCTTCCAGAATCTTCTCCTGTGACACTTGCCTCTCTGAATTCGACCAAGGATGAGTAAGAGATCATCAATCTCCAAGTGGAAACAAGAACTATCAGAGGGAAGACACTAATCAAATCATAAGATGACTCATCTCCATTACAGATATCTATATATGGATCCCTCATCCCAGAGATCCAGAGGCTGGAATTTTGCATATTGTAAGGAATTGTTGTTGGTTTCTTGAGACAAACATCAGATTGTTGGGTGATCTAAGCTTTGTTTGAGGTGAAGAGGGGCTTCCTTGCTGAGAGGTTGATGCTGGGTCAGAACTACTGGTTGTAACTCTTCTTGGCTCTTTCTTGTTTATCAATAAAAGCTATTCAAGTTTTCCTCCATGCTCTTGTGTCATTGATGCTTGATACATTTGTATGGTCAATTAACATCTGATCCTAGATTGTTTATGATTATAGATCCATGTCTTTGTATAGTGCTATGCTACTATGATCTTACAGGTACTTTGTGAAGCTGTGTGTGCAAGGGAGCAGGTAGCTAAAGCCTATCAAAGAAGAGAGGAATCAAATCAAGAGATTAGCGCAAGATAGAGGTTAGTCTTTCTGTTCCTCGCTACCTATAATTCATAAAGGAAAAATGAAAGTAGCTTTTCTCTGTTTGTTTCTAAGGCAACTGTCACACCTTAGTGGGATAGAGCAGTTCTATATAGACACTTTTCCCTGTAACAATTAGGGTAACCGTATAAATGACATATCATAGCAGCGATACAAAAGAAAGATCCAGTAAGGGAAGCTATTGAATACATACCCCTATCCTTGTGTTTGTGCTTGTTCAAGTCATTTCTCCATTGCTTGATAGGCTCTTCTAGGTTTTGGTTCTCTTGCATAAATTCTAGACAAATTGAGTGTCATACTTCTTCTATGGTGGTGGAAAGTGGTACACTTTCCTCAAATCTTTGACCTTGAATGACCCGATGATTGTGTAATTTGGAGTCATCAAAACTCTATCTGTGATATTAAAATTGTTGATGACCCATCTCACCATATCCATGTAGGGAAACATTTAGGGATGAGCTGCAATTCTATGTAAAATGGAACTAGCCACATCACTCCATCTAGACTCAGAAACCGAAGTCGTACCATCTACGATAGCGCTCAATTTCCCTTGGCTTCTCATATTCGAACAATTTATGTATGATTTCTCAAGAGGAGGATCCTGTGTCTGGTGTGCGTGCAGTGTTTGTGAATAATGGTGACATTTCAGCAATTTTTGCAGGAGGTGAGATTGTCTGTGGTTGAGCTGCATACTTCTTCTTTGCTTTGATAATCCTAGACATCTCCTCTAATTGTTGTTTGTCAGGTTTTACCTATTAAAAAGAGAAACATGGATGAATGGCAAGAATTTGTTAAGGAAAACAGTCTTTAAAATTCGATGCATGATTTAATGAAAGAATCCTACGACATTACATCAAAATCATAACAAATCATTCAGAACCTCGAAACCATAAATCACACAGAGTGGCCATTAATTGTCAAACATTTTTTCATGTGGTTTTGACACATGTAATTATATCGGAGCATCACTATTGGTGAAATCCTTGAGGTGATGCTTCTAAAATTTGTGATATCCTTCGTTACGATCAATCTATTTCTTTATAATGGACTAAAAAATATGAACATAATGTTGATTAGAAACTTTCCTATCGGTGTTTCAGTATCCGGTTACATGGATAAAACTTGTGATATGCGAACTCCGATATCGCAAGGAATGCGATTAATCGGTAATCGGGATGTGAGGAGGGCAAAAGGTAGCCAAGAATTGACTGAAGGAGATATCGTGGATCGCTATTAGCATTTTGTTATGGTGCTCATTTTGAAATCGTCGATGAAGATACACCAATAGCGCTTGTGTGAGATTTTGTGGGACCAACCTTTTATAATATTTCCTAATACTTACTTTATTTACTTGAAAACCTTTTAGGAAATTGTGATGCTAACCAAAGGCTTTTATATGGGGAATATAATTATCAGGGTTTCTTTATTGGAGTTTTAAACTTGAATAGAATCTGATATGATTTCATGTAATATTATTTCCTAAGAAAATATAAAAATGATTTAAATCTAAATAAAAAGGCTAAGCTTTTCTATACATGTTTATTTAAAATTATTTGTTTTATTTTGCTAATGTTTAAAGCTAAAAATATCAAAATTGCCTTATTTTATTAAAACAAAAAGGATCCTTTCCTTCAAATGTTAAAGGGTCCCCATTATTCATTATTCTAAGTCTAATCATAATGGGGGGTTGTTCAGTACTACAACAATTGGTGACACACTGGGAAAAATAGTTATCTCTGTAAAAATAACAAATGATATTTTGATCTTATCAAGAAATTTTTAGAAAGTTAAAAATGATAGAAATTTAGTTTGATAAAGATAACTTTGAATTGAAATAACTCTTTTCATTGTAAACTTCTCAGAACTTGTTATAGATGAAAATATTGATTGTGTAAATCAGTCACTAATAGGTTGTAAAAGTGAAGTAAAAAGTATTTGAAGCTTAGCTTATTGAATAAACTTGTTTGTCACTGGTAGAGCCACTGCTACCAGCAGGCGTCTATAGCCTCGACAAGGTTACCATTTAACAAAAAATGAACCAGTATCCCATCCACTTTATAATAGCATTCTTAGAGGTAATGAATATTTCTTTGATTTTTTTATTTTTATTTTTTTACTTAAAAGCCATTATCCTGGTTTGGTGACCAGATGCTGATAACGTCATTCACAAGTTGTAAAAAAATTGAACAAGTCGGCTCGTGATGAGACCTCTTGTCTTATATTTTTGTAACTACAAGCCATCATCTTGGTTTGGTGGCCAATAGTGACAATGTCAATATCATTAATTTCCCATGATCATGGTAAGTAGGCTCGTGATGAGACCTCTTATCTTTTAAGTTTCATATTTTTGAATTACACTCTAAAATTTAAAATTAATGGATGGGGAGGTAGATTTACTCCTTAAGAGTTTTGGATGACCATTAAAGTAAAAGATGCTATAGCTTCAAGATAATTTCTACTTTGTAAAAATAACTTTTCAAAATTGATTTACAGACAAGTAGATTTTTTAAAGATTTCAAGCTAGGGGATTTCACAATTAAATGGATATAACATTTCAAAGATTTGAAATAGATACAATACTAAATTTCAATCTATTTATTGAATACGTGAAAACTTTAATAATGAAGAGAAACTTCCAAAGTAAACTAAAAAATGTACTACTTAGAATTATTAAAACTAAAAATACTATTTTGTATATATGATTATTTACATATTCTACAAGAGAACAAATGTTCTTTTAAGAAAAATATTTTTTGAAAATAAGTTCATTAATAGGAAGAATATCCATCTTCCCTTGTAAATCTTTCAAGATAAAGGTTGATGGACCTACCTTCTCAAAAATTTGAAATGGACCAAGCCATAGTTTTTAAAATTTACTATGTTTTCCCTTATCCTTATGAGCTTTATCCCACTTCAAAACTAAGTCTCCAATTTCAAAATTTTTATCTTTGAATGAATTTATATCGAATGAAGATTTGACTAACTATTGATGGTGAGCATGGACTTGTTTAGATTTATTTATTTCTTCTTCCAACTTAAGGATTTGGGACATTCTTAATTGTAAATCAGAAGCAGGCTTTTCTTCAATGAATTGTACTAGGGCTAATGAGGGAAGTGCTAGATTAGGAGGTAGGATAGCTTCTTTCCCATACACTAGATGAAAGGGAGAAGTACCTATAGAGGTCTTCTAAGTTATTCTATCATCGCATAAAGAAAATATTAAATTCTTATGCCAATTCTTTTGATTTTGATCAATGGTTCATTTGATAATTTTTATAAGGTTTTTATTAGTAGATTCTGCTAGACCATTTCCCTGAGGGTAATAATTTGCATAATACTTAAGTTTGAATCCTCTTTTTATAGAAAATTCATTCATTGCATTTCCATAAAAACAAGAAGCATTGTCAAAAAAATAGCATGAGGTATACCAAACATGGTAATGATAAATTGAACAATGAATTAAGTAATTCTCTCAGAATTCGCTAGCTTCAGAGGTATTACCTCTACCCATTTTGTAAAGTAATTCTTTTCAGTGAAAATGTAATTATGTTGTTTGGAAGAATGAGGAACGATCTCACCTATTATGTCTAGTCCCCATTACTCAAAAGGTTGTTCAATATTAATTGGATGCAAAGGCATAGATGGTTTCTTTTATCTTCCTAAAGCAGTTTGAAAAACTTTTCATTTCCTCACATAAGTATGTCAAGTGTCTTTGAACAAAGTTGGCCAGTAATATCTAGCATGTAGGATCTTATAAGCAGTGATATCTCCACTATAGTGTCCACTAGCTGGTCCATCATGATGTTCCTGCAAAACCTTTTCCGCTTCAGCTTTTTCCAAACATCTTAATAAAATAGAATCATAATTCTTTCTAAACATGCATAGAAAAGCTTATCCTTTTTCTTTAGTATTAAATTATTTGATATTGATTAGCCTTCAATCTCAAGGCCCTTTTTCTTTTATAATCGAGTTCAGATGGAGCATAGACATTTCTCAAGTAAAATATTAAGTCAGCATATTGAGATTCGATATCAATAGGAAATACCTATGTGATTTGAACATTATTACCTGTATCTTCATTAGTTGATGCATCATTCATTCCTGTAATCAATCTACAAAAACCTTGACCTCTCACATTTTTGGCAGGTTTTATTTCTAGGTCATATTCTTGCAAGGCAGTAACTGAGTTAGCCCTTTTCTCTCCTAATTCCTTTTGACAAAGTAAATTCCTAACCGCTGAGAAAGAGACTATGACTTTAGAATGAATTTTTAAGATAAAAGGTCTAAAATATTTGATTTATTTGTAAACCACGAAGCCTTGTTTTTCTACTTCATAATAATTTAATTCAGTTCCTTGAAAATTTGAACTAAAGAAAGAAATAGGAGCTTCAGTTTTCTGTTCGTTTGGTTGTGTTAAGACTGTTGCATATGATAGTTCAGAGGAAAAAGTATACAAAATGAATTGACCAGAAAAATTAGGAGTTGATAGAGAGGGAGCATCAATAAAAGCTTGTTTGATTACTTTAAATGACTCTCTTTCATTGTTTCCCCATTTGAAAAGTGATTTTTTCTTGATCATAATCTATAAGGGTAGGCTGATTTGAGAGAACTCTAGGACAAATCTCTTGACAAAATTAATTTGGCCAAGAAAATATTACATTTATTTTTTATTATGTGGCAAGGGAATTTCAGATATTGCCTTAATTATTTCTGGATCAATACAAATTCCATCTTTGGATACAATAAAGCCAAGGATTTTTCCTTCACTGAGATCAAAAAATGACTTCTTGGGGTTTAGAGAAATTCCATACCTTTTGCACGTTTCAAAGATTTGTTTTAAGTCATGGAAATGATTATTCCTCTTCTTGGAATATATGGTAATATAATCGAGATATACCACAACATTTTTATTAATCAAACCCTTGAAAGCAATGTCCATTGCTTTTTGGAATCTAGCTCCTGCATTCATCAATCTGAAAGGTATTTTTGTTATGTGTATGTTCCCCATTTTGTTTTGAACGTGCTCTTTAACCTATCCTCTTGAAGAAAAAGGATTTGATTGTAACTTGAGAATCCATATAGAAAATACATTAGGTCATAACCAACAACTGATTGTAGGACTTGTTCCATTGATGGGAGGCAAAAATTATCTTTTTCACATGCCTTATTTAAATTCCTAAAATCAATACAAATGGAAATATCACCATTCTTTTTCCTAACTGGTAAAATATTAGAAACCCATTTGGAATGCCTTACCAGAAAGATAATTTTGGCCTTTAGAAGCTTATTCAACTCAATTTTGATCTGACTTTCCAAATTTGGATGAATATTTTTGAGTTTTTGCTAAATGGGTTTCACATTAGGTATCATTCAAACAGTGTGTTGGATGATAGAAGTATCATAAGTTTTGAGATCTTCATAATTCCAAGAAAAAATGTTATATTTTTTTAACAGATGAATAAATGCATTTCTCTCTTCAGATGAGAGTATAATACCTAAGTTAATATTTTGAGGTTTGATATCAGATCCAAGGTTAACCAGTTCAAATATCAAAGTTGAACTTTGAAGTTTTCAGCTGGTGACCTTTTTAAACCTATATTTTAAATCATAAAGATCCTCAAATTTATATATGGGCTTGGGCAAAGCATTTTCTTCATTTCATTTATTCAATTGTTTATCATACCCATCTTCATCTATGACTTGGTCATAATAAGGTTCTTTAGATGTCAAAAAATCTAGGATATCTTCATCATCATTAAACACTCGCCAATTAGTGATGTTGTCAGGAATGTAAGGGCGAAGAATTAACTCTATAGAAAACTTATGAGGGATAAAATCCTCAGGTGGGATGAGTTTGGATGCAACATTGGCTAAAATATCAGCACTAGCATTCTATAGCCTGGGAATTGGAGAAATATTAATTGAAATGAAATGTGAAGTAATATTTTGAATCAAGGACTGAAAATGTTTGATATTATTAGAAACACAATGAATATTGTTTCTTACTTGTTTTATAACAATTTTTGAATCACCAAACACTTGAAGATATTCGACATCAAGACTTATGGCTTTATGCAATCCATGTGCTAATGCTTCATATTCAGTTGTGTTATTAGTACATTCAAATTCTAATCTACATGCCAGCATAGTTTTTTCACCATTAGGGCTTATCAATATGCATCTAGATCCTGCACCATCATTAGATTTAGAACCGTAAAATAAAGAGTCCAAAATAAAGAATCATGCTTAATTACATATGCATCTACAATATTTATACATTTAGTAAAATATGTTTGTGAATAATTTTCAATTTGAAATGAAACAGAATTAGCTAAGAAAGGAGATCTCTAAGCTGTAAAACTTCTAAAGAAATATTCTGAAGAATATTTTCGAAGGATGTTGTTTGTGAAAACTACAGGCTCATTTTCTTCATCCAGATCAGTAACTGAGTATTTCATGTGCTTTTCTCTATCCACCCAAATTTGATTTGGTTTACCATTGTAAGGAAGCCATATGTGTGACCAATCTGTGGCAAAATAACCATGCAATTTCTCAGACCAATCTCTGCTTAAAATAAGACCATAAAATTTGTGAATATGAGTAAATAATTTGACATACCTTTGAATTTGAAGATAATCTTATTAAAACGGAGTTTAATTCTCCTAATACTTTAACCTTTGTTCTATCTAATTAAACAATTTGGACAACATATTTCTCAGGTGTTATGTTCAGCTTGAGACAAACTAAATAGGGCATGATATTTGATGATGCACCTGAGTCTACCAAACAATTGTGAAAATTTTTAGTAAAAAATTCAAAGGTTAAAATAAAAGTAGGAGTATGGGAATTTGACCTGTCTCCAATCAGAATTGCATCGGAAGCATCGATTTTGTTTTGAGAGTCACTTGGAGGCATACCTTTTCCTTTCAAGGCTTTTGTTGCTAGCAAAGGAGATGTAGGAACAAAATTTAATTATTTAAGCAATAATTTTTGTTGCTTCTTCAACTTACTCATCTCATACATGGAAATGTTATCCTTAACTTTCTTCATGTCTTCCACAATGATATATTCTATACCTTTATCAGAAACAACAAGATTTTTAGATGAAGTAGGGGAATTTGAAGGAGACGGAATGGACTTAGAAGGTTTAGGAGGAGATTTTTCTATTGCACCTTTATCTTTTTTGACAGAATTAGTTTATCTATGTTTTTGATTTGATGGCAATGGATCAATAGATTTTTCTCTCCTAGTTTCTACTGGCAAGACCTCTCCTTTTTCTTCGTTTTCTCATGAGTAAGAATAAAATCCCATAATCCATGAGCTTAAACTAGCTTTTCTTCTTCTTATTCTTCTGTAGATAGGGTTGATTCTTCATTTTCATCTTGATCTGATTTAGCTTCGGATATGATATTGGGTGGTTGAGATGATGAAGGTTGAGCTTTCTTGAAAGGTCTAAAATATCTTTTTGAAGACTCTGATACTTATTTCTTAGTCTCAACCATTTCATTTGACATTTTTTTAAGGACTTTATATAATCCTTCCAAATTGAAAGGGTCCTTAGAAGGTTTCTTTTTGGTTTCTTCTTTAAAAGTTACTTTCTTTGACTTCTTTTCTTCAAGAATAATTTTCTTCTCTAAAGCTATAATTCTCTTTTCGATAGAAAAATCTTCTTTCATAATTTCAGCTAAAGTATCTTTACTAGATCTATCTAGGAATATCACAATATTAGATGGAAGTGCAGAGATATACCATTCTATTTGTACATCTTCACCAAGTTTTGAAGTACTAAGCAATTTGTTGAACCTAGAATTAAAATCTTTAATTTTTTCATTTTTCTTTGCTTTAAGATTGGATAAATCGTTCATTAATGTAGTTGTTGTATGATCATCACCAAACTTTGTCAGAAATTTCTCTTGAAATGTATTCCAGTTAGAAATTGAACTTGCTGGTAAAGAAAAGTACTAGGATCCCGTTGATCGTACAAAAGTATAGGGAAAAATTCTACATACACAATCTTCTTCTTCAACTCCATTAAGGTTAATGGCCAATATGTAATTATGAAAATTTTCTTCCTTTGGAACTCCTTCATTAGGATTAAACTTGGGTAACCATATTTTTGGATGTTTAGGTAAAGGATGAAGGGGTGCTGGCATCTGGACTACACCTGGGTTGGTCCAAGGTCTGTTAGCCATTCTGGGAGCTTGAGTAGAAGAAGTTACAGAAGTATATGTAGAAGAGGTTGAGGATGATTGTGTAGAAGAGGAAGTTGCCCCTATGGTAGTGCTAATTAAAATAGCACTAGTTGATTTAGAATGTGAGGTATGAGTGGAAGGATTAATCGAATGAGAGGACGATGATAATGAAGGATGAAATAAAGGTGTGTGTGGTGGAGAAGATGATAAAATCTCACTAGTAGATGATTGTGATTCAGGTATTTTAGTCTTTCTTCGGTGAGAAGGTAAGGGAAACTCAAATGGAGTAATTCCAAGTTTCTCACTTTGGGATTAAGTAAAAAAATGAGAAGATTGAAGAGATGATGATACACTACGTTCAAATAATTCACATTGTTGTGGCCTCTCTGCTGAAATTGGAATTCCTTCTAATTTCTGAATTAAGGTTTGAACTTCAGGTAACTCCTGGGAAGGAGGTTGATTAGATGACTTAGGCTGTGTGCTAAGAAATCTTGTGGTTGTTTTCACAACTTCCAGTCTGGGAGTAGGAGATTTTGAATGAGATCTGGAAGTTGGAGGGGATTTTGAGGGAGAATGACTCTTTTTATGACCTTTTTATTTAGGATAAAACCTTGTTTCCATTCATAGTCGGGGGCCCTCCTTCTAGCGCCACAAATGTTGAAGGCTGGAAAATATATTGGGAATAATGGGACCCGTTTCCCTTGAAAGATATATAAATGAATAATGGAATAGAATGAGAATAATGGAGTGATTTCAAATCAAAGATGGTATTAATAAATATACTTATTCTATGTATCTCATGGGATAATATTCCTTTACATGTGATTTATAAAAGATTTCATAAAGTATAGTACAATATAGATCATTAAACACTTTATGAAGAGAATGTGAATAAGATAAAATAATTTAATTCAATAGTTTATTAAATTAGTTGATTAAAACCAATCACATATAAGATCTCGTTATTTCATATATGATTAAAAAGATACAATCTTACACATCAATAGTGACAATGTCTGATTGTTTGCAAAAGATACATATAATGGAACAAATTATAGAAAATTTACTATTTATCTCATTGAAACATAGTAGCAATGTAAATATAATAGTACCTGATACATCAAGACTTTTCTCATGAAAAATATAGCTTCTGGTTCAACTCTTCTATTAGATAACTTTGGAATAACAATAACGCAATTTCAAAGTTGTCTATAAAAAATTTAGAACCCCTTCTCTAATGACATGAAGGGGTTTTATAGTCTATTAAGATTACAAAAATAGTAAAGTAAATATAAAGATCTTGAAACAATTCCAACAAACTAAGCTAAGATAAAGTAAAGACAAAGATAGCATTATGTTGTAACAATTGTTCATGACTATGTTGTAGGCTAATTTTCCATTCGATTTCTGAGTCCACATATGTCTATCATTGGCTTTAATCTGGGGGGATGAAGTGGTTGCATGCACATCTATCCCATAACGACAACATCATTGAGTGATGGAAGGATATGAGTTGTCACATTAGAGAGACACCTCAGGACAAGCAAATGAGTATGTGGCTTTAACAAGAAATGACAATGGCTTTCGAGATTTACTTTTGATAAACTGATCCAGAATGAATTTTGTAAGTCAAGTCAGAATCTTACCATATGTTGATGACCAAGATGGTCCTAGGTGGAAAATTTGTTCTCGACTTGTGCAGAGTTTGATTGTCTCAATTGATTGTGAAAACTAGTGCCAGGACGAAGGGTTCGATGCACTGATTCCGGTGATGTCTCTGCATTTCCATTTGGCCTCCCAGTGATGGAGAAAGCATCCGTCAAAGTTGAGGTGTCGTAGAGGGCCTTGTTAGCCATGTGACATTTTTTACTGTAATGGGGCACAAAACATCATCTTCAAAATTATGTAGAAGAAAGGTGGTAAGAATCAAAGGTTGATTTGTATTTGGCACATTTGTAATTGGCACAAATAATAAGGTGCAATACTCACAATGATGTCAAAAACCCCAAGGTGCTAAAACTTAAGATGACATTCATAATAGGTTGCATTTCAAATAGGGCACATATGTTAAACATGGTGGAAAAGACATTATGGTGTAAAAACCTTGGTGGAAATTAGTATGTAATACATTTTAATATGGTGAATTTTCAAAACTATATGCTATAGTTCTCAAATGGTGTTATTACATCGCATTTAAATATGTCACAAAAACAACGACAATTATCAAAGGTTATATATTGCTGCATTAAATTTAGTGCAATCCATATCATTACCAAAGCATATGGCAAAAGGTACAACAGAATCCACATAGCATGGACAGTTGGAATAGATGCTCAAAGGCGTTGGAAGTCAAATCATTCCAACGTAGCATTCCAATGGAACCACCGTGGATTGTGGACGTATTAAAGTCTGATGAATTGCGGAAAGGATGAGCTAAGTCAACAGTAAATTCAAGAATGGATGGAGCCAAGGAGGCTACGACATGTCATGGAATAGAGTAAGCCTGCCACAGGAGGTGGCTACGTCCTCAAACAATGTTCGGTCAGTGCCATGAGGATTTGCGGAATGGATAAACACAGTCCTGGAGACATGGCATGCCAGCGCAAAGAAAATTCGGGTTATGTGGCAACAGAGGCGCAGTAAGGTGGCTTTTTTATCATAGTTGTGGAATGAAACTGGAAGTCAGGCTATGTGGCATGTCATCACAGTTATGGAAGTCTCTGGTTATAAGCGCTGACGGGTAAAGAGTTTGGTTATAAAAATTGGTGTTAAAACCATATATTGCGGAGATATAAATCCCTTGCAGATTTGGTCAGATCCATGGAGACTGTGGACATATTAAGGTCTGTTGCATTGTGAAGATGCAAATTAGTTGCAAGTCCGGTTAGTGCCACGGGGATTTGCTGGAATGGATAAGTGCAGTCCTAAAGACGTGGCATGTTATCAAACTGTTGATGCGACATGTGCGGAAGCCGTCCAGGTTAATTGGCATACCATCAAACCAACAGTCATTGCAATGTTGGTTTTAAAAAACTGTGGATACATCACCATCGGGGAGTGTGGGGCATCTCATGCCATGCATAACAGGCAACAGAACATTTCCAAAGAATCATCGCACAACAGATTCACTATGCCACGAAAACATGCCTAGTCATCACGAGGATGAAGATAAGGTATAAAAAAGAGTTTGAAATTCAACCTTTAATTAAAAGCTCCAATGTAATGTGCATATGGCTACGAAGGTAATGCATGAATGTGCATTAAAAAACCAACAAATGTGCTAATGCACGTGGCTTTAGACAATGAAGTTAATTTGAAAATCAAGGTATTGTTTACAATTCAAATAATTTTGAAGCTAAGTTCAATGCATAAGGTTTATGCGCTATCAAATAGCCAAAGTTGTTATAACAACTTAAAACAATACATAAACATTGAAGGTGTATAAAAGGAGGTTTGTCACACCATTCAAAGGGGGAGAGTTTTCCATCAAGAAGCCATTCTTCCTCAAGCACAAAAGGAAGGAGAAAGTTGTAGCCTTGAGTTAGAAGAGAAGAGAGGCATTTTAGAAGCCCATCAAGTCTCTTCCATTTCCAGAGGTGAAATCCTTCAAGAAGGAGGTTGTGCTTCATTTTTCAAGAAACAATTCAGTGAAAGAAGCTTCGGGGTCAAAGTTTCTACATTTGTCTACAGATGCTCTTTTGAGTGTTTCTTGGCCATCCTTGGGCCTATTTAGGAATGGAGACAGGGGCTGGAAATCTGTTACAGACGTTTTTCTTTCTACAGTGACCATCACTGCCTGCGAGCATAGATCAGCTGGTAAAATAACATGTAAATAAACTCTTGAAGCACTTCCAATAGAAAGGTCACAATTTTTAAGCGGACCCAGAGATGTAGTCTAGGAGGGATGAACTTCATCATCAAATTCTTACTGAGTTTGCATCTTTTAATTCTCTTCTTATGCGTCATTTAATCCTGATGTTTTAAATCATAAATACAACTTAATATTCTGCTTGCATTTCTCATTTATGCAATTCGTGGTTCATTACTAAGTTGCACTAAGTCAATCACTTACTAGTCCCATTTTAGTCTTGAACTTATTGAGTGATCGATCTAACTTCCGCATTTCAGATCCTTTTGCTATCAACGTAGGTTGGCTACTTTTCAGGTGCAAGAATGGAAACGAGTTCCAAGAAACTCAAGCGGGAGAACAATGCTTTGTGGCAGATGGTGAAATATCTGGAGGAAGACAAGAAAAGACTCCAGACAAAGACTAAAGTTTTGAGAAATGATGCTTTTTGGTGGATGGTGAAATCTATGGAGGAAAACAACCAAAGACTCCAAAAAAAGATTGAATTTTTGCAAAAGAGTCGAAGGATAAACAATACATCAGTTCACAGTTGTTAAAATTGGCAACCAGGGAAAAAATTCATGTGGGTCATCTTATTCATGGCTGATAATATTTTTATTAGATTCCTCTCGTCGAGAGGTGTAGGATTGATATAAAGATCATCCGATTCCGATAAGTATTCATGGAGATATGAATTTATTTTGATTATGGAAATATTATCAAGCCGACCTACAACTCATGTAGGCTCAGAAGCCCAACAGTCACATATATTCACCCACCAACGTTGTGTATAAATATAATAGGACTTTTCCTCATTTGGACTCACTCATCTCATCACATCTCTCTCTCTCTCTACTACGCAGAAATGAGTCTCTTCTCTACTGCGCTGAAATGGGTCTCTCTCTCACACATGTGAAGCCGAAAGCTGTTGAATTTGAAGCTGCAACTAAAAAAGTAAAGATTGACTTGCGTGGCCTAGAAGATCTCCTCTTTGGAACTACGCTATAGGTTCATCTGAACCTCCTCTAAAATCTGCAACTTTTGGTGGTGGAATGAAGTCAATCCGATGAACGGTTTGCAAGATATCGACTGCCCTAGTTTGAAGCCGGAAACTGCTGAAACTGAAGTTGCAACTGCAGAAGTAAAGATTGACTTGTGTGGCCTAGAAGATCTCCTCTTTGGAACTGTGGTGTAGGTTCATCTAAACCTCCTCTGAAAGCTGCAACTTTTGGTGGTGGAATGAAGTCAATCCAACGAACGGTTTGCAAGATATCGTCTGCCCTAGTTTGATAATGAAGCTGCTAATGCTGATGCTATTGATCTAGGGTTTGCTACTGCTGATATGAATCAGATTTATTGTACTATTTCTCTCTGCTGAATTATTGAAGATAAAAGAAGATTTGATCAAAGGGTTTCCCCACACATTGTGTGGTTTGTCCCTGGCTAGCCGCCACATCTTGTGTCTCTTGTCTTGGCTTGTTTTCTGTCGATCGTTTAATGTTCTATTTGCACTTTACTTTATGTACGTGTGATTGCTAATATTTGGAATATAATAAGGAAAACAAGTAAACTGTTATAAGCATAGAACATACAATAACTTAACATGGTATCAGAGCTTAGGTGAAGACAAAGCCCGAGCAAGAGCAAGAGCAATCATCGAAGAGAATATTGGCAAAGCTATCCTAAAAGAACTATGGGGTCCTCAACACTCTTTCCTGCTGAAGACAAGCTCCGTGAGAAAGCTGACTATCACAGATGGAAGATGTCTATCGATCTAACCCTTGAGAATCAAGGAGTGTTGGATCACGTGAGAGGCAATATTGTTGAGCCTCCATCAAATGCATCCGCTGCTGCCTGGAACTAATGAAAAAATGGAGAAGTCAAAACAATAGAAGATCATCCGGGACTCTATCGACAAGCACTTGGTGGCCTACATCTCTGAACTGGACACCTCCAAGGAAATCTACGATAGACTGGTGAGTTTATTTAAAGTTAATGATGCAAATCAAGTTTTGTTTCTTAGAAATAAGTAGAGGGAAATCAAGAAGGGTAAAGATGAAAGTATGCAAGTATACTTCTTAAGAATCACCGAGATCAAGAAGGATCTCCTATCTATTGGGGAAACTATTACTGACAGAGAAATGGCACTCACAACTCTTGGAGGATTGCCATTTGAATGGTATGTGTTTAGGACTACTCTTTTGAACTATAATGTAATTCCTGGTTTCGAGGAATTAATGGCTAGATGCATTCAAGAAGAAACAAGGGAAGAAGTGCAAGAAATGCCCATGCCTAAAGGTCCTCCTGCTGTCTTTTCTTCTCATGCAAAGAAAAGAAATAATTCCGGGACTAAATCGAAAGGAAAGGCTGGACCTAAGGCTAGAAGAAAATGACGATGTTACATTTGCGATAAAGCAAGTCACTATGTATGAGATCATGAGCATCATGATGAATGAGATCATGGACATAAAGGGCAACATGAGATCATGGACATATAGGATAGCATGATGGATAAAATCATGGACATGGGCAGCATGATGATAATCATGATTAGAGAAGCATGGTACAGTATGCAGTGGTGAAACTCGAAATCCTTTTGGTGGCAATCAAAGGAATGAAAAATTCAACAGCAAAGGTAAGAGGAGAGCTGGGAATCAAGGAAGAGGACAAGCATTCAAGAAGGCTAGAAATTCTAGGATGTATTAAATGCACCTGACCTCAAAAGGAACCTAGTGTCCATCTTGGCAATGGAAGACAGAGGCTACAAGGTAACCTTCAGCAATGGCAAGGTATGTATATGGAAAAATAATGTTAAAGATGCCTTTACTCTTGGGTTTAGTGTTGATTCATTATATCAGGTCGATGGAAGTCCGCTAGGTGTCATGTCTTGTGACACAACTCTTTAGTCTGAACTTTGGCATCGGAGGTTTTCCCACCTTCATTACAAAGCTCTACCCGATGTAAGACAGATGGTAACAGGGATGCCCGAATTCCAAGTAGAGAAAGAAGGTGTATGTCTGGGATGTGCCAAAGGAAAGCTCAAAAGGGGACCATTCCCCTCAAGCCAAAGCAAGACCTCCGATATATTACAATTGGTTTACTCAGGCATACCTGAGGTTGGAATTAAGAGGGAGACTACTACACCACATACTCTTGAGCAGAATGGTGTGGTGGGAAGGAAGAACCACACGATGATGGAAGCTGTCTGGGCCATGCTACATGATCAAAGACTTCCAAAGTTTCTATGGGCCGAAACTACAATCACCGTCGTATATGTACAAAATCGATGCCCTCATCAAGCATTGGGTTCCTAAACTCCTGAAGAAATGTTCACCACCGGTCAAAGGGAAGTCGTGATTAGTCATGATGTCACCTTTGACAAAGATATGGCTCTCAGCAAGGTGGAAAATCTGCTGACTTTGAGTAGCTCTCAAGAAGCTGACACCAGGGAATCGAAAGAAAAGGATGATGAATCAATGCCTGATGTAGAAGAACCCATGGATTCGATTGATCCTCATCCACATGAGCCTTCCTCTTCTAGGAAGAGGCCTTCATGGCTTAGGGGGATACTTGATGATGTTGAAGGACATGCTGCACCCTGAGGAACCTTCCATTAAAGTAAGAAACTTAACAGGTATCAGGGATACCTGACCATCATGAGCACGATCATACAAAATGAACCTTCATCATTCTCAGATGTCATTAAGCATTAACTATGGAAGGATGCTATGACCATAGAATATGAGTCTATTATGGAGAATGATCTCTGGGAAGTAGTTCCTAGACCCTGGACAAGACAATTGTTACTTCGAAATGGCTTTACAAGATAAAGCATGCAGCAAATGGAAGTATGGAAAAGTATAAGGTTCATTTTGTTGCTCGTGGTTTATCCCAGAAGGGAGGTATAGACTATGATATTTGCACCTGTTGCCAGATATACAACCATCCGCTTGATCATAGCCCTTGT
Source organism: Pinus tabuliformis (assembly GCA_031772625.1). NCBI lineage: Eukaryota > Viridiplantae > Streptophyta > Pinopsida > Pinales > Pinaceae > Pinus > Pinus tabuliformis. The sequence continues at coordinate 639,210,214 of CM062804.1, forward strand.
GGCTTCACAAGGATGGAACCTACATCAGATGGATGTTAAGACCGCGTTCTTGCATGGTTCTATCAAAGAAGAGGTCTATGTGGAGCAACCTGAAGGATTTGAGATTTATGATTGAAAATCTCATGTATGCAGGTTGAAGAAGGCTCTCTATGGGCTGAAGCAAGCACCCCGAGCATGGTATGAGAGGATTGATAGCTACTTGATGAAGCTATGATTCACTAGGAGTGAAGATGATCCTAACCTTTACTTTAAGGTTGAAGATGACAAGCCTCTCATATTGGTGTTGTATGTGGATAAACTCTTTCTAACAGGTGAAAATCCTCTCATTCACAAATGTAAGAGGGAGATGGCTTCTGAATTTGAAATGAAGGACCAAGGACTTGAAGTGTGGCAGAAGCCAAGGGAAATTTTCCTATCTCAAGGAAAATATGTGGTAAATATATTGGAAAGATTCGGTATGATGGATTGCAAGCCTGTGACTACCTCGAGGATCTTAACTTTTAGAAGTTATATGGTAGTGATGTCGGAACAGACTTGGGAAATGCCTCTGAGTTTCAAAAACTCATTTGCATTGATGTTCTTGGTGAACCTCTGTCCGAACATATGTTTTGCAGTTAGCATTGTGAGCTCATATTTGGTTGAGCCTCACTGGATTGATTCCAGGAATCTTCTGAGATGTCTTCAGGACACAATATCTCATGGATTAAGATACACTACCGGAGATGTGAGACTACTTGGATATACTGATGTTGATTGGGCAGGTAGTGTGGTGGACCGTAAGAGCACTTCCGGGTATTGTTTCACCTTGGGACTGCTTCGATATCCTGGATGAGCAGGAAGCAGAATTCGGTGGCTTTGAGCACCGCCGAAGCAGGATATATTGTTGCTAGCATAACCTCATGTGAGACACTTTGGTTGCGAAAGCTCTTTAGTGAGCTGTTTGGATTTACATTGGATACCACTGTGATTCTCTGTAACAACCAGAGGTAGGATTCGATTATTGAGGAATCCTGTATTTGTTAATTACTCCAGTAGATATACATCATCTGGGATATGGTAAGTCGATGAGCAAGGAAGCTCCATCACATTAAGATGATGTACAGGTTGATACACCTTGTCAAAGCCCCGAGGAAAGATCTAATCTGTGATTTTCCCAAACGACTTGGAGTCGGCAAGAAACCCTTGTACGGGTCTTGCATGTTGCATACATTGAGCTCTGGGAGCTCTGAGGGCTTGCGGTTCCTACTGGAGCAACATATGACCACAGTGTGACTCACCCTCCCCTGGTGGTGCACACTGGAACAAGATGATTCTCTCTCTTGTGGGACAAGATGATTCGCTCTCTTGTGGAATAGGATGACTCACTCTCCTGTGTAGCAGGATGATTAGTTCTCCTCTAAGGCCTGGATTGATGTGTTCTCCATGGCAGCCTGGATTGATGTGTTCTCCACGGTGATTGTAGAAGGATTGATGTGTTCTCCTGTGAGGACAGGATTGATTAGTTCTCCTGTCGAGGCATCCTACCCATGCAGTCTGGGACTCATGGGAAGTACCTCTCATCTGATCAATGAGCAGGGAAATGAAGTTAGGGACCATAGTAGTACCGATGGATGCATCATTGTATCTACCGTACTCCCTACACTAGGATGACCTCCATTGATCTGGGATCAATGATATTGGTCTGAGACCAGTGGTAGGAGTTATACCATACTATGACGCTGACTTCGGGTCGGTTGAGACTGGTCTAGGACCAGTGGTACATACTCTGAGACGGACTTCGTATCAGTGCAGTACTGGTCTGGGACCAGTGAGAGTGGTACATACTATGACGCTGACTTCAGGTCGGTTGAGACTGGTCTGGGACCAGTGGTACACTCTCTGAGACTGCGATATTGGTCTGGGACCAGTGGTAGGAGTTGTACCATACTATGATGCTGACTTTGGGTCGGTTGAGACTGGTTTGGGACTAGTGGTACATACTCCGAGACTGACTTCGTGTCAGTGCAGTACTGGTCTGGGACCAGTGAGAGTGGTACATACTATGACGCTGACTTCGGGTCGGTTGAGACTGGTCTGGGACCAGTGGTACACACTCTGAGACTGCGATACTAGTTTGCGACCAGTGGTAGGAGTGGTACTTACTATGAAGCTGACTTAGGGTCGGCTGAGATTGGTCTGGGACCAGTGGTACGCACTCTGAGACTGACTTTGAGTCAGTGGAGGATGATACTGGTCTAGGACCAATGGAGTTTTACTCACTATGACGCTGACTTCAGGTTGGTTGAGACTGGTCAGGGACCAGTGGTACATACTCTGATACTGACTTTGAGTCAGTATGATACATCCTCGATCATTTCTTATTCTTCATAATTCAGACAAAAGAAGAGCAGAACAGAACAATGCAAGAGCAGAGCAGAACAGAGAAAAACAGTACAGATCAGTGCAGGGCAGAACAAGACAAAGCAGAACAGGCAGAATAGAGTAGAGCAGGGCAAGGGTCAGGTTGTACAGGGCAATGCATTTGATGGATGAATAGTAACGACCAATAGACAGATTACAGATGAAGTTCTCCATGGTTGAGAGGGAGTGTTAAAATTGGAAACCAGGGCAAAACTTCATGTGGGTCATCTTATTCATGGCTGATAATATTTTTATTAGATTCCTCTCGTCGAGAGGTGTAGGATTGATATAAAGATCATCCAATTCCGATAAGTATTCATGGAGATATGAATTTATTTTGATTATGGAATTATTATCAAGTCGACCTACAACTCATGTAGGCTCAGAAGCCCAACAGTCGCATCTATTCACCCACCAACTTTGTGCATAAATATAAGAGGACTTTTCCTCATTTGGAATCCCTCATCTCATCACATCTCTCTCTCTCTCTACTACGCAGAAATGAGTCTCTTCTCTACTGCGCTGAATCTCACACATGTGAAGTCGGAAGCTGTTGAATTTGAAGCTACAACTGCAAAATTAAAGATTGACTTGCGTGGCCTAGAAGATATCCTCTTTTGAACTGCACTATAGGTTCATCTGAACCTCCTCTGAATGCCCCAACTTTTGGTGGTGGAATGAAGTCAATCCGATGAACGGTTTGCAAGATATCGACTGCCCTATTTTGAAGCCGGAAACTGCTGAAACTGAAGCTGCAACTGCAGAAGTAAAGATTGACTTGCGTGGCCTAGAATATCTCCTCTTTGGAACTGTGCTATAGGTTCATATGAACCTCCTCTGAAAGCTGCAACTTTTGGTGGTGTAATGAAGTCAATCCGATGAACGGTTTGCAAGATATCGTCTGCCCTAGTTTGATAATGAAGCCGCTAATGCTGATGCTATTGATCTAGGGTTTGCTACTGCTGATATGAATCAGATTTATTGTACTATTTCTCTCTGCTGAATTATTGAAGATAAAAGAAGATTTGATCAAAGGGTTTCCCCACACATTGTGGGGTTTGTCCCTGGCTAGCCGCCACATCTTGTGTCTCTTGTCTTGGCTTGTTTTCTGTCGATCGTTTAATGTTCTATCTGCACTTTACTTTATGTACGTGTGATTGCTAATCTTTGGAATATAATAAGGAAAAGAAGTAAACTGTTATAAGCATAGAACATAGCATAACTTAACAACAATGCATCCACTGAAAGGAAGAATGAGGTCTCCCCTCTTCATCTAGATGATGAAGACAATTCATCATTATCCACGACTCCAAAAACTCAGTCGGTAGAAGAAGCTATTGGAAGTTTTTCCTTACCTTCTAAAGAAACTTCTTATGCAGTAGCCTCACAAAGAAAAGACTTGAAGAAGAACGAGTCTTCAAACAATTAGGAGATTAGAGCATTTGAAAATCATACTTAAAGAATGGGTATGAAGCTAATGCAAAAGATGGGTTACCAGGAAGGACAAGGTCTTGCAAACAAATCCAGGGTAGACTCCAACCGATCTCAGTATGGGAGAGGCCGAAACATGAAGGCATAGGCTTCAACCAATCAATCTGTGACTATTGCATGAAGAGCAGTCACATTGCAAATCAATGTTGGTCCCTACATCCCGACTTGATGCCAAAGAAGTTGAAAGACCGAAAAGTTAAAAAGACATATCACTCAGACAGTGATTTAGAAGGTAAGACCTTAGACCAAATTTTTATGCTAAACGCCATTAAAAGGATTTATCCATGTACCTTTTGTGGCAGTAACACACACTGTGTAGAAGAATGTTGGAAGCAGAAGGCATTCAGCAAAAAGGTGGGTGCTGTAAAGACTAAAACACGTAAAAAATATGCATCATTGCAAGTAAATAAGCATCTTGGGAAGATCTTACATCAGTCAGACAAGGACTCTGCAACATCCAGAAAAAGTACAGGGAATTCCAATAAAAAGGCAGCTAGCACACACTCTAGAGAACGAGTTTGTCGACATTACAAGCTGAAAGGGAATTCTAAGAGAAAATGTTTGATGCTACCCCGAGAGACAACATTAGCATCAACAAAGTAGGAGACATACAAAAAAACCTAGAGTTGAGGAACGTTAACCTCCAGATTGGAACTGGGAAACACATGCCATATGTATAAACTGTGAGTTTGGAAATTGTTGATAGTAGGCCTAGTAAAAGTTTGAACTAGAGTCTAGATGGGTTTTACATTAACTCATGTTTGTAATGAATTTCATGTTTGTAATAAAACTTTTGGAGGTCCAAAAGTTATTTCTGTTGGGAGTTGTGATCTAGAATGGATTTTGTAATTCAAGTCAGAATCTTACCATATGTTGATTCAGACCAAGATGGTCCTACATGGCAAAGTTGTTCTTGATTGTGGAGAGTTTGATTGTCTCAATTGATTGCGAAAAATAGTGCCAGGATGAAGGTTTTGATGTACTAATTCCAATGGTGTCCCCAGATTTCCGTTTGGCCTCCCGGTGATGGAGAAAGCATCTGTCAAAGTTGAGGTGTCGTAGAGGGCCTTGTCATCCATGTGACATTTTGCAGTGCAATGGGGCACAAAACTTCATCTCCAAAATTCTACAGAAGAAAAGTGGTACGAATTAGAGGTTGATTTGTATTTGGCATATTTGTAATTGGCACAAATAATAAGGTGCAATAATGATAATGATGTCAAAAACCCTAAGGTGCTAAAACCTAAGATGACATTCATAATAGGTTTCATTTCAAATAGGGCGCATATGTTAAACATGGTGGCAAATACATTATGGCGTAAAAACCTTGGTGGAAAATAATATGTAATACATTTTAATATGGTGAATTTTCAAAACTATATGCTATAGTTTTCAAATGGTGTTATTACGTCGCATTTAAAATATGTCACAAAAACAATGGCAATTATCAAAGGTTATATATTGCTGCATTAAATTTAGTGCAATCCACGTCATTATCAAAGCATATGGTAGAAGGTATGATGGAATCCACATAGCATGGACAGTTGGAATAGATGCTCAAAGGTGTCGGAAGTCAAAGCATTCCAATGCAACATTCCAATGGAACCACGGGGGATTGTGGACGTATTAAAGTCTGATGAATTGTGGAAAGGATGCGCCGAGTCAGAAGTAAATTTAGGAATGGATGGAGCCAAGGAGGTTACGTCATGTCATGCAGCAGAGTAAGTCTACCACAGGAGGTGGATACGTTCACAAACAATGTCCGATTAGTGCCACGGGGATTTACGGAATGGATAAACACAGTCCCAGAGACATGGAATGCAAGCACAGAGAAAATCTAGGTTATGTGGCAACAGAGGCATAGTAAGGTGGCGTATTAATTGCAGTTGTGGGACCAAAATGGAAGTCAGGCTCTATGGCATGTCATCACAGTTATGGATGTCTTGGGTTACAAGCACCAATGGGTAAAGTGTTTGGTTATAAAAATTGGTGTTAAAACCATATATTACAGAGATACAGATCCGGTCAAAGCCATAGGGATTATGGACGTATTAAGGTCTGCTACATTGCAAAGATGCAAATCAATTGCAAGTTCGGTCAGCGCCACAGGGATTTTTCAGAATGATAAGTGCAGTCCTAAGGACGTGGCATGCTATCGAGCTATCGATGCTGCAGGTGCAGAAACCATCCAGGTTAGTTGGCATACAATCGAACTGACAATCATTGCAATGTTGGTTTCGAAAAACCATGGGTACATCACCGCCGAGGAGTTTGGGGCATCTCATGCCACACATAGTAGGCAATTGAACATTGCCGAAGAATCAGTGCACAACAGATGCGCTATGCCAAGAAAACATGCCCAGTCATGACGAGGATGAAGATAAGGTATAAAAAAGAGTTTGAAAGTCAACCTTTAATTAAAAGCTCCAACGTAATGTGCATATGGTTACGAAGGTAATGCATGAATGTGCATTAAAAAACCTGTTAGTGTCGGTATCTTCATCCCTCCATCAATGATCAAATTCTCTTGTTGCATTGCATGTTAGGTGTCTCATGTGATCATCCACATTCCATTAGGGTCATGGATCATTTGATGGTAGTGGCATATTATAAATTTTCCCTCATGATCTTTACCTTCTGGCCCATTTTCATACATTTAGGTCATTTGCAGTCATTTTTTCCTTTACATTTGCAAAAGTCATTTTTAGGGTTTTAGGTCTCATTGGGTCTAGGGTTTTGTCAATAAGGTCTTGTAAATGATCAATAATGGTGAGCAGGTGCACAAGGAGGTCAAATAAAGTATCAACAACAATAATTTCAATAATCACATGCTTAGTGATTGATTTTTTCCTCAAAACCCTGTTTTGAGGAAAAACTGAGTTTTTTTATGTTTTATGTACAAATTTCATGTAATTTCATTTTTTCTATATGTAATAATTTCAAGAGGCAACCCTGGTCACCTTGCCAAGCCTCCGCACTCCAGTTCCTGCAAAAGAAAAAAAAATTCAAAAAATTTAGTCCATCAAAGGCAAAAAGTAAGACAAACTGCCCAAAAATAGAGTTTTAAAAAGCAAATGAAAGACAAACATTAGCAAAGTGGGTTTTCATGAGTGAAAAATTAAAACCATTGGTATATAAAGCGTTTTCATGCCAAAGAAGCTCATTTGTATGCCAAAGGAGAGGAGAGCAAGCACAAATCGTGTTTTTGAGCCAAGGGAGCGATTTTGCATCTATACAGTCAAAATTTGCAAGTGCGGCGCACCTGGGTCAAGGGGCAGCGCAGCTGGCCCATTCGGCGCACACAGAGCATAGTTTGTATTGAAATTTATAACTGGCATGATGCACCAGAGAGGCACGGTGCACCTATCAGTGTGTGCGGCGCACTAGTCTTCAAGGCTCGAACTTCATATAAATTTTCTTCCAAAGCTCTCAAATCACAAATTCTTCATTCACAAGAAAGTCAACACCTCTATATGGCCAATGTATGAATTTTCATCAGTATTTATGGTGATTCAATAGGGAAAAAATTAAACCCTAGTTCCTTGCACAATTTGTTGAGAAATCTGCCTAGGGTTTGTAAATTACTGTTTTTGCTGTCTAAATCCCACCCCTACCATTTTCACTCCCTCACTACATTTCATTTACCTATTTTCTCCCTCCCTTTTCATTCATACTTACCTATTCCCCATATCCCTAAAAATAATAACCCTAATCCCTAATCCCACTACCCCAAACCCTAATTGATATCCCTAAACCCTAATATCATTTCCCAAACCCTTTCATTTCCACTAACTCTACAAGCAGCATCCCAAAAGCCCTATTCACAGTCCCTTCACACTCCTCATCATCAATCCCTATCTTTTAGTAGAAAATACCTATTGTCACTCTAAAACCTCTTCATACTCATCTAAGAAAACTCAAGCATTGGCAAAAATGGAGTCAGATTCTTCTTATGACAGAAATGAGGAAACAGTCAGTGACTCCTCCAAAGAAATTCATGCACCAAAGAGACCTCACAAGAGTGGAAAACATAACCAGGAGGAACCTACTTCACTTACTGAGTTGTTGCTTGTCCTCTTTCTATGACATGCTTCCAATATCAATCTTGTTATCAATTTTGTGAGATGGTGGCAAGAGTCAATTACCACCATGAGCTTGCCAGACTGTTTGTGCTCCATCTTCACAATGGCCAGGTCAATTTGGGAGGTGTGACATTCACCTTGACACCTGAGACTATAGCTCAAGAAACAGGTATTCCGAATGTAGGTGAGCAGTGGAATAAGGGGCAGCTGGTAGACAGAGATCATTATGAGCCTTATATCAAGGCTGGTTTTCAGAGGCGGTTCAATAGGTTCTTCCCTTTCAGATACCTACAGGACATATATGCTCCCCTTATGAAACTCATAATCAAATATTTCAGCTGTGAGGGCAGATTTTCTCGCTTATACACCTATCATATCAGATTGTTGATGCATTTCACTAGGGTAAGGATGATGAACCTTCCTTATTTCAGTTGCCAGAATATTGAGAAAATGACCACACTAGTGCAAAGGAAGCCTCCTCATCAGCAATATAACACCATCTATCACTTTGCATTGATCAAGATTATGGTTTTGCATCAGCTTGGTTTACTGAATGTTTCATGGGAGGATTTCATTTCACATGAGGTATTTACAGGTCCTTGAGTGCCCCCATCAGTTTTTCATGAGGTAGGAGAGCCTTCAAATCAGCAAGAGGTGCATGAGACTCAAACCACTAGTGTGCCAATGTTTGTCACTTACCAAAAGGGCACCAGGAGATTGTTTGCAGCAGCAAAACGAGTATTATCTCCACCCGAGGTGGAAGGGGTCTCGTTTCCTCCAAAACCAGAGTAGGTATAGGACAAGGATAAGGATCCATTACATGATAAAGGGCCTTCAGGAGGTCAAGAGGTAGATTTCTTTCTCATTCAGGATGAGGACACTGATTTGAGCTCAAAGCTCAAGGAGATCATTCGGGAGAAGCAAGATGATATTCCTGACTTGTCTCTCAACCTGGAAAGAGCCAAGTGGATAATAAACTATCTAGAGTAGAGGAACAAATAGTTAGAGGATTAGTAAACCGTCATGAAGCTCCAAAACATAAGGGCAAACTGGCATGTTGCCCAGAGGAAGAAAGCCAAGTTGACACCACTTGAACAAGAAATTGAAGTTGATTGTGAATCTTGGCTTGAGAGGATAAGCATGCATTTGGAAAAGATGTTGGAGAAGGCCAAAAAAGAGAAAAATATGTTGAGGCACATGGCCTACCACTACTTGGCAAGAAACAAAGCTTGAAAAGCAAGAATTAGGACTTTGAAGGCCAAGTTCAAGAAAGCATTGAGGAAGAGAAAAGAGCAAGACAAAATTCAGATCTTGGCTGAGGCTTACTTAGCCCAACACAACACTTGATGCAGGACATTCAGCCCAAATTTCAAGAAATTTGGGATACTTTTTGCAAACTTTGAATTTTTGGACCAAAAAACAGGTTTTTCTGCCTGGTGTGCCGCGCTGCCTAGTGCACGCTTTTTCTAGGGACCTCCTTTGGAGGAAAACTCAGCATTTTTTGATTCCTCAGGCAAAAATATGAATGTTCACACATGGCCAAGAAATTTTGTCAAGTTTTGAGCTTCCAAAAGGGTCAAAAACACCTAAAAAATGCCCTTTCTGCCCCTTTTTGGCCACACAGGAAGCAGTGTTGGGAGAACTCATTTTTGGAGGGGAAAATGGACACCAATTAAAAAATTCTACTTGTTCTGGAAGGTAGACAGATAGACCTTTCCAACAAGCCCACTTGGAGAAAATTTGGTGCACAGGAAGGCCTCCAAAATCAGCTGCAAAGTAGCGTGGCGCACAAGGACAGGAGCGCGATGCACAGGATGAAAATTTGTCATTTTTGCCAAAAAAACTCTGTTTTTCGCCTAGTTTTTTCTCAGTTTGACTTTTCTCTCTCTAATAGTCAAACTCATGATGTAATTTGATGTAACTTGATGGATTTTGATGTAAATATGCTAAATTTTCACTCATAGAGGTAGATACATCATGAAAAGGTAGTTTGCAACTGAATGAATCAGTTTCCTAGGTTTTAGAGGCAAGTTGTTCCATTGCCTATTTTTCAGTTCTTAGTTTAGATCTTGTTGAAATAGCTCCTAAACTCATGAATTCAACCCCTAAAGCCTAGCATGAGTTTTTTTTGCCTATATCTAGTAGTTTTTTAGTCATTGGAAAAGGTTGGACTCTTGTGAATGCTTTGAGCATTATTGTACATTCATATCTGCAGTTTGGCAAAGGAATAGACCAGGGTTTGCAGCACTTTATGGGATTCTTGTGGAAACTTGATTTGGTATTGTTTTTCCTTCTATAATTGCAAGTTTACATGTGTTTATGTATACCATCATCTCTCTTTTTTCATCTTAACTAAATGAAACAAGGATAAAGGTAGAATTCATTGATGTTGCAGTGCTCTACCTAGGGTTTTGTTTAGTTATTTATGTTTTCACCTATTTGAATAGGATCCTTGAGACTTTCATGCCTTTTCCAACTCCTCACTAGTCTAAAAGCTCTCCATCTCACTCAATTTGAAGTACTAAACCATTTTCCTACCTCGCCCCATAGAGATCTCTGCAAGGCTGTGTCCATTCCCCGGACCCAAAACTGCCTTTCACATTTGAGCCAACAAACCAAAATTAAATTCAATCAAACTCCTCAGAGCACATACCTAGCCTAAAATCAGTCTTTACATTAGTCATCTCAAGCTCTATTGACCATATTTTCTTGAGATTGACAAGGAGAGAGCCCTCTCCCAACCTGGTAGGGCTAGCTACCAGGTTAAGCGTGGTTTGATGTTACCCTAGATCCTACCTTTCTCAGCCTGAGGTAGATTTAGGCCCTAACATATTGGTGACCATACAGGGGAAGTAAGTTTATTATCATTGTTTTACTTTATAGACTAAAAACGGAGCCTGAAGTTAGCTAGGTAGCCTTCGAAACACTCTTGCTTTTCATTAGCGAAAGTAGATGAATGCTACTTTAGTCAATCTCCAGTCTAGTTTATAAACTGAACATTTGATCTAAACGATTACCCTAATATACTTAAGCAATTCTAGACTTTGGATGATGAGTTTAGAATTTGATAGGTTAAACAAGTTGATAATGTCCATTTGATTTTTGGGAGTAATTCAAAACACTGGCTTCCAGATGATACACCAGGGCCAATCTTGATGTTGATCCTCCTGTGTATGAAAACCCAAATCTCATCCCAAGAATTCTCTGACAAGAAAGTTCTGTGATTCCTGTTTTCAAATCTCGTTCATGTCCCATTGTTTTTGAATATCTTGAAGATCTTGAGTTTGATGAACGTTTTGATATGTCGTTGGTTGAGACTAAATCTGAAAGTGTTGTTGGTTCTACTGTCCCGAATCCGGAGTTTGTTAAAGATATTGAAACTAAAAGGGAAAATAGATCAATTGATAGTTACATCTTGAAAATTCAAATTTCCATTATGGCTTCAAACATTCTCGATTTCTTAGAATCCGCATCTACAACTCTTGGTTCATACGCTATTGCATCTCATTTAGAAATTCCTACTGAACCTCCTTTCATTCCCACCATTACTATGCAGCCCATTATATCAGATCAGAGACCTCATGTCTCATCTCCTCCATCAACCCCATCAACACCTCAAACATCTCGTATTTCCTCGCCTCCTTCGACACCTCATACGCCAATTACATCGTCATCTGCTATCATTGTTCCGACTCCTCCTATATCCCCAAAGCCAATTGTAAATCCACCTAGAGCAATGGCTGCCCGATATGCACCCCTTGTGTTGCCTCAAAATTTGGATGCCATGCCTGCTGACTGCCAAAGCAAAATCCCATTGTTTGATGACACTCCCCAAAGTATCATAGCACAGTAGCATGTGGATAGGGTGATTGATTTCTTTGACCTTCATGAGATTGATGCCGAAAATGTGACTATGAGACTATTTGTGCAAACTTTTGGAGGTGAAGTGCGGAAGTGGTTCAGAGCTTTACCGTCTGCAAGTATCACCACATTTGTTGCTCTTCAGATCAATTCTTGGATCGATGGGAGGTAAAGAAAAACCCTCTTCAAATTCTTTCTAAATATGAGAACATCAAGAGGAATGTTGGTGAGAGTGTCCAAGATTATTGTGTCAGATTCAATACTGTTTACAATGCAATTCCTGTTGATATAAAGCCACCTATGGGCTTGGATTTGATTAAATTTCCTGATGGCTTCGATCTCGACATGGCATATCAATTGAGACAAAGAGATCTAGCCACATTAGAGGACATACAGAAAATTGCAGTCAGCGTTGAGGCAAATCTGCTTGCCAAGAGAGCTAGAGCAAAGGTTGAAAAGAAGGTGACCATAAAAGAGGAAGCTTCTTCCTCTGATCATTTGCTTCGCAAGATTGAGAAGATGTTTGATAGGCTTACAATTGCTGATAAGCCTGAAGCACAAGTCAGAAATCCAAACTTTCGTGGTCAGCAACAACCACAATTCAGGATCAAGCAACGAGAACAAAGAGCACAAGAACAAGTGGCACAACATCAAGTAAAGACACCCCTACAACAGAATTCTGTGCATGGTCCGAAGTCAGATGATGATGAGAACATAATTGGTGAGGAGAATCATTTCTTTACACCTGATGATCTACCCATTTATATCACTGAATATGAAGAGTATTTAGAAAACCCAGTTGTATAAAAAGATGAAGATTTCATCTTGGCAAATGAAACAATTATTGAAGAAGAGTCTGATGAATATCAGAGGGGATACATGAATGCTTTGACAGCCTAACAGTGACAATATTCACTCAGGAGTAGAGAAGTTCCCATCAATCCAATTCAGAAGAGGAAGGAAGTGTCACCGCCAAAGAACGATTCTCCAATAGCGCAGAGAAAGGGAAAGGAGGCAGCTGATCCTACCACCAGCAAAACACAATCAACAAATGAAAGATCCAATCAGCCAATTGTATCAAAGGAGAAGATTGAAAATAAGGATGCTCCAGTCAAATAGGTAGAGAAAACATCAGCCTTTAGCTTAGAAAATGAAATTGCTAAGTTAAAAGTGTCAATTCCTTTGACTGAATTAATGAAGAACAACAGCTATAAAGGTCATGTGTCGAAGATTTTGAATTTGGATCCATTATCTGATATGGTGTATGTGGAGGATGACCAACCCGAACTTATATTTGGGCTAGCATTAGAAGGTCAGTCTGAGGATAGTGATGTAGCTCCTTTTTACATCGGCCTTAGATTGCATGATTATGTATTGCACAATGCCATGTTTGATTCAGGAGCCTCGCATAATCTCATGCCTAAAGCAATCATGGAAAAATTGGGTTTAGATATCACTCGCAAGTACCATGATCTATATTCCTTTGATTCTAGTAGGGTTAGGTGCATTGGGCTTATTAAAGATTTGGTTGTCACTTTAGATCATATTCCAGCGAAGAATGTTTTGATGGATGTGGTTGTGGCAGATATTCCTCCTAGATTTGGCATGCTTCTTTCCAGATCTTGGGGAGCAAAACTCAAAGGGACATTGTAGCTTGATTTCTCCTACGCTACTATTCCCGGGTTTGGTTAGTTTAGGAAATTATACCGGGAGAAAAAGATGAAGTACATGATCACTAGCAAGGAGAAACCTCTAAATCATCCAATCAATTATGTACATACTGATTTAGAATCTTTTGTTCTATATTATGATAGTTTTAATGATGTAAATAGTCAAATACTTGAAGTAGAATATATTCAAGAGATCACTGAAAATTTCAGAGTTGTACTAGATCAAGAGAGACAAAAGCTTGATAGTACCGCTTAGCAATCAGCCTTTCGATAGCACCAAAAAATTGATGGACAACAAGCAAAAGAAGAAGAGAAAAAAGAGTTTCAGCACTTGGAGGATGAAGCCGGTTTGTGGAGCATGGATTTTGATGGCACAGTAGGTAGGGAAGGTGTTGGAATTGGCATTTGGATACGCAACCCTGCATTTCTTCCAAACAAAGTGCCAAGTAATGTAAGGGTTTATTCATATAAATTGGCTTTTGATTGTTCAAATAATGAGGCTGAATATGAAGCTTTAATTATTGGTTTGAAAATCCTTAAGAAGTTAAATGCTAATATAATTTCAGTATATGGCGACTCCGAGTTAGTTATCAAGGAAGTGAAAGGTGAATACCAAGCTAAGCATCCTCGCATGTAGGCTTATTGTAATGCGATGTTAGATATTTTGAGATTGTTTCCAGATTACACTTTGACATGTGTCCCTCGTGTACAGAATGTTATTACAGATTCTCTTGCAACAACTGCAAGTAATTTGAAAATTCCGATGATTTCAAACAATAAGTTTGAGATCCATGTGAAACATTGCCCTGCTGTCCCTGATAATCAAAGATATTGGCAGGTGTTTCAAGATGATAAAGAGATCGAAGAATTTCTGTAAAATGAAGGCAAATACAAAGACACTTCTATTGATGGAGAACACGATGATGGTGAAGTGGATATGGAATTAAATCAGATGGAATTTTTGTAGCTCAAGGACAATGTCATTCCTAAAGGTCTAATACCTTTAGAGGAGTTGTTTGATCAAGATGATGTAGCCCAAAAACCGAGCTTGGTACCAACCGAGAAAGGAGTTGAGGATGTAAACATTGGATTAGCAGAAAATCCTAAAATGGTCAAGTTATCAAAGGCCTTGCCTCCACAGGTAAAGGAAAAATACATTAGTTTATTATCTTCATTTACTGATGTATTTGCATGGGACTATTCAGATTTGAAGGCATATGATAAGAGTATAATTCAGCACATCATCCCGATCAAGCCAAATCAAAAGCCATTTTGACAGAAGCTAAGAAGGATAAATCCAAAGCTGCTACCCTTAATAGAGAATGAAGTGAATCGGTTGTACAATGCTAGTATAATCATTCCCATAAGATTTTTAGATTGGATTTCTAATTTGGTGCCTGTGCGCAAGAAAACAGGTGAGATTCGATTATGTATTGATTTCAGAAATTTGAATAAAGTGTCTTTGAAAGATAACTATCCATTTCCCAAGATGGATCACATACTTCAAAGAGTAGTTAGAGCATCCCATATGTCGCTACTCGATGGGTATTCCGGTTATAACCAAATTCTGGTACATGAGGATGACAAAGACAAAACAACGTTCACCACTCCGTGGGGAACTTTCCATTATGCCAAGATGCCATTCAGATTGAAGAAAGCCAGTGCAACCTTTCAGCGGGCTATGGATATCACATTTTCAAATGAGAAAGATGTATTTTTATTTGTTTATCTTGATGATTTGACAGTTTTTTCTAATTCAGAAGAAGAGCACCTTTGTCATTTGAAGATTGCATTTAAGCGGTGTAGAAAGTATGGCATATCTCTCAATCCAAAGAAGAGCTGTTTGCAATGGATGAAGGCAAGTTTCTCGGTCATATCATATCCAAGGAGGGCATCTGCATTGATCCAGCTCGAGTGGAAGCCATTCAAAAGATTGATTTTCCATGAAGTAAAAAGGAGATCCAAACTTTCAATGGTAAGATGAATTTCTTACGTCGTTTTGTGCCAAATCTTGCAGAACATATAAGGGAAATCACAAACATGTCAAAGAAAGATAGTGTAGTGAAGTGGACTGAGGAAGCCATCAAGTCTTTCAATTTGGTGAAGTTAGCCCTTTCTTCAGCTCCAATTTTGATCAACCCGAATTATTCCCAAGATTTTATTTTGTTTTCATTTGCTTCGAATCATACTATGGCATTGAAAGATTTTTGAGTTTATATTCTGCATTCTCACATCCTTGCTTGTGTCCCTACCATTAAAGATGTCTTAGTGAAAATAGACCTGAAAGGGAGACGAGGTAAATGGATCGCAGCTTTGTTAGAATATGATGTGGAGATCAAACCAACAAAGCTCATCAAAGGACAGGGGCTGGCCAAACTGATGGAGGAGTCTAATTTGCATGACTTGGACATAAATCTCATTGTTGCTATGTCCAAAGAAGATGAAGAAAGTTCACTTGTTCAGGTATCTGAAATGTTTCTTCTTTCTCCTTGGTATTCGGATATTGTTTATGTGCTCCAACATCTTTCACTGCCACCTGGAATGGCTAAGAACAAAAGTAGGACCCTGAAATTAAAGGCTACCAAGTTTTGTATAATGAATAATGCACTCTATTGGAAAGATCCCGGTGGTGTCTTGTTGAATTGTTTGGTTGAAGAAGAAGCAAAATAGGTCACAGATGATTTTCACAAAGGATATTGTGGAGGTCATCTATTTTGGAAGACAACAGCCAATAAAATTTTGAGAGCGGGATATTATTGGCCAACCCTTTTTGCTGATGTATACAAAACTGTTACAAGCTACCACGAATGTCAAATTTTTCAAGGTAAGAGAAAATTACAGCCTTTGCCACTCAAACCGGTTGAAGTAAGTGCTCCGTTTCAGCAGTGGGGTTTAGATTTCATTGGTGAGATCCATCCTACTTTAGCACATCATAAGTGGATCCTTACAGCGATAGACTACTTCACTAAATGGATTGAGGCGATTCCTACTCGGCAGACCACTGATTCGGAAATAATTCAGTTTTTTTGTCTTTGAGGTTTCTGCGAGTCTCATGTTTGTGTTTTTCTTCTGGATCGATCGCATTCAATTTCTTTTTAGATTGACATTTCGAACCAACAACGGTGGTTCATCTTCAGGATGTGAAAGAATTAATTGAAAGACTAGTCTTATTTTCCTAATATATATAGAGATGCATTAGATGCTTAGCCAACAGATCTTTTAAATTATTTTAAATTGTTCTTATTTAATTGTATTATTGTATTATTAGTTAATTCTAATTATTTTAATTTTAGTTAATTTATTAATTAAAATTAAAATACATGTCCATGTTTATTTATTATTAACCCTTCAGTTATTATGTTTGATGAATTATTATTTTAATTATTTTAATTCTAATTAATTAATTAATTAAAATTAAAATACATATGTATGGGTTATATTTATATTCATTTCATTATATTCATTTATTTTAATTAATTATTAATTATTAATTTTTTATTAATTTTAAATTGTTATGATTCTACTTTTAATTTGTTTTAGGAGGCGTTGTCCTATTCTAATTGTGTTAATTAACCCTTTAGTCATCTTGTTTGATGAATTATTATTATTGTTTTGTTTTATTGTAATTGCTTTTACTATGTTTATATCTTAATTTTATTACTTTTAATTATATGTTTTGGTTATTTAATAAAGCTTCTTATATATTGTCCTAGGTTGCGGAGTTATTATGGTTATTAAAAATATCTTAACCATAATAACTCCACAACCTAGGACAATCTATAGGAAGCTTTTTAAACAATCAAAACATATAATTAAAAGTAATAAAATTAAGATATAAACATAGTAAAAACAATTACAATAAAACAAAACAATAATAATAATTCATCAAACAGGATGACTAAAGGGTTAATTAACACAATTAGAATAGGACAATGCCTCCTAAAACAAATTAAAAGTAGAATCATAACAATTTAAAATTAATAAACTAAAATTAATAATTAATTAAAATAATAAAATAAATAAATATAATGAAATGAATATAAATATAACCCATACATATGTATTTTAATTTTAATTAATAAATTACTTAAAATACATATACATATTTATTTTAATTAATAAATGAACATGGATATGTATTTTAATTTTAATTAATAAATTAATTAGAATTAAAATAATAATTCATCAAACATAATAACAAAAGGGTTAATTAATAAATAAACATGGACATGTATTTTAATTTTCATTAATAAATTAACTAAAATTAAATTAATTAGAATTAACTAATAATACAATAATACAATTAAATAAGAACAATTAAAAATAATTTAAAAGATCTGTCAGCTAAGCATCTCATGCATCTCTATATATATTAGGCAAATAAGATCAGTCCTTCAATTAATTCTTTCACATCCTGAAGATGGACCACCGTTGCTGGTTCGAAACGTCGATCTAAAAAGATATTGAATGCGATGGATCCGGAAGAAAAACACAAATAATTCAGTTTCTTGAGAACAATATTTTGTCACGTTTTGGTTGTCCTAATAAGTTGATTACAGATAATGCAACATCTTTTAAATCTAAAAAGATGATTGATTTTTGCAATAAATATCAAATTACCTTGGGGCACTCAACTGCATATTATCCACAAGGTAATGGATTGGCGGAATCCTCAAATAAATCATTAGTCAACATTATCAAAACGCTGTTGGAAACAAACAAGAAAAGCTAGCACAAGAAATTGGTCAATGCATTATGGGCGGATAGAGTAAGTCAGAAGAAATCAATAGGAATGTCCCCTTTCGAGATCGTGTATGGTGTGGACACAGTTTTCCCTACATCTCTCGCAGTCCCGGTTATTAAACTTCTATAGGAAGCTGGCAGCGAGGAAGATCATTTGGAGCAAAGAATCAATCAAATGATCCATTGACAGCAGACTAGAGAGGAGGTTTTTAAGAATACCTTCAGGCTGCAAGAGAGAATCAAGAAGATATATGATCGAAAGGCAAAGGCGAACAAGTTTCAAATTGAAGACATAGTGTTGAAATGGGATGCTCGAAACGAAGACAAAGGCAAACACGACAAGTTCGAGAACTTGTGGAAAGGACCTTTCAGAATTGCTGCATACCGGGGTCAAAATGCTTTCTTGCTGAAAGAAATGGATGGAGAAGATTGTCCAGGTGGGCCGATCAATGGTTGGCTGCTGAAACGGTACCATCTTTGAAATATTTTCTACTATCATATGTATCATTGTACATACCATTTTATTTTCTTCATTGCAAGTGTGTATTATTATCATTCATTCAGTTTGAGGCCTGAAGTGAAGGCTATAAAACTGAAGGTTTGATTTCAGTTTTGGTTTGGATTGTTTGAGTCAAGTTTTTAGTTGATTTCATTCTTGAAATTGAGTTAGTTTTGAGTCGGATTTCAGTCCTGAAATTGAGTCAAGATATTGGTTTTGGTTTGTCGAAATTATTGAATCCATAGCCCAATGGAAGAAGACATTGTCTGCTTTCCAGAGTTTTGTAGTTCTTGGCACCTCAAAGGAGCTACCATCCCCATTGGAGCCAATGTTAGTGTTGGTATCTTCATCCCTCCATCAGTGATCAAATTATCTTGTTGCATTGCATGTTAGGTGTCTCATCCGATCATCTGCATTCCATTAGGTTCATGGATCATCTGATGGTAGTGGCATATTATAAATTTTCCCTCATGATCTTTACCTGCTAGCCCATTTTCATACATTTAGGTCATTTGCAGTCATTTTTGCCTTTACATTTGCAAAAGTCATTTTTAGGGTTTTAGGTCTTATTAGATCTAGGGTTTTGTCAATAAGGTCTTGTAAATGCTCAATAATGGTCAGCAGGCACATGAAGTCAAATAAAGTATCAGCAACAATAATTTCAATAATCACATGCTTAGTGATTGATTTTTTCCTCAAAACCCTATTTTGAGGAAAAGCAGGTTTTTTATGTTTTATGTATAAATTTCATGTAATTTCATTTTTTTCTATATGTAATAATTTCAAGAGGCATCCCTGGTCACCTTGCCAAGCCTCTGCACTCCAGTTCCTGCAAAAGAGACAAAATGTTAAAGCATTTAGTCCATCAAAGGTAAAAAGTAAGATAAATTGCCCAAAAATAGAGTTTTAAAAAGCAAATGAAAGACAAACATTAGCAAAGTGGGTTTTCATGAGTGAAAAATTAAAACCATTGGTATATAAAGTGTTTTCATGCCAAAGAAGCTCATTTGTATGCCAAAGGAGAGGAGAGCAAGCACAAATCGTGTTTTTGAGCCAAGGGAGCGATTTTGCATCTATATAGTCAAAATTTGCAAGCGCGGTGCACCTGGGTCAAGGTGCAACACACATGGCCCGCACGGCGCACACAGAGCACAGTTTGTATTGAAATTTATAACTAGCGTGGCGCACCTGTCAGTGTGCGTGGCACACCAGTCTTCAAGGCCCGAACTTCATCAAAATTTTCCTCCAAAGCTCTCAAATCGCAGATTCTTCATTTCACAAGCAAGTCAACACCTCTATATGGCCAATGTATGAGTTTTCATCAGTATTTATGGTGATTCAATAGGGAAAAAATTAAACCCTAGTTCCTTGCACAATTTGTTGAGGAAGCTGCCTAGGGTTTGTAAATTACTATTTTTGCTGTCTAAATCCAACCCCTACCATTTTCACTCCCTCACTACATTTCATTCACCTATTTTCTCCCTCCCTTTTCATTCATACTTACCTATTCCCCACATCCCTAAAACTAATAACCCTAATCCCTAATCCCACTACCCCAAACCCTAATTGATATCCCTAAACCCTAATATCATTTCCCAAACCCTTTCATTTCCACTGACTCTACAAGAAACATCCCAAAACCCCTATTCACAGTCCCTTCACACTCCTTATCATCAATCCCTATCTTTTAGCAGCAAATACCTATTGTCACTCTAAAATCTCTTCATACTCATCTAAGAAAACTCAAGCATTGGCAAACATGGAGTCAGATTCTTCTTATGACAGAAATGAGGAAACAGTCAGTGACTCCTCCAAAGAAATTCGTGCACCAAAGAGACCTCACAAGAGTGGAAAACCTAGGAGGAACCTACTTCACTTACTGAGCTGTTGGCTTGTCCTCTTGCTGTGAGATGCTTTCAATATCAATCTTGTTATCAATTTTGTGAGATGGTGGCAAGAGTCAATTACCACCATGAGCTTGTCAGACTGTTTGTGCTCCATCTTCACAATGGCTAGGTAAATTTGGCAGGTGTGACATTCACCTTGACACATGACTATAGCTCAAGCAACCGGTATTCCGAATATAGGTGAGCAGTGGAATAAGGGGCAGCTGGTAGACAGAGATCATTATGAGCCTTATATCAAGGCTGGTTTTCAGAGGTAGGTCAGTAGGGTCTTCCCTTTCAAATACCTACAAGACACATATGCTCTCCTTATGAAACTCATAATCAAATATTTCAGCTGTGAGGGCATATTTTCTCGCTTATACACCTATCATATCAGATTTTTGATGCATTTCAGTAGGGTGAGGATGATGAACATCCCTTATTTCATTTGTCAGAATATTGAGAAAATGACCACACTGGTGCAAAGGAAGCCTCCTCATTAGTAGTATAACAACATCTATCACTTTGCATTGATCAAGATTGTGGTTTTGCATCAGCTTGGTTTACTAAATGATTCATGGGAGGATTTCATTTCACATGAGGTCTTTACAGGTCCTTAAGTGCCCCCATCAGTTTTTCATGAGGCAGGAGAGCCTTCACATCAGCAAGAGGTGCATGAGACTCAAACCACTAGTGTGCCAGTGTTTGTCACTTACCAAAAGGGCACCAAGAGATTGTTTGCTGAAGCAAAACAAGTATTATGTCCACCCGAGGTGGAAGGGGTCTCGTTTCCTCCAATAGTAGAGCAGGTACATGACAAGGGTAAGCAACCATTACATGATGAAGGGCCTTCAGGAGGTTAAGAGGTAGATTTCTTTCTCATTCAGGATGAGGACACTGATTTGAGCTCAAAGCTCAAGGAGATCATTCGGGAGCAGCAAGATGACATTCATGACTTGTCTCTCAACCTGGAAAGAGCCAAGTGGATAATCAACTATCTGGAGCAGAGGCACAAATAGTTAGAGGATCAGTAAAGCATCATGGAACTCTAAAACATAAGGGTGAACTGGTATGTTGCCAAGAGGAAGAAAGCCAAGTTGACACCACTTGAACAAGAAATTGAAGCTAATCGTGAGTCTTGGGTTGAGAGGACAAACATGCACTTGGAAAAGATGCTGGAGAATGCCAAAAAAGAGAAAAAGATGTTGAAGCACATGGCCTACCACTACTTGGCAAGAAATAAATCTTGCAAAGTGAGAATTAGGAGTTTGAAGGCCAAGTTGAGGAAAGCATTGAGGAAGAGAAAAGAGAAAGACAAACTCTAGATCTTGGCTGAGGCTTCCTTAGCCCAATACAGCACTTGATGTAGGGCACTCAGCCCAAATTTCAAGAAATTTGGGATACTTTTTTCAAACTTTGAATTTTTGGACTAAAAAACAGGTTTTTGTGCCTGGTGTGCCGCGCCACCTGGCGCGCGTTTTTGCTAGGGACATCCTTTGGAGGAAAAATCATCATTTTTGGATTCCTCAGGTAAAAATATGAATACTCACACATGACCAAGAAATTTTGTCAAGTTTTGAGCTTCCAAAAGGGTCAAAAACACCTCAAAAATGCCCTTTCTGCCCCTTTTTGGCCACACAGGAAGCTGTGTTGGGAGAACTCATTTTTGGAGGGGCAAATGGACACCAAATTTAGAAATTCCACTTGTTCTGGAAATTAGATAGGTAGACCTTTCCAACAAGCCCACTTGGAGAAAATTTGGTCCATGGAAAGGCCTCCAAAATCAGCTACAAATTAGCACGGCACACAGGAACAGGAGCACAGCGCACAGGATGAAAATTTGTCATTTTTGCCCAAAAACTCTGTTTTTCGCCTAGTTTTTTCTCAGTTTGAATTTTCTCTCCCTAATAGTCAAACCCATGATGTAATTTGATGTAACTTGATGGATTTTGATGTAAATATGCTAAATTTTCACTCATAGAGATAGATACATCATGAAAGGGTAGTTTGCAACTGAATGAATCAGTTTCTTAGGTTTTAGAGGCAAGTTGTTCCACTGTCTACTTTTCAGTTCTTAGTTTAGATCTTGTTGAACAGCTCCTAAAATCATGAATTCGACCCATAAAGCCTAGCATGAGTTGTTTTTTGCCTATATCTAGTAGTTTTTCAGTCATTGGAAAAGGTTGGACTCTTGTGAATGCTTTGAGCATTATTGTACATTCATATCTGCAGTTTGGCAAAGGAATAGACCAAGGTTTGCAGCACTTTATGGGATTCTTGTGGCAACTTGATCTGGTATTGTTTTTCTTTCTATAATTATAAGTTTACATGTGTTTATGTATGCCATCATCTCTCTCTTTTCATCTTAACTAAATGAAACAAGGATACAGGTAGAATTCATTGATGTTGCAGTATCTAGGGTTTTTTTTAGTTATTTATGTTTTCAACTATTTTAATAGGATCCTTGAGACTTTCATGCCCTATATAACTCCTTACCAGTCTAAAAGCTCTCCATCTCACTCAATTTTAAGTACTAAACCATTTTCCTACCTCGCCCCATAGAGATCTCTGCAAGACTGTTTCCATTCCCCGGACCTAAAACTGCCTTTCACATTTGAGCTAGCAAACCAAAATTAAATTCATTCAAACTCCTCAGAGCACACACCTATCGTAAAATCAGTCTTTAAATTAGTCATCTCAAGCTCTATTGACCATATTTTCTTGAGAATGACAAGGAGAGAGCCCTCTCGCAACCTAGTAGGGCTAGCTACCAGGTTAAGCGTGGTTTGATGTTACCCTAGATCCTGCCTTTCTTAGCCTAAGGTAGATTTAGGTCCTAACAAAACCAACAAACATGCTAATGCATGTGGCTTCAAAAAATTAAGGTAATTTGAAAATCAAGCTATTGTTTACCATTCAAATAATTGTCAAGCTAACTTTATTGCATAAGGTTTATGTGCTATCAAATAGCCAAAGTTGTTTTAATAACTTAAAACCAAAAATAAACATTGAAGGTGTATAAAAGGAGGTTTGTCACACCATTCAAAGGGGGAGAGTTTCCATCAAGAAGCCATTCTCCCTCAATCATAAAGGAAGGAGAAAGTTGCAACCTTGTGTTAGAAGAGAAGAGAAGTGTTTCAGAAGCCCATCAAGTCTCTTCCATTTCCAGAGGTGAAATCCTTCAAGGAGGTTGTGCTTCATTTTTCAAGTGATAGTTCAATGAAAGAAGCTTCAAGGTCAGAGTTTCAACATTTGTCTATAAATGTGCTTTTGAGCGTTTCCTGGCCATCCTTGGGCCTATTCACGAATGCTATTACAGATGGCTTTCTTTCTACAGCGACTAGTAGTGTTTGCGAGCAGAGATCGGCTTGTAAAATCACATGTAACTAAACTCTTGAAGCACTTCTAATAGAACAGTCACACATTTTGAAGTAGACCGAAGACGTAGTCCAAGAGGGACAAACTCCAGCATCAAATTCTTATTGAGTTTGTGTCTTTTAATTTTCTTCTTATGTGTCATTTAATCCTAATGTTTTAAGGCATAAAGACAACTTAATATTCCGCTTGCATTTCTCATTTTTGCAATTCGTGGTTCATTACTAAGTTGCACTAAGTCAATTGCCTACCAGTCCCATTTTAGTCTTGAACTTGTTGAGAGAACGATCTAACTTCTGCATTTCAGATCATTTTTGGTATCAGAGTAGGTTGTCTCTTTTTTAGGTGCAAGAATGGAAAAGAGTTCCAGGTAACTCAAGTGGGAGAACGATGCTTTGCTTTGGATGGTGAAATCTCTAGAGGAAGACAAGCAAAGATTCCACAAAAATATTGAAGCTTTGAGAAACAATGCTTTGCGGTGGATGGTGAAATATCTTGCGGAAGACAAGTAAAGAATCCAGACAAAGATTGAAGTTTTGCAAAAGATTCGAAGGATAAACAATCCATCAGTTCATAGTGCATCCACTAAAAGGAATAATTAGGTCTCCCCTCTTCATATGTAGAAGAAGCTATCAGAATTTTTTCCTCACCTTCTAAAGAAACGTCTTATGCACCAGCCTCACTAAGAAAAAACTTGGGGAAGAACGAGTCTTCCAACGATCAGGAGATTGGACCATTTGAAAAGCATACTAAAAGAATGGGTATGAAGCCAAGGCAAAAGATGGCTTAGCAAGCAGGACAAGGTCTTGGAAAACAAATCCAGGGCAGACTCCAACCTATCTCAGTACGAGAAAGGCCTAAACATGAAGGTATAGGCTTTGACCAATCAATTTGTGACTACTACAGGAAGAGCGATCACATTGCAAATCAATTTTGGTCCCTACATCTCGACTTGATGCCAAAGAATTTGAAAGACCGAAAAGGTAAAAAGACATATCACTCAGACAGTGATTCATAAGGTAAGACCTTAGACCAAATTTTTATGCTAAATGTCATTAAAAGGATTTATCCATGTACCTTTGTGGCAGTAAAACACACTGTGTAGAAGAATATTGGAAGCAGAAGGCATTCAACAAAAAGGTAGGTGTTGTAAAGACTAAACCACATAAAGAAGATGTAGCATTGGAAGTAAAGAAGCATCCTGGGAAGATCTTACTTAAGTCAAAAAAGGACTCCACAACATTTAAGACAAAGTACGGGAAATTCCAATAAAAAGGCAGCTAGCACAAACTCCGGAGAACAAGTTTGTCAACAGTGCAAGCTGAAAGGGCATTCGAAGTGAAACTGTTCGATGCTACCCCAAGAGATAACATTAGCATTAACAGAGTAAGAGACATAAAAAAAAACATAGAGACATAAAAAAAAGCCAGAGTTGAGGAACGTTAGTCTCCAGATTGGAACTGGGAAAATTACATGCCATATGTATAAACTGTGAGTTTGTAAATTGTTGATAGTAGGCCTAGTCAAAGTTTACAACTAGAGTCTAGATGGTTTTTACATTAAATCATGTTTGTAATCAAGTTCATGTTTATAATAAAACTTTTGGAGGTACAAAAGTTCTTTTTATTGGGAGGTGTGATCCAGAATGGAATTTGTAAGTCAAGTCAGAATCTTACCATATGTTGACGACGAAGATACTTGTAGGTGGAAAAGTTGTTCTTGACTTGTGGAGAGTTTTATTGTCTCAATTGGTTGTGAAAACTAGTGCCAGGGAGAAGGGTTAGACGCACTGATTCTGGTGATGTCTCCGGATTTCCATTTGGCCTCTCGGTGATGGAGAAAACATCCGTCAAAGTAGAGGTGTTAAATAGGTCCTTGTCAGTGGTGTGACATTTTGTAGTGCAATGGGGCACAAAACTTCATCTCCAAAATTCTGCAGAAGAAAGGTGGCAAGATTTGTATTTGGCACATTTGTAATTGGCGCAAATAATAAGGTGCTATAATGATAATGATGTCAAAAACCCTAACTTGCTAAAACCTAAGATGGCATTCATAATAGGTTGCATTTCAAATAGGGCGCATATGTTAAACATGGTGGCAAAGACATTATGGTGTAAAAACCTTGGTGGAAAATAGTATGTAATACATTTTAATATGGTGAATTTTAAAAACTATATGCTATAGTTTTTAAATGGTGTTATTATGTCGCATTTAAAATATGTCACAAAAACAATGGAAATTATCAAAGGTTATATATTGTTGCATTAAATTTAGTGCAATCCACGTCATTACCAAAGCATATGGTAGAAGGTACGATGGAATCCACATAGCATGGATAGTTGGAATAGATGCTCGAAGGCATCGGAAGTCAAAGCATTCCAACACAACATTCCAATGGAAGTGCCAGGGACTGTGGATGTATTAAAGTTTGATTAATTGCAAAATGGATGAACTGAGTCAGCAGTCAATTCAAGAACAGATGGAACTAACGAGGCTACATCATGCCATACATCAGAGTAAGTCATCTAGAGGAGGTGGCTACATCTGCTAACAATGTCCAGTCAGTGCCATGGAGATTTTCGGAATGGATAAACACAGTCTTGAATACATGGAATGCCAATGCAGAGAAAATCCGGGTTGTGTGGCAACAGAGGTGCAGTAAAGTGGCTTGTTTATCGTATTTGTGGAACCGAACTAGAATTCGGTCTATGTGGCATGTCATCATAGTTATGGAAGTCTCGGGTTACAAGTGCCGACGGGTAAAGACTTTGGTTATAGAAATTGGTGTTAAAACCATATATTGTGGAGACACAGATCTATTGCAGATTTGGTCAGATCCACGGGGATTATGGACGTATTAAGGTATGTTGCATTGCAAACATGCAAATGAGTTGCAAGTCCGGTCAGTTCCATGGGGATTTGTCGGAATAGATAAGCGCAGTCTTGAGGACGTGGCATGCTATTAACCTGTCAATGCCATGGGTGTGGAAACCGTCCAGGTTAGTTGGAATCGCATCAAACGACAATCATTGCAATGTTGGTTTCAAAAAACCATGGATACATCACCACCGGGAGTGTGGGGCATCTCATGCCATGCACAACATGGAACAAAACATTTCCAAAGAATCAGCGCACAATAAATTCTCTATGCCATGAAAACATGCCTAGTCATCATGAGGATCAAGGTAAGGTATAAAAACGAGTTTGAAATTCAACCTTTAATTAAAAGCTCCGACTTAATGTGCAGATGGTTACGAAGGTAATGCATGAATGTGTATTAAAAAACCAAGAAATGTGCTAATGCATGTGGCTTCAAACAATTAAGGTAATTCGAAAATCAAGGTATTGTTTACCATTCAAATTATTTTGAAGCTAAGTTCAATGCATAAGGTTTATGCGCTATCAAATAGCCAAAGTTGTTTTAACAACTTAAAACCAAAAAAGAGTTTGAAATTCAACCTTTAACTAAAAGATCCGATTTAATGTGCAGAGGGTTATGAAGTTAGTGCATGAATGTGCATTAAAAAACCAACAAATGTGCTAATGCATGTGGCTTCAAACAATTAAGGTAATATTAAAATCAAGGTATTGTTTACCATTCGAATAATTTTGAAGCTAAGTTCAATTCATAAGGTTTATGCACTATCAAATAGCCAAAGTTGTTTTAACAACTTAAAACCAAAAATAAACATGAAATAAACATTGAAGGTGTATAAAAGGAGGTTTGTCACACCATTAAAAGGGGGAGAATTTTCCATCAAGAAGCCATTCTTCCTTGAGCATAAAGGAAGGAGAAATTTGCACCCTTGTGTTAGAAGAGAAGAGAGGCATTTCAGAAGCCCATCAAGTCTCTTCCATTTCCAGAGGTGAAATCATTCAAGAAGGAGGTTGTGCTTTAGTTTTCAAGTGACAGTTCAGTGAAAGAATCTTCAAGGTTAGTGTTTCAACATTTGTCTGTAGATGCTCTATTGAGAGTTTCCTATCCATCCTTGGGCTATTCAAGAACGAAGACAGGCGCTGGAAATATGTTATAGACGACTTTCTTTCTATAGTGACCAATAGTGCCTGCAAGCACAGATCAGCTGGTAAAATGAAATGTAAATAAACTCTTGAAGCACTTCTAATAGAAAGGTCGCACATTTTGAAGTGGACCCATAGACATAGTCAATGAGGGACAAACTCCGTCATAAAATTCTTACCGAGTTTGCATCTTTTAATTTGCTTCTTATTCCTCATTTAATCCTGATTTTTTAAAGCATAAAGATAACTTAATATTCTTTTTACATTTCTCATTTATGCAATTCGTGGTTCCTTACTAAGTTGCAATAAGTTAATCACCTACCAGTCCCATTTTATTCTTGTACTTATTGAGAAAATGGTATAACTTCCGCATTTCAGATCATTTTTGGTATCAGAGAAGGTTGGCTCTTTTTTAGGTGCAATAATGGAAAAGAGTTTCATGCAGCTCAAGTGGGAGAACTATGCTTTGCGGTGGATGGTGAAATCTCTGGAGGAAGACAAGCAAAGACTCCAGACAGAGATTGAAGTTTTGCAAAAGAGTTGAAGGATAAACAATCCATCAATTCATAGTGCATCCACTTAAAGGAAGAATGAGGTCTCCCCTCTTCATCTGGATGATGAAGATAGTTCATCATTATCCATGACTCCAAAAACTGAGTTGGTAGAAGAAGCTATCATATGTTTTTCCTCACCTTCTAAAGAAACTTCTTATGCACCAGCCTCACCAAGAAAAGACTTGGAGAAGAACGAGTCCTCCAACGATCAGGAGATTGGATCATTTGAAAAGCATACTAAAAGAATGGGTATGAAGCTAATGCAGAAGATGGGTTACCAAGCAGGACAAGGTCTTGGCAAACAAATCCAGGGCATAATCTATCCAATCTCAGTATGGGAGAGGCTGAAACATGAAGCCATAGGCTTTGACCAATCAATCTGTGAGTATTGTAGAAAGAGCGGTCACATTACAGATCAACGTTGGTCCCTACATCTTGACTTGATGCCAAAGAAGTTGAAAGAGAGAAAAGGTAAAAAGACACATCACTTAGACAGTGATTCGGAAGGTAATACCTTAGACCAAAGTTTTATGCTAAACGTCATTAAAAGGATTTATCCATGTACCTTTTGCGGCAGTAACACACACTATGTAGAAGAATGTTGGAAGCAGAAGGCATTCAACAAAAAGGTGGGTGTTGTAAAGATTAAACCATGTAAAGAATATGTAACATTACAAGTATACAAGCATCTTGGGAATATCTTACTTCAGTCAGACAAGGAATCTACAACATCTAGACAAACTATGGGAAAGTCCAATAAAAATGCAGCTAGCAAAAACTCCGAAGAACGAGTTTGTCGGCATTGCAAGCTGAAAGGGAATTCGAAGAGAAAATGTTCGATGCTACCCTGAGAGACAATATCAACATCAAAAGAGTAAGATACATAAGAAATAACCTAGAGTAGAGGAATGTTAGTCTCCATATTGGAACTGGGCAAATTACATGCCATATGTATAAATTGTGAGTTTGTAAATTGTTGATAGTAGTCCTAGTGAATGTTTGTAACTAGAGTATAGATGGTTTTTACATTAACTCATGTTTGTAATCAAGTTCATGTTTGTCATAAAACTTTTGGAGGTCCAAAAGTTCTTTTTGTTGGGAGGTTTGATCCAAAATGGATTTTGTAAGTCAAGTTAGAATCTTACCATATGTTGACGACCAAGATGGTCCTAGGTGGCAAAGTTGTTCTCAACTTGTGAAGATTTTTATTGTCTCAATTGATTTTGAAAACTAGTGCCAACACAAAGGGTTCGACGCACTGATTCTGATGATGTCTCCAGATTTCCGTTTGGCCTCCAAGTGATGGAGAAAGCATTCGTCAAAGTTGAGGTGTCGTAGAGGGCCTTATCAGCCATGTGACATTTTGCAGTGCAATGGGGCACAAAACTTCATCTCCAAAATTCTGTAGAAGAAAGGTGGTAAGAATCAAAGGTTGATTTGTATTTGGCACATTTGTAATTGGCACAAATAATAAGGTGCAATAATGATAATGATGTCAAAAACCCTAAGGTGCTAAAACCTAAGATGGCATTCATAATAGGCTGCATTTCAAATAGGCGCATATGTTAAACATGGTGGAAACGACATTAGGTGTAAGAACCTTGGTGGCAATATTATGTAATACATTTTAATGTGGTGAATTTTAAAAACTATATGCTATTATTTTCAAATGGTGGTATTACGTCGCATTTAAAATATGTCACAAAAAAAATGGCAATTATAAAAGGTTATATATTGTCGCATTAAAATTAGTTCAATCCACTGATGGATTTAACTTGAGAGGGTTTTCCTAATTACCTTAAACGCCAACCAAGATCTACTCCTTTGTAAGAAATTGAAATTAATGCACAGCGGAACTTACTTTCCATCCTCAAAAGCTCCTGGTCTTGACTTGAGTTATTGGCTCTTGAATCCTTCCAAGAGCTTGCAATCCTTCCAGTCTTCAATGGAGCAGACAATCTTTATGAGTTGATTGCAAGCCTTGGAGACTCAGCCCTTTTATAGCACTGCAAAACCCCAATCCTAGGGCAGCCTAAAATTTAGCTGAAACAAGTCTGTCTGAAATTTCAGATTGATTGAAATCAATCAATCAATTAATCAATCAATCAATCAATCAGATCTTGATTTCCTTATTCAGCTCAAATTTAATATTGCTATTTATTTTAATCAACTATAATCGGTCCATTAACAATTATAATTGATTAACATTAATCTACATGTATTTGTATCCAAATCCTTATTTTTAAATACGTTTAATGCCATGACTTAATTAATCACATTATTTGGCATATGAATGTAATCTTGCTGACAGTAATTGACATCATAATCATGATGCACGTATGTCCAACTTAATTATTGCAATTAGACGTCTCTAAATCCAACAATCTCCCACATGGACAAGTGCAACCTTTTGATTATATGTCCTTAACTTTATTGCATGCAACTTTTCTGTCTTTACTTATCGTATTTCTTAAACAATTCCGTCCATCAATTATGCTAACAAAGGACTTAAGCGGCATTTGTCACATTTATTCGCAACTAAACTGACATAAATCACGCTGCCAACATAACTGAATGACATG
This sequence comes from Pinus tabuliformis, assembly GCA_031772625.1. Lineage (NCBI taxonomy): Eukaryota > Viridiplantae > Streptophyta > Pinopsida > Pinales > Pinaceae > Pinus > Pinus tabuliformis. The sequence goes on from CM062804.1 coordinate 639,241,377, forward strand.
AATCTGATTTGGACATATAGTTTAGAAATTACACGCAAGTGTGATTAGACGTGCCTATTTCTAATTGAGTCACCTTTACTTTACTGTATGAGGCCAAAAACTTAAACTTTAAAGAAAGAAATAATGAAACTGAAACTGAATGCAACTTGTATATATCGTCAAAATTGTTTACAATTGCATTACATAGAACATCAAAAAACAGAACTTAAAACATATTCAGACTCCCACATTTTTCTAATTATCCTAAACCGATATTACACCCATACAAGCAACATGTTGGTGAAACTTCTTGGGTGGTAATCCTTTAGTAAGAGGATCCGCAATCATGGAGTCTGTACCTATGTGTTTTATACATAATTCATTATTCTGCACTCTCTCTTTTACAACCAAAAACTTAATGTCAATGTACTTCGACTTTGACGAACTTCGGTTGTTGGATGCGTATAACACTGCTGAATTGTTGTCACATAATAATTTGAGTGGTTTCTGAATAGAATCCACAATTTTCAGACTTGTGACGAAGTTCTTCAGCCATACGCCATGATTAGATGCTTCAAAACATGCAACAAATTCAGCTGCCATAGTGGAGGAGGCTACCAATGACTGTTTAGCGCTCTTCCATGACACAGCACCACCTGCCATCATGAAGATGTATCCTGATGTTGATTTCATGCTGTCGACACATCCTCCAAAATCAGAATCGGTGTATCCAATGACCTCGAGCTGTTCCGATCTCCGATACGTGAGCATATAGTCCCTTGTTCTCTTTAGGTATCTCAACACTCGCTTGGCTGCCTTCCAGTGTTCCATACCTGGGTTACTCAAATATCTCCCTAGCATTCCGGTAATGAACGCAATATCCGGACGCGTGCATACTTGTGCATACATGATGCTACCCACGGCTGAGGCATAGGGAATATCTTTCATGAGGTTTTTATCTAAGTCAGTTTGGGGACATTGTTTCAGACTAAACTTATCTCCTTTTGATATAGGAGTATCTCCTGGTTTGCTGTTTTGCATGCCAAATCTTGTTAGAATCTTATCGATATAGTTCCTCTGGGATAACCTCAGAATACCTTGAGATCTATCTCTAAGTATTTCAATCCCTAGAACAAATGATGCATCACCAAGATCTTTCATTTCAAAGTTCTTAAATAAAAAATTCTTAGTTTGATGCAACATGTCTTTATCGTTACTGGCAAGCAATATGTCATCTACATATAAAACCAAGAAAATAAATTTACTCCCACAGAACTTAAGGTATATACATTCATCTACTATGTTAGACTCAAAACCAAATGAGCTAATAACTTGGTGAAACTTATAATACCATTGTCGAGATGCTTGTTTTAGCCCATAGATAGATTTCTTAAGTCTGCAAACCATAGACCCTGCATCACCTGATACAAAGTTTTCTGGCTGCTTCATATAGATCGTTTCATCAATGTCACCATTGAGAAACGCCGTCTTTACATCCATCTGATGAAGTTCTAAATCATAATGTGCTACAAGCGCCAATATAATCCTTAAAGAGTCTTTCGATGAAACTGGAGAGAAAGTCTCTTTATAATCAATGCCTTCTTTCTGTGTGAAACCTTTCGCAACAAGACGTGCCTTGTATTTTTCAACATTGCCTTTAGAATCCCGCTTAGTCTTAAATATCCATTTGCAACCAACGGGTTTCTTGTCTTTAGGCAACGGAACGATATCCCAAACGTCATTGTCATACATAGATTTCATCTCTTCATTCATGGCATTAATCCACATTTGAGAGTTAGAGCTTTCCACAGCTTGTTTGATATTAACAGGATCATTTTCAAACATGCCAATGTCAAACTCATGTTCTTGAAGATATGCATAATCCTTTGATTGTGTAGATCTTTTCTCTCTAGTAGATCTCCTAATTGGCACAGGCTCTAGATTTTCTTGAGGTTCATTTACAACTTGATCTTCAACAGGAGGAAGAACATCATTACCAACTTCTGACTCTCCCACAGGCCCTAGGCCATCAACATTTGTCATGTCAATGTGAGGGTTTGGGTTGGGTTCAGGTCCATTTGTGTTCTCTATTCCATGTTGAGTTTCTAACTGAGTTGTTTGGGATGATGAAGTTTGCACATTTTCAAAAGATGTATTTCTAAACGCAATCGGAATTTGAACAAAACTAGGACTTTGGTCCATAGTCTCATTCGCATTTGTCTCTTCTTCTTCAAAAATACTATCTTTTGTCATATCTCCCCCCACTAACTCATTATCCTCAAAAAATTTTGCACTTCCTGACTCGAAAACTGTATGTTCTGTTGGATTATAGAATTTGAACCCCCTAGATCGTTCAGAATAGCCTATAAAGTAACAACTAACGGTTCTTTCGTCCAGTTTCTTTTTGCTTGGTTTATAAGGCCTAGCTTCACATGGACATCCCCAAACTCTCAAATGATTCAAGCTAGGCTTGCGCCCAACCCATAACTCGTAAGGGGTCTTGTTAGCTGCTTTAGTAGGCACTCTATTAAGTATGTATGCTGCAGTCTTTAAGGCTTCTCCCCACAAATTCTCAGGTAGAGTTGTACGAGCAATCATACTTCTTACCATGTCTTTAAGGGTGCGATTTCGTCGCTCAGCAACACCATTCATTGCAGGCGAACCTGGCAACGTATACTGAGGCACAATTCCGCATTCCTCTAAGTATTTTGCAAAGGGACCTTGACGTTGTTCTCCTGATCCATCATAACGACCGTAGTATTCACCACCACGATCAGAACGAATGGACTTTATACGTTTGTTAAGTTGTAACTCAACTTCAGTTTTGAACTTTATGAACACGTCTAATGCTTCCGCCTTTTCTTTTATTAAGTAAATATGACCATATCTTGAATAATCATCTATGAATGTGATAAAGTAACGGTCACCATTTCTTGTAGCCTTTGAAAAAGGACCACAGATATCCGTATGAATCAATTCTAAGACATCATTACACCTTTTTGCATCATACTTACGTTTATTAGTTTGTTTTCCCTTTATACAATTTACACAATCACTTAAGTTTGTAAAATCTAAAGGTTGGAGAATTTCATTAGACACAAGACGTTCTATCCTTTTCATAGAGATATGTCCTAATCGCTTGTGCCATAATGTTGCAGATTTCTCGCAAGTTAATTTACGTTTTCTATTATCTATATGCAGTGCCTCTGAATGTGAAGTGTCTATATCTAGAAAATAAAGATTATCATAAGAAGACAGGATACCAGAAGCAAGAAGCTTAGAATCTTGACACAAACTGAAATTTCCATTACCAAATGAACATACATAACCATTTTTGTCCAAATAAGATATAGAAATTAGGTTCCTTCTGAAAGATGGAACCACTAAAGCATCAAAACTTAAATAAAATCCTGTCTTACATAATAATCTAAATTTTCCTATGCTTTCCACTTCTACTTTATTGCCATTTCCTACGTAAACGTAGCGCTCTGCCTCACTTGGCTTGCGATGGCTTAGGCAACCCTGCATCGACATACTGATGTTAGTCGTTGCACCTGAATCTATCCACCAAGTATATCTAGATACAGAACTTAAATTAACTTCAGAACAAACCAAAGCAAGAGACATACCTTTCTTTGCCAACCATGCATGATAGTTGGTGCAGAATTTCTTTGTATGTCCTGGCGCTTTGCAGAAAAAACAGTTCCTTTCTCCTGCTTTCACAGAAGTATCTTCCTTCTTGCTTTTCTGCGCGGCATTGTTTGCAGCTACCTTGGTAGGTCCCTTTTCCTTGGCAGTAAACTTGCGCTTCTTGCCTTTACCCTTAGGATTAGATGTTACTACATGAGCACTTTCTCCCTTAGTCATTTTCTGTCTCTCTTCCTCCTGCACCAACCGAGCCTCAAACTCAGGTAATGTCCACGTCTCTTTTTGACAATTATAAGTCATCTTGAATTGACTAAAGTTAGACGGGAGAGACAGAAAAATGAACTCAATGAGAACCTCATCAGAGATGTCATAATTATGCCCTTTCAAGGCACGTTGAAGTCTTGTCATCTCAATAACATGCTCTCTAACCCCTTCTTTTCCCTTGTATTTTATTGTTGCCAACTTCACAAAGAGTGTACTCACATCAGTCTTTTTACTCTTTGTGAATTTTTCTTCAAGGGCCTTAAGGTATTCAATAGCGCCTGTCTCTGTATCAGGTATGATGCCTCGAAAAGTCTCATGGATCGTTTGCTTCATCACCATTATGCACATGCGATCTGAATGCTCCCATCTAGCAATATCAGCCTTCTCTTGAGGAGTTACCTCACTCTCTTTATTAGGCTTGGGGCGATCAAATCTCAGTGCTGTGTCCAATTGCATGATCCCTAAGACTAATTTCAGCTTTTCCTCCCACTGTTTGAAATTGTTCCCCATGAGGGGCTTAATCTGACTTAGACTTAACATTATGTTTGGATCTGAAAAATTCAAGAACAAGGAAATAATTTAGATACGATGCGTCACGATTTAATCATAATTCTAAAATCTATCTAAAGGCATGTGTAAAACTATTTGCTCAATTAAAACTTTAGCCAAAACACCATTCAGTAATGAAACACCTTTGGGTGCAATCATTACATTCAGGCAACCCTTATGCACCAAACAACTTAGCAGGCGCCAACCCTCCTTTGGGAAAGCTAACACCCACGTCCATTGCCAGCACGTTACTTCAACTTGTCATGAGTCATCCTTGCAATCGTCTTACAGAGAGCGGTTCGTTTGCGAACATCAATGCTTGACTCATGCGAAAACAACACATGTATACCAAACACCGTCTTTAGTTAGATTCCAAAATTATGTCTAAAACCTAATCTAGGACGTACCTATAGAATCCACTCGTCCTATATAGAATACAGTATCTCATAACTCTTTTAAATTTAATATGTCAACTATATTCATCAAAATAATTATTAGGTTTTAGTAAAACTTTAGCAGTTTCTACAATGATTACCTTTTAGAAATGCTTCAATAATTTATTTAGAGAATATTAAATAATTTATGGTTGCCATGATTAGCATCATTGTGATCAAATCCAAATTTAGTATTATAACAATAATTAACGTTAATACAAATTTTTATGCCATAATTAGCATTATTGTGATAAAATCCGAATTTGGTATTATATCAGTAATTAACGTTAATACAAATTTTTATGCCATAACTTTGAAGATCAAGGTTAACTCCATATACATAGCAGACCAAAACTAAGAACCAAAAGTTAACCCATTATCCAGGTTAACCAAAAGTTTCGTTAAGTTAACATTGAATCGTTAAGTGAAAAAATTAACCCGTTATTAAGTGAAAAAGGAGATTAATCCTATAAAGAAAAAAAAAAAACTTCAAAAAAGATTTGTAAATGAAAACTTTTTTTTTTTTTTTTTTTTTACTTAACGAAATTGACACATCAACATGGTTAACCTCACGTCCATGAGAGATGAGAGATCGAATCCCTTAAAGTAAACATCTTTAAAATGATTTGAACTGAAAACCCTTTTTCTTTTTACACGGTTAAAATTTACTATTCTAAAGATTTGATTTTGATTACATTGCTTGATAAATCAACGCCACAATGCTCTGGCCATTACAATCATTAATTCACTTATATAGATCCTTCTTTCAATTCACGCCTGGTAAAATATTTTTTTTTTTTATTTTTTTTTTTTTATATGTCATTCTGATAAATCGTATATACAATTTATACATACAGGATTCTTTAATTCTTATTCAGAATTCTTTAATTCTTATTTAATTTATACAAGAAACAAACAGAATAAATCGTATAACTTATTCAGAATTCTTACAAGAAGAGAACTAAGAAACCATTGATAAGTCGTATAATCTAAAAATTAATGGCTGCAAAATAAACTTTGAAATCCTTACTAATATTGATTTGTATTTATGATTTTCAGAAGTTTGCCTTCCTCTCATAAGGGGGTTATTTCAGGCTGCTGTCTAAGATTTTCGGCCCTGTCAATGTTTCTGGGCATCGGGCCATTTGATTGGGTCTGTTTCCATATGCTTTCTGGACCTTTAATTATCCGCATATCCATATAACCGATAATAGGTTAACGGGAGCTCTTTGCAAATAACCGACAAAGCATTTTTATCTGTTGCATTTTTGGCCCACGTGTATTTTGATTAATAGTTAAGGCTTCCATGAAGACTGACAGTGGTTAATAAACCCCAAGGCTCACAGGTTCCTCCCAGAAGGTAGCATGTATGCAAGAAACTTTGACGACTGAGGAAGACAAAAAAGACAGCCACCACACGAGCATAGAAATCCTTCCCAAAACAGTGAAAATCAAAAGAAAGACACAAAACACTAAAACCCATAGATTTCCAATATATGCAGGAATCATAAACCACCAAAAAAAATCTTCAAATGCAGAGAATAAAGAAAATTCATAAACACTACTGTTGAAAAAACCATTATATTCAGAAAGGTCAATGTATTCCCAACAATACGAGAAATGGGATAATTTATTCTAGGGTTCGATCCACTGTTTCGTTCCAACGAACAAGTTCAAGACCAGATGAATAAAAAAGAGACTGTTATTCCATACGAAACAAAAAACAGTTAATCTCCAAAAATCAAGCACGGATTCTTACAGAAGGGGGCTCCGATACCAATTGATGGATTTAACTTGAGAGGGTTTTCCTAATTACCTTAAACGCCAACCAAGATCTACTCCTTTGTAAGAAATTGAAATTAATGCACAGCGGAACTTACTTTCCATCCTCAAAGGCTCCTGGTCTTGACTTGAGTTATTGGCTCTTGAATCCTTCCAAGAGCTTGCAATCCTTCCAGTCTTCAATGGAGCAGACAATCTTTATGAGTTGATTGCAAGCCTTGGAGACTCAGCCCTTTTATAGCACTGCAAAACCCCAATCCTAGGGCAGCCTAAAATTTAGCTGAAACAAGTCTGTCTGAAATTTCAGATTGATTGAAATCAATCAATCAATCAATCAATCAATCAATCAATCAGATCTTGATTTCCTTATTCAGCTCAAATTTAATATTGCTATTTATTTTAATCAACTATAATCGGTCCATTAACAATTATAATTGATTAACATTAATCTACATGTATTTGTATCCAAATCCTTATTTTTAAATACGTTTAATGCCATGACTTAATTAATCACATTATTTGGCATATGAATGTAATCTTGCTGACAGTAATTGACATCATAATCATGATGCACGTATGTCCAACTTAATTATTGCAATTAGACGTCTCTAAATCCAACATCCACGTCATTACCAAAGCATATGGCAGAAGGTACGACGAAATCCACATATCATGGACAATTGGAACAGATGCTTGAAGGCGTCGGAAGTCAAAGCATTCCAACGCAACATTCCAATGGAACTGCGAGGCATTGTGGATGTATTAAAGTCTAATGAATTGCGGAAAGGATGAGCCAAGTTAGTAGTTAATTCAGGAATGGATGGAGCCAAGGAGGCTACGTCATGTCATGCAGCAGAGTAAGTCTACCATAGGAGGTGGCTACGTCTGCAAAAAATGTCCAGTCAGTGCCACGGGGATTTGCGGAATGGATAAACATAGTCCTGGAGACATGGCATGCCAGTGAAAAGAAAATCTAGGTTATGTGGCAATAGAGGCACAGTAAGGTGGTTTGTTTATCGTAGATGTGGAACTGAACTAGAAGTTAGACTATGTGGCATGTCATCAGAGTTATGGAAGTCTCGGGTTACAGGCATCGATAGGTAAAGATTTTGCTTATAAAAATTGGTGTTAAAACCATATATTGCGAAGATACATATCTGTTGCAGATCTGGTCAGAGCCACAGGGATTCTGGATGTATTAAAGTCTGTTGAATTTCAGAGATGCAAATTAGTCGCAAGTTTGGTCAGTGCCATAGGGATTTTCTAGAATGGATAAGCGCAGTCCTTGAGACGTGGCATGCTGTCAAGTTTTCAATGCCATAGGTGCGGAAACCATCCAGGTTAGCTGGCATACCATCGAACTGGAAGTCATTGCAATATTGGTTTCGAAAAACCATGGATACATCACCACCGGGGAGTGTGGGGCATCTCATTCCATGCACAGTAGGCAATAGAAAATTTCCAAATAATCAGCACACAACAGATGTGATATGCCATGAAAACATGGCTAGTCATCACGAGGATGAAGATAAGGTATAAAAAAGAGTTTGAAAGTCAACCTTTAATTAAAAGCTCCAATGTAATGTGCATATGGTTACGAAGGTAATGCATGAATGGGCATTAAAAAACCAACAAACATGCTAATGCACATGGCTTCAATCAATTAAGGTAATTCAAAAATCAAGGTATTGTTTACCATTCGAATAATTTTGAAGCTAAGTACAATGTATAAGTTTTATGCACTATCTCAAATAGCCAAAGTTGTTTTAACAACTTAAAACCAAAAATAAACATTGAAGGTGTATAAAAGGAGGTTTGTCACACCATCCAAAGGGGGAGATTTTTCCATCAAGAAACCATTCTTCCTCAAGCATAAAGGAACGAGCAAGTTGCAGCCTTGTGTTAGAAGAGAAGAGAGGTTTTTTAGAATCCCATCAAGTCTCTTCCATTTCCAGAGGAAAAACCCTTCAAGAAGGAGGTTGTGCTTCATTTTTCAAGTGACAATTCAATGAAAGAAGCTTCAGGGTCAGAGTTTCAACATTTTTGTACAGATGCTCTTTTGAGTGTTTCCTGGCCATCCTTGGGCCTATTAAAGAACATAGATAGGCGCTAGAAAGTTGTTACAAACAACTTTATTCCTACAATGACCAGTGGTGCCTGTGAGCACATATCAGCTGGTAAAATCACATGTAAATAAACTCTTGAAGCACTTCTAATAGAACGGTCACACATTTTGAAGCGAACCCAGAGACGTAGTCCAGGAGGGACGAACTCCGTCATCAAATTCCGATTGATTTTATGTCTTTTAAATTGTTGCTTATGCGTCATTTAATCTTGATGTTTTAAAGCATTGAGACAACTTAATATTTTGCTTGCATTTCTCATTTATGCAATTTGTGGTCCATTACTAAGTTTCACTAAGTCAATCGCCTACCAGTCCCATTTTAGTCTTGCACTTATTGAGAGAACGATCTAACTTCCGCATTTCAGATCATAAAGTCTTGATATCCTCAAACTTTTTCTTTGATGTTTCTTGCCATGATTTCGTCAGAGATTTGACATTTGGTAGAGTGTCATGTGTTCATTCTTGGATTAAATTGGCTTGTTATTTTTTCGTTGATATATCCAGTGAGATTAGAAGCAAGTTTTCTGGCTCTAATGATATATATTTCTGCTTATTTTATCTTTATGTCCTAGTCATCGAAAACAAAATCTTTTTGAGATTCTTCAATTCGGGGAAGATTGAGTGATATTCCTCAACACTATCCTGCCAATCTATATGTTCAGAAATATTTTCATCAACTTCTTCATAAAATGTCCTTAGATCGGACAATTGGTTAACCAAGGAATCACTAGACTTACACAAATCATTAATCAAAGTTAATTTATGATAAAAGACAACTTGTTGTTTAGCAAGGAGTGTATTTAGTTGTCCTACTTCCTTGTTGACTTCATTAATTTCTGGATTCTCATTCAACTGATTCATCTTTTGTTGCAGTTGTTTTATTTGTGCATATTTACCTTTGATATGAGATTCATATTGTAGTTTCAAATGAAACTCTTCTGTAATTCGACAAGCTTTGCTTGCCATTGCTCTTCTATCACCTGTCTTTCACTTTAGAGGTTTCATTCTTATTGAACAATCTTTTGATCCTTCTCTTTTTATAAGAAATTGAACTTCTATTTCTTTATCAATAGTTTCACTGGCATAAGCCCCTGCAAACTGCGAGAGTTTGTTTAATTCTTCATCAGGAGCTGATTGGGCTCCTTTCCAGAGAACTTCAAAAGGAGTCTCACTAGAGACTAATGCCTAGGCATGTTCCAGTTTTTTTCTCTTTCTTTGTGTGCTCATAATTGTTTTGTGTTCAGGACTATAAAACACATATAAAGGAGGAATTTATTCAATTTTCAGAACTACCTATGACATAGGAAATACTGGGATAGTTTCTGTATCTTCAGTGACACAATTTTTCTCGGGAGACTCAATAGTGAATGAGGTCGTCCCTTCAGTTTCTATAATCTGCATTGGTTCTTTGTGGACTGGAGTGCTTAACTCCTATGTCCCTTCCACTGAAAAGGAATGATTTAATTCCTCGCAAGCTTCATCCGATTCATTTTCTCCCTGAATTTTCTTTGTTTGTTCGACAGCTAAAGTAGCTATCTCTGAGATTTGAGAAACAATTGGATATTTTTATGAGGAAGTTGACGTCTTTGGAATTTCAATATTTTATTGAGAATGTCTAAACAAATCTATTGGAAAATGGGCTATTCTTCGACTACAATATTGATTAACTCAATCAATTCCTCAGGAGTTATTCGGTCTGCTACTAGCTTCTCAATCCTAGAGTACTCTGGAACTATTTCGAACAAGTCATCAAATTTATCAAGCTCGCTTGTGAATTTTCTGATTCTAGCCTGTGTTGTGACATCTTTAGTAACTCCATTAGGATCATACTATCTATTTGGGATGGTTGGGAAATTCAAAGCTTTAATTTTGTCAACCTCAAAAAGAGCATGTTTGAAATTGTCCAATGCATAGATACCACAAGAAATGGGAAAAGAAGGCCAAACGGTTTTCTTGGCATCTTTCAGTACTTTGGTCAAACCATTCCCAACTGTCTGATATGCAATTTCCCTAGCTAATAGATTATCAGGGACAAAAAGATGTTAAACATGAGAATTGGAAAGACTACCAAAAATCCAATATAGGTGAATGACTCCTCCCTTAACCACCTTCCATTTGACAATAAATTGTCATTAACTTTTGCAGATAGTTTGGTTGCTTTGTTGCTAAAAATCGCTTGGTGAATAGGGAGGATGATTCCATGACAAATTTTGTAAAAACGAGAATGAAACTTGAATTCCCATAAGATATCATGGTAGATATGAGTGGGGGTAGGGTCCTGAATTGTCCACTTCCATCCCATGGATGGAAAATCATATGAAAAACAAATAGCATCCATTACATAGGCACTCATGAAGAAATGGGGAAGAGCTCTATTAGTGATTTTGAGGGGTTTTTTTTTTTTTCTTCTGTAGCTTAGAATTTGAGCTGTTAAAGTATTAGACAATATATTTTCCCAATCCATAATATAACCATCTGAAGCAAATTCTATTAATGGTACCCATTCTTATGAGAACTTTTGTGTATTAGGGTAACCGTATAAAGTACATATCATAGTAGGGATATGAGAGAAAGGTTCAGTAAGGGTAGATATTGAATACATACCCCTATCCTCATGTTTATGCTTGTTCGGGTCCCTTCTCCATTACTTGATAGGATATGCTTGGTTTTGGTTCTCCTGCATAAACTTTTGGACAAATTGAGTGTCGTACTTCCTCTGCGGCAGTTTCAAGTGGTACATTTTCCTCAAATAATCAGCCTTGAATGACCTAATGATTCTCTACTTTGCAGTCATGAAAAATTTATGTGTGATATTCAAATTGTCGATGACCCATCTCACCATATCCGTGTAGGGAAAGATTTAGGGACATGCAGCAATTCTATGTAAAAATGAATTGGACACATCATTCCATCTAGACTCAGCAATCGGGGTCATATCATCTACGAGAGCACTTTTCCTCTCAATTTCCCTTGGCTTCTCACCTTCGAATAGTTTATGTATGATTGCCCAAGAGGAGGACCCTACGTGTGGTGTGCAATGCAATGTCCGTGAATAATGGTGACATTTGAGCAATTTCTACGGGAGGTGAGACTGTTTGTGGTTGAACTACAAACTTCTTCTCTGCTTTGATAATCCTAGACATCCCCTTTAAATGTTGTTTGTCAGGTTTTATGTATTAAAACAAGAAACAAGGATGAGCGACAAGAATTCATTACTGCAATAGTCTTTTCAATATAATGCATGACTTAATGAACGAATCCTACGACATTACATCAAAATCATAACAAATCATTTAGAACCTCGAAACCATAAATCACACAGAGTGGCCATTAATTGTCTAACATTTTTTCAAGTGGCTTTGACACATGTCATTATATTGTAGCATCGCTATCGGCGAAATCCTTGTGGTGATGCTTCTAAAATTTGCGATATCCTTCGTTCCGATCAAAATATTTCTTTATAATAGAATAAAAAATATGAATGGAATGTTGATCGGTGAATTTCCTATCAGCATTTTGGTATCGGGTTACATGGAAAGAACTTGCAATATGAAAACTTTGATATCTCAAGGCATGTGATTAATCGGTAATTGGGTTGCAGGGAGGGTGAAAGGTAGTCGGGAGTTGATTGAAGGAGATATCAGGGACTGACTATCAACATTTTGTAATGGTGCTCGTTTTGAAATCGTCGATGTCGATATATCGATAGCACTTGCGTGCGAATTGGTGGGACTAGCCTTTTATAATATTTCCTAATATTTCCTATGTTTACTTGGAAACCTTTTAGGAACTTGTGATGCTAACCAAAGGCTTTTATATCGAGAATATGATTATCAGGGTTTCTTGATTGGAGTTTTAAACTTGAATTGAATCCAATATGATTCCATCTAATATTATTTGCTAAGAAAATATAAAAAGGCTTTAAGTCTAAAGAAAAAGGCTAAGATTTGTTATACATGTTTATTTAAAATAATTTGTTTTATTTTTCTTAATGTTTAAAGCTAAAAATATCAAAATTGCCTTATTTTATTAAAATAAAAAGGATTATTGCCGAAAATTTTTAAAAGGTCCCCATTATTCATTATTATAAGTCTAATCATAATGGGGGGTTATTGAGTACTACAACAAGGTATTAGAAGTGTGGTCCATTGACTCACATCAACACTTGCCATCAGCCTCTAGAGATCATGTTGGAGATAAACCATTAACTAGTGATAGTAAGGTCTAAGGGAAAAACGGTAAAGCTAAGTTTCTTTGTAGGTTGTCTGAAGGGAATCATATTATTCACCTTTTTACTTATATGGATGAAGCTTCAAAAGTGTTGGAAAACTTTACAACTTCTCAGCCACGAATTCTATCTAGTTACTGAAATATTTCTGCCAATCCTCCACTAGTCGATGAGGTGATTGATCTGAACCCAATCAATCCAACTCTCTCTAAACTTGAATCCCATGATTATGTTCCCAATCATCCATCGGTTGAGAAAATCGTTGACTCGATCCACATCCAGTTGGTCGTACGTTTCGCGTAGAGAGTGAGGTTCATACTGCTCTATTTCTTCTTGTTTCTTCAGGTCATGTTGAACAAGCAAGGATTTATCTTGTTGTCATAGAACCCCCTCCAATTCATGATTCACTTGGTCAAACTATTTAATAGGTACAAGTAAGTGAACCTATTTATAGTATGCCATAGGTGCCAATTAGTCAGTCTGTTCTGGGAATAATGCAAATTTGGCCAGGGAAACTGTTACAAGTAATACCCTAAGCTCCTATTAGTCAGACAACAACCATGCAACAACCTTATTCAGGCTAGTATTTCCAAGGTTTGAATGCTAAATAATATCAAGGTTACCCAACCTATCAACATAATCTTGGGGACTAGATAACATGTTATTAGTTACCTTCATTATCAAAATAATTTTTATCAAGGTGGGATACAAATGTTATGTTAGGCCCCTATACTACTAGTGTAACCCCTTATTGTTATTAGTAAAACCCCCTTATTATATTGTTGTACCCATGTAGTCCCCATATTGTTACTATTGTGCCCCATATAAGCCCAATATTGTTATTATTATGCCCTTACATTATTATTGTTATGTCGGCTTTGATTATATTATGACCCCTTAGACTCCTATATATAGAAAGGAGGTCTTGTCATTTGAATCATCCAAGAATTGTTCATTTATGTAATGTAAAGGAGGTTTCCCCTTTGAAGAGGCTGAATTATAAGGTGTTGATCTATCTTTTTTTTTTTTTGTGAGCTGGTTTCATAACATTTGGTATCAGAGCTTTGGATTCTAGGGTTTTTCTGCTCTAAATAGGTCATCGTGGCATTTTCGCTATAACTTTTTTTTTTGTGACATTTCAGAAGCGAAAAGAAAAACCCATTTGAGACAAAATCACACTGAACCTTGGGTCTGAATTTCAGAGCTTTTAGTGCATTTGTGGAGATATGATCTGAGGAAGTTGGTCTTTTTGCAGACTCCTTAATTACATTCCAAATAGGTGACCTGGGGAAAATCATCATAACTTTCTATTTGAGCATCCGATTGAAATTTTGTAAGAAGGTACAACAAGAGGATGGATTGTAGTTTCTTGTATATATTTTTCAGAGCCAAAGGTCGAAACAGTGACACGTGGCATTTCATACAAGTTCACTCTTCTGGAAAGGTCTATAATCAGGTCATCTTGGGAGATTGTGCATAACTCTTCCTTGGAGAATCCAATTTTGATAAGACTAGTGGCATTGGAAATAGGACACAGAGGGCTACTATAGGTCGCAATTTCAGAACTGGATGATCCGAAACTATAGAGATACATCAGATTCAATATCAAGCTCCTACAAAGTGAAAAAAGGTGTGTAGTTTTTTTAAATTTTTGCATAAGCTTGGTTTGAAAAATTAGTTTGAAGGAATTCAAAGGGCATAGTAAAGCATTATTATCGGTAATTGATGCCCCGAGGAAAGAAAATACAAACACATAGTAACCAACCTGAAATATCTAGAATGACTTATGAAGAAGAGGAAGAAATGTAACATGATATATCAAAATTAAGAGACCAAGTGCAACAAGTGTCACTTGCACAAAAAGTAACAGAATCTAAGATGGATGGTTTAAAGAAAGATGTAGAAGCTAAGATGGATGGGTTAAAGAAAGGTATAGAAGCTAAGATGGATTGTTTAAGAAAGGCGTAGAAGCTAAGATGGATGGCATGGAAGCTAAGATGAATGGCATGGATGCTAAAATAGATGGTATGGATGATAAGATGGAAGAATTGAAGATAAATATGAATAAGTCACTACCAGAAATGGTCACTAATGGTGAAAGGGTAGTAAAGGAAACTCATGATGGAAACAAAAGAAATTTTAAACATGATTCCATAGACTCTAATGTTGGATTGAAGACCCATCATATTCCAAAAATCAATATGAGGAAGTTTGATGGATATGATCCCGCAACATGGATATTACAGATGGAGCAATTTTTCGATCTCAATAATGTGAAAAACACACAAAAGGTATGTATTGCAACTTTATATTTGGAACCAAATCAATTTGTATGATATCAATGGCTTTGCTCTTGTAAACAAATTATCACTTGGGCAATTTTTACGAAAGAATTGACAACACATTATGAGGATACAAAAAAGTAACACTTTTTTTAGCCAATTGACAAGTCTCAAACAAAAGGGTTCAATAATGGAGCACATTGAGGAGTTCCAAAAATTGAACATAAGGGTAAAAAATATTCCAGAGGAGCATAGGATTGATGTGTTAATAGGGACTTTAAAGGATAATATCCAACATGATGTTCACCTTTGGGAACCTGATTCATTAGAGAAGGCATTCAGGTTAGCAAAGAAAATGGAAAGCAAAATTATGGTAACCAGGAAGCATACCACTCACAACTATAAAGATGGAAGTGTTGTTTCCCCTAGCCTTCCACAACCTATAAGGTTGACACCACAAAAATTGGAAGAAAAAGGAGTAAAAGGGCTTTGTTATAGTTGTGATAGCAAATACACTAAAGGTCATAAGTGTGCTGAGAAGAAATTATTCTACATAGATTGTGAAGAGGAAGAAGAAAAGGAGCAAGAAAGGTCAAAAGAAGAGGATATACTCCAGGAACAAAGCCTAGATAAAGAAGAAATGAATCCAACCATATCTTGTAATGCATTGGCTGGAATTACCACTCCTCAAACCATCAAGATAGAAGGACATATCAAGAAGAAAAAGGTTCAAGAAGTGAAAGATCACGTCGAGAAAGAAGAAATGAATCCAACCATATCTTGTAATACATTGGCCGGAATTACCACTCTTCAAACTATCAGGATAGAAGGACATGTCAAGAAGAAAAATGCTCAAGAAGTGAAAGATCATATCGAGCATCAAGAAATGAATCCGACCATATCTTGTAAAGCATTGGAAGGAATTAACACTCCTCAAAATCTCAAGATAGAAGGAAATATCAAGAAGAAAAAGGTTCAAGCAGTGAAAGATCACATCGAGCAACAACAACAAGTTCTCCAACTTTTAAAGGATAATGCCACTTTGGTGCAGAATCAAATGAAACAACAGGTAGATCAACATCATAGTGAAAAAGGTTTTGATGTAGGCGATTGGGTATTTTTACGGCTACATCTCAAGCAAGATATTTATGAGAAGGAAATGTTGACAATACTACATGCACTTAAGAAATGGCGACCTTACCCAATGGGAAGACACTTCCAGATGAACTCTCAAGAAAGGATGAGGATGTGGAAGCATTGTTTTGTGTTATTTCTATTATCCAATTAGATTGGATAAATGAAGCAAGGGATGAATGGAAGAAGGATGAAGAACTATGGCCACTCATTCAAAAGTTGCAGAAGATCCCAATTCAAACAATATTGCCAGAACTTGAAGAGGAAGGAAAAATCATATTGGAACCTGGAGCAGTCACAGAAAAAAGAACCCGATAGCTACGAAATCGATCAATTTCATATTATCTCATCAAGGAAAGAACTTAACCGCTGAAGGTTCCACATGGGAGGACAAGAATTTTATACAGAAGCATCAAGAACTACTCAAGCATTGAGGACAACACTTTTTGAAGGAGAGGGGCATGTTAAGCCCCTATACTACTAGTGTAACCCCTTATTGTTATTAGTACAACCCCCTTATTATGTTGTTATACCCATGTAGTCCCCATATTGTTACTATTGTGCCCCATAGAAGCCCACTATTGTTATTATTATGCCCTTACATTATTATTGTTATGTCGGCTCTAATTATATTATGACCCCTTAGACTCCTATATATAGAAAGGAGGTCTTGTCATTTGAATCATCGAAAAATTGTTCATTTATGTAATGTAAAGGAGGTTGCCCCCTCGAAGAGGCTGAATTCTAAGGCATTGATCTATCTTTTCTATATTTTTGTGAGCTGGTTTCATAACATGTTAATGGACCAACCCATCTTGTCCTATCTTGGATATCCCTCACCAGCAATTAACCTTCCTCCATAAGGCTACTGAGCTACCTAGGGGTCAAAGTAGATTTCATTTTCTTGTGTCAAGCTTGTTAAAAACTGAAACAAGATATCTTAGCAGAGTTCCTTTTCTTGTGTCAATCTTGTTAAAAAATGAAACAAGATCCTCGAAGCATAGTTCTTTTTCTTGTGTCAATCTCGTTAAAAAATGAAATAAGGTTCTATGAGCAAAGTTCCTTGTATTGTGTCAAGCTTGTTAAAAAAATGAATCAAGGTCCTATGAGCATATTTCTTTTCCTATGTCAATTTTGTTAAAAAATGAAATAGATCCCCCTCCAAATCGAGTCTTTCACTTTATCTTATAAATGAACCTTCATTCCATCCGATTATTAGTAACTAGTATTCTACTCAGGTGAATGAAATGAAGCATGAGGGGCATGTCCTTAGAATTTATTTCATGATGGGGGGCATGAAAAACACTCTCAAGCATAGTTTTTCTCATGTTTCAAGCTTATGTAAAAATGAAACCATATTCAAGTATTCTCAAGCATAATTTCTACATGTTCCAAGATTGTGTAAAAACGAAACCATCTTCATACTTTACCTCTCGTGATTTCCATTTTTACTAGCCTATTTTTTCCATATGAGACTTGGTTTTCTCATTCCATCATCACCATTTGCTTGGCTGATCATATGCTTTCCCTTGGGTTTTTTATCCTTCCCCAAGGAACTGTTGCGATGAGTGGTCTTATTTGCCAGACTCTTTACCTCTATGTGTTTTGAGTAGTTCCATCATGAGTGGAATTGATTGCTACCATTTATACCACTTGTTCCTCTAGTAGGAGTCCTCTTTTAGCTCTTTTCAAACTCCCAAAACATGAAAATATTGTCGAGCACTTGGCTTTTCGAACTTGTTAAAGTAAATGAAAAGCCATCTACCCAGTAAGAGTTTTACCCTTTTCTGGACTGGGATGGAATATTTACAAAAAAGGAAAACTTTATTCGAACATGACTAAAAGGTTCTCCTAAGTATCATTTTCTGCCTTTTCAGACTCAAGAGACTAAATTTATGAAAAATGAACCTTTGGAGTTTTCTTTTTCACCTCTTTTTCAAACTATCTAAACATGAAAAAGAAGTCAAGTTATACCTTCGATAGACTCATAAAATCATCAAACAGTGTTGGACTCGTTAAACATGATGATACTGAACCACTCCTTCTCAGGGTTTGTTAAAAATACTTAGAAGGATTCATCCGAAGGATGAACTTATAGATCAAGCATATGTTATCCTCCTCAAACTTGTCAAAAATAAAGAGGTACTAACTAGAAATGGTTGGGAAAATTGGGAAAATAGGGTACTTAACCTATTAATGGCAGTGAATCGCTCTTGAACATTGAACTCTTTCACTTAATCTTCATGACTGTTGGGTTGGGAAATATGATTGCCTCTTTGGTTAATCATACCATATCAAAAGCCTTTGAAATTGGTTTTCGTCAGGGTTTCCAACTCCATAAAGTGTTTCAGATATGTTCAAGAGAAGTCCTTAAGTTAACATCTATTACAATAATCTTAAGCCTTCATTCATGTTTTCCCTTCCTGAACTAGCTTTGCATCAACATCATTTTGTCTCAAATATTGATACATGTTTTGTGTCATTGACGAGGGATGCATCAAGGCCCTCCTACGATGGGTTACTTCCTCTCAACGTTAGCTCATTATTCAGGAATTTGACTTAGAAACTCCTTATGGCACCTTAGAGCTTGCATACATCAAAATAAATATTCCTCGCTCTCGATGATGAGTCCTCATTATTGGAGTTTGACTAAAGCTCATTCATTCACACCACATAGATTATATTGTAGTACCTTGAGAGCCATTCTCATTATCAATGGTGTCTCTCACGTTTGTTAATGGATTGCATCATTGGATGATAATCATATGGTTTCTACCATGTTCAACTCGAAGTCATTAGACTCATACTATCCAGTGACAAGATAGAAAACCCTGAATCTAGTTCCATCCATCCGGGCTATGATTTTAGAATTCATACAATATTACAAAGAATGATGGATATGATCATTCAAATAGTCATCCTAGCATGGGTCCACAATTTGTCATTAGTGGATGATACTTCTTTACCTTTGTACATGTAATATTGGCTTATATGTTGAGCATGAGTATGCCTCCCTCAACAATGATATCATGATAGTAATATGTATTATATCAGATGATGTTCTCAACCAATTTGTTCTTGATACGAACTTACCACAAGGTAAAGCACTTCAGTGCTCAGCCACTGCTTCTAACCTTGTGTTTTATGGGGCAATATGTTACAAGCCGTTTTGTCACATCTACTCAAAATACCTAAAAACCATATCAATCAATATCCTTGGACACTTTTTTCAATTTCCCTTTGCAAATCCCTAAGCATCACTTCTCCAAAAAGCCTGAGTTCCTAGGTCTATCTACTTAAAAACCATGTTTTCATCCCTAGCACACCTTGCATGACTGTCCACCTGTAATGGTTGAAAGTTGCATAACTGAGCATCTACGATGACCAACGCAGGTTTATCTACTCTACAAGAGTGATGATTCTAGAATTTCGAGAAAAAAAATTATTTTGAATCTTCTTCTTCAAAAGTATTCTAAGGTATTTTTAACCATTTACCATGGATAGAGATCCAGAATTCCTATTTGATCCTACTCTAATGGTCTTATCTCTTATCCCTAGAGCATATCCTCCCTCATATGTAAATCTCAAGCCTAGATTGATAAAACCTAAACTATCACTTTCACCTTATAAATTTACTTCCTCCCATAGAGTCTGGGTTAGATTTTGGAGATTGCTAGTGCCTTCATGCTGCTGCTTTGAGCTTAAGGATTCATCATCCATTTATGCATTAGGGTTGAATGTGAAGGTTTTCTTTGTGGCAAGGAAGCACAAGACATTTGGGCATACATCCGCAAAGTGAACTTCTATATATGGCTGTATCTCTCTCCTTTATTTATTAATACAAAAAAAAAATTTCTTTCTTATACTTGTGTCATGTTGATACTTATGTATTTCAATGCCATGTTGACTCATTGATTAGAGACATTGGATTATGCTATGTGGGTATTGTAGTTCCTTTGCTTTTTTTAGTCACTGTTGCAAGTTCCATTTATAGCATGTGGTACTAGAGTTGAAGCTTAAGAGCAAGGAGAAGAGGAGGACTTATTGCAGATTCCATGTAGGTCCCTTTTTTGTATTTTAATCTCTCTAAGGAAAACATATATATTTTTACTCTTTGTTGTTATAGATCAGACCACTAGATCTAGGGATTTAATTTTTGTCTACAAAAGTTAATTTTCCATTTAACACTATGGATGACAAGATATTGGGCTTTAATCCACTTATATGTGTGTAGAGAGTGCAATGTAAGCCTCACATGCTCGACCAACACCTCTAAGTTCCATCGTGGAAACCTTAGGGGTTAGACACCCTAATTGAAATTGAAGTTTGGTCATTGGCGACAAACCCCTCATTCATCGTCGGTGGATCCAACTCTTTTGGATGAAAGTCATTATTATCAACAAAACTAACATTCTAATATTGGTCTATTAGTCCATATTTCATTTGATTTGTGCCTATAAGTCCCCTTTTATGTTAATTTTCATAGTAAACTGAAACTTAATTATCTTTTACCCTTCAAAAGGAACCAAAATAGAACATTATATTTATTAAAATTTAATTGTGCCAAACCTAGCAACAAAATACATCTAAGTGGGTTCATGAGACTTCCTCAAAATAGAATGTAATTCTAGATAGACATCATATTGTTGGCATTATGACTAATGTGTTGTCCTTGATAGAAAATTGCTTGATAAAGATGTACTAGATGTCAACATTGTGATGTTTTTGGAACTAAAGAATAAATCAGGAATATTGGTACAAATGTTACAGAAGAAATGGAAGTTCAAGTATAGATGGATGACAAATGTAAAGATTGAGAAATTATACGTGGTTCTTATGAATAAAAGTTGCATACATACGTAGGTATTGTAAGTGAAAGTTGCGTAAATAATTAGAACCATGGAAACATGGATACCAGTGGTCATTTACATGGTATTTTCCCATAATAAATGGGGCAACAATGTTTGTTTGATCCCATCAAAGAATACTAACGAAAGTACCAAGGGATTTACCTGAGGTATTGGCTAAAGCAAAAACTATATAAGGATATGAATATCAAGGTGTTTGCTGTGAAAATAATGGGTTACTCATATGTGATTTGATCTGAAATAGGAATGCACTAGGGAGCAAGGGGATGGATCAGATATGAAAGTGTTATGAAGACTAATGAATGCACTTGGTTGATCTATTAATGCTTGTAGCTAACAATTATAGATTTGTCGTTATATAGATGTTATGTTACAAATGTATGATACTGAAGATTACAGAATGTGAAATGTTTTTGCAATGAATGTATGCTTCAGTAATTTAAGATTTGTACATTTGTTTGCTTTTTAATAATCACATACATATGTGAATTTGTTTTTGGTTAGTCGCTTATATCTTCTGAGATATGTTTCTTTAGTAAATTGAGATTTGTATGTGGGTGATGCACTTGATAAAAGTGTATATATGTAGGTCTATTGAATAAAAATCATGTATATATTATGAGATAGACCTAGTCAGGGTTTGCAGTGTTATTTGATGATGAATTATGTTATATTTGATGTTACTTGTCAATGATGTCTTGATCTAGATGGTTTATATCTGTTATTGTTTGGTTGTGCATTGATCTGATCTAGTTGCAGTGGTTGATTCAGTATTTAGTGGGATGATGTTACAATGATTCAATTGGTTCAATGATTTTATTTCAGATTTAATATTCAATTTGGTATTGAGCATAATGTTGGGTGTGGGTCTAGTGTGAAAGTATGGTGAAAGGTGGCCTATAGGTTTTGATTTTTTGAGCTAGGTGGATCCATTGTGAAACATTCTGAATTGTGGTCCATGAAGGGTGCTAAGGGTTCGAGCCTTTAGTGACAAAGTTGGATCTTCCTTCTAGTGGTAATTGGTAAATTTGTTTAGGGGGTATTTTCTCCCTTCTGGATGGAGCTAGTAAACAAGATCAGGAGGTTGTAGCTCCCTTCCAGTGGGTGCTGAAGAACGAGTGAAGGTTGTAGCCTCCTGCAAGTGGGTGTCTGTGTATTGGTAAGAGTCTGTGCCAGTACAAGATATAATGAATCTTTTCTTTATAATAAAAGAAGAAGACAGCGACGACGTCATTAGTGGTTTTCTCCCACATTGGGTTTCCACCTAAACTCTTTGTGTTCTATGTTTGTTTCTTATGTGTTTTGATGCATTTTTTTATTACATATTGAATGGTTAATGAATCAATAATGTAATGGTTAAATTTAACTCATTGATGGGATTCATGATAAATTAAGTAAATTGGTTGTTCGTTGTTTTCATTCACTATAGTCGTGCACACATTGGTTGCATAAAGAATAATAGTGTACAAAGTTCATAATATGAAATGAAAATTTAAAGAGAATTAAACATAATGATTCACCTCCCCTAGTATTTTTCCTAACAATTGGTATCAAAGAAGGTCCCTTAGAAGAAGCTTGATTTCTTAAAGGGATATCTATAAAAATGAGCAGCCAGGAGGGAGTATTTTCTTCCAGGCCACCTTTGTTTTATGTAACTAAATTTATATTTTAGAAATTCAAAATGAGAGCGTATTTTCATGCACTAGGAGATGAAGTATGGGAAATTGTTGAAGGTTTATATCAATACCCAGCCTCCATTTTATTAGAGCCTAGATTTACCTCAGGCTGAAAAGGTAAGATTCTAGGTCCACATCAAACCACACTCAACCTCGTAGCTAGCCCTACGAGGAAAGGAGAGGGCTCTCTCTGGGTCAATCTCAGCAAAAAATAATCAATGGGGCTTGAGATGACTAATATATCTTCTGATTTTAGACTAGGTATGAAGTACAAGGATTTGATTTGATTTTTTGGGAGTTTTGTTGGAATCAAGGGAAAGGCAAATTTAGGTTCGAGGATGAGGCCAAATTTTTGCAGAGTTATGATTGGGGCAAGGTAGGAAGTAGTTTTGATGATTTTAGATTAAATGGATGGATGGAAAATACCACTGAGGAGATGAAGAGGGCAAGAGGGTACCAAGGATCCTCTTCAAACTGAAGAAAACATTGAAAATTAAACAAACAAACAGGTAGAGCAAAACAAGCTAATGAATTCTACCTTTTGTCACTCATTTTTTTAATTTCAGAAACAAAGAGAAGGGAAATGGCATACATGAAACATCAATGAACTTACAATTGCATGAAGAAAAACACCATCAAAACACAAAGCCACAAGGATCCCAACAAGTGCTGCAAAACCCTGGTCTTTCCTTTGCCAAAAATGCAGAAATCAAATGTACAATGGGGTGCCGAGCAATCCCAAGTGTCCAACCCTGAAAATGACTGAGAAATTACATGATATAGCCAAGCCTAACTCCTTCCCATGCCTCTAGGGGTCTAGCTCATCATTCTAGGAGTTGTTTGAACCAATTCTAAATAAGGAACTGAAAACTAGGCAATCAAACAACTTGCCCCTATATGCTAGGAAATTGATTCATTCATTTAATTTTCACTTTTTAGTGATGAATCCTATAGAACAAGTAAATATGTACCAATATTACATCATGGTTGATTAATAGTTACATCAAAAAGTAAAAGTAGTCAAAACTGAGCGAATTTCTGAGTTGAAGAGTGAAAATGAGGCCAAATTTCTCTATGGGCCGCGCCCAAATTCTCTATGCATTGCGCCACTTTGGAGCTGATTTTGAGGCACTTCCTGAAGTCCAAATTGAGCTCATAATAGCTCGTCGGAAAGCCCTACCTGTCTACTTTCCAACCTTAGTGGAATTTCTGGATTTTGTGTCCATTTGCCCCTCCAAATGTCCAATATCCCAAGACTGCTTCCTGTGTGTCAAAATAGGGGCAATGAGGTCATTTTTTGAGTGTTTTTTGACCTTTTAAGGGCTCAAAACCTGTCCAAATTTCTTGGCCATAGGTATGCAAACATAATTTATCATGAAAAATCTAGAAATGGAATTTTTTTTGGATTTGGAGCCCTCTAGCGAAAGCGAGCGCCACATGGCGCGGCGCATAGGGAGGAAAACTCTATTTTTTATGCTAAAAATTTTCAAAAATACAAAAATTGCTCCAAATTTCTTGAAATTTGGGCTGGACCTTCTTCATCAAGAGCTATTATGGGACAAGGATGCCTCGACCAATATCCAGAGTCAATCATGCTCTTTTTGTCTCTTTTGCCTTTTTGATGCCTTCCCTAGTTTTGTCTTTAAATTTATTATTCGTGCCTTGCAAACCTTGTTCCGCGCCATGTAGTGGAAAGCCATGTGTCTCAGCAATTCTTTGTCCCTATCGGCCTTGTCCAGCAGTCTCTCTAAGTGGATGTTGACTCTCTCGAGCCAAGACTCCCGATCATCATTAATCTCTTGCTCCAATGAAGTGAATTCAATCCTCCTCCTTTGGGCAGCTTGACGATTCTCCCTGATGTTTTGTAATTCCATAATCACCTGCTGATCTTCAAGCTGCTTATTCCTCTGCTCCAAGTATTTTTTAATCCACTTATCCCTCTCCAAGTTGAGGGACAAGGCTTTAATCTTTGTTTGTTGGTCCTGGATGATATCTCTAAGGTTGGCACTTTGCGGGCCCATGTCTGTATCGTCATCCTGAATGAGAATGAAGTTGGTCACTCGTTCACCTAAAGGCCCCTCACCCTGCATTGGCCTCTTGCCTTTGTCCTGTACCTATGGTGCTGATGTCGGAAACGAGGCCCCTTCCACCCCAGGTGGAGATAACACTCGCTTTGCTGCTGCAAATAACTGTCTAGCGCCCTTCTGATAAGTAATGAATATTGGCATAGTAGCAATATGTGTCTCATGACCTTCATGCTAATAAGAAGGTCCACCTGTCTCATGTTTAGCCTCTGAAGATCCTTGTGAAGCTTTGAAAAAATCACGAGAGATAAAATCATCCCAAGTGATGCCCTGTAATCCAAGCTGATGAACCACCACAATCTTGATGAGAGCAAAATGATAAACACTGTTAAGCTGCTGTTGAGGGGTCTTGTGCTGCACAAGGGTGGTCATCCTTTCTATGTTTTGGCATATGAAATAAGGAATGTTCATCATACGTGCCCGAGTGAAATGCATTAGCAGCCTGATGTGATAAGCATACAAGCGGGAGAACTGGCCCTCACAGCTGAAATACTTCATGATCAGTTTCATTAAAGGCACATATTCATCTTTGAGGTACCGAAATGGAAACACTCTCTTGAGCTGTCTCAAAAAGCCAGGCTTGATGTACGATTCATAGTGTTGTCAGTCAATTTTCTACCTCTTGTTCCATGGTTCTCCAATGTTCGGTATGCCGGTTGCTAATGAAATGGAATCTGGTGTTAGTGTGAAAGTAACACCCACTAGAGTGGCTTGGTCACCATGTAAATGCAGTACAAACAAATGAGCCAACTCATGATGAAATTGAACATTAGCAACCTTCTCACAAAACTCATAACATGATTGATGCTGGAAACAAGAGATGGCAAGAGGGCAGGCCTGTAATTCAGTAAGGGTGGTTGGTTCTTCTCTGATATGTCTGTTGCCTCTATGAGGCCTCCAGGGTGCATGTCCTTCTGCAGGTGAGTCACTTTGGGTCTCCACTTCATAATCAGATGAAGGATTAGATGCCATGACTACTGGTAAACAAATTGCCCTAGAGAAATAGATGCTGATGTATGAAAACTGTGTTGGACTGCCTTTTGGTGATGTGCTTGACCTCTGCTACCAAGGGAACAAACAGTGAAATGAGGGGCTGCAAAGGGAGGGGAAAATAGTGAGGGATTAGGGACTATTGGGATAGATTTAGTTAGGGGAATATGGGATGGTTTGAGGGTTTATGTATAGGATTAGGGTTTAGGATTTCACATTAGGAAAATTGGGAAAGGGAACTTGGGATAGGGGATGAATGAATTTAAGGGGTAGTGGAACTTAGGGAATAATGAAAACAAGGGACAAGTGAGATGAGGGAGTGAATTTGGTGACAAAACAAGGAATTGAAACCCTAGCAGCAATTTTCCTTGAGGTATTTTAAAAGGTAGGGTTTGATGTTTTTTGTTTTAACCATTACCATCCATCAACCACCATACCCTAGCACAAACTTGGATGAAACACAAAGATGGAGGCTTTACCTGGCAGATCTGAGCGAGTTATTGGCAATTTGGAGCAATTGTTAGTAGTTTCGGGCCTTTAGCTGTGTGCGCCGTGCAGCACGCCCAATGCACCGTGGCTGTGTAAAATAACATTGCGTATTCACGCCCAGTGCGGCACGCCTAACCAGTGCACCGCGCTTCCTGCTCAGTGTGCCACGCCTCCTGCTCAGTGCACCGCGTCGGTCTTCTTACAAAGATTTTCGCCCAAACTTCACACTCACTCTCCCGATTTTCTCAATCTTGCTTCTCTTTTGCAAATGAGCTTATCACATGAAGGAATCACTTATAAACAAAAAGCTTTTGAAATCTTGGCTTATGAAACCCACTTTCATAATGATTTGTATTTGACTTCATTTTACAAACTCTGTTTTTGGACATTTTTCACTGCTTTTTCACTTTGTGATGAATTTAATGACCTGAGCTTGCTTGTTTTTGCAGGTTTTGGAGCTTCTAGGCTAAGGGAAGAAACCAGGGTGCAGAT
The DNA here is from genome assembly GCA_031772625.1 of Pinus tabuliformis. Classification (NCBI taxonomy): domain Eukaryota; kingdom Viridiplantae; phylum Streptophyta; class Pinopsida; order Pinales; family Pinaceae; genus Pinus; species Pinus tabuliformis. Next base: position 639,268,401 of record CM062804.1, read on the forward strand.
GAATGAATTTACAATGAGGAAAACAAAAAATTTGATGATTTTGTACAATAAATGCTAAATACTCAGTTTTTTCCTCAAAACAAAGTTTTGAGGAAAAACACATTTGCGAACACTTGGCGATGAAATTTATTGATGTTGAAACATCCTCATGGCCTGCTGGCAATTATTGAACACTCTGACACATTTGTTGACGAAACCCTAATAAAACCCTAGACCTAAGTGACCATGAAACCCTAAAGACAACTTTTGCCATTTTCAAGATAAAAAGACTGTATAAGTTTTTTTTTTTGTAAAATGAACACACATGAGCCAGCAGGTAGATAACATGAGGGGAATGAGTGAAAAGGCCCTTCCATCAGATTATGGCATGCCCCTAATGGAATGCAAATGAATGAACTGTATGAGACACCTAAAAAATGAGATGCAATAAGAGAAATAATCACTAACGGAGGGATGTAAAGACCGACTCTAACACATTCCCATAGATAATGCAAGAAAGAAGTAATATGAGAATAATGAAAAGGTGGTAAATGTTATTTTGGGAAGTTTGGTTGAATTTGATTTTGCGAAAGTCATGTAGTTGAGTATGGAAAAGAAAATATGGAATAAGTTTGTCCAAAGATGTGCAGGTGACACTAAGGTAAAATGTGCTAAACTTCAAACATGTAGAATTCAATATGAGACTCTCAGAATGCATGATGATGAAAGAATTGCAAGATTTTTTCTTAGAGTAGATGGAATTGTTAACACAATGAAAAGTCTTGGTGACGAAATAAAGGAAACTTTTATTGTTGAAAATGTTTTGATATCACTAATTCCAAAGTTCTATTCCAAATTCTCTTCCATTGAAGAAATGCAGGATTTGAAGAACCTTACCCTTGAACACCTCCATTGGATCTTGATAGCCTTTGAGATGAGAAAAGGAGGTACATCTGGTATGAGAGAAGCAACCTTCAATGCCACATATAAAGGGAAATAAAAAGAAAATCCTAAATATACAAGCTACGTTTCAGATGAGGAAGACGTGAATTTCATGAAAATTTTGCAAGTGGGAACTGGTAAATTCAAAGGTAAGATTCCCTCTAAAAATATTTCTTGGGGAAGAATAGGTCAATATGCATCCAAATGTCCACATAAAGAAAACCATGATTAGAAATAAAAAGGAAATGATGTTGACAAGAAAAATTCAGAAAAGAATTTTTCTTCCAAGAAACGTTTTTATTCTAATGAAGATAGTGAAAGCACATATGATGATCAAGAAGATTTAGATTCAAATTCTAATAGTTGCTACCAAATACTTATGCCTCTTGAAGATCAATCAACTAATGAATTAGATAGTTGTGAAGAATATGATTTAATGAAAGCATTGAAATAAAATGATAGACTTAGGAGTGCAAACAAAGAATTGGAAACTAAAGAAAGAAGTATGGTCAAGGAAATAAACATGTTAAGGATGCAGTTGGAGGAAACCAATAAAAGAACAGAAATCTTAGAAAAATAACTTCAAGAAAAGGAAAATCATTATGAAAAATTAGAATCAGAAGTTGTGACTCTAAGGAAAGATTATGAGAAAGTCAACAAATGGGTAAATACATATTAATCTCTAGAGAATATTATCAATGAGCAATGCTCTTCTATAATTAAGATAGGTATTGGATACAACCATATAGCATCAGATTCACAGTGTAATGACAAGAAAATCCAGCATAAAGTTTTTCAAAAGAAAACTAATTCAAGTCACACATATGAAAGGAAATATCCTAGATCAAAGTCAAGATCAGTCCCTAGGCATAAAGGATGGTTTCATGCATATTATTTTTCTTGTAACTCATTTGGGCATAAGGTCACTGATTGTAGGTCAAGCATTTGGAATTGAAGCAGAAGATGGGATAAGTTCCACAAGTCCAAGCACATGATTAGAAATTGCAAGCATATTTGGAGGAAGAAGGAATATCTAGCAGAGATGTAGGGAAAATTGTCCCTATTGTAGTCCATTATTCTAAGAAGAATACTTCTAATAGTGATTGCAGAAGTGATTGTGAGGTACATAACCTCATGGATAATAGGTAGTGAATATCAGGTCCATAGGACCAATGGTGTATGACCTTAGGGGGAACTATGAATGAGTATCTTAACGATGGTTCTCGATGTTTTTTTTTATATTCTTTTGATGATATTTATGTTACTGATATTGATTCTAATGAAGTAGTAGAGAGCAGGAACATGCATTTCATGTTCAAGGGGAGTTGTGGCTATAAAGTATCAACAATTTACTTTCTATAGATGATTCTCATGAGAGACAGTCGTGTGAATATGTGGGTTTTGATCTAGACAGTTGCGTATGCCTCTCAGTAATGAAAACGGAGTGGCACAGATTCATGGGGAGATTATCATATGCCTCCATCAATTCATTTCTACCTTTTTGGTTCAGATATTGATTTGCTACAGTCTGTTAATAATTCCCATAATGATGTTGGTTCATGATGAATTTTCAAAACCTTATGTTATTGTTGCTAATGAAATAGTTCTTTGGTGCATTTGTTGATTGATGAGATGGATGTGATAAGATTTGATGGTGAAAAGTTGGCACATGTTCAATGGGAGCATCTGTTATGCTTCTAATAGTTCAATGTTGGAATTGTGGTTTCTTGAGCACTCCTTGTTACATGATGGTGTTTATGATGAGTTCAAGACTTGCTCATTGTTTGTTGGCATTGATGAGAATATTTATATGGTGTTTTCATTATGCCATGGGTAATCACTGATGCATGGGTTTCATGTGGTGAAGTTATGGATGATGCCTATATGTTGCTTGAGTTTCATTTTGGTGAAACTATTGATGGTGTATTATTCTTATATAAATAAGGAAGATATGTAAGATCATTGAAGATGTTGCTTGATGATGTTGGAAGTTCTCATTGTTTTCTCACTTGTTGTTGATGCATGTACATGCTACATATGGTGTTTTGATTCAAGAGATTGATATTATTGCTTGAGGATTGTGGCTCTTCTCATATGTGGAGAGAGTATGATGAACTTGATGACCTGAGGTCAAGGGATGAGTTGTTGATAGAGCTTTATTGCAAAATATTATGATTTTCCTACAATTGATTTGTGATGCTTGGAAACATTTCATATTTGGTCACATGTTGATGTTATTGGAGATATTGATGCTACATTGTCTTATCTTACATAACTTCTTGATGATGAGGATGTTCATGCTTCTATGTTGCCACCATCAGATGATTATGTTGTAGATTCCTATATGGTCACGACTATCATGGTCTTGCTACCTCATCGTTGAGGTTCCTGTTTTTGGTTGTAAGTGTCATATATGTCTGTTGGCGCAAAGGACATGAAAAGACCCATGTTGTAAATCATTATAAAATTCACTCATGTATGGGCCATTGGGATCAAGTCATGTCATGTATGTAACCCCATTATTTTGGGTAATTGATGTAAAATTGGATCCAATTAGTAAACAAGTTATGTTGGGTGATTGATGTAATCATGGGAGCATAGAGTCATTGGTGATAGGAAAGGTCATATTTGTTTGAGTCATATTGTCGTGTACCTTTATTGTATATATTTAGAAGGTCTAGCATATGCTCATGGGGAGCATTGTTAGCGTACAAATTTCATAATTCATATTCACCAGATTAGACCTACAGAGATTACCACTATAAGGGAAGTACTTCATTCAGCCTAGTTCAACCATTTTCCTTTGATGTCAAAGGGGGAGAGAAGACTTGGTGTTTGCAGGTGCTTTGTAGCTGGTGTCCAAACACAAAAGTGGTTTCCTTCAAGTCCAAAGGGGGAGATTGTTGCCATTATGGCTAATGTGTTGTCCTTGATGGAAACCTACTTGGTAAAGATTTACTATATGTCAACATTGTGATGTTTATGGAACTAAAGTAGAAATTGGGAATATTAGTACATATGTTATAGAAGATATGGATAGAAAAATGGAAGTTCAAGTAAAAATGGATGAAAAATGTAAAGATTGAGAAAGTATACATGGTTTCTGTGAATAAAATACATGTACATACATAGGTCTTGTAAGCAAAAGTCGCATCCATAATCTGATACATGGAAATATGCATACTAGGGGTCATTTCCGTGGTGTTTTCTCATAGTAATTGGGGCAAAAATGTTTGTTTGATCCCATCAAAGAATACTAACGACATTACCAAGGGATTTACCTGAGGTATTGGCTAAGGAAAAAACTATATAAGGATATGGAGATAAAGGTGTTGGGTGTGCAAGTAATGGGTTATTCATATGTGATTTGATCTGGAACAGGTGTGCACCAGGGAGCAAGGAGATGGCTCAGATATGAAAGTGTTCTGAAGACTAATGAATACACTTGCTTGATTTGTTTATGATTGTAGCTAACAATGATAGATATGTGGTTATATTGATGATATGTTATGAATGTATGACAATGAATATTGTGGAATGCGAAATGTGTTTGCAGTGAATGTATGCTTTAGTAATTTAATATTTTTATGTTGGTTTGCTTTTGAATAGTCACGTACATACGTGGATCTGTTTCTAGTTAGTCATGTTGTTGGTTCCCTATAATACTAGTGATTACCCCATTACTATTGTAGTTATACCCCTTATTTATATTGTTGTGCCCCTATTACCCCCATATTGTTATTTCTGTGCCCCATAGAATCCCTCTATTGTTATTTTTGTGGCTTTATATTATTATTGTTAGGTCGGCTGGATTATATTGTGACTCCTTAGACTCCTATATATAGAAAGGAGGTTTTGTCATTTGTATCATCCAAGAATTGTTCATTTATGTAATGTAAAGGAGGTTGCCCCCTCAAAGAGGCTGAATTCTAAGGCGTTGATCTATCTTTTCTATCTTTTCTTGAGCTGGTTTCATAACATTTGGTATCAGAGCTTTGGATTCTAGGGTTTCGCTGCTCCAAACAGGTCATCGTGGCATTTTCGCTATAACTTTGTTTCTGTGACGTTTCAGAAGTCGCAAAAAAAAACCCATTTGCAAAGAATTGGCACTGAACCTTGGGTCCAAATTTCAGAGCTTTTCGCGCAATATTTTCGGAGATATGATCTGAGGAAGTTGGCCTTTTTGCAGACTCCTGAATTACATTCAAAACAGGTGACCTGGGGAAAATCGTCATAACTCTCTCTCTGAGGATCGGATTGAAATTTCGTAAAAAGGTACAGAAAGAGGACAGACTGTAGTTTTTTGTATGTGTGTTTTAGATTCAAAGGTTGAAACAGTGACTCGTGGCACGTCGTACAAGTTCGCTCTACTGAACCAGTCTAAAAGCAAGTCACTGTGGGAGATTTCACATAACTCTTCCTTGGAGAATCCAATTTGGCTCAGACTTGTGGCATTGGAAAGAGGACGCAGAAGGCTACTACAAGTTGCAATTTCAGAATTGGATGATCTGAAATTACAGAGATACATCAGATTCAATATCAGGCTTCTATAAAGTGAAAAAAGGTGTGTAGTTTTTTTTAATTTTTGTGTAAGCTTGGTTTAACGGAATTCAAAGGGCATAGTAAAGCATTATTATCGGTAACTGATGCCCCGAGGAAAGAAAATGCAAACACCTAGTAAGGAACCTGAAAGCTCTAGCATGACTCATGAAGAAGAGGAAGAAATGCTACATGATATATCAAAATTACAAGAACAAGTGCAACATATGTCACGCTCACAAAAGCTAACAGAAGCTAAGATAAATGGCGTGGAATCTAAGATAAATGGCGTGGAGTCTAAGATAAAGGGCATGGAAGCTAAGATGGATGATTTGAAGACAGATTTGAAGACAAACATGGCAGATTTGAAGACAGATTTGAAGACAGACATGGAAGATTTGAAGACAGATTTGACAAATTTTCTACAAGAAATACTTACTAATGGTGAAAAGGTAGTAAAGGAAACTCATGATGAGAACAAAAGAAATGTTAATCATGATTCCATAGACTCTAATGTTGGATCGAAGACCCACCATATTCCAAAAATCGATATGAGGAAGTTTGATGGCAAGGATCCCGCCACATGGATATTACAGATGGAGCAATTCTTCGATCTCAATAATGTGCAAAACACACAAAAGGTACGTATGGCAACTTTATATTTGGAACCAAATCAGTTTGTATGGTATCAATGGCTTTGCTCTCGTAAACAATTTATCACTTGGGCAATTTTTACGGAAGAATTGATAGCACATTATGAGGATACAAAAAGCAACACTTTTTTTAGCCAATTGATAAGTCTCAAACAAAAGGGTTCAATAATGGAGCACATTGAGGAGTTCCAAAAATTGAACATAAGGGTAAAAGATATTCCAGAGGAGCATAGGATTGATGTGTTCATAGGGTCTTTAAAGGATAATATCCAACATGATGTGCGCCTTTGGGAACCTGATTCATTAGAGAAGGCATTCAGGTTAGCAAGAAAAATGGAAAGCAAAATTATGGCAACTAGGAAGCATACCATTCACAACTATAAAGACGGAAGTGTTGTTGCCCATAGTCTTCCACAACCTACAAGGTTGACACCACAACAATTGGAAGAAAAAAGAGCAAAAGGGCTTTGTTACAATTGTGATAGCAAATACACAAAAGGTCATAAGTGTGCTGAGAAGAAATTATTCTACATAGATTGTGAAGAGGAAGAAGAAAAGGAGCAAGAAAGGTCAAAAGAAGAGGATATATTCCAGGAACAAAGCCTAGATGAAGAACAAATAAATCCGACCATATCTTGTAATGCATTGGCGGGAATTACCACTCCTCAAACCATCAAGATAGAAGGACAAATCAAGAAGAAAAAGGTAATAGTGTTGATTGATTCAGGAAGCACCCACAATTTTATTCATTGTAGGGTAGCAAAAGAATTGAATTGCTTCCTATATCCAGCACCAGAGTGTCAAGTGATGATTGCAAATGGAGGAACAATAAATTGTTCTGGAAAGTGCCATAATATCAAGCTATCCATGGGAGAATATGTATTGACTAGCCCAATGCTTTCCATTCCAATGGGAGGTGCTGATGTTGTACTAGGAGTCCAATGGCTACAATCCTTGGGTACAATAGCTTTTAATTTTCAAGAACTTTTCATGAAATTTTCTATGGAAGGAAAGGAAGTTGAATTAAGGGGTATTGCAGGGAAACCAGGAAAGATAATCAGCTCTAATGGCATGACAAAGCTTCTAAAAAAGGAGCAAAGAGGTGTAATTGCACAATTATGTTCGCTAGATGTTTCCACATTGGAATCATCTATTTCTCCAGATCTCCAAAAAGTCCTGGACAATCATTCCAAGGTATTTGAGACTCCCAAAGGTCTCCCACCTATGCGTGATCATGATCATGCTATTCATCTGATTCCAGGAAGTGTTCCTCCAAACATCAGGCCGTACAGATATCCCTATGTCCAAAAAAGTGAAATTGAACGTATGGTTGCAGAAATGCTAGAGGCTGGTATAATTCAACCGAGTCAAAGTTCTTTCTCAGCTCCAGTAGTATTGGTGCACAAGAAGGATGGATCATGGCGCATGTGTCCAGATTATAGGGAGCTCAACAAGCTCACTATTAAAGATAAGTTCCCCATTCCTGTCATTGATGAATTACTGGATGAATTGCATGGATCAATTTACTTCACCAAGTTGGATCTTCGTTCGGGATATCATCAAATCAGAATGAAGATTGAAGACATTCCGAAAACGGCATTTAGAACTCATGAGGGTCATTATGAATTTTTGGTCATGCCTTTTGGCCTTACCAATGCACCTTCAACATTTCAAGGTTTGATGAATTCAATTTTCAAACCATTCCTTAGAAAATTTGTGTTAGTATTTTTTGATGATATACTAATCTACAGCAAGTCTTGGAAGGATCATGTTGAACATGTTGACAGGGTGCTACAACTATTGGAGGAGAAACAATTATATGCAAAAAGATCCAAATGTTTCTTTGGAGTCCAGGAGGTGGAATATTTGGGTCATATTGTATCTCATGAAGGAGTTAAGGTAGACCCTAGCAAAATTAAAGCCATTAAGGAATGGAAAATCCCCACATCCATAAAGCATCTGCGAGGATTTCTTGGGTTGACAGGGTATTATCGCAAGTTTGTTAAGAATTATGGGAGAATAGCAGCACCTCTAACAACATTATTGAAGAAAGATTCATTTTCATGGACTCCGGAAGCAACAAAGGCCTTTGAACATCTTAAAGAGGCAATGTGCCAAGCACCGGTCTTAGCTACACCGGACTTCACAAAAACCTTTATTGTGGAATGTGATGCTTCAGGAAATGGAATTGGTGCTGTTCTAATGCAAGATGAAAGACCCATTGCTTTTGAAAGTCGTCCAATCAAGGGAAAGTTTTTAAGCAAAGCTATTTATGAGAAGGAAATGTTGGCAATACTCCATGCACTTAAGAAATGGCGACCCTACCTAATGGGAAGACACTTCAAGGTAAAAACGGATCATGATAGCCTTAAATACTTTTTAGAACAAAGATTATCCTCTGAAGAGCAACAAAAGTGGGTCACAAAGATGTTGGGTTATGACTTTGAAATCATCTACAAAAAGGGAAGCAAAATGTGGTGGCAGATGCACTCTCAAGAAAGGATGAGGATGTGGAAGCATTGTTGTGTGCCATTTCTATTATCCAACCAGATTGGATAAACGAAGCAAGGGAGGAATGGAAGAATGACGAAGAAGTGTGGGCACTTATTCGAAAGCTACAACAAGATTCCAGTACTTCTGATACATTTAGCTGGCAAAATGATTCGTTATGGTACAAAGATCGCTTATACCTCTGTAAGAATTCCCAGCTAAAACAAAAGATTCTTATGGAATTGCACACTTCTCCCTTAGGAGGGCACTCAGGATTTTTAAAAACTTACCACAGGGTTAAGAAGGAATTTTTTTGGGATGGCCTTAAATCAGATATTCAAAAGTTTGTGGCGGAATGTTTGGTTTGCCAACAAAATAAAGTTGAAACAATTAAGACACCGGGTCTATTACAACCTTTATCCATTCCAAGCCAACGTTGGGAGGAGGTTTCAATGGATTTTATCACAGGTTTACCCAAGTCTGAGGGAAAGAGTGTCATCATGGTGGTAGTTGACAGACTTACCAAGTATGCACACTTTTGTGCATTATCACATCCATTTAAAGCCAGTACAGTTTCTACTGCATTTATGGAAACAGTTCAAAAGCTACATGGAAACCCAAAGATTATTGTAAGTGACAGAGATCCCATTTTCACTGGAAATTTTTGGACAAAATTATTTTCTTGTCTTGGTACTCAGTTAGCTCATAGCTCATCTTATCATCCTCAATCTGATGGGCAAACTGAGATAGTAAACAAATGTTTGGAAGGATATCTTCGTTGCTTTGTATCTGATAAACAGACACAATGGGTCAAATGGTTGCCTCTGGCTGAATGGTGGTATAACACTTCCTTCCATACAACAACAAAAATGACCCCATTTATGGCACTTTATGGGTATCAACCACCATCCATCACATCATATTTAAGAGAAAATTCTAAGGTTCAGGCAGTGGAACATCACATCGAACATCAACAACAAGTCCTCCAACTCTTAAAGGATAACCTCGTGTTGGCACAAAATAGAATGAAACAACAGGCAGATCAACATCGCAGTGAAAGAAGTTTTGATGTAGGTGATTGGGTATTCCTACGGCTACAACCATATAAGCAAATGTCCCTAAAGCAAGCTAAGAAGGATAATAAATTATCACCAAAGTATTATGGTCCGTACAAGGTGTTGCAAAAGATTGGTACTATGGCATACAAATTGGAGCTTCCTGCAGCTTCTCGATTGCACCCAGTTTTCCATGTTTCATGTTTAAAGAAGGTTATAGGCGACAAGCTCCCAGTTCAAACAATATTGCCAGAACTTGACGAGGAAGGAAAAATTATATTGGAACCGGAAGCAGTCACAGAAACAAGAACTCGACAGCTACGAAATCGATCAATTTCAGAGTATCTTATCAAGTGGAAGAACTTATCCGCTGAAGATTCCACATGGGAGGATGAGAATTTTATGCAGAAGTATCCAGAACTACTCAAGCGTTGAGGACAACACTTTTTTGAAGGAGAGGGGCATGTTGGGTCCCTATAATACTAGTGATTACCCCATTACTATTGTAGTTATACCCCTTATTTATATTGTTGTGCCCCTATTACCCCCATATTGTTATTTCTGTGCCCCATAGAATCCCTCTATTGTTATTTTTGTGGCTTTATATTATTATTTTTAGGTCGGCTGGATTATATTGTGACTCCTTAGACTCCTATATATAGAAAGGAGGTTTTGTCATTTGTATCATCCAAGAATTGTTCATTTATGTAATGTAAAGGAGGTTGCCCCCTCGAAGAGGCTGAATTCTAAGGCGTTGATCTATCTTTTCTATCTTTTCTTGAGCTGGTTTCATAACACATGTATATATTCTGAGATATGTTTCTTTAGTACATTTAGATCTGTACGTGGGTGATGCACTTGATAAGAGCGTATATATGCAGGTCTACTGAATAACAATTACGTATATATTATGAGATAGATCTGGTCAAGGTTTGCAGTGTTGTTTGATGATGACTTATATTATATTTTTTGTTGTTTTTTGTCAATGATGTTTTGATCTGGATGGTGTATATCTATAATGGTTTGGTTGTGCATTGATATGATCTAGTTGCAGTGGTTGATTTAGTATTTAGTGTGATGATGTTATTGTGATTCAGTTGGTTCAATGATTTTATTTCATATTCAGTATTAAGTTTGGTATTGAGCATAATGTTGGGTGTGGGTTCAATGTGAAAATATGATGAAAGATGGCCGACAGGTTTTGATGTTTTGAGTCATGTGGATCTAGTGTGAAACATTTTGAAATGTGGTCCATAAAGGGTGTTGAGAGTTGGAGCCTTTAGTGAGGGAGTCAGAGCTTCCTTCCAGTGGTAGCTGGTAAATTTGTTAAGGGAGTAGGTGCACCCTTTCGGTCAGAGCTAGTAAACGAGATTTGGGGGTTGTAGATTCCCTTCCAGCGGGTGTTGAATAACGAGTGGAGGTTATAGCCTCCTACAAGTGGGTGCCCACATACTGGTAATAGTTTGTGCCAGTACAATATGTAATGAAGCTTTTCTTTATAATAAAAAGAAGACAAAGATGACAGAAACAATGGTTTTCTCCCACATTTGGTTCCCGCCTAAAATTTTCATGTTCTATGTGTGTTTCTTATGTGTTGTTATTCATCTATTATTTATTGGATACTAGATGGTTAGTGAATCAATAATGCAATGGTTAAAGTTAAATTGTTGATGGGATTTATGATAAATTAAGTAAATTGGGTATACACTGTTTTCCTTCACTAAAGTTGCGTACACATGTTGGTTGCATAAAGAACAATAGAATACAAAATTCAGAATATGAAATGAAAAGTTAAAGAGAATTAAAAATATTGATTCACGCCCCCCTCCCGCGCCCGCACCCCCCCCCCCCCCCAATATTTTTCCTAATACATAGGACATAAAGGACACTTCTAAACAAGATTTCCAAGTATTTTTACAGGTAATTTACCTAACATATTGACCCAAAATAAAAATTACTCAAAAAGCATTCAAACTAATGACAAAGAGGGACATTGTTGCCTTCTTCCTACCCGTCATCTTGCTGAGGATAGTTTGGCCCTTCAACCTCCATAGGAGCATGCATCTGGTGAGAAAATTCATCTTCATTTAACCCAACTTGGACCGAATTCTTTGTTCCTTGGTTTTTGGAGGTAATGGATAGAGCTTCCATTTGCTGCAAGAGAACCACACTATGAAGTTTGTTACATTTTGACTCTAAAGAATCAATTCTTTTCTTCTGGAGAAAGGGAAGGTTCATAATGTTGGTATTATGGGTAATGTTGACCTACTTAAGTTCAATAAGTTTACATGAAATTACCAATAATGTGTTGTGATTTATCTAGGTGATATATTCTTGTTGTTTAAGAGCTCGTCATATTTCCCTTGCAATTTCATTACACATAGTCAGTTAGTTCTCACCATCAATAGAAGCAAATACTAGAAAGAAGACTAAACCGAAGGGTGCTACAGGTCTTGGAACTAGACAAGTAGACCACAAACCAGGTGAGAAAGTATGGTCCATAAGCCACAGATGAAAACAGTGATAAGCCAAGCTTACCATGAATAGAGATGCCAAAGTAAAAGGGCTTGAGAATTAATAATTGCATGAACAGAGCTTGGGGATAAGATTGGAAGGATGATAGATATTGTTATAAATTAATTAACGAAGCAATGAAATACACAAAATATTATGGAAACACAAATATAAAAATGCATAGAACAAGAGAGACACATATATACATGGTTCACCCAATTTGGGCCACGTCCACAGAGAAACAACCATTCCTTCCTTTTATATTATCCAGCAAAATGAAGAGATACAACCTATAGTATATATGTTGTAATTTCCTCTTCGTTCTCACATAGTCTCCTCTCTCTTTCTCGATCAGAATAATAATACACATCTACAATACAATTCCCTCATATAAACCGAGGGGTTTCCTTCTAGGGAAAAAACCCTAAATTAAACATAACTTCTACCATCATATCATCTGCTTAATGAACGACCTAGATTGACTATGAAATTACAATATTTTACAAGGCAAATTTTCATTTATTTTTAGCTTTGGGTGCGTTGCCCCCGAACACCCACAAAGGGGGGTGGATCCAAACATGCAACCACCCCCTAGACCCCCCAAGAAGAAATAGTGGGGGGGAAGCCCCCCCGACACTGCCCCCCCCCACCTTTCAGGGATTGGGATCCAAACGTGGTTGAAACAAGACCTCTGAATCAGGGAGATAATTAGGCTCCACATCCAACAATCTCCCACTTGGAGACTGATTATATCAACTCCATCATTGCTTCAATTGATGGACAATGATTCCACTTTGGACCTGGTTTTTTCTCATCTTCATCATCATTCTTGAAGGCCAATTGAAATTGAGTAGCAACTTAATTTCTCCCTGGTTACAACTTTTGCTAACATATCTACAGGATTCTGACTAGTGTGTATCTTTTCTATCTTCATATGTCCATCTTCCAACACTAACCATATGAAATGGTACTTGAGCTATATATTTTTAGCCTTGGAATGAAATTTTGAGTTCTTTATAAGATAAATGGAACTCTGGCTATCATTGTATAACCTTCCCATCTCCTACTTTTTGCCTAATTCATTCATAAACCTTTGTAACCAAATCGTTTCTTTACTAGCCTCTGTAGCAACAACATAATCTGCTTCTGTTGTTGCACTTTCAACAATGTTTTTCAATTTTGAAACCAAATTGGCAATCGTTCCACCTATAGTAAACACATACCCTGTGGTGCTCCTCCTATCATCTCTATCACTTGCCATATTTGCATCAACATATCCCTGTAGAGAAATGTTTGAAACACCAAAGAATAATGCTTGATTTTTGGTACCTCTCAAATACCTGAGAATCCACTTCACTTCCATCCAATTCTCTTTTCCTGGATTGTATATACCTACTTACAACTCCCACTGCATGTGCAATATTAGGTCTTGTGCATACCAATGCATACATTAAGCTTCCAATAGATGATGTGTATGGAACTTCACACATATAATCCATCTCTTACGGGGTCTTGGGACACATCTCCTTGTAACTTATTTTGAAATGGATAGCCAAAGGTGGACTAATTGTATTTTCATTCTTCATATTAAATATTTCCAACACCTTTTCTATGTACTCACTTTGAGACAATGTTAATTTGCAGTTTTTCCTGTCTCTAGTTATTCTCATACCAAGTATTTATTTTTTAGCACCCAAATCATTCATTACAAATGAATTTGCCAATTTTCCTTTGAGCACATTTATTTCTTGCACGTTAGACCCTGCAACAAGCATGTCATCTACATACAATAGCAATATAATATAATATAACTGCCATCATTTTTCTTTTTCAAATAAACACAATGGTCAGAGTGACATCTAATATAAACTTGTTCAGACATAAGCCTATCAAATTTTAGATACCACAACCTTAGGCTCTGTTTTAAGCCATACAAGCTCTTCTTCAATTTGCACACTAATTTCTCCTTCCCTTTGGCTTCAAACTCTTGTGGTTGTTTCACATATATTTCTTCCTCCAAATCCCCATGGAGAAAAGTTTTCTTTACATCTAACTTCTCAAGATACAAATCTTTTGTTACCACTATACTTAGAATAGTTCTAACTTCAGTCGTTTTAACATCAGGAGAAAAAAATTCATCAAAGTATATACCTTTCTTTTGTGCAAACCCCTTCACCACAAGTCTAGCCTTATACCTTTTTTTACCTCCATATTCTTCTTTCAACCTATAAACCCATTTATTCTGCAATATTATTTTACCTACAGGCTTGACTAAGTCCCAAGTCTGGTTATGGATCAAGGAAGTCCATCTCTTCTTCCATGGCTTGCTCCCACTTCTTCCTAGTTTCTACCTACATTATTTCTTCATATATTTTTGGTTCACCTGAATCAGTCAACAATACATAATATAATGAAAGACAGTATCGTTCCGGGAGTCTATTTATCTTGGTATATCTTATAACACCACTTTCAGGTGTTTGAGGTGCATGTTGTTGTTGTTGTGGCACTTTTACTTTTTTTATGATCTCATCAAGCACTGTTTATTTTTTGTTTTCATTTTCCTATTCCTTTCCGTGCATCTAATCCTTATACAAGAAATTTTCATTGAATATGACATATCTGCTCCTAACGATTTTCTAATTTTCATAACCATAAAAGCGATAACCAAAATCATTTACACCATATCGAATAAAGGTGCATATATTTGATTTTGCCTCAAGATTTTTTCTATTTTATTTATTGATATGGACAAAGGCTTCACAACTGAAAGACTTTAAAAAAGAGTAGTTTACCTTTTTACCTGTCCATACCTCCTTTGGAATACCACCATCCAAGGAACTTGAAAGACCTTTGTTTATTAGATAAACAGTAGTATCTAAAGCATCTAACCAAAATTGTAAGGGAAATATTGCATGCAATATCATGCACCTTGCAAGCTCCATGATTGTCCTGTTCATCCTTTCTGACACACCATTTTCCTGTGGTGTTCCAGGAACTTCTTCTCTCTGCAAATTCCATGCTCTAAAAAGTAGTTATCAAACTATTTGTTGCAATATTCACCTCCATTGTCTGATCTGAGACAATTCAATTTTTTTCCTATCTCATTCTCAACCAAATCTTTTCATTTCTTCAAAGTATCAAATATATCATATTTTTTCTGAATACAATAAATCTAGGTTTTCCTAGTTACATCATTAATAAAAGTAACATAATAGTGAGAACCATTGAGAGATGATAACTGAGCAGGTCCCCATACATTTGTATGCACAAACTCTAATTTTTCATTCTTCTTTTCTTTCCCAACTCTGATCAATTTGAATCTCTTCTGTTTTCCATAAACACAATTTTCACAGCAATCCAAATCAACATGCTTCAAACCTGGAAATAAATTTCTTGAGTGAAGAATTTGCATCCCCTTCTCACTCATGTGCCCGAGCCTATACTGCCACAATGTTTTATCTGCTCTTATGGAGGTTAATGCATTAAAATAATTATAAATACCATTACATAAATACAACGTATTAATGTTTTCTCCTTTTGCTATTACCAGGGCTCCTTTAGTGACCTTCCAGGTTTTATCTGTAAAAATAGTTACACAGCCTTCACCTCCCACTTCCTATTGAAATTAGATTTTTCTTCAGATATGTAACATGCCTTACCTCCTTCAATAGCCATTGGTTTTCATTATGTTGTTTTATAAAAACCTTACCCATTATAATGATTTTTACAAGGTTTATCATCACTCAAGAACCTATCGAAAATCTCCTTTAACATAGTCGTGGAAATGTTTCCTATCAGGTGTGGCATGGAATGAAGCCCTTGAATCTACCACCCAGAAATCAATAATATTTTCTGATGAAAGAATCAAAGCATATTGCAACACATCACCTATCACATTCGCTTCATGATTGTTCTCTTACTGTCCATATCCTTCTTTTCCCTTTTGAGATTTGTAGTCATTCTTCAAGTGTTATTTCTCCCCACATTTCCAGTAAAATATGCATGATTTGGATTTGGATCTGTCTTTTCTTGACTTAATATGATTTCCTAGGCTTCTTCCTCTTTTCATTTTTCTTCCCTTAGTCTTTACAGGCAAAGCATTACCTGATGTCTCATCGAAGCTTTTCTATCACATTTACTCAATAAGGATGGTACCAAAAACATCATCAAATTTTAAAGTACTAGATCCAGAGACAAAGTTACTAAAGGCCATAACTAAACCATTCCAACTTTATGGTAATGAGCATAGAAATAATAGATCCCTAACTTCATCATCAAAATTTACCCCTACAGAACTTAACTGACTAGTAACTGTATTATACTCATTTAAATGATTAGCAGTAGATCCACCTTCTGACATATTCATATTAAACAAATGCTTCATAAGGGATACCTTATTCAAGGCTAAGGGTTTTTCATATAGTTTCTCCAGGGCCCTCATTAGACCTTTCGTTGTTGTTTCCTTTGAAATATTCAAGCCTACTGACGCTGTCAAGCACAACCGTATTGTACCTAATTCTTTTATGTCAAGAATATCCCATTCTTTGTTTGCCATACTTGTTGGTTTCTTTGATTTCCACTCAATATTAGGTACAGATCTTTCTAATACGAATAATATTCCATCTGCATCTTCCACAGTTGGTAATTTTGGTCGTTGAATTTCTCAACCTTAAACCTACCATCTTCCTCCATTGCTCCCACTTGAACTAGCAACCTTTCTCTCCTACGAGTTTATCACCCAAATAAACCTTTGACACTAATACTAGTTGTTATAAATTAATTAATGGAGCAATGAAATACACAAAATATTGTGGAAACACAAATATAGAAATGCAAAGAATAAGAGAGACACAGATATACATGGTTCACCCAATTTGGGCTATGTCCACAAAGAAACAACCAATCCTTCCTTTTATATTATCCAACAAAATGAAGAGATACAACCTACAACAAATTTGTTGTAATTTACTCTTTTCTCTCACACAGTCTCCTCTCTCTTTCTAGATCAAATAATAACACACATCTATAATATAATTCTCTCATATAAACTGAGGGGTTGCCTTCTAGGGGAAAAAACCCTAAATTAAAGATAAATTCTACTGTTAGATCATCCTAATGAATGACCTAGATTGACTATGAAATTACAATATTTTAAAAGGCAAATTTTCATCTATTTTTAGCTCCAGGGGTGTTTCCCCTTGATCCCCATCCGAGGGGATCCAAACATGCACCACCTTCCCCTGGACCCCCCAAGCAGCAATAATGGGGGGGAAATACCCCCCACCCCCCCCCCCTCGTTGAGGATTGGGATCCAAACATGGTTGAAAAAATACCTGAGAATCAGGAAGATAATCAGCCTCCACATCCAACAGAGCCAACATCGAGTACAGAACGCATCTCAACACCATAAACATTGGGCGAACTTGAAGTGCTAACCATATCCCACTAGAACCAAACCCAATTATCTCAAGAACATGATACGGATAAAACCATTGAATACTGCCACATCATGAGACCAAAAGAACCACCCAGGGAGAAATAAAATCACCACCAAAATCCCAACCCAAGAGACTCCAATCCAAAAAACCTGAAATTTTCCTTAACAAAGAGCTCAAGTTCATGCATTTTCCCACTTGTCAAACATGAAATCATCTTTGTGCATTGAATAGTCACAATTGAACACCCCACACCATCCTTCCCAAGACGCAACCAACCATAGGCCATTGAAATTTGCATGATGGATATGGAGACCATTTAAAACCCACTTACAGAGAAAACTAAGGGATAACAGGGAAAAAAAACAACTTTTTTTAATAGTGGTCAATTAGTTGATATTTGCATTGATTTATGCACAGAATTCATCACTTATGCTAACTTGCATGGTAAACTAAATCTTAATTATATTTTTCATTAGTTTAATAATTGAATAATGATACCATTAATTTAGGATTTTCATCATATTTTCTTCCACTTGGTAGTTATTTACTTGATAATTTATTATCAGTAATTTGTTGCTTTCAAGATAGTTTTTGTCTTTTAAGCTTTTTATTTAATGACCTTTTGGATAGTAGTTTCCTTTTTCCATGCCACTTTTCAAATGATTTTCAAATATTTTGACATATTCCAAACCTATTCGAAGGAATGAAGTGTTGAGCGTATAGTTACAAGTCTAGCAATTTTTCTGGGATTGTATTGCTCTCATTCTTTCTTTGGAATGCCATTTCTGAGATTGATATTTCTCTTTGCACTGATTTCATACTTTGTTCTTAGATCTTAGATCATAGGCCATACTTTGCCTTTGTTGTGAGAGATATAGGAGCTACTTTTGTACCCCTACTTTGTAACTTATTTAGTACCATTGGCTTACTTTTGTTGCCAGTCATTGTACATTAGTAAAATTATGTTATCTTATCTTATCTCCACTTCTTGCTTGTGAATTCTTATCACCTTTGGAACTTGTTAATATTAGTTATGAAAAATATAGCCAAATTACGAGTAATGTTGTGTGGAAGGTACCTTACCCTAGATGACGCTGATTGGTTGGTAGATTTGGGTTTTGAAGATGACATACGAGGTTTTTGATCATTTCAAATCTCAAAGGAAAACTCTTCTATTCTCTGCAACTATGCCAAAGAAAATTCAAATTTTCACAAAAAGTGCTCTGGTGAAACCTGTGATGGTAAATGTAGGCAGGGCAAGTGCATAAAACTTGGATGTCATACAGGAGGTTGAGTATGTGAAACAAGAGGCAAATATTATTTATTTATTGGAGTGTTTGCAGAAAACTCACCCTCTTGTTCTCGTTTGTTGTGAGAACAAGGTAGATGTTGATGATATCCATGAATACCTTCTTTTGAAAGGTGTTGAAGCAGTGGAAATACATGGAAGGAAGGATCAGGAAGAAAGATAATATGTAATTTCATCCTTCAAAGCTTGCAAAAAGGATTTTTTGGTGGTGATAGATGTTGCTTCGAAGGGGCTGGATTTTCCTGACGTTTAGCATGTTTCCAATTATGATATGCCTCTAGAGATAGAGAACTATGTACACATGATTGGATGGATTGGAAGGTGTGGAAAAATTGGAATTGCAACCACCTTCATTAACAAGAACCAAAGTCAAACTACTCTTCTTAATCTCAAACATCTATTGAAAGAGTCAAAATAGAGGATAACACCATTTTTGGCAATGCTTGATGACCCTATGGAGAATGTTGAGGACATTGTTAGTGCCAATGGAGTGAAGGGTTGTGTTTACTATGGGAGGCTCACACATTGTATTGGAGAATGTCCAAAACTTGAAAATCAAAAGAGTATGGAAATTGCAGGTACAAGGCATGATTATTTTGGTTCAAGTGGATATGGTGGGGAAATTTGATATTTACATCTCATTTTACAGTTTTTTTTTCTTCAACGCGATCCCATTTTACAGTTATCCATTATAAAAACTATGGATGAACCTGCCATGTAGAATTAGGACTTGGTAAGGCTTAACTCCTAGGATTTTATTTAATGATATTCCATCATCCATTAAAGTGGACAAATATTGGTTTTATTTTTATTTGTGATTAACCATTCTTTGTAATTATATATTCACATGATGCACTTACGTGGGAATGATTATAAAGAAACTTATAATTCAAAAAAAATGAGATGATTTACGTAAGTATGTCCAACATAATCTTATAGAGGGATTCAATTGTTTGCTCTTTTCTAATAGTGGAAGCTTGACTGATCAAAGCACTAATTTGACTTCTTTTTTCAGAAAGAAAAGCTTTATATTATATTGAGGCAATATATACAAAATAGAATTGATGGATCTGTTGAAAGATCGTCTGAGAGAGAGATATTTAGAATAGTTCTGAAGGCTTGGTTCGCCTAAGAGAAAGACTGATGGTCATAATACATAAGCATCAAAGGATGAGAAAAATGCCAAAAGGAGATTGCCGTCAGAGACAACCATGATAATAGAGACAAAAATAAAACCACAGAGGGTCTGCTTCAGCGATTAGGAGAATAGAGAGCAGAGAAAAGAGATAGAACATATATGGAGGAGAGATTAGAGTCCTCAAAAAATTTTAAGTTCCTCCATTTCGAGAGGCTCCATATAGCGATGGGAAGGATTGGACGAAGGGCAGAATCCTGTCTTCCCCACCATGCATAGGCTGCATCAACAGAAATGAAGTTAAGATGCGGAAAGGAGAAAAGCAGTGCTAATTTATACCAGATTTGTTGGGCAACTGGACATTTGAAAAACAGATGAAAATTGGTTTCCTCATCTAGCTTGCAAAGGGTGCATCTACTGGGCCCATGCCAGGAGCACTTCCTTAAGGACTCCCATGTCAAATTTTTGTTGAAGAACACCAGCCAAGAGAATAAAGTCACTTTGAGGGGGCAGCCTAGATTCCACCAGAGTGCAGGAAAACACTGTCTATTCATTCTGATTGATTTTGAAATGAGGTCCAGATAAATGTCTTTGACATTTACTTGAGTGGAAGAGAGTGATAAGGACCAAACCAAATGGTCTTCGTCAACGGAGCGCACTATTCCACCCTGAAGGAGAGATTTATTGAGAATATTCCATTGAAGGGACAAAACCTAAGGAATGCCGATGTCGTGAGCGTCCATAAGCACGGGAGAAGGGCCTCTCCAATCCTTGATAACTTTATCCCATGAGAAAATGCCAGATCTGTGGAGGTGAAAAAGGATAGAAGAAGGAACATGAAGATTACCCTTGAAGCCTGCAAAGGAATCAATGCCAATGAGAATCTTCCGGCCTGTGAATATTTTCCATTTAAGGTTGCTGAGAAAATATCGCTGGATCCGCCTGAAGCTGAGCCAAATAGCAGACCCTTGCTGCGAACCAATGGAATCAAACCTGAACCAGAATTCTATGCCTCTGCCTTTTTGATATTTTTGGCGAATAATATCACTCCAGGGGTTGGTGCCAAAAATGCCCCTCCAGAGGGATTTGCAGAGAAGAGCAGTCCCAAAGAGCTTTATGTCCAGCAGGCCCCATCCGCCTAGCTTTTTTGGCAAAGTTAAGAATTTCAGCTTCGCAAGATGGATTTTTCGCCTCTCAGCTTTTGCTCCCCATATAAAATTGGCTGTAATTCTGTTGATGGCTTGAATGATGCGAGCCGGGAGAAGAAAAAGGTGGCCCCAGTAAACCGAAAGCTGCGACAATACCGATTTGACAAGCACAACCCTGTCGCCCAGAGAAAGGGATCTAAATTCCCACAGTGCGATTTTGCTGAAGAAGCGCTCAATAAGCCATCGCCAGTCCGACGTCCTGTAGGCCTTTGCTTTTAGGCGAAAACCAAGGTACTTGATTCCATCAGACAGAAGTCTGGATTCAATTCCAAGAAGCTGAGATATCCAAGAAATCAGAGTGTCATCAGAGCCATTGTGAAAGAGAATCGATTTGGCTTTATTGATGGCAAGGCCCGAGGCTTTATGAAAACGGTCCAAAATTGATTTTATGCACAGCCATGTTGCCTTGGATAGCATAGCAAATAAGAGTATATCGTCAACAAACAGGTTATGAGAGATATAGATATGCTTGCAGATCCTGACCGGAGAATATTCTTTTAACTCCACTGCATGGTTGATGTGAAGGCTCAAAGCATCAATGGCCAAGATAAAAAGGAGGGGCGACAGCGGGCATCCCTGCCGGAGGCCCCTTTCCGCCTGAAAGAAAGGAGAAGGCCATCCATTGATCAAAATAGCATAGTTGACATTTTCTATACAGCCCATAATCCAGCGAATGGCACCAGGATTCATCCCAATTTTGGCGAGGAGACATTGAAGATATCCCCAGTCTAAGACATCAAAAGCCTTCTGCAGGTCGATTTTCAGAATGGCTGCCTTGGAGTTGTGCACAGACATGGAGTGAAGACATTCTTGCGCACTGGCCACTGCATCATGGATATTTCGGCCCTTTAAAAAGGCATGTTGATTGTGTTAGTGTCAGTCTTTCCAGCCTTCCTCCAGTGATCAAATGTGCTCTTACAAAGTGGTTTCAGAGTGTCAAGGTCAAATTTTGTCATTTCAGTGAGTCTTCAAGCAAAATTTGGTCACTAGGCATTAGGTCTAGGCTTTGCCCAAATGTCAGTCCATGTCATCATTCAGCTGAGCCTATCATCATTCATAGGGTTGTCATTATCATGTCAGTGTCTAATGAGTCTTTTTACAACTTATTCATGCTTTAGTTGTGCCTAGGCAAGGTCATTTCCCTCTCCTAGGGTTTTGAAGGCAATTTCTCTTGGGCGGATAAATAATCAGCAAAACTCATATCCTGATGTTCATACACCTTCCCCTATCCTTAAAGTACCTTATAAAACACTTCCCATCCCTTAGATCCGCCAAATTCCTCATTTTTCCACAAACCCTAGTTTCTAGCTACAACCTGGCAATTTTCTAGGTTGGGCCTGTGTTTTGCCCTTTTGTACCCCTTCCCCTCGCTCAATTTCTACGATTCCACTTTCCCCTACTTCCTAACATCCCTCCCTATTCCCCAAAATTTCCCCAAGAATTTAGAAGCCCCCTATCCCCTTCATTTCGCTTCATTTCGACAAAATTCCTTGTTTCACACATCGGGACAAGTTTGACTCAAATGATGTTTCAGAGCAATCAAAGATGAATTTTGGAAAATTGAGAGAGGTTTTTGTCCAAAACATGCCAAATAAGAAAAACCACCTTCACTTTTTGCACAGGTGTCATTGTTTGAGAGAAATGTCAAGAATACCGTTGCCTCAGGAGAATCAAAGACACCTCTGAAGTGACCTTGGGAAAATCACGTTTTCTCCTAGCTTGGTTGGCCAAATGATTTTCTTGATGGGTAAAATGATAACTAGACACAAAGATCTTTCCAATGAGCTATCATGAGCTTAATTTGGGGTTGAGGAAGGCATTCAAAAGTTGACTGCAACAGCACTCTTCCTTGAGGCAGCCTCATTTGGCACTTTTTGACCAGTCTTGGGAGATTTGATTTTTGACAGGTCAAATCAACTCCAAATTGAAAAATTCCAGTTGGGTTGGAAATTAGACTCAAATAACTTTCCAACGAGCTATCCTGCGCCCAATTCCGACACCGGGAAGGCCTCCAAAAGCCTCCTGCAAGGTGCGCGACCCGTTGAGCCAGAGGTGCGCGACCCGTTGGGCAAGGTGCGCGACCCGTTGAGCTGTCTTGCTGCAAACTTCAAAAAATTGCCCAAACTTCCTCAAAATCATCAAATTTGTTCAAGATAGGCTCTTTACACATTTTTTTGGAGGTTGGTGATGGATGTAAGCCCTCATGCTATGATTTTAACCTCAAATCATGCAAATGAAAAGACTTATATGGCTGCTTGTTAATGTTTGTAAAATGCTAGGGTTTTGTGACTGTTTCAACTGATTTTGTCCCATTTGGTCCCTTCCCTCTTTTCCCCTTTCATTCACAGTCATGCGTTCATCTCTTTTCCCATATTATTTTATAAATCAAATGCAAACCCTACCCCTCTCCCAAAGCATTCAAAACCCTAATCTCCCTCCACCATATGCATGTGTAAACACTAAAAATTGTTGGTGAACATGTAAAAGGTTTTGTGCATATGTTTCCCTATCTTCCCCTGTAATTCATGTTTTCATATTCCCATATGTTTACTTTCATACATGTTTTCCCATATGCAGTGATCTTTGCAAATGATTTCCCAATATCCCTGATTATAAATATGTATTCCTATATGCATAATTGTTTGCAATTTTTCCTTAAATTCCCTGTTATATTCATATATTCCCAATTCCTTGTACAAAGGTCCCTCCCCTAACATTTCCCTCATGTCCTTGTCCCCTTGAAACAGCATAGAGTTCAGCGCTATGTGCAGTCAGAGACAGCAGTTCAATTTGTCCACTTTGCTCCTAAACCATGTCAGAAACCGAAACTTATGAGCAAAGTGATGACCATTCATCATCTACAGAGGTTGAGGTACAGAGGAGGCCTCATAAGGGTGGAAAGGGTGGTCATCATAGGTTATTGGGCAAGGATGCATGTCTGCAAGGCTAAAATGAAAGTTTTTCAAAGGAGGTTGACCGAAGGCACTAAAACGGAGAAGGAGGCCAAATCCACTCCGCATCTTGGTCGAGGCTTCTCTCACTCATCATGACACCCACTAGCCTCTTCACAGCACCAAGTACAAAATTTTTTGGAAGTTTTGGCTCATTTTTGGCATTTTTGGGCAATTTACAGGTTTTGGCTTCTCAACGGGTCTCACCCCCGGTGAGACCCTTTGTCATCGTAGCTCCGTTTTGCGGAAACTCAGCATTGATGGATTTGTCATGCAAAGTTACATATGCCCATGCATTACCTTGAGTTTTCATGGAGTTTTGAGCCTCCAAAAGGTCAAAATACAGTCAAATTTTGACTTTCTGCCCCTTTTTTGAGCTGCAGAAGTAGTCTTGGGTGAATTGACTTTTGACTAGGCAAATGACCTCCAAATCCAAAAATTCTGGTTGGGTTGGAAAGTAGACTCAGAGACCTTTCCATCGAGCTATCTTGCACCTCATTCTGACACCGGGAAGGCCTCCAAACAGGGCTCCAAAGTGCGCGACCCGTTGAGCTGGATGTGCGCGACCCGTTGAGGGAACTTTGCCAGATTTGACCAGTTCAGCCCAGAATTTGCAGTTTAGCTCCAGTTTGACTTGCTGAGGTCGATGGTGGTCCTTTTGACTGTACTTGTGGCACTTTTTGGGTACTTTTACTCTTGTTTTACTCTTCTAGAAGTTTCTCTCATGTAAAAGGGTAAATTTGACTGTATGAACTGGTTTCCAAGTTTTTAGAGGCAAGTTGTTTTGACTGCCTATTTTGTAGTGCTTAGTTTAGGAGTTGTTCAAACAGCTCCTAGGATAGTGAGCTCGACCCCTAGAGGTGGGAAAGAGGTTAGATCATCTATATTATGTACTTTCATGATCATTTTCATGGTTGGACTCTTGAGGGAGGAGCTATCATTGTATATTTCACTTGTATCTCTGCAATTTTTGGCCAAGGAAGACCAGGGTTTTGCAGTCATCATTGGGATTCTTGTGGACTCATGTGTTGATGGTGTGTTTCTACATGTTATTGTAAGCTTTTTTATGTGATTCATTTCCTTTCTGTACTGCTGCATATTAAACAAATGAAGTGATAAAGTTAGAATTCATGCTAGCCATGCTCTGCTTTTAAATTTGTTTAATTTCTATGTTTTCTGCTGTCTAAAGAGAATTCAAATCCATTTTTTGCTCTCTCTAGCCCTCTCATCTTTCTTCTAAATCATCCCTTTCAGCTAAAGACATCAATACAGGTTCCTACCTTGCCCCAAAGACCCCCCTGCAGAAACTGTGTCCAATCCCCGCACCCTAAATTGCAGTTCCTCAATTTGCCACCAAAAACCCCAAAAACCCCCAAATCAACCTTCAAATCAGTTTACTAGCCTAATATCAGTGTTACCGTGTTGGTCATCTCATCCCATTGAAGATCCACCGAGATTGACCGGAGAGAGCCTTCTCCTGCCCCGTAGGGCTAGCTACGAGGCTGAATGGTTTGATGTAGCTTTGAGGTTTGCCTTTTCAGCCTGAGGTGAAATTTCAAGTGCTAACAGATTGGAAGAGAGATATAATGCCAGAGTGCTTTTAATCCTAGTTGCAATGATTTTTGTGATAATCTTGAAGGAAATGTTGCAGAGAGAGATAGGGCGGAAATCCAGGAAGGATTCAGGCTCGTCCTTCTTAGGGATAAGAGCAATAAGAGTGGACGAAAGATGGTTGTGAATGTTGCCTGAGAGTCTGGATCCCTCCACCATACCAAGCAAGTCATCTTTAAAGAGGTCAAAAAAATGGATGAGAAAATCTATTGACCATCCATCAGGCCCCGGGGCCTTGTCCTTTTTGAAAGATTTCATGGCCATGAGGAGCTCGTTTTCATCAACAGGGCGGAACAATGCCTCATTCTTTTCTTGATCATACATCACTGGCATCAGGTCGATTCCCCATCTTATATCGCTGAAACTACTTTCATTTGATCTGCTATAATTTGACTTCATCAATTACATTCTTACAGAGGGATTCAATTGTTTGCTCTTTTCTAATAGTGGAACCTTGACTGATCAAAGCACTAATTTGACTTCTCAATTACATAGTTTTTGTGGCTTGCAAATAAAGTATTCTCGAGCAAATGATACATTCCATTTTGTTTGATATCTTAGTCAATTGACATCGCTTTTTTTTGTTTGTCCTTTTTATCGTTCCGAAACCATTTCAATTCCAGAATTGTAACTCTGCGAGATGCATCCAGAACTTATTTTATTATGGAAGTGTAGGCCAATGCAACTATGTTGTACTCTGATTGGGTGCTTGGGTTCTTATTCCTATGATACCTTTGTACATCAATACTCCCATATTTGGTTTATGAGTGTGGACAAACTACTCAGTACCTAAAATTGTTCTTTTACTTGCCAACAAATTAAATTGTAAATCAAAATCCATTGATATATTTATCTATATATATTAACAAATATCACGATTTTGTAGTGTATTTGTGTTAGCCTGCAAGTGTGCCCACCATTGTTTTGCATTTTTGGCAGGGTGTTGTTTGAGCATGGACACAATGGAACCTTCGATGAATGAAGGGTCCAGTTATTGCTGATATATGGAATTTTAGGGATTTTCATTATCAGCTTCATAATCCTTCTGACTAAAAGGAATAATCACGAGGACAAGACTCAATTTAAAAGTTTCTGTTGCGTCTTCACATTTATTCTCAAAGGTAATGCCATGGGTTTCATAGCAGAAAAAATTTCAGAAGTATTCATGATCTTTGATATATGTGTGGATGCTATATATTATATTCGGGAGTGTTTATTCACAATGTCCTGGAGCTTTTGGATTAATTTTGCGAGAAACACATAATATGTTTATTTTTATACTGAAACTTGGGACTGTGAGTGAGACTACAACTACTAAAAAATCACAATCCTTCTATGCCCAGGTCCTGATATCACTTCCTTCTAGCTTCTGACAAGGGATTAGCTCATCCTAGTTTATGATGTTAACACGTGAGTTTTCATTTTGAAGTTTTGTTAGATATCTAACTAATTATACAAAGTGAGTAGACAATTTTTTTTGGTTACAGAGGAATCGGCAACTGGAGCAGCCTTGCCTGGGAACTAGGCCTGCCCTTCTTCACAGCTCCAGGACTGCCCCTCTCCACAGCTCGAGGTTAGTCCAGAGGAATTGAACTCGTGACCCCCTCTCCACAGCTCAGGGTTAGTCCGGAGGAATTGAACTCGTAACCTTCAGTACAAAGCCCACCTTTCCAAGGAACTTCACCGCATTGTGATTACCAACTCCCCAAACCCATGGCGCTGAGTAGACAATTACTTTTTTTGTAAGATTACCATTCAATACAGTTTTTTTTTTTAAGAATCCCTTGGCTATGAATTAGAGAATTACATTTGATTATTCCTTTATTTGTTTTAAACAGTGTTGTCACTTATCACGATATTATTGAAATTATTACGATAGTTTCGCTAAAACCATCCCTAGTGATAATATTGCTAGCATGTACCATGATAATTTTTTTTT
The DNA here is from genome assembly GCA_031772625.1 of Pinus tabuliformis. Classification (NCBI taxonomy): domain Eukaryota; kingdom Viridiplantae; phylum Streptophyta; class Pinopsida; order Pinales; family Pinaceae; genus Pinus; species Pinus tabuliformis. Next base: position 639,296,164 of record CM062804.1, read on the forward strand.
TAAATTAATGTGATAATTTGGAAATTATAATTTTCTTTGTTATTATCACATTATAATCAAATTTTGGTACTATAACTCTATTTTTTAAAAGTTAGGGATTGGACTTTGATGATATTATCACATACACTAGTAGTTAATAGTAATATTAAATTTTTAAACATAAACGGAGAAGTTTACTTATATTTTTAACATTACTATTAATTGTTTTTCGTTGTTTGAGAGTGGTTCTAACTTCATTGAATATCATATGGAGAAAGTAGAATCTCGGGTCCCATTCAAAATTCAGTGGATCTGACCATTTTCAGGGTTTTAGGATTGGTAGGATTAAATATTTCTACTAGATTTTATGATGTATGAGGGTAAGGAACTGACATTTAATCAAGAGAACCAATCCCTCTATGTACCTCGATGTTGGTGGCATTGGTTGTTGAAATCCTTTGTCATGATCGCCCTAGTAAACTCAAGTGAAATCATTGATTAGGCATGTTGAGCTTTTTCTATCATATTTTTAATGCTTAGAGGGTGATATTGATAATGAGAATCCCAATGTCGGCAATGGTTCTGATGTTAAGTAGCTATTGCTTGTAGCATAAACTTTTTTTTACTCTAGATGTCATTTAAAGTGTTTTTGTTGATGTATTTTTATCCAAAGATGGATTGCATTTGATACCCTTTGCATATTTTTCTGTAATGATTTGTGTTCATATGGATGCACATGAATTTTATGTTCATTTCTAAATTTGAATCTTTTATGTATTTTTGTTGAAAAATACAACAAGAAAGTCTCAATTCGATTTTGTCTTGGTCAAATTCAAAAAATTTGAATTTCCACATCAGTAAACAACTTGGATGCAGTTAACTTGTGTGACATGGCTCTTGTCACCCAGTTAGCTCAATAAATTCGAGTTAGAGGAGTTGGAGTTTAGTTAAGAATGTGTGATTGCTAATTTGTAGCAATCAAGGTCAGTTATTTCAAACTGTTTTCAGTTAAACTAGTTCTAACTATTGGAGGAACTACTGGAAGGTCAGTTGTGTAGTGAGATAGCAGTCTAACTCAATGACAATCCAATTAACTAATCAATTAGCGCAAAATAGCTAGTGTGTGCAAAGAATTCAAGTTCCCGAGTTGTGGGCGAGATTCTAGGGCAATGTAACATCAGTTGTAGACTAGTCTTAAGTGTACAGATGTTGCATGCAGTCAGTTGATCAACCTAGGGAATTGCATAAGAATTTTGGAGGAAATTCCTAAATAATAGGGGCCTAATTCCCTCAAGAATTTGACAAGTATATGGGGGCTCAAGAAGAGGAAGAAATTGACTAAGTTTGGGACAGAGCTTCTTAGTGCGCAGAGAGATAGGTTATGCACTTGCTGGTTGAGCTCAGATTGAGCTAACAATTGTAATACATCTATATTCGTCATATTAATGCAAGTAGGCATAAGGGGTTTTTAGCAAATTACTTTCCCCTAGAAAAATATTGTGCATGTGTGTTGTTTCTTATTGCATGTTTTTGATTGATGTTATAAATTGTGAATTGAACTCCATAGAGTAGTAGAGTAGGATTGTGTCTTGTGATTTAGATTAAAATTTCATGAGCATATATAATTTTACACCACAATTTCTACATCGTATCAGAGAAGGATTTACATAAGAAAAGGAATTTCTAAGTTGTTTCTCAAGAGGTTCAAATTTGCAGTTCAGTGTAGCAAGATCTCTTCAGAGTTGGGAAAATGACCTTCAACAGGCTGAGACTAGAGTATGCCTTAGAAGGAAACTCTAATTTCATTGCATGGAAGGATCTCATGGAAGCAGTGTTGCATGACAATGGATTGCTGGAATATATCAAGAGAGACATTGCCAAACCACAAGCATCTAATGCACAAAACCTAGCCCAATGGAAGAAATATGTAGCCAAAGCGAGGAGAATAATATTGGAGGGAGTACGTGAGTACATTGTCTAAAATATCCATGGGAAAGAAAATGCTTTCACAATGTGGAAGGCACTGATAGAGCTGTTCAAAATAACAGTGACCACAGGAAACTGACACTCAAGGATAAACTTTGAAATATCAAGATGCAAAAGAATAACATTATCCCGCAGTATCTGAGAAGATGTACATAAGTTCTTGATGAACTTGGTGGGGTTGGTGTTAATGTTGCACAAGATGACTTGGTAAGCCAGTCTCTTCTTGGCCTTCCCAAAAGTTGGCATAGCTACCAAGACTTGGTGAATGAGAGGGATAAATTACCAAATTAGGAATGCTTATGGTCTGATTTGGTATAAGTGGAGATAAGTGGAATATCAGAGATGGAATTTCATCCAAGGACGAGGATGAATAAAATTTTGCATTGGTTGGAAAGGGAAAGAAGGGAAAAGGGAAGAAATCTCAAACCAAACTAGAATCCAGCTAAGGGGGCAACAAGAAATACTTGTCCAAAATAAAATGCTTCAACTGTCATGAATTTAGGCACTATTCCATGAAGTGTTCACACAAAAAGTTGAGCAAGAAGAACTCAGGAGGAGCAGTAGATGAATCTTTGGCTTCACAGTTTGAGCTAGACTTCACCCTTATCACATGCATGACCAACATTGTGATGGGGAGCATGTGGTACTTGGACATCAGTTCCTCATTCCACATGATAGGGTGTAGAGATTTTTTTAGTGACCTGGAGGAGAAAGATCTCAATATGCATATTGAGTTGGGGGATGATGAATGGTACATCGCAACTGAGATTGGTACAGTTACCTTTTAGGGGGAGTCAAGATCCCCTCTTCACATTAAAGATGACATGTTTGTTCTAGGCTTAAAGAAGAATCTCATCTTTGTAGCAGTTTTGGAAGACCGTGGTTATGATGTGATCTTCAACAAAGGGAAAGTATTCATGAGACACATAGCCATTGGAAGGTGAAGCATATCGAGGTTAGTGTGATGAACTTGTACAAGTTGGATGTGGAAGATGTGTTGCATTAAGCAGTAAGGTAGAGAAAGCGTAGAGTTGTGATGTCAGCCAACTTTGGCACAGGATATTGGGCCATTTGCATCATGGTGCCCTGAAAATTATGTAGCAAATAACCATTGGCCTCCCTAAAGGAGCAATTGAGAAGAAAAATGTTTTTAAATGTTGTACTTTGGGGAAGTATGCAAAATCCACATTCCATAATCGGGAAAGCAAAGCACATGTAGTCCTAGAAAGAGTCTGCTTTGATGTTTGTGGACCCTTCTTGACAGCCTCCACTGCCAGACATAATTATTTTGTAATTTTTATTGATGACTTCTCAAGGAAGTATTGGATATTTTTTATGCGGAAGAAGGATGAGACATTCTAAAAGTTTGTAGAATTCAAGGCACTAGTTGAGAAAGAAGTCGACAAGAAGGTGAAGGCTCTAAGGAGCGATTATGGAGGTGAGTATGTTGTGAATGAATTCAAGAACTTATGTGTGAAAGAAGACATTCATAAAGAGTTGGCAGCATCTCACAACTCACAGCATAATGGGATGGTTGAGAGGAAGAATCATAGCATTGTGGGAGTATGTTATGAAACCAGCTCACAAAAAGATAGAAAAGAGAGATCCACGCCTTAGAATTTAGCCTCTTCGAGGGGGCAACCTCCTTTACAATACATAAATGAACAATTCTTGGATGATACAAATAACAAAACCTCCTTTCTATATATAGGAGTCTAAGGAGTCACAATATAATCCAGCCGACCTAACAATAATAATATAAAGCCACAAAAATAACAATAGAGGGATTCTATGGGGCACATAAATAACAATATGGGGGTAATAGGGGCACAACAATATAAATAGGGGGTATAACTACAATAGTAATGGGGTAATCACTAGTATTATAGGGACCCAACATGCCCCTCTCCTTCAAAAAAGTGTTGTCCTCAACGCTTGAGCAGTTCTGGATACTTCTGCATAAAATTCTCATCCTCCCATGTGGAATCTTCAGCGGATAAGTTCTTCCACTTGATAAGATACTCTGAAATTGATCGATTTCGTAGCTGTCGAGTTCTTGTTTCTGTGATTGCTTCCGGTTCCAATATAATTTTTCCTTCCTCGTCAAGTTCTGGCAATATTGTTTGAATTGGGAGCTTGTCACCTATAACCTTCTTTAAACATGAAACATGGAAAACTGGGTGCAATCGAGAAGCTGCAGGAAGCTCCAATTTGTATGCCATAGTACCAATCTTTTCCAACACCTTGTACGGACCATAATACTTTGGTGATAATTTATTATCCTTCTTAGCTTGCTTTAGGGACATTTGCTTATATGGTTGTAGCCGTAGGAATACCCAATCACCTACATCAAAACTTCTTTCACTGCGATGTTGATCTGCCTGTTGTTTCATTCTATTTTGTGCCAACACGAGGTTATCCTTTAAGAGTTGGAGGACTTGTTGTTGATGTTCGATGTGATGTTCCACTGCCTGAACCTTAGAATTTTCTCTTAAATATGATGTGATGGATGGTGGTTGATACCCATAAAGTGCCATAAATGGGGTCATTTTTGTTGTTGTATGGAAGGAAGTGTTATACCACCATTCAGCCAGAGGCAACCATTTGACCCATTGTGTCTGTTTATCAGATACAAAGCAACGAAGATATCCTTCCAAACATTTGTTTACTATCTCAGTTTGCCCATCAGATTGAGGATGATAAGATGAGCTATGAGCTAACTGAGTACCAAGACAAGAAAATAATTCTGTCCAAAAATTTCCAGTGAAAATGGGATCTCTGTCACTTACAATAATCTTTGGGTTTCCATGTAGCTTTTGAACTGTTTCCATAAATGCAGTAGAAACTGTACTGGCTTTAAATGGATGTGATAATGCACAAAAGTGTGCATACTTGGTAAGTCTGTCAACTACCACCATGATGACACTCTTTCCCTCAGACTTGGGTAAACCTGTGATAAAATCCATTGAAACCTCCTCCCAACGTTGGCTTGGAATGGATAAAGGTTGTAATAGACCTGGTGTCTTAATTGTTTCAACTTTATTTTTCTGGCAAACCAAACATTCCGCCACAAACTTTTGAATATCTGATTTAAGGCCATCCCAAAAAAATTCCTTCTTAACCCTGTGGTAAGTTTTTAAAAATCCTGAGTGCCCTCCTAAGGGAGAAGTGTGCAATTCCATAAGAATCTTTTGTTTTAGCTGGGAATTCTTACAGAGGTATAAGCGATCTTTGTACCATAACGAATCATTTTGCCAGCTAAATGTATCAGAAGTACTGGAATCTTGTTGTAGCTTTTGAATAAGTGCCCACACTTCTTCGTCATTCTTCCATTCCTCCCTTGCTTCGTTTATCCAATCTGGTTGGATAATAGAAATGGCACACAACAATGCTTCCACATCCTCATCCTTTCTTGAGAGTGCATCTGCCACCACATTTTGCTTCCCTTTTTTGTAGATGATTTCAAAGTCATAACCCAACATCTTTGTGACCCACTTTTGTTGCTCTTCAGAGGATAATCTTTGTTCTAAAAAGTATTTAAGGCTATCATGATCCGTTTTTACCTTGAAGTGTCTTCCCATTAGGTAGGGTCGCCATTTCTTAAGTGCATGGAGTATTGCCAACATTTCCTTCTCATAAATAGCTTTGCTTAAAAACTTTCCCTTGATTGGACGACTTTCAAAAGCAATGGGTCTTTCATCTTGCATTAGAACAGCACCAATTCCATTTCCTGAAGCATCACATTCCACAATAAAGGTTTTTGTGAAGTCCGGTGTAGCTAAGACCGGTGCTTGGCACATTGCCTCTTTAAGATGTTCAAAGGCCTTTGTTGCTTCCGGAGTCCATGAAAATGAATCTTTCTTCAATAATGTTGTTAGAGGTGCTGCTATTCTCCCATAATTCTTAACAAACTTGCGATAATACCCTGTCAACCCAAGAAATCCTCGCAGATGCTTTATGGATGTGGGGATTTTCCATTCCTTAATGGCTTTAATTTTGCTAGGGTCTACCTTAACTCCTTCATGAGATACAATATGACCCAAATATTCCACCTCCTGGACTCCAAAGAAACATTTGGATCTTTTTGCATATAATTGTTTCTCCTCCAATAGTTGTAGCACCCTGTCAACATGTTCAACATGATCCTTCCAAGACTTGTTGTAGATTAGTATATCATCAAAAAATACTAACACAAATTTTCTAAGGAATGGTTTGAAAATTGAATTCATCAAACCTTGAAATGTTGAAGGTGCATTGGTAAGGCCAAAAGGCATGACCAAAAATTCATAATGACCCTCATGAGTTCTAAATGCCGTTTTCGGAATGTCTTCAATCTTCATTCTGATTTGATGATATCCCGAACGAAGATCCAACTTGGTGAAGTAAATTGATCCATGCAATTCATCCAGTAATTCATCAATAACAGGAATGGGGAACTTATCTTTAATAGTGAGCTTGTTGAGCTCCCTATAATCTGGACACATGCGCCATGATCCATCCTTCTTGTGCACCAATACTACTGGAGCTGAGAAAGAACTTTGACTCGGTTGAATTATACCAGCCTCTAGCATTTCTGCAACCATACGTTCAATTTCACTTTTTTGGACATATGGATATCTGTACGGCCTGATGTTTGGAGGAACACTTCCTGGAATCAGATGAATAGCATGATCATGATCACGCATAGGTGGGAGACCTTTGGGAGTCTCAAATACCTTGGAATGATTGTCCAGGACTTTTTGGAGATCTGGAGAAATAGATGATTCCAATGTGGAAACATCTAGCGAACATAATTGTGCAATTACACCTCTTTGCTCCTTTTTTAGAAGCTTTGTCATGCCATTAGAGCTGATTATCTTTCCTGGTTTCCCTGCAATACCCCTTAATTCAACTTCCTTTCCTTCCACAGAAAATTTCATGAAAAGTTCTTGAAAATTAAAAGCTATTGTACCCAAGGATTGTAGCCATTGGACTCCTAGTACAACATCAGCACCTCCCATTGGAATGGAAAGCATTGGGCTAGTCAATACATATTCTCCCATGGATAGCTTGATATTATGGCACTTTCCAGAACAATTTATTGTTCCTCCATTTGCAATCATCACTTGACACTCTGGTGCTGGATATAGGAAGCAATTCAATTCTTTTGCTACCCTACAATGAATAAAATTGTGGGTGCTTCCTGAATCAATCAACACTATTACCTTTTTCTTCTTGATTTGTCCTTCTATCTTGATGGTTTGAGGAGTGGTAATTCCCGCCAATGCATTACAAGATATGGTCGGATTTATTTGTTCTTCATCTAGGCTTTGTTCCTGGAATATATCCTCTTCTTTTGACCTTTCTTGCTCCTTTTCTTCTTCCTCTTCACAATCTATGTAGAATAATTTCTTCTCAGCACACTTATGACCTTTTGTGTATTTGCTATCACAATTGTAACAAAGCCCTTTTGCTCTTTTTTCTTCCAATTGTTGTGGTGTCAACCTTGTAGGTTGTGGAAGACTATGGGCAACAACACTTCCTTCTTTATAGTTGTGAATGGTATGCTTCCTAGTTGCCATAATTTTGCTTTCCATTTTTCTTGCTAACCTGAATGCCTTCTCTAATGAATCAGGTTCCCAAAGGCGCACATCATGTTGGATATTATCCTTTAAAGACCCTATGAACACATCAATCCTATGCTCCTCTGGAATATCTTTTACCCTTATGTTCAATTTTTGGAACTCCTCAATGTGCTCCATTATTGAACCCTTTTGTTTGAGACTTATCAATTGGCTAAAAAAAGTGTTGCTTTTTGTATCCTCATAATGTGCTATCAATTCTTCCGTAAAAATTGCCCAAGTGATAAATTGTTTACGAGAACAAAGCCATTGATACCATACAAACTGATTTGGTTCCAAATATAAAGTTGCCATACGTACCTTTTGTGTGTTTTGCACATTATTGAGATCGAAGAATTGCTCCATCTGTAATATCCATGTGGCGGGATCCTTGCCATCAAACTTCCTCATATCGATTTTTGGAACATGGTGAGTCTTCGATCCAACATTAGAGTCTATGGAATCATGATTAACATTTCTTTTGTTCTCATCATGAGTTTCCTTTACTACCTTTTCACCATTAGTGACCCTTTCTTGTAGCAACTTCTTCAATTCTTCCATGTCTGTCTTCAAATCTATCTTCAAATTTGCCATCGAATCCTCCATCTTAGCTTCCATGCCCTTTATCTTAGATTCCACGCCATTTACCTTAGCTTCTGTTAGCTTTTGTGAGCGTGACATTTGTTGCACTTGTTCTTGTAATTTTGATATATCATGTAGCATTTCTTCCTCTTCTTCATGAGTCATGCTAGAGCTTTCAGGTTCCTTACTAGGTGTTTGCATTTTCTTTCCTCGGGGCATCAGTTACCGATAATAATGCTTTACTATGCCCTTTGAATTCCGTTAAACCAAGCTTACACAAAAATTAAAAAAAAAAACTACACACCTTTTTTCACTTTATAGAAGCCTGATATTGAATCTGATGTATCTCTGTAATTTGGATCATCCAATTCTGAAATTGCTACCTATAGTAGCCTTCTGCGTCCTCTTTCCAATGCCACAAGTCTGAGCCAAATTGGATTCTCCAAGGAAGAGTTATGTGAAATCTCCCACAGTGACTTGCTTTTAGACTGGTTCAGTAGAGCGAACTTGTACGACGTGCCACGAGTCACTGTTTCGAACTTTGGATCTACAAAACACCTAAAAGAAACTACAGTCCGTCTTCTTTCTGCACATTTTTACGAAACTTCAATCCGATCCTCAGAGAGAAAGTTATGAGGATTTTCCCCAGGTCACCTGTTTTGAATGTAATTCAGGAGTCTGCAAAAAGACCAACTTCCTCAGATCATATCTCCGAAACTATCGTGCGAAAATCTCTGAAATTTGGACCCAAGGTTCAGCACCAATTCTTCTCAAATGGGTTTTTTTTGCGACTTCTGAAACGTCACAGAAAAAAAGTTATAGCGAAAATGTCACGATGACCTGTTTGGAGCAGCGAAACCCTAGAATCCAAAGCTCTGATACCAAATGTTATGAAACCAGCTCACAAAAAGATAGAAAAGAGAGATCCACGCCTTAGAATTCAGCCTCTTCGAGGGGGCAACCTCCTTTACATTACATAAATGAACAATTCTTGGATGATACAAATGACAAAACCTCCTTTCTATATATAAGAGTCTAAGGAGTCACAATATAATCCAGCCGACCTAACAATAATAATATAAAGCCACAAAAATAACAATAGAGGGATTCTATGGGGCACAGAAATAACAATATGGGGGTAATAGGGGCACAACAATATAAATAGGGGGTATAACTACAATAGTAATGGGGTAATCACTAGTATTATAGGGACCCAACAGAGTAGCAAGAGATATGTTACATGACTAAGGCCTACCACTACATTTGTGGGAAGAGGCATGTAACACAACAATATACTTGTGGATGTGGACTCCTCATCAGATTCTTGGTATGATTACGCCGAAAGAGGATTTCTCGGGGAGAAAGCCAAATGTGTCTCACTTTATAATTTTTGGAGCCCTTGTTTACTACAATGTCTCCAAAGATTCTAGGAAGAATCTTGAGCTGATAGTAGAGTTGGGAGTTTTTGTGTGTTACATGGAAACTCAACACAACTACTATGTGTACTTACCATCCCTCAGAATGACAGTTGTGTGAAGGGATGTAAGATAAGAAGAAATTGATGTGGTGCTCTCTTGAGAGGGAGATTCAGATCCCACCAAAAGAGGAGCTTTTAGCTCCAAAGGAGAAGCCTCAAGAAGTTTTGGAGTAGCCACAAATAGAGGAGAAGAGAGTGGAGACATCCACTCAAGAAGAACCATCCAGAGAAGGGATAAAAATATCCGAGGAAGTTGATATATTAGTGTAGGATACGAGGGAGAATGTGGGAGATCCTTCAAATTTGTGCAAGAAAAGGAGTTCATCTGAGAGGTACATTGGCTACATGACTATAATGACTGAGCTTGTAGAGACTGATCCATCCTATTTTGAGGAAGTAGTTGAGAAACCTATTTGGGTTGATGCAATGGTGGAAGAGTATGAATCCATTGTAAATATCATTGTTTGGGAAGTGGTCCCAAGATCAACAAATAAATCAGTTATGGGTTTGAGATGGATATTTAAGGTTAAGAATGCAATAAACAAAATCATAGAGAAATATAAGGCTAGATTTGTGGCCAAAGGATTCTCTCAAGTTGAGAGAATTGACTATAAGGAAACCTCCACTCTTGTAGCAAGGTATTCATCCATTAGATCAATTCTAGCACTAGCTCTACAAATGGGGTAGAAGATCCACCAGATGGATGTAAAACCAACATTTCTCAATGGGATTATTGAGGAGGAGGTGTACATCAAGCAACCATAAAGTTTTGAGACATTTAATTGAGAGTTTCATTTGTGCAGACTCAAGCGAATATTGTACGGTGTTAAATAGGCACCCCCGGCTTGGTGCACCAGGATTGACAATTATCTCACTATTTTGGGCTTCACCAAAAGTGAAGTGGATGCGAACCTCTATCTATCTTGGTAGAAGGTAAATTTCTTATTATTTTCTTATATGTTGATGTTTTAATTTTAACTGGTGATGAACATCTTATCAAATCTCTCAAGGGAATTTGAAATGAAAGACATGGATCTCATGCACTACTTCCTCGGATTTGAAGTATGGCAAGGCGATGGCGAATTGTTTTTATCTCAAGGAAAGTACACAAATGAGATACAAAAAACATTATGCATGGAGAGTTCTAAACCCATGGAGATACCTCTAGCAACCAATTAGAGGAAGGAGGATGTCAATTCAGGTGAAGAAGTGGATGCTACCATTTATCAAAAGCTAGTGGGTTCACTAATGTATCATGTGAACACATGATTAGATATGTGCTATGCAATCAACCAATTGAGCCAAGCTATGGTTAGGCCAACCAAATTATATTGGAAGGCAGTGAAGCATGTTTTATGGTACCTCAAAGGCACTACCTAGTTTGGATTATGGTACAAATGGAAAGAGGGAGTGAAGTTGTGTGGATTCACAGATGTAGATTGGGCAGGGATTCCATCTAACTGAAAGAGTACATTAGATGGAATTTTTAGTGTTGGGTTAGTAGCAGTTCCTGATACAGTAGGGAGCAAATATTTGTGGTGCTCATCTCAACAGAATCAAAATACATTACTACAAGTCAAGCAGCGTGTGAGGTGATTTGGATGAGAAAGATACTTGTGGGACTATTTGGTCAGATGATGGATCCAACTGTGATCTATTGTGATAATCAGAGTTGCATCAAGCTCTCTAAGAATTTGGTATTTCACGATCAATCCAAGCATATAGATATCTGGTATCACCATTTACGAGACTGTGCAGAGGTGGATAATGTTGCTACAATACATTTCAACAAAGGAACAAGATGCTGAAATTTTGATAAAGGCTTTTTCAAGAGGGAAGTTCGAGTTCCAAAGGTGCAAGATATGGGTCGTTGATAATCTATTTCTTGCTAAGAGGGAGTGTTGAAAAATGAAATAAGAAAGTCTCAATTTGATTTTGCCTTGGTCAAATTGAGAAAATTCAAATTTCCACATCAACAGATAACTTAGATGCAGTTAAATTGTGTGACATGGCTCTTTTCACCCAGTTATCTCAATAAATTCAAGTTAGAGGAGTTGGAGTTCAATTAAGCATGTGTGATTACTAATTTATAGCAATCAAGGTCAGTGATTTCAAGTTGTTTTCAATTAAACTAGTTCTGGCTGTTGGAGGAACTAGTGGAAGGTCAGTTGTGTAGTGGGACAACAGTCTAACTCAGTGATTATCTAGTTAACTGATCAAATGGCCCAAAATAAATATTTTATACAAATAATTCAAGTTCCCCAACTGTGGTAAATATTCCAAGGTGATATAATATCAGTTGTATACTAGTCTTGAGTGTACAAGTGTTGCATGCACTCAGATGATCAACCTTGGGAATTGTGTAAGCAATTTGAAGGAAATTCCTAAATAATAGGGGCCTAATTCCCTCAAGAATTTTGCAAGGAAATAGGGGCTCAAGCAGAGGCATAAATCGACTAAGAGAGATAGGTTATGCATTTGCAACTTGAGCTTAAATTGAGCTAGCAATTGTAATACATCTCTATTCATCATATTAATGCAAGTAGGAATAAGGGGTTTTTAGCATATTGCTTTCCCCTGGAAAAATATTGTGCATGTGTGTTGTTTCTTATTGCATGTCTATGATTAATGTTCTAAATTGTGAATTGAATTCCGCAGATAAATAGAGTAGGATTGTGTCTTGTGATTTAGATTAAAATAACATGAGTAGTTACAATTCTACACCATTGTTTCTACTTTCTGTTGAATCAACCAAATCTTTTGGTATAGTTATGATAACATTGTTGAGGATGTTGTGGCCATTTTACATCATGCAAATTAGGGGAAATTTTTTGTTTTAATTTTCATGGTCTGTCTCATGAGAGACATTTATTTTTGTTTTGATGTAATTTTGTATCATTTTGTCACATCTTATGACACAACAAATAGAATATTTTAGTATCCATATTTAATGTACCACTTAACATCTTATATACCTTACACATCATTCTTAATTTCATATTTATGTAGCAATCTTACTTCTATATATTTTTTTGATGTTGATGTTGCTTTGAAAGTTAAAAATTTGAAGAAAATTATTGTTTTTATATTTTTAAATTTTTTATGATAATTTCTAATATTTTCCCTGACATTGTCAACAATCTAAATTTTGGACTCCAAATTCGAAGTTTTTTTGTAATATTGAAACGCCAAATTATGGTTTCAAGCATACATGTTATCACCAAGAAGTTTTCATCTACACAAATCCTATCGAGTTTGTTGTCACCGTGGAACAAATTATTTTAGACAATTTGTTAATCAAGTGGTTTTATGTATTTAATTTCTACCCTTTTTAGAAATAAAATAAAAAATGTGTGAAGCTTGAGTACTGATAAAACGAGGCCCTGGGGTGTATATCACTTGGCGATAGAGTACATTGTTAAGGTATTCCTTGTGACATCACCAATTTAAACCCCCAACTAGCCTTGTATGCCACAAGGGGCTATCTAAAACAAATTATTTGATTCTATGATGAAAGAGAATTTTGGTTTCTATATACAGGTATTTCAACCAAAGATTGTTAATAAAGCTTCCTCATCTCTTTGCTAAATTAATATATGGATCCATCTTGTATTCCATTTAACTAGTGTATTAGGTGTTTGGTGTAAATTAAATGCATGCTCTTGAAAATATTATACATTTATACAACAGTTCCTCTTTGATGCAGGAGAATCCCTTGTTGCTAAGTTATCCTACATGATTTGGAATTCACAAATAAGTGTGGAAGACTTAGAAGAACTTTGAGTTAAGATTTCAGGACTTAGGCATGCCTACTTTGCCCTAGGATTGCATTTTAAAGCTCTAGGTGTGCATTTTCCTTAATTGTGGAAAGAAGGAAAACTTTCCTTGAAGCATTTTGAAATGTAGATATGGACTTATTTTCATTTTTTGGAATCACAAAGGAGATTCAAGGACAATATTTGACCAATAAATCATTATGTTAGTAGGAGGTTTACTTGCTTTGGACCCTAAGGATCATGGCATATTAATTGGGGTGTGTTATCCACCCACATGTGTGGGTAACCATAAAAGAAATTTGTTTTTCTATGATGCAATTTTCCAACCAACTGCCACACATTATTTATTATATGTAGTTTTTTTATTTTTTCCATTTGTTTTCACAAGTTATCTACAAACTGAGATTTTTAGCATGTAACTTAGTTGGCATAATTGTGCCTAAGATTTTCCTAAAGGTTGAATACTAAGTTCCTAAGGTGTTATTGTCTATGGTGATGTTTCATTTGCTTTGTTTATCCAAGTCATCTAACCACATAGTGGCTACTATCACCCAATTGAAGAAAACTTGTTTGAGTTTCTTGCTTTTCTAGGGGAAAATGGCATTGACAATGTTGATGTTGATGTAGATGTATATGTCGTATAAATCCTTTATAGTCTACTTTAGCTTAAATTATAGTGTTCATTGTCTTTCATGTCATATACTTTGCATCGTATCTTCTTTTATTTTCATAAGAGGAACTCAGTATTGATGGTAAGAAGCAGAAACTAAAGAAAGAGGAGAACAATAACACTGGAGCGACAAATGTAGAAAGAGAAACATAAGAGAATCAGTCTAGTGATACCATTAAAGCCAATATCCCACATGAGACACACACATTCACACTAATGATCAAGTCTTTAGAGTTAGTGAATTCACCTGCAATGCCTTGGCAACAGAATGATAATGTTTTGAAGTGATGAAACAATATTTCATATGTAAATTGTATTCCAACCAATATTAAGTTGGAAACTCACATTGTAATACTTAATATTTCATATAATATAATTTATGTGGTCGAAATTATTTATAGTTGTACTCGATATTATTTAGTATTGTAATTAACATATGTAAATTTGTGTTTTCATATTAGATGAAAATGCACATTGTATGGAATTTTTTTAATTTAGTCGCAAAATCATACTAATTAATTTATGTTGATTAATATTGAACACATAAAATTAATATAAAACTACTAAATTAGTAGTATATATTGATGAATAATGAACACAAATAAAATGAATAGACAACAACTAAATTAGTCATTTATTATGGTTATTAATGAAAGTAAATGAAATGAATATAAACTACTAAATCACTCATTCATATAATGAATATGAAACTACCAAAAAAGGATAAATGACTATTGTAAATGATAAATTTGTGATTATAATTGATGACTAAATTTTGCATATATACGACTATTAGTAGCTAATTTACAGTATCTTATAACACAACCAAAATTTATTCATATCTCTTTCATCATTAATTGGTTTCAAACGATGACTAAAATTTGCATATATATGACTATTAGTAGCTAATTTATAGTATCTTATAATGTGACCAAAATTTTGATCACATTTATTTGGTCATTAATTGATTTTCTCAGGTGATCATGTAGTAGTATATTTTGTTGTGTATTTGGTCACTAATTATGGAAATTAATAACTAAATCAAAGACTAAATTAATGACCAAATTTATGAGTAAATATACTACTAGATGATAAAATTGAGACAACCAATTAATGATTAAGATAAATACAATTAAAAGTTGGTCACGTATAAGATACTTTAAATTATCCACTACTGGTCACCAAATGAAAAATGGTCGTTTATATGAAAATTTGAGTCATTTTTTTAGTAAGTAATTAGTCATTTTGTACTAGTGTCTAAACCTAAAAAAGAATCAAACCTAGGCGCTAATCAAGAAGAAAACCTTACAAGTAAAAGGAAGCAAACCACGAGGCTAACAAGGAAGCAAAAAAGGAAGCAACAATGGAATACAAACTAAAAACACACCATAAGCAATCTTGGAAGCAAAACTTAGCGTTAGCTAAGAAGCAAAAAAAAAAAAGGTAGAAAACAAAGAAGCAATAATTGAAGCAATACTAGCAAAAAAACTTGACATTACTTGAGAAGCAAAAACAAAAAAAGTTCAGGTAGCAAACAAAAAAGTAATAATGGAAAAAATATTAGAAACCAAACTTGGCATTTCCTATGAAGCAATCAAAGAAGCCATTCAGGTAGCAAATCAAGAAGTAATAATGGAAGAAATATTGGAAGCAACAAAAGACACTATAATGGAAGCCATATTAGAAGATAAAGAAGATTCCATAAAGGAAGCAAAGCTAGATGCAACAAGTGATGCCATATTGGAAGCAAAACTTGAAGCAATAAACAACATTATAATGGAAACATAACTTGGTGTAAATTAGGAAGCCAAAAAAGAAGTTATTTTCGATGCCATGCAAGAAGAAAAATAGGACGCAAAGTTGGGAGAAAAACTAGAAGTACAAATGGATGTGATAATGGAAGCGAGAATGGAAGAAATAATTCTCGGCGCTAAACCCAATGGTATTTATAGTGCTACTATCAGTGTTATTTCCAGTGCCCAAGTGAAAATGCATTGTAACGGTGGGTTTTGCACTGCCAATTGAACCTAATTTGTAGGCTCAAATAGAATTATTTTCGATGTTATTTCCAGCATTAATGGCATGTTTTATTGTAGTGGAACTAGTGGTGGCGGCTCAGGTTAAATATTGGTTCCTCCTCTCTCAGGGGGTTTAAAATTCCCTGTCTCGGGGCTGCTAAAATAGTGGTTTTTAGACACTAGGGTTAGATTCATTTTTGGATTTTTCACGGGAAGTTGAGAATAAACCTTTCTTAGTTGTAGTAGGTGGTTTATTTTTATCATTCGCAGGCCTAGGTTTAGAGGTCGAGTTAGTTTCAGAGGGTTTCTAGATGGCATAG
This sequence comes from Pinus tabuliformis, assembly GCA_031772625.1. Taxonomy (NCBI): domain Eukaryota; kingdom Viridiplantae; phylum Streptophyta; class Pinopsida; order Pinales; family Pinaceae; genus Pinus; species Pinus tabuliformis. The sequence goes on from CM062804.1 coordinate 639,312,572, forward strand.
AGTAGCCTATTGAGGACTTCTTGTTGGATGGGGATGGAGGCACTCTTCCTGTTGGGACTATAATTTATGAGCAGCAAGTCAAGATGGTGAGGGTCGAGAAGCTTCTCACTCATTGGCTAAAGATTCATTTGGTTCTAGATCCAAAATAAAGAAGAATAGGGTCCTAATATATGTAAAGTGCCCATCTGCATATACCCTTAGTTTGGGTGTTGACATCGAGATGGAGGAGACCAAATCATTGGCGGAGAAGACTTTAATCAGTTGACCTAGAGGGAGGAATTCCAGTATTGTTACGTTGCAAGAATGGCTCCAGGAAGAGATTGTCCCCAAGGTAAATTCTCCTCTTGATAGCTTCATGCTTGCTAAAGGGTGGATTCAAGTCAAATTTAGTTCCCATGAACAGGTGGATGTAATAGAAAAGAATGTTTTGGTCAATTGATTCTACCCCTGTCTCATTTAAGTTTTGGTCACCACTCTTTGACACAAGGAGGGAAAGGTTAGATGTGGTGCAAATTTGGGCTTAGATGCTCGGGATTTCATCGAACAATCAGAATGAAAAGAGCTCAGAAATATCCTTGGGGTTTTCTTGAAAGCAAGCTATTTGTCTAAATAAACCAGGGATATGTCTAGGGCCTGGATTCTGGTTAACCTTCATCTAAAAAATGCCTCTATGAAACCATTAATATTGGCAGAGGTTGTGGTCAACTTCACATTCTTGACTATGATGGGGTATCATTTACGTTCAAACGTTTCCATAAATATGGGCACAATCCACCACTACATTATCCCTTTCAAAAAAGGTTTGGTTCAGGGGGGAGAAAAGAAAAAAATGAAGGTGGATCAGTTGTTGGATTTGGGGAACTGCTTGAAGGAAGGGTTAACGAACCCTAGGCCAAAATATTAATATGGAGATGTCACCTGCTTCTGTTTTACTAGTTTTAGGGTTGTCAACTCAAGATTGGTTTGAGTATGCTAAGCTTTCTTCTAAAGCTCCTAGTGGGATGTCTTAACTAGTTGTGCATCCTCCAGGTTTTCCATCTCTATTTCATGTTGTTTATTCCCTTGGTACTTATTTTTCGAGTTCGAGGTTTGATTGGAATCAAATGTTTGGTGTGTTGGGGTTTTTTGTGTCATATTTTGTATCTAGGATTTTCATCTGCTCAAGTCATTTGCCATGTTCCCTCTCCACCATTGACTTTTTCCACTCCAAGCGCCTCCATTTCCTCTAGTGTCTCTAGTTTCTTAGGGGATTATGATGTCAGTGATATCCTTTATAACCTTCATTATTGTCATATTTTCCTCCCTGCTGAAGGCTCATCTAGGGGCTTAGGTCAAATAGGGTTGTCCTCTTAGAAATTTCATAGGCAGAAATCATCTTTTATTAAGGCCAAAGAGGGAGCCAAAAAGGAGTTGGCTGCTAGAAGGAAATTATCAATCATTGGGGCCCTTAGAGCATTAAATGCCCAAGACATGGTATCCTAATGAAAATTTTATCTTTCAACTATAGAGGCTTGGCAAGTGCCTCAAGAAAACTTTCTTTGAAGATACTAGTCAAGGTTGAGGGTTTGAATCTTATTTTTCTTTAGTAAACACTGGGGGTTAGGGAGACGATCTCTAAGGCCCGAGAGATGATGCCTTTAGGATGGTGTTTTATTGCTTTGGATGTTCATATTGATACCGGATGTCTTGTTGTAGACTAGGATACACGAAATTTTTCTATTCAAATTTATGGAATGTTAATTTTGGGTTGGGGCTTGAATTTTTTTCTTCGGAACTGGGGGCATCCCTCATTTGTATTAATATTGATGGGCCTTGTGAAGGTCATATGGAGTTTTGGAACCATTTTTTTGATCTGAAAATGTTGGAGGCTAAGAATTTGATCATCGATGGGGATTTAAATTTTTCTTTGGGTCTTACCGATTCCCGAGATCCAAGAGCCAAAGATGACAAACTTTCTGATTTTTTTGTTAGCAAATTTATGGATAAAACTTTGATGGACATTGAACCTCCAAAACTAAGACTTTCATGGTGAAACCTTCATGTAGGGGATAATCGGATTTCTAAAAGGATTGATAGATTCTTAGTGGTGGAAGTGATGGTGGAATGTTTCAATAATATATATTAGTGGATTGGGTCTGAAAGTGAGTCTAACCACTTGCCCATTCTGCTAGAGATTAAAAATCCTAGTTCCAAGCCTAGAATCCCTTTTAAGCTAAATTCCTCTTGGATTAAAGATGAAGTGTTTATAAAATTGTTCAAGGAGTGTTGGTATTCTTATGCCCCTAACTATGGAATTTTGGCTTCCCAACATTTTGAAGAAAATCTCAAATGAGTTAAGAGTTTGTTTGTGCATTGGGCTATGGAAAAAAGAAGAAGGGTGGAGCAAGATCTATCTGACATCGAAAATGAAATTATTGTTGTCTCTGATTCAAGGGATGGGGGATTCCTAATTGTCGAAACTAGAGACTCATTGGTTTGTCTAGGGTCCCATAGGAAGACCATTATTGAGGCTCAAGAAGCAACGTGGGGACTGAAAAGTAAAGCCATATGGCTTGAAAGTGGGGATGAAAACATAAAATTATTCCATCCATTCGCTAAGGGAAGAAATATGTGTAATACAAAATGGAACCTTCAGTATGAGGAGGGATGAGAGGTATCAAATTTTAATGGCCTTGCTTCTCTTGGTTGTGCTCATTTCCATAAGTTGTTCAAAGAGTCTAGTAGGGATAGCATAGCAAAAGTATTTAGGGTTTCTTAATTATTGCATAGGTTCATGGAGGGTTAAGATAATAGAGCTTTGGCGGAGGAAGCCTCAAATGAACAATTGAAGACTATCCTTTCTATCTTTCAAAAATACAAAATCCTTGGCCCCAATGGTTGGGGAATTGATTTATTTGAAGGGTTTTATGAACTTACTGGTTCAGACTTACTGGAAATGGTAAATGAATGTAAAAGGGAGCAAAGGGTTCTGGTAGCATTCATCACAACTTTCATTGCCCATATTCCCAAATTGGACAAACTTTCTTCTTTCAAGGACTTCCATCCTATTTCCCTTTGAAATAGTATATACAATTAGGTTATCTCTAAAGTTATCACCAAAAAAATAAATCCTAAATTGTCAAATTCTATATCAAAACAACAATTTGGCTTTCTTAAAGGGAGACAGATTCATGAAGCCATTGGGGTGGCCTGAGAGGGGCTTCATAGCATCAGAACTCCCAAATTATGAGTTGTGAAAAAAATCAATCTTTCTAAGGCTTACGATCATGTGAGCTAGATATATCAGACTCCCCTTGACTCACTTGAGTTTTGGGATTGATTTTGTGAATTTAGTGATGGGTTGCATTCAATCTATATCCTTTTGTGTTCTTATAAATAGGTCTACATCCCCTTTTTTCCATGCCCAAAGAGTTCTGCGACAAGGTTTTCCCCTATCTCCTTTGTTGTTTCTTTTGGTTTCACAAGGTATGAGTCGCATGTTGGCGGAATCCAAGTGCAAAGGTGAATTTTAGGGAGTTTTTATTGTTAATTCTCTAGCAATTACTCATTTACTTTTTGTTGATGATATCCTATTTTTTTGTAATGGTGCTTGTAGTGTTGTGGATAAATTATCAGAGATTATTGACCTGTTTGGAAAATCTACATGCATGGTGTTAAATGATGGTAAATCCTCCATTACTTCTCAAAATCTTGTAGGTCGTGAAGTGTTGAATCTCATGAATCATTTTCCCTTTCCATTTCTAGAAATGGATGCGAGCTTAAATTATCTAGGTTTCTATTTGAAACCGAACTATAATAGGAAGGAATATTGGTCATGGTTGATCAAGATTGAGAAAAAATTAAAGGGTTGGAGTCTAAGGTGGTTGCCAAGGGTAAGGAGGCTTGTTTTAGTTAAATCTGTTTTGGAAGCTATTCTAGTTTTTTGGATGTTTGTAGCCTAGATCCCTTGAGAAGTGTTAGAAAGATCTAGAAGAATCTATTTTAATTTTTTATGGGTTGTCTCTCATGATAATTTCGTTCTCCCTAAGGTTAAACATAACCGTACAATGATGCTAAAATCTCTTGGTGGACGATTTTTTGGTTCTCAAAAGCTCTAGTAGCCAAATGTGGGTGGAGACTGTTGTCTACTCATAGCCTATGGAATCAAGTGGTATATCAAAAATAAATTCACCCTTACTCTATATGGGAGTGGGTTAGGCTGAGCAAAAAACCACGTGTTAATACCTTGGTAATTTGGTAGGTTTCTCTTAATTGGATCTCATTTCTTCAGGGTCGGATTGGAAGGTTGGCAATGGGTTTAAAGTTAGGAAGGGTCAGCACCATTGGCTAGGTTATGGTCATGCCCATCTACTACCTCAAGTACTTATAAATTCTCTCAGAGATTGATGAATTACAAGACTAGGTCATATCAATAACCCAGATCGAATCTATATGGCATCAAGGATGGTTATCCGTTGAAGACTTACAAATTGATCGAGAATTTTGTGAGCATTGGATGGGTTATATTGAAGCTTTTGTTGTGTCCCATATCAAGCTCTCCCAAAATAATGATGAATTGGTTTGGGCTCACTCTTATGTGGGTATTTACAACCCAAATATGGGGTATCTTCATTTGAATGTGATAATTTTTTATGAGGTCAGGGAGTGGTCATGGAGAGGAGTCTCAAAAGTAAAATGTCAAGTTAAAGTGAACTTTCTCATGTGTTGGATCCTCTTCTAAAATTGTCGTGGTTTTCCATAGTGTAAAGGTCCTATGTTAAGTTAGATCCTGAGTGATATTGATCTTATTATTTTAGTTGAAACTTGGGAGCATGACGAATCTAGGGTCTGTCACCTTGACAGATTCACTCTTTGATCAGTTTGGAATAAGAAATACTCCCGGGGTGGGTTTGGTGGTATTGCTTATTATATAAGGAATATTATTTCATCTCACATTTGACTTCATAAAATCAACCCCTTCAATCAATACATTTGGATCGAGATCTTTGATTCTACCACCGATAGGATATTTCTTGCAGTTTTCTATTTCGCTCCTATCAAGTCTACATCCTATAAGAAAAACAACTTGGATAAGAATTTTCCTTTCAATACCTTAGAAAAATACATCTACAACCTAAGGAATGAAGGTAATATCATTTTCCTTAGGGACTTTAATGTTATAACTACTACTAACCAAGCTAGTATGTTAAGTAACAACTCTAACCTCAACCCCTTGTGGCTTGATGAAGATGGTAACTTAGCTAATAAATTCAAGAGAAAATATGAAGACGTAATCGAGAACTTATTTGGCATCGAGCTCCTCAAACTGTGTAGTTCCTAGGACCTAATCATTTGTAATGGTACTAACAAGTGGCCTTCCTCTGGTCAAATGACCTATTTCCATGGGCTGGGTAGCAGTGTGGTAGATTATGTGATTTATGACACCCATGTCCTCAAACATATTACAAATTTTGAGCTAATTAACGGGTATGGGACTGACTCAAATCACCGACCTTTGTCTTTATCCCACAATCTTGTTATGCATACCACCCACATGCAGGAATCTAGTGAAAGAAAAAGACACATTTGCTTAGATAGAAGTAATGCCCACCTTTTCTTAAGGGATTTAGGCTCCCTGACTTATAATAACATTATTGATCAAATTTATTACCATTTTACTACTACCCTTTCCACTACCATTAGCAAGTTCTCTAATAAGATTTCGTATAAGCAAAATAATAGAACTTACAATCCTTGGTATGAAAAAGACTGTAAAATTTCCAGGAAAGTGATCAGAGGCGCTCCTAATGAAATCATTAAGCTCTGGAATATAAGTATATACAAATATCTCATCAAAATGAAGAAGAGGTAATGTATTAATAAGAGACAAGAGCATATTCTCCACCTTTATAAAGCCTTGCCAAAAAGTTTTAGCGGAATGTGATTGATCGTAAGACTAAAGATAATCATTCTATCCCCATAGAAAATTAGGAAAACTATCTTATGACGTTGTATGACTCTTCGGACACCATGGGCACCATCTTAAACAATCCTATTAAGGAATATATATTTTCTCTGGAAGACGTTGAGTCTAGGATTAATAAGCTCGCTAATGTGAAAGAAAAAGATATTGAATGATACCAAGCCAAGATCTTTAAAATAGGAAGATCTGTCCTCATTCCTCATCTCCACAAGCTTCTCAATTTGGCAGTAAAGCATGGCTTCCCTAAGATTTGGACACAAAGCCTTATTGTGCCTACCTTTAAAAATGGGGACAAAAGTGTTCCCTCTAACAATAGGACCATTATGATTAGCCACATCCTAGCCAAGCTATATGGGCTTATTTTGGAAAATAAGCTTATCCTTTGGCTCGAAAGCCATGGTAAAAGAGCTAAAGGGAAAGCTAGTATTAGGAGACATCACTCGACTATCGATCATCTTGTCACTCTCAGGATCATTACAGAGGAATGTCACAATAGTAAATTCAATCTCTTTTGTTGTTTTGTGGACTTTAGAAAATATTTCGACACGATTCCTCGAGATAAGCTCTGGGAGAGACTTGAGTAGATCATGGTTCTTCCTAAACTAAGGATTGTTGTGATCCACCTCTATGAGACTATCATTTCCAATATTAAGACCAATGAAGGGTGGTATAAAGATATTAAATGCAATATCAGGGTTAAGCAAGGGTGTCCCCTATCCCCTACCCTTTTTGGAATTTACATCGATAAGCTAGAGGAGTCTCTGGAAACTGCGGGTTGTAAGGGCACCGAGCTTGCTAGTATAATCATTACTCTTCTCCTCTATGTCGATGATATCATTCTTCTTGTAAAAATCCATGACGACCTAGACAAACATCTTAAGACTCTTCATGTCTACTGCTCCAAGATGGGTATGACAGTTAATATCGACAAGACTAAATTTATGATCATTAAATCCAAAAATATCACCCATGGTAGTTTTGTCTATGATAACCATTGCTTAGAGAAGGTTTCTTCTTATACATATTTGGGTATTGACTTTTTTCATTGGCTCAATTCGAATTATAACATTGAGAAAATGATTATTGGAGTTTGGAAAGCTTATTACGAGCTTGAAAACAATTATAAGTCAGTTGATCTTTGCATTTGGAGTAAAAAAAGGCTCCTCTTTGAGACTCTTGCCACCCCTATTGTCTTATATAGATGTGAAGTTTGTGTTTGCAGTATATCCAGGGATTCGTGGAGAAAGATTGAGATGATTCAAAATAAATTCATAAAATACAACCTTAAGATCAAGGGAAATACTCCCTATTCTATCCTCTTGATCGAAGTTGGCATGTCCCCCATTGAAAGTACGATTATGTTTAGATATCTGATGTATAAGAAGAAGTTTTACAACATGGAATCTAAGATGCTCCCAAAAATTACTTCTAACTTTAGTCAAAACGCCCACCTTCACCTCAAGCATGGGTGGCATAAGGATCCCAATCTTGGCTCAACCATTGGGGGATTAAGGAAGAGATCATCATGGGAATCAAGGATGATGTCAATGATACTATTACCTCCAATTTTAAGGACAAATTGTGGGATGATAAGGAGCTGGAGGGTAAAAGGAAGCTAAGATACTATAAGGAGGTGATCAACCCCACCCTTTACAACCAGAATTATCTCTCTGTGTTGACCAACACTAAGAAAAAAATTAGCATTGCTAGGATAAGAACTAATTCTCATGAGCTTCGAAGTAAAACTAGGCAGTGGTCTACTCCCAAGGCCCCGTGGGACGATAGAATATGTCATATTTTCAATACTAAGAGGGTGGAAGATGAAAAACACTTAATTTTAGACTACGCGGCTCTTACTCACATCCACTCTCAATTCCCTAACATCTGCCACACTTCCAATATGCTTGACTTATTAATTCAACCCAAATACAGTGATTTTGGAGCACTTCTCTCCCTTCTTTTTGATCATAAAAACAATATTTTGAAGAATCATAATTAGATTTTTTTCTTTTCTTGAGGTCTGATAGAATGCATTGGTCTTAGTGGATGTTCATCGACGTCATCGTCATCGCTGCCGTCGTCGTCGTCGTCGTCGTCATCATCGTCATCGTCGTCGTCGTCATCATCATCATCATCATCATCATCATCATCATCATCATCATCATCATCATCATCATCATCATCATCATCATCATCATCATCATCATCATGTTATAGAGAAAAGGTAAATATTTTATTAAATTAAAATTAGTTAATTAAGTTATTATTTTTGAAATAAAAATAAAAATTACATTTTGTACATGCCTAAAAGCATTCATAATCAAAATTATCTACTAGCCCTTGCCAATAATGGATTTACTAATATATAAACTGTGATCACTCTTTACATTAAGTATTTATTTATTATTTGTAAATTAAATTATATATATATATATATATATATATATATATATATATATATATCTATATCTATATATATATATCTATATATATATATATATATATATATATATATATATATATATATATATATATAGATATATATATATATATATAGAATTTGTTCATATTGTAGTTCATATTAAAAATTAGATTGAATACTTTATATTAAAATAAAATTAGACATTTAAAAGATCAGAATTGAAATATTAATTAATATTAAATTTAAAATCAATTAAAATTAAATAATTATAATACAATAAGAATTAAATTAAAAGTTAAAGAGGGTATGAAGGAATAATGAGGATAAATTAATATAATAAAATAATAATTGGAATTAGATTGAGTGTGTTAATTTTAGTCCAATTGTAAATTGTAATTAATGTAGAAATTGAGTTGAATATTTTATATTAAAATTGGAATACATTAAAATTATTTTTTTTTGTTAATGCAAGAGTCGAACCTTCCAATTCATTAATCAAAAAATAAAGTACATAGAATACATCAAAACTCTCAAGGTCGGTGATAGGGGAGAAACCCCATCAAGACTGTTCCCTACACCCTATCTCCAAGCTTTACATTTCTCAAAAGAAAAATACACAAGGACTCGGACGTGAAAAGAACATATGGTTGTTTGCATAAAAAGGCAATAATTCCGCCTAATTTCTTAAACTTTGGTATGGTTGTCTGCATGGTAAGCCTTTTTTCCCCCAGGAAGCTCTTTTCCCACCAAACCTAACCTTCCTCTTTAATCTTGATCATTGAACCTTTCCGATTGATCTAACGACTGTAGACCAAATCGCCATGATAAGTTGCTCACCATTTACTGCCAGGATCTACAAACTTGCACGAGCGATCTGATCCGTTGAATCGCCTTGTGAGATCCAACGGTGGAGATAAATATCGCAACCACCAACATTCATGGAAGTTAGCGTGTGATAAGGGTGGTTTTCCTCCCGACCCCACCACCACGTGGAGCTCATCGAGTGGGATCGCTCCCGAAAGGGAGAAAACCGCTTCCCGCTTGAGATGGCCCCGATCACCTGAAAACCACTTAGGTCACGGTGAGGGGCAAAAATGGAAATCTCTAATTTTGCGGTCTTCAAGTGTCATCTGCTCCCGATTGTCTGCACCATCAACCTTCCTTGACCCGATGCAAGAAGCAAACGGTGCCCGCCTTCCTGCAACCCCTAAAGCCCTTTCATTCTCATCAGTACAACTGGATTCATTATTGAACCAATTAATCTGAGAATCGCCAATTAACCTCTCCAGACCGCTTTCAAAAGGCCACATTGTGAGCATGCCTCTGTACAAACAACTGCTGGTTAACTGTACTCGCCTCCATGGCTCTCTTAAGGAACATTGTATAGCCTTCATTTGCTTGGTTTTGACACTCCGCATTTAGTCTATTTCTAGGGAACTCTCACCAATTCCTCACTTCCTTATTATCCGTGTAGATCACTCCTTGATTGGCTATCAAATCTGCTAGTTTATTGGCCTTTCTTCGTACATGTGCAAAACTGACTATTATCAGTCTCTGAACATGACTTTGAATCCGTTGGAAGAATTGAATTAGCCTCCAGTTTGTAGATGATTTTTTGGGTTTTTTTCCCCAGCTTATTCTTTTGACTGAGTTAATGAACAACTCGGTGTCAACTTCAATGATCGTATTTTGGCGATTTTCCTGAACCAGGAACTCAAGACAGTATTCCATGGCCATTAACTCCACCATATTGTTGGTAGTCTTTCCCAAGTAGCCATGGAAGATAAACAAAATATCTCCCCTGTCATCTCTTAACACCCCTCCATGGCTTGCCTTGCCCAGATTACCTTTGGAAGTCCCATCAATGTTGAATTTTAGAAAGCCCTTAGGGGGAGGATGCCAAAAGTCTATTTCAGGATCCAAAATAGAAACTTTCCTGACTAAGCACTGAGGAACGAGACTCTGCAACTCTAGTGTATAGAGAATCCTCCAATCTATAGCAGAAGGGGGATTCGAGGGAAGATTTCGAATGGTAGTGCTAACCATTTCCTTAATCTGTTTTAGGATCAGATCATAAATATACTAGGAAGATTTCTTAACATTCTTGAAGATTCTATTGTTCCTTTCTTTCCAAACATTCCAAAGAATGAAGCTTGGTGTAAGAGCCCATGCTGAACCAAGAACTTCATTATCTGAAAAGTTCTTTCTCCATTTGGTGATAGTATTGAAAAGACTTCCAATATCTCTATCAGATTGTTGGAAGATAGCTGCAAAAGAATCCCATAATCTAGAGGTGAAAATGCAATTGTTGAGAAGGTGTTCCATGGTCTCCTCTTGAGCCTCACAGAGTTGGCATCTAGAAGGCCCTAGGAAACCCCTTTTCCTGATATTATCCTAGGTTAGGATTTTCCTATGCAGAACCAACCACAAAAAAAGTTTAATTTTCATCCAACCCTGATACTTCCAAAGGTTTTTCCAAATCCTGTTAGGAGCATGGGAATCAAGTTCAAGGAGTATGAGTTTAGCTTCTTTGAGATTAAAGTTCCCCTCATTGTTGTTGCCCCATCTCAGCTGGTCATGCCCCCTAGAAACTAGAATTTTCCTTTGCTCTAACATTTTCATTAGTCTTTCCGCCTTAGTTTGTAGAGGACTATCATTTCGGAGATCAAGTTTCCTCCATTTTCTCCATTTCCCTGAACTATGAGTTTGATCCCAAAAATCCTTTACCTGGGTGAGCTCCTTGGTGTCTGTCTCTGCTTTGAGGTTCTCAAAGTCCTCCTATAACATAATAGGTTCTTGTTTCCATCTATCCTCCCAAAATAAGGCTAAGTCTCCCTCTCTAATTTCCCAGAAGCTATGGTCTTGAATTAAGCTTTTGTTATCCCAGGCTTTGTTCCAAATATGAGATCCTCTTATATTCCCATCCATCCTTATGCAGTCATTATCTAGCCAAGAACTTGCATATTTTTCTTTCCAAGTGATGGCCCATTGTGCTTCTGGTTCCTTTATCCATCGCCACCAAAGTTTTGACCCTAGAACCTTACAAAGAATCTCAGGATCATCCAATCCAAGACTGTCGTGGTTCTTGGGTTTGCACATTTTTTCCCATGCAACTAAGGCCCATTTTTTCTTTTCTTCCCCCTTGCCCCAAAGAAAGTCTCTTTGGATGTTTCTCATTTGATGTAGAATGCCTTTAGGGGCAGGGATAGCTGAAAGAATAAAGCTTGGGATTGATTGAAGCACAACCTTTGTGAGGACCAGCCTGCCAGCCAAGTTTAATGATCCGATTGTCCATTTCCTGGTCTTGTCTTGCAGCTTACTAATAATCGGCTCCCAAATACTCTTGTGTAACGGTTTTGTATTTAATGGAACCCCCAGGTATTTCAAGGGAAGAGAGTCTCTTTGGAAGCCCGGAATTCTAGATATGTTCCTCTGAATAGCAATGTTCGTATTAAAGAAAAAAAATTAGATTTGGAAAGATTAACTTCCATACCAGAGGCCATGGCAAAGTCATTGAGGATTTGTTTGTAAGAAAGAGCTTCTTTGACTGTGGGTATTCCCTGCAACATGGTGTCATCCACAAATTGTTGATGAGTTAAGGCTTGTCCATTGTCGAAGAGTTGTATCCCCCTGATGTTACCAACTACTTTTGCATGCTTGATAGCCCTGCCCAGTCCTTCCATCATGAGGACGAAGAGAAAGGGAGAGAGAGGGTCACCCTACCTAAGGCCCCTAGAAGGGGTAAAAGTTTCCGAAGGAGAGCCATTGACTAGAATTGAAAAACTAGAAGAAGTAATCAAAGCCAGGATCCATCTTACCCAATTGTGATCAAACCCGAAAGCAATAAGAACTTTCCTGATATAGTTCCAATTCAGTTTATCATAAGCTTTGGCTATGTCCAGTTGCATGATCATTCCAGCTTTTCTCTTACTAGTAAGAGAGTGCACCACTTCATGAGCTTGGATGATGTTATTAAGAATTTTCCTTCCTTCCACATATCTAGATTGTTCCCCAAAACTAGTGAAGGCAAGAGGGGTTTGAGTCTGTTTGCAACCACCTTTGATATTATCTTGTAAATCACATTGCATAGAGCTATAGGTCTGAATCTATCAGGGGTTTGAGCCAGCTCCTGTTTAGGGATTAGGGCTATAAAAGAGGAGTTCAAAGCTTTCAAAATGGTTTTGTGCCTCCTGGAATCTTCCACAACCTGCAGAATGTCCTATTTGACAATATTCCAGCAAGCTTTGAAGAAATCGACATTGAAACCATCCGGGCCTGGCACCTTACCATTCTGCATTTCTTTGAGAACCCCACTTACCTCCTCTTCGGTCATAGGCCTGTAAAGGTTAACATTATCTTCTCTGGAAACTAACCTGGGTATGTGCTTAGTGAAGTCCCGGATGTAGTGATCTCTTTCATAACAGGTTTCCTGTGCTATGTTTCTAAAGTACTGGACTAGAACTGCTTCTATTTCTTCATGAGATTTGAGATTATTTCCTCTTTTATCCTTAATCAAAGAAATTCTATTATGTGCTCTGTTTGCCATGGTGGATTTGTGAAAAAATCTGGTATTCCTCTCACCTTCTTTTAGCCATTGGACTCTAGATTTTTGTCTCCAAAATATTTCCTCTTGTTTGCATATATTCTCCCATTGTTGCTGATATTTGGTGGCTTGATCACTTCGGACTTTGTCATGGCCCTCTTTGATAAGGGTTTGGTTAAGTTCCTGCAGTCTGCCTTCAATCATTTTTTTCTCTTCAAAGATATTACCAAATTCATTCTTGTTCCAATATTTAAGCCAGAGATTGATGTGTTTTAATCTTTTATGTATGAGGAACATTCTGGTTCCTTGAATGTTTAAATCCTCTACCCACCATTTGGTTACGTTGCTGATGAAATCTGGGTGGGAAAGCCAGATATTCTCAAATCTAAAAGGTTTGTTCCTAGGGTTGTCAATGCCCTGAACCTCCAGTTATACCGGATAGTGATCTGAACCGCCAAAGGGTGGCACTCTTGCTACCATTTCCTTGTCATTGAGCATAAGATCCTCTGAGATTATGAATTTGTCTAATTTGGAAGCTACTTGAGACTCTCCTCCTCTTTTATTGTTCCAGGTGAAGATTTTGTTATTCATTTCAATATCCACCAGCTTCATCTTATCAATAAAGGTTTGAAAAGCCAAAGAGTCTTTGCCAAGAACTCTAGTTCCCCCTTTTTTTTTTCCGTGAGTGATTTAATCATGTTGAAATCACCCCCTAAGATCCAGGGTATTCCTACATGTCTATTTCTGAGAGTCTTCAAAGAGTTTAGAAGCCTAATTTTGTCATCCATTCTTTGTGGGCCATAGACATTTGTGACCAGGTAGGTTTCCTTTTCTCCTACAGGTTGAATTACTATAGATAAGTAATCCCTAGATGCCTCTGCATCTATTAAGTCGATTTTTTGTGGATTCCAAAGAGTGAGAATACCTCCTACTATATTCTCTGCTTTAACTTCCAGAAACTCAAATCTATTGAGCCATTTACTGTGTATATCTCTTATCTTTTTAATGGAACACTTAGTTTCCTGAATGAAAATCACATCTGGAGATGCTTGTTTCATTCTATTACTCAGTAACCTTCGTTTCCTTTTACCACCTAGACCCCTGATATTCCAAGAAGTGAACTTCATAATTAAAGATTAGTAAAGGAGTAACTGGATAGGTCTTTCATCTTACCTGAATCTATCATTAGCTTCCTGCATTCCATCAACAACTCGTTCTGCTTTTTTCTGCCTCTTTTCTTTCCTAGGATTCTGGGTGCTAGTCCTACTGTATTTTTCATCATTTTCACTCCTTCGTTGCCTTGTCTATCATTGTGTTTTAGTCTATCCAACCCTGTAGTTTGGGTCTTCCATAAAAACAGCTGTTGAACCCTATTGAACTCCTCTGTAGGTAACGATTCTAACCCTTCTTTGGTTCCTTGATTCAAAAAACCTTATAAATCTAGGTTCCCTTTCTCAAGTATTTCCTGGAGTTCATGGTCCTCCATATCCATCTCACTTTGGGTCATTTCAAGATCCATCGCTTGTTTTGCAGTACTTAGCATCAATTATTTTTTTTTGTCGTTTTCTTGTATTTGTTCACTTTCTTCTTCTTTCTCCTCCTCCATTGGGCTTCCTTCCTTTGCTTTAGCAGTATCTATTGGACCTTCATCTACTTCGAAAACTTGGAACATGTTTTGGTTAACTTGTTGCCCTGCAGCTTTGCGTGTTCTTAGTCCTCTTTTTCCCCCTTTTCCTTTGTGTTCCACCTTGAAGAAGCTTTATGGATCCTTCATTATATCAGCTTTATTTTTGTTCTCTATCTTACTGAGAGGGCAGTCTCTGAACAGATGTCCATGCTCATGACATTTGCGACATTTGAAAGGAATATGTTCATAATCTACCATTTGTATCCATTCCTCATCAAAAAATTCCAGAATAACCTCATCCGGTAAAGCTCCAAAGAGATCCATCTCCACACATATTCTGGTGAAGGAAGTATACTTTCCCCTTCTAGTAGCCTCAGAAACTTTGACAAAATGCCCTAACTTATTTCCTATGGCTGATAGAGATTCTGTTTGCTAGTAATCAAGAGGTAAAGAATAGAGCCTTACCCAAACTGGTACTGAAGTAAAAGTTTCACATTCCGGAACAAAGTTCATAATCCAAGGTCGCATATAGAGGCCTGCTGCAGCATAAAAGTATGGCCCTCCTTCAAACACTCTGTCCTTATCTTCAATATTTGCAAATACTACAGTGAAAAATCCCTTGGACCCAAGATGTAGGTCAATGTTGCCTTTTGGTTTCCAGTGGTATTTAATCCACGTTTGTAATGCTTTTTCAGTGGGCCACAATCCCATGAATTTACAAATGATTGCATATGTTTACATATGATCCCTGTGCACCTGCAGCACTGGATCATTTAAAATGACTCTTGGAATTACCGCCGCCTTGGGTTTGCATGGTCCCACGTGTGCTTTGTCTTTAGTGCTTTTTTCCTTGATTTACTCCTCATTTTCCAATGCATCATTGTGCTCCCTTGACTTAGTTCCCTCCTGCTCTTCTTCATTGCTTCTTTCCTTTCCTTCTGAAGGCTCTCTGTCATTTTCCATTGGTTTTTTCCCCTGCTAGCCACCGCCTGCTTGTAGGAAGGAGTGGAGCTCCCTCCTGTGCATCCTTTCATGGAGGAAAGCCTCTGTGACAGTTCGAAACCCTGGTTGTCTTCTTACTTCGTTCCCCATTCCCTATCTCTGTACCTACATTAAAATTAAATTATTAAAACATAATAAGAATTAAATATAAGTTTTAGATTAAGTTAGAAATAAGGTAAAAAAAAAATTGTGATTTTTTTTTGAAAATGGGTATATATCTATATATATGTATAAATTAAGGAAAGAGGAAAGAAAAAAACAATTAAGGAAGGACAAGGGGAAGAAGGAAGAGAAGGAGATAAGGAAAAAGATAAAAGCAAAGTGGGGGCACCATTAAGTATGGTTAGGGTTAGGATTGATGTTGGAGTTAGGGGTAGTAGGTTTAAAGGTTAAGAAATGGATTGTGGGTTTCAAAGAATGGCTTAATAGGAACCTATATTCTCAATTGAAGTTCAAGAGTTTTTCAATTTATAGAGCTTCCTCAATGACATGGTTGGAGTGGAAGGGAACTAAGGTAAAAATTTGGTTTGATTAAAAAAAATTAAATGCTTGGAATTATGGAAATTTTCAGTTATGGAAAATTTAGGAAAACACAGAATTTCCAGAAATAGTCTTCACCATCAAGTTTTGTGAAAATCTACATGTTATTATTAATATATTTGGTTAAAGGGAATTAATATTAAAGAGATGAGAATTAATTATTTGAATTAAAAAGCATAAAAATGGTACTAAATTAAAGAGAATTAATTATTTGTATAAAAGAATTAAATTGTTGGGTAAAAGAAGGATAATGGTGTGAATAAGGAAGAGGTCAGGATGAATAAACATAAACTAATAAAGATTAACACAATATAGATTAAGAAGTCATAAAGTAATCTTGGCCTCTACCCCTTCTACTCGAATAGAGTCATTAGGGAATCCATTGAAATCTAAAGCACCCTAACAAATTTAATCGAGATGGATATCAATTAAGCCACTCTTGAAAACTCACTCTCCATTTTCTATCTTCCAAGGGTTATTCCCCTAGTTCTAGTAATTGTAACCTCCCCCCTCACCTTTGCTCCATTCCGCTTCAATAATTTTCTTTCATTATTATTTTTAATTATTCTTCCTAAAAAAACAATATTTTATCTTAATCCTTGCAACTTAATCTTATCCTTAATAAAAAAATTAAATTAAAAAATGGTCCCTAATCCTAAATAAATCCTAAATCCATTATACCCATAATATTTCTTCTTTATTTTGATTCCCTCTTAATCTATTATAATCTTATTATACCTATCGCAGACATGGTATTACTCATTCGATGTTTCCTTTGACCAAGTGTTACTTTGCTTTTCACCAAAAAAAATTGCAACTTCTCCATAGTTTAACATTATGGATTGACCTTTATTATTTTTTATTAATATTTAAAATCATTTATCTGCAAAATGATTGGGTAAGGTTTAATTATGTAATGATTATTTTGGGTGCTCCTATTACAGTTGTATGCATTATTTATCCCTCGACATGCCACTACCATGAAAAACCAGGAACTTTCAATGTATGTCTTTGGTAGCTTTGTCCATTATCTGAATCTTTTGAGTTCATCGCAGGAGCAGACAAGAGAGGGTTTCCACAACACTTATGTCTCAAATAAATTTATTGGAATTCAAGATATATCTGGACTTGCTATTCTCATAACCTATATATAAGAGACAAAGAGTACAATTATAATGAAAAAATTAATCGACACAAAAACATAACAAAAATAAATGTAATACTCAATATATTGGGCTTAATTTCCTTGATAGGGGTCGAGGTCGTGGGTGGGTGGGACGTTGGGGTGCGAACATGCCACCCCACCACCTCATGTAGCATTTAAGAGGGGGGTGGTGTGGCCTGCCTCCCACATGCAAATGCATGCTAGTTAAGTTCTTTTCGCTTCTAAATATGGAAATTCCCATTTTCAACCTATATTTTGCTACGAAACCATCGCGGTAACATGTTCACTATGGTGAGGTAACCCCCCCCGCTACCAAGACAAGAGGGACTACGTTTGGAACCTTTTTGCATCAAGGTTCTATTGAAAGGAAATATTCTTGTTTTTCCTAAAACTCTTCCTCCAACTTTCCTGGTCCTGGACCAATCTATTGCAAATCGTTGTGTCATGGAGTTGGTGTTTTGTATATTAAGTATCCAAGGAATTTCCTTTCCAGTGGTTGATCATCTACGAAGTGAGTGGAGTTAAGGCTTCGGGAGCATGGTTGTGCCTCTGCATGTTGTTGGCATTGTTTGGGCCTTATTCCTTCTTCATGTTGTAGTAGTGGCATCTTCAATCATCTGCCACTACTTGAATCATGGGCCTAAGCAAGCAACACTTCTGGTGGTACTTTTTGTGAACACTCCCGTTGTTCCTTTTTCAAATATAAGCTTAATTGTTGGTGTTTACTCTGATATGTGGTCTCTCGCTAATGAAATTTGATTCAAAGAAGTGTGTCATATTGTAAAAATTTTGAAGTATATCCTAGAAGGCCTTCATATTCCTCTGGAACCTCTCACTGCCTCCACTCTGCATGAAAACCTACTTTTAGTTTGCATCTTTGTAGTTTTCTAGTTAAACCCAATTTTTTTTCCTCTCCCCCTGGTATTCCTGTTGTTGAACTTTATTCCTATTGCCATTATATTATGAGTTACCAACCTCGACAGTGCATGTGTAGCCATCGAGGAGGGCGAGGTGGATGTGGAGGGTAGGGTGGCCACGGTTCACTGACTAGAACCCATGCCTAAGCATAGGCATAAGACACTACAAATATTTACCATTTTGTTGTCCCACCTGAGATCCGAGCAGATATTTGTCCCCATGATTCTTGCCTACTAATGAGCGCCTTGTTTTTTTTACTTAGACATTCTTGAAGATGTTTCCCACTAGGTTCCCAAACCTGGTCACACCATGGGATGACATGAACAATATCTTAATTCAATCACTCTTCATTGGCATATTAAAACTCTCTTTGGCAAAGTATTGAAGGAGAAGCAAGAGGAGAATCATGACATTTTTTCCCCTAAAAGACATCAAGCATGCCCAAAGGTACCAACATTCATGTTTGTAGAGTTTGGATTCCCAGCTAGCTCACTTGGAGAGTCACCTATAATGCAAGCTTAAATCTTTAACTCCTCCAGGTTCCGATACCAAAGATTCTGCACTAATAATGTAAGGTCTAACACTATTTTGATTCAAAATTATCACAAACAAAAAATTTCTCAAGTTCATGAGAAATGACCAAATCAACCTTCATATATAATCACCACAAATAATCAATATAAAATCATTGCACAGAATTAATTCTTATACCACAAAAGATAATTCACTATAAAATTTACTTGGCCACTCATATTAACCATAAAAGTATTTATTAATTGCAAATATCATATATATACATAAAACTCACCACAATTAAAGCAGTTGGCTAGAAATAGAATTAATACTAACCGCACTAAATAAAAATACAAACTTAGAATAATTATTACAAAAGTCTTAAAACTAGCATTTGCACCTAATGTTGCAAAGGAAACGCCATAAGGCATACAATGTGGAGGAATATTGAAATGTGAATGGGCATTTTTGAAAGCAAGGGTCGATGATAATGAGTTTCAATTGAGGAAGCCATGCCTAAAACCCTATCCAGGGGTTAAAGTGGCTATAAAATGGAATAAAAATAGTCATAAATAGCCATTGAAGTTGTTTAAACACCTTTGTATCTGGATAAAGATTGCCTAGTTGAAGGTGAAGGTAAACAAATGAATCCAGGTGAATAGGTCGATGATAATGAGTTTCAATTGAGGAAGCCATGCCTAAAACCCTATTCGGGGGTTAAAGTGGCTATAAAATGGAATAAAAATAGTCATAAATAGCCATTGAAGTTGTTTAAACACCTTTGTATCTGGATAAAGATTGCCTAGTTGAAGGTTAAGGTAAACAAATGAATCCAGGTGAACAACCACTGGGTATCCATATCGATTTGGATAGGGTTATTTAAGAAATCATTATTTAAACGAAAAATTTAATTAATATCAAGATATATTTAAAACATGTATTATATTCATTAAAATAAATTGATTTTTTTTTTAAATATGTTAAAACCCAGTGATAATGAATTGGTTGTAAAGACACAAACTATCAAAATGGTATTTCATCTTGAAACATCCTTTTTCAAGTTTCAGTTGGAAAATACAAGTAGTAAATTGTAACGGAAGAGGTTAGAGAAGAAATATAATATTCTGAAGAAAATTGTGGTTGTCATTCCATATTTGAAGTTGCATCGAAATTTGTTGGAGGCATCGAAGACCTGAAGAAGCAGTAATGAATCTGAAAAATGTATATTTTGTTAGGATTTTTAATATGTAAATTAAGTGTGGAAATTTATTTGTAATATTTTGCATGTGAGTTGTGTTAAAATGAAATTGGAATGAATGGAAATGAATATTCGTTACAGTATTCAGCCCAGTGTCTACCGTGTTCTCAGTGATTTTATCATCTATAGTTCTGGGAGACACACTGCGTCTGGGAAGGTGGGTGGTTTGTTATATTCTCAAATATTCAATTCGGTGGTTTGTTATATACTCCAATATTCAATTTGTGTTAGAGTGGTTCAGGTAAACTTAAACTTGATTAGATAAAGTTATTAGTTGTTTTTGGGCTAATGAGAATCTATGGTTTTGTCTACGGTATTCATACGGAATATAGTATATTCTTAAGTCTTCAATTTCTGTTAGAGTGGTTCAAGTAAATTTGATTAGGTAAATTTATCAGCTATTTTGGGGTTCATGAGAACCCATAATTTTATCTATGGTATTCATGTGGAATATAGCCTGTTTAAAAACAGAAAGACTCCATAAGTGAAAGAAATTAACATGGAGTCTTTTGGCTTTTAAATAGGTTATATTCCACAGGAATATCATGGGCCAAACCATAGGTTGGAGCTAGAAAACTACTTATAGGTTGGAGAGAGTTGTAACTAATTTTAAGGCTCCTTTCTATCTGTGTAGGTAATTTTTGGTGAAGTCCATTCAGTTGCTCTTCCCAGTAAAGTTTGTCCTGTTCACAAACAAGTGCCCCAAAAACTGTCAATGATAAAGGCAAACCATGGCATGCCTTTAAAAACCCATCTACAAGATTTTCAAATCTCGGTAGTGGATATGGCTGGAAAAAGGCATGCAAGCAAAACAACGCTTGGGAGTGTGCTATATTGAGGCCTGGTAACTGATAAATTGACGACTCTACAATTCATGCACTTCTAAGGATATGCTTGCCCCTAGACGTAACCAAAATCAAGCTCTTGGGGTGAAGGACATGCTTAATTGGCAAGAAAGGATCTAGCTGATCCACATGACCTACATCATTTAATATTATGAGTGCCTCACAAGATGAGAGATTCTTTTTAAGTATCTCCACGCCTTCTTCCCACCTTTCAATTTTGATATCTCTATCCTTCAAGTCCTTAATGAGTTTGCTTTGTAAATTATTTAGAGACATTCTATTTGCATTTTCCCTCACATCAAATAGAAAGCAGGATCTATCATAATCTGACCTCTTACGATTGAAAATTTCTTTGGCCAGCGTCGTCTTTCCAATTCCACCGATGCCCACAATCCCCACAACCTTGACCTCCACATGCTCGTCATGATGCAGTCGCAGTGTCCCTTCAAAATCTTGTAACTTTTCTGCCAAACCAGTTGGATATTTTGCCACATCCAATGGCATTGCAACATTTTTCAACACGGCTTGCACGACCTTCTCCAACAGCTCCTCTTCGTGCTCCTCCAAGAGTCTCTCTTCGCCCTCGTCCCTGAATATTAATTAAGACAGTAAAGTAAGTAATGACAAAAGCATACTTGAGATGTGATATATGCTTCAATGCAACAGATTTAGAACTAATATGGATCGAGACAGTGGATATCCTTACCCATCACCCTCCTGCAGTTCAAAGCCACTTATATTCGCGACATGATGAAGGGCATTTCGCCAAGTCTGGAGATATATAATTTTATGTGTATACTACATCAGGATACCTGTGTTCCTTTTTGCTATCGTTCGTTATATTATGAAATATGAAAAAAAAATTCGGGGATACAAAATCTGTTTCATCTTTTTGTGTTTCTCTAAGTAATATTTGACCCAATCAGTCATTTGGTGATGATTTGACTCAGTTACTGCGAGTACATGTTACCTGTCTGACTTTATTTTGCATATTTTTTCAGGAAAAGACTTGCTAATATATGAATTGACCATGGCTTTAAATTCCAAACTGGCCATGGCATTTTGGTGGAAAAGTGAGGACAGTGTTTGATATAAATGTGAAGAATCAGCCATATTTTAAGAGATTGTCAGTCTGTAATAGTAAACCTAATCCTACTGTAAAACGGGAATTGACCATTGCTTTAAATTCCAAATTGGCTATGTCATTGAAACAGAGTTGGGGGAGAATCAGGCAACTTGGAATTCTGAGAAACAGAGTTGAGGGATGTCAAGTTCCCTATGGCCATAACCCATCCGGGCAAAGTGCATTTTCTCTGAGTGTACAGAACTGCAAAATATGAGGTGAACAACAGTAATTGAAACATTGTATTCCTCGGATAAAAGGTTTATAAGTTTATCTAAAGGACTTTTTTTGCTTAGATTACATCAATTTGTTTTAGCAGGGTTTCATTGGAGTATGGCCACTTTGTTTAAGATAGTACAAGTATCCAGATCATAGAATTGAAGTTGTTTGAATGACCATGGATAATTTTTAGTTCAGTTTGTTAGACAGTTTTTGCCCCATAAACCTGTTCACTGGCAATAAGGGCATTCCTGTGCACACTACTGAAGCAGACTTCAACTCTTTCCAGAACTCAAATGATGCTGCATCGCTGCATCCCTTTTTTCAAAGCAAGGTTTTATTGAAGTACAGTCACCTTATTTAAGTGAGTGCAAGTATCTAGATCATAGAATTCAAGTAGGTAGGTAGATAATCCGAATGTTTTTGGGCCAGAGAGGCACTTGTTGTGTATGATATTAGGGATTCATTCTCTGATTGTCCTTGTATATAGTCTTAGCAATTTAATAAGAGCTCTTGTCAGATTCTATTTGGGGCCAATACATTACCAAATAGCACATGCAAAAGCCTCACAATTTCATATAAATTGACCCTGCAATTTGTAACATTAAAGAAGTCAGAATTTCTTCAGTGTAATTTCTATTGTTCTAAACTTTAACTATCCTTCGTATACAACTTCTAATTTGTATTCCTTTTCAAGGAATTCAATACTATCCACGGGCACATGGAATTTTAAGCTTTATCCTTTGTCTTTAGGTATAGCCCCTTTTAAAATTTATCCTTTGTCTTCCGGCTTATGTACAAACTTTTCCAAATGTTAATGGTAAAGGAGTTGGAATTTCTTTAGTGTATTTTCTATTGTTTTGAATGGTAAAGGATTTGGAATTTCTTCAGTATATTTTCTAGTGTTCTAGGTCGATGGTGGCATGGTTTGAAGGCATCTTTCTGGTTCATCAATGTAAATGTTTTTAACACACAAAAAGTGTTTGGAAGAATCATTGCAGAAGTTTTTGCATATTAAAAGTATAGAACCATAGATCACTACAGCTCTAGCATTGTCACTTCCCAGAATTTTATACAGTACCCCAAGTCATAGTAATCATTATAATAATTAACTATAAATGAAGTGTGAACAATTCCAAACGAATAATACCATGTATTTAGAAATAAAATTACACAGTATTCTAACTACATACCATGTACTCAACAACTGAGTGTAATTATGGATAGTATATTATGAAGTTGGCGATTCATTTTGCATTTTATACAATCTCTTATCATGCTGATCTGGAAGCGTTATAGAACTATTCTACTTATCATAGACTTGATAGATGGGAGACCATAGAAACTCAACAACGCTGGTAGAAAAGTGTATTCATAGTAACACAAGGGCAAGGTACATTCGAAAGTAGTAGACCTCGAATATTGTTGACCGTGCAAAGCACAGTACAAGCACAACAAATTATTTTATAAGTAGCACTCAATCCATTGAAGAGAGAAGCCACCATGATTGAAATTTTTTTTTTGAGAATGGTGCCTTGTTGCCTTCACTCATAGAGAATGTATGCAGTATGGGGTGATGTGGACACACAACTTGACTGCCAGAGCAACGACATTAGAGTTTCACATTTAATTGAATACCTAGCAGGGCCATCGAATCCATGATATTCAGTACAATCATTGCTCAGTATAAGCAAACCTGTTATTGGTTAAATCCATAAACTCCAAGTAATGACAACGCGAATAATAAACATGGCACCGAGCCCAACTGTACAAGTATTGCTCAAAGAATATATAGAACACAGAATATGAGAAATCTGAAACCTTTAAAGAGTCTCAAGCTCCAGAGCCAACTCCATTGCAGCTTTCATTGCGTTTAGGAAAATATTAAAATCTTTGTTTGTTTAAGGTGTGTCTCGTATGTACAATTACTCCATTCTCATATCCTTTGAGGTCAACACTCTTGGTGTGGTGCTTGAATTACTCCATTCCCATATCCTTTGAGGTCAACACTCTTGGTGTGTAATCACCATGACCCACTTTTCAACAAACTGAAGATTACACATTGCATTAAGAAACCATGGTAGTTCCTCTCTGACTGTCTGTAGATGGACATTCCAAATCAGATCTGAATGTGGATGACACGTTGTGTAGTGCTAGAAAGTCTCACTTACTCCACAGTAGCCATCGTCAGATATACACCGAGGTCCCTGATCATCAGGGAGTGGTATGCCTCACTGGGAAAAAATTTCAGCAGTACTCTGATGCTTCTGGGTGTGGTGATAACCAAAAAGATTGGTATCCAGCCAAGATGCAGCTGGAATTACAATGTCCTTAAACTTTGGTGTGAAAGCAGCCCTTGATATTTCATTCAGTAAAGAGTTTGATTCAGGTTGACTAGTACAACACAATGAATTTTTTTTGTTGATTCTAAATTTTGATTGTAGATGTCTACAACAATGTAAAGTGGAGTTCCAACAAGGTAATCAGATATAAATTTTTGTTGTTCGATTCTAAATTTTGATTGTAGATGTCTATAACAATGTGAAGTGGTGGTCCAACAAGGTACTTGGATATAAAATTTTGTTGTTTGATCCTAAATTTTGATTGTAGATGTCTACAACAATGTGAAGTGGAGGTCCAACAAGGTAATTTTTGTTTTTGATTCTAAATCTTGATTGTAGATGTCTACAACAATGTAAAATGGAGGTCCAACAAGCTACTGAGATATGTTACTGCAATAACTTTGGACATGAGAGGACAATACAATAAATTTTGATTGTAGATGTCTACAACAATGTAAAGTGGAGGTCCAACAAGGTACTCAGATACAAATTTTTGTTGTTTGATTCTAAATCCCTAGTACAGGCAAGAAACTGATGAATCACAATTGTTTCTTTCAAATTCTAACAATTTCAAATCCCATTGTGGCCGTTGGAAAGGTGACTGTATCATGAGGACACCATTACTCCCCCCTAGTTCAATCAAGAAATAATCAATGCCCCAAGTGTTGATTGGAAGATACTCCTTCCTCAACTTAATTCCCAGCTTTTGGACTCAATTAAAAGTTTCTTTAGAAGTCATAACTTTCACTTGCTCTCAAACAGTTCAGACCTAATACCAGAAGTCTTCAATCTTTCTACTTTGTCTGTTGTCCTGGTTTTCTTTATGCATTACTAATTGAAAAGGAAGACATTAAAATTGAAAAGGAAGGCACCTGGCCTCATTCCTTTTGACATGTCATTAGAATGGGCAGACCACAGAAATAATGGAGCTCGGTGGATGGCTCAATATTGTCAACCACACCAGTGAACCAAGGCCCTGGTAGAGTTTCTTTGACTTAGATGCCAAAATCTAGTCTGCCAAAGTCACCTAGGAACTGCACCAGGCCTCATCTTATAAGAAGTCAATGCATACAATCCACTTCGAGGGTAGAAACTCCTTTTACAAAAAATACAATACAAGACAAGATATGATGGCCCTGAGACTAGGTACCCTTGGTATATATATTGGAGACAAAGGGTAGAGTAATAGCACTCCACCAATCTAGGGTAGACTCTGCAGCTATCTTTGGGTGATAAATGATAAATGTTTATGAAAGACATGAGGATCTTTGTATATGTCAGAATTACTGAGGTTCAAGAATTTTTCTTTTATGTGATAGCTGAACATAGCTCATTTATGTTGTCACCTGTACTACTTACAATTCTACATTATGCAACCTGTACAATCATCTACTATACTATTCAGAAATGGAATTTCTATTACATTAAAGGATGAGATCTCTTACCTACTTCCCGGGCATGATCTGGGAAGTCAAGTTCATGTTACAAATTGCAGTGCCAATTTATATATATGAAATCTTAATCTAAGGATAAACCCATAATTTTAAAAATTGTGAATAAGATAACCTCATTTGAATCAATGATGCTATATAACAAGGGCACTCCAAGATTTGTCATTGCAAACCCTTGTGCCTGATTTTTTTAATTCACTATATTATAAGAAAGCATGAGATGGAAAAATTGAGTTCATGCAAAAATTGAGTTCCAAAACAAATTTTATTGATCTGATTCATATAATCAACCCACTTTATTATAAGTTAGCTACATAATATGTTTAAATTTTTAAGTTTCTTATTAATTATAAGAGTTAAATAAAAAATAATAATTAAATATTTATTCTTTAAATAATAATAATAACAGTTCAGGAAGTCATGTTCTTGTTACAAATTGCAAGGTTAATTTATATGAAATTGTGAGGCTTTTGCATGTGCTATTTGGTAATGTATTGGCCCCAAATAGAATCTGACAAGAGCTCTTATTAAATTGCTAAGACTATATACAAGGACAATCAGAGAATGAATCCCTAATATCATACACAACGAGTGCCTCTCTGGCCCAAAAATGTTCGGATTATCTACCTACCTACTTGAATTTTATGATCTAGATACTTGCACTCACTTAAATAAGGTGATTGTACTTCAATAAAACCCTGCTTTGAAAAAAAGGATACAGCGATGCAGCATCACTTGAGTTCTGGAAAGATTTGAAGTCTGCTTCAGTAGTGTGCACAGGAATGTCCTTATTGCCAGTGAACAGGTTTATGGGGCAAAAATTGTCTAACAAACTGAACTAAAAATTATCCATGGTCATTCAAACAACTTCAATTCTATGATCTGGATACTTGTACTATCTTAAACAAAGTGGCCATACTCCAATGAATCCCTGCTAAAATAAATTGATGTAATCTAAGAAAAATAGTCCTTTAGATAAACTTATAAACCTTTTATCCGAGGAATACAATGTTTCAATTACTATTGTTCACCTCAGATTTTTGCAGTTCTGTACACTGAGAGAAAATGCACTTTGCCCGGATGGGTTATGGCCATAGGGAACTTGACATCCCCCAACTCTGTTTCTCAGAATTCCAAGTTCCTTGATTCTCCCCCAACTCTGTTTCAATGACATGGCTAATTTGGAATTTAAAGCAACTGTCAATTCCCATTTTACAGTATTAGGGTTTACTGTTACAGATTGACAATCTCTTAAAATATGGTTGATTCTTCACATTTATATCAAACACTGTCCTCACTTTTCCACCAAAATGCCATGGCCAGTTTGGAATTTAAAACCATGGTCAATTCATATATTAGCAAGTCTTTTCCTGAAAACATATGCAAAATAAGGTCAGACAGGTAACATGTACTCGCGGTAACTGAGTCAAATCATCACCAAATGACTGATTGGGTCAAATATTACTTAGAGAAACACAAAAAGATGAAACATATTTTGTATCCCCGAACTTTTTTTATATTTCTTAATATAACGAATGATAACAAAAAGGAACACAGGTATCCTGATGTAGTATACACATAAAATTATATATCCGTCCTTCAAAATAAGGGCTGTATGTTTTTTGTCTATGGCTGTTGAGCCATTAGAGTGCCTACATACAGTAATAAAACATATTCAACATCATCTCTCTTTATGCCTGGGCTTACAAAGCTAGTTGGAGAAGATGGGTGGCTTGCTGCCTTTGATGATTCGGAGCTGCAAGAACTGACACCATGAGGAATTATTATACCAGACCCTTCATAGCAAAGCCCCGGGCTATTATTCCACATGGCCAGGTGCCTTCCCAATCTCCTGCAAAAGATCTCAGGAAAAACCACTGTGCCTGATAAATTATTTCCATTGAGATATAATGTATTCAAGGAAGGAATCTCCGCCAAATTCGATGGGATTTCCCCGGTGAAACGATTGCCATTGAGAGAAATATATCGCAATTTCTTGGATGAACCCAGAGACTCTAGTATTCTTCCCTCGTATCTTGAGGTCGAGAGATCGAAACTCATTAGCTTTGGCAGCTTATCCCATGCTAGAGAAATATTGGCCCCAATAGGATTGGTTCCTAGATAAAGCTCCTGCAAATTACTCATGTCCGTCAATGTTTGTGGAAGATTGCCATGGAGCCCATTGTTGCGAAGATCCAACAGCGTCACATTTTTCAAATCGCCCAACTCCAGCGGAATCTTCCCTCTGATAAAATTATCGCTGAAATCCATCTTCATGAGAGATTTTAAACCCCCAATTGAAGCACATGTAGAATGAGAGAGTTTTCAAGTGCCCGAGGCTGAAAAGTGCAGGATGAATGCTGGCGGTCTCGCTGCATTTCAGCGAGTTATCATAAATGGCGCCAAGATTTAATACTGTAACAAACCAGAAATCGCCGAATTGATCGCATGAAGATCCCTGAATAGGTGTGGTACCACAAGGATCTGGATAAATCCCACTCACATTCGAGTCACTTCCTACCAGAGAACCCAATACTGAAAACAGGGCTTCTTTTTCTGATTCAAGCATTGGAGCAGGAGCTGCTATCTCCTGAGCGCAGCGGGATTCGAACCCGCAACATAGCATCAAAAACACAGTAAGAAGACACAAGACAGAGGACCTGCAACATGGTTTCTCCATTTGAATCTCTGAAGAACCTTAACCCGAGAAGTTGAAGTTAATCCATTGTTCTATTTGATTAAATTCAAAATAATTCCTAAACAGAAAATGTAACCATTCTAATCTAACTGCTGAAATCTTTACAATCGGTCTAACATATAATCTTATGGCATATAAAGATGATAGGTAGGCAGGGAGGGGAGTTGATTTCAGAGGGAAACGCCTTACGGCATTGCAAGCGACCATTGTTTTAAATAAAACTAAATACAAAAACAACAAAATTTAAAAAAAAAATACAAAAGCAACACAATTTTAAAGTAAAAAAAAATATGATTGATAATAAATGAAATTTCTCTCACACACATAATTAAAAAGGAAGGGGAAATATAACCCATCTTCTATGGAAAAAAAAGGAAAACGAAAACGCAAACGAAAAGTATGATTCGAATTTTATATCCAAAATTTATTTTTGGAAATTAATGTAGAGTTTAAGGCATCAAAGTAATAAGGCTCAATGAAAAAAATGAAGGACAAGGTAGAATTTTAAAGTTTAAAGAATAGTTTAACCTAAGAAATTAACTATTTTAACTATTTTGTTATTATATGATTTTATGGTTTTTTTTTTTATATAGTTATTTATGAGAGGATTTTTCTCTTCTTTCAATGAGATTGTTTCGAGAGTTCGTAAAGATTTTGGATTTATTGGTATTCTTAATCAATCTTTTTATTTTCGACATTTTTTTCATAGAGTTGTTGGGCAAAGTGGGGTTTCTAGATTCTCAAAGAAACCTCTTCTAGGTGCATCTCAACAAGCTAGAAATCCATGAGATTGTCTGCCAAAAGCAGTGCAAGATCCAAAATATGAGGTTAAATCTAGCAAGATGAGAGATTATATCCAATATATGCATGATCATGCTCTGAAATGCAATTTCATCAAATTATGGCCTTATAAAAAGTCTATGATTGGGTGGATTCAACATTAATGGAACCTCCCGAGTCAAATAGAGCTAGAGCTAAGGGGGAAGGATTATTCACAATTATTTTCTCCATCTTGTAAGAATGATCAAGGGTTTTTGAAGGAGGGTGATATTTTTTTAATAATGTAGGGCTCTTCGTGTGATTTTGGAAGGAGTAATATAATATAGAGAAGGAAGACTTCCTTGCTCCCTTGGTGTGGGTTCAACTCTTAACTCTTCCAAAAGAATATTGGGACAAGTAAATCCTTGAAGTAATAGGCAATGGCATTGACATCTTTGTCAAGGTCTTGATGGAAACTGAGAGAGGTAAGTACACATCATATGCTCAAATATGTCTTTATATGAATATCTCCTCAGCTCTTCCAACTTCAATAGATATTTATTATCAAGATAATCTTTGGAAGCAGCGTCTAGATTATGAACATGTCCCCTTAAGATTCAGATGTTAATATGAATACAAACATCTTATTAGGGACTATCAAATAAATGCAAATAAAATGCCTGGAAAACATCCTTCTCAAAAAGAGAAAGATGATTTGGGAAAAGTCTCCCAAAGAAGAAGAAATTTGAGCCCTATGGGTGCCTCAAATCCTGACCAAATCCCTAGATCTGGAAATAGGTTTGAGTCTCTCTCCTCTCTGAAGGAGTCCATGGAGAAAGATAATATATAATCAATCTTGAAAGCAATGAAAGGAAATACCCATAAGCCCTTATTGAATCCTTCAAATCCCATGTGAAAGCTTGTATAAGAGTACCAACAAAATCCATTACTATAAGAAATGGTTCACTCCCTATCAAAAGAATATGAAACACAAGTTGAAGCACAAGCCCTACCAAAATATACGGATTTGGATTATCCACGATTGAATATCCTTGTAGAATAATTTTATGGAAAATATATGAAGGGCTTACCAGTTCATTACACAAGGAATATTTATAAGGCCTATCTCTAGTGCAAGGAAGAAGACCAACCGAGATTAAGTTCTTCAAACTCTTGTCTTGGGGTTCACACAAAGGATTTCAAGGTGGTCTCTAATAAAGACAAGGAAGCCAAAAGAAAGGTCACAAGAGCAATAAGGCATTGGTTGAATCAAATAGTGAAAAATTGGTCAACTCAAGGAAAATCATGCGTCAGAGGCATTTCCTCCCTTGGATTCTTCAATCTTCAAAGAGTTTTCTATGTAGTAATGATTGTCATAGTAAGTTTTTGAATGTTTGTTATTGGTAGATAGCCTACTAGTCTCAACTAAGCTTGATATAAACAGCCTCCTAGATTTTTGCCCTCTTTTAGAGATCTCAACTATTTGTAACCTTTTTATGATTAGTGAAAAGATCCACTCACTTTAAAAAAAAAAAGAAATTCATTTATTTTAATTTTTTCTATAAAAATATTGTTGTGAAGTTAAGAGGTTGGGTTGAAAAGTTCCATTGGGGGAGAATGATAAGGTAATAAAATAAGTGGGAAATAGTAATTTAATAAATGTTGTTTTTTTTTGGTTGGGTGGTTTCTACTTGTATAAATTTAACATGATTTATTTATTTTTAGTTTTTAATAGTATAGTAATTGTTATTAATAGTAATATAAAATTACAAATATTTTGTAAGAATAATAGGGATTTTTACATTAATAAGTTGTAGGTAATTTGAACATCATTGTAACATAAATATTAATTATGAAAAATGTGTATACAAAAATTAAAATATAGTTCCCAAAAAAAATTTAAAAATTTTGACAACCTATTCAAATTACAAAAATGAAAAGTGTATTGTTTAACAAACTAGCCTAAAACTAACAAAAGTTTGCAACACATTCTAGAAAGATATGATTTTAAAACATCAACCTATAGAGGAATCCATTTTAACCTTGAATTCGTCAATTGAGTTGTCTAGCCTAGGATTCTTCAATTGAGTTGTTCGTGTTCCTCTTCAAGTATATTTGTTTTGTTGAACCCATTTTCATTATGGATGCTTCTTGTTTATACTCCTCCTTGACCTCCAAAAGACTGAATATTCTACTTGTTGGTGGAGACACAATATGTAGAGAACCAACCATGAAAATGTGCAAGAACCTTTTTCATGTTGTCCACCCTAGTGGCCATCAATCCTATAACACCCCCTAGCCACCTAGTTGAGGGACATTACAGTTGAACCTTGCCTTTGGCACCATAATATTAATATGGATAATATGACCAAGGAAACATAATAAAATCATGCATAAATCATATAAAGCATAGGAAACAAAGATACATCAAAGTATACACAACATTAATAACATATAATGTATAATTAGGAACAATTATCTTTTAATGATCACTAACTAGTTGTTGATCTGAATGGAAAATGGCATCCACCCATGGTATTCATCCACCCATGGAATTTACCCATGGTATTGTAAGTGGAATCCACCCATAGTATTTATCCACCCATGGTATTGTAAGTGGCATCCACCCACGGTATTCATTCACCCATGGTATTTTCCCATGCTATTGTAATTGACATCCACACTTAGTATTCATCCTCCCATGGTATTTATCCAACCATGGAATTTATTCATGGTATTGTAAGTGACAACAACCCATGCTATTTACCCACCCATGGAATTCACATGTGGTATTTTTGATTCAGTCATCGGAGTTTCCACAGTAAGAGAATTGTTCTGCCAACGTTTCAAACCCCAACCGGGATCCATCATCAGGGCAACTTGTAACCAAAAAAATTTATAAGTAACAAGTCACATTCTGTAAAATGACAGATTATCCACCACAATTTAGCTTTTACATTTATTCTCTATTTTAATAACTAAAAGTTTCTTTGTGTTTTTATTTACTTTTTGTTCTCTCCTTTTTTCTGGCATTTCAATTTTCCAGATCTTGGGGGCCTCTGCCCCAAGATCCATTTCAGTTTTTTAGATCTTGGGGGCCTGCCCCCAAGATCCAAATCAATTGTATTAGATTCAAGTTACGGCTCCATGGTAATGAGAGTTTGATGGATATTTCAGTTTCAAAGTTTTGCAACAATCTTCAACAAACTTCATGGACGTGCTACGACCTCCACATAGCACTTTCTTAGGCAAAGCGAGAAGATTTATTTTTATTTTTATTTTTTTTCTTTTTTTCTTTTTTTTTGTACAGGAATTTTTTGGGTGGCGTGTTTGCAGATCATATCTAAGACTTTTGGTTTAAAATTTACAAAAAAAAAAAAAATAGATTTGGATTCCTTGTGAAAAAATACCCAAATTCAAAAAAACAATTGGTCAAATCAGAATCCAATGAGGGAGATATCACTAATTTAGAAGCAGTTGCGTTACAGAAATTTTTCTGACAGTAATTCATGGACTACGGTTCTCCTATATGTTTTGCAGTTTTTGTACAGAATTTAAGAAAAATGATTACAGATCTAAAATCCTTTTGAAAAATCACCCAATTAAAAGTAAAAATAAAAAAATTGGTCAAATCGGAATTTGAATGAGGGAGATATCGTTGATTTAAAATCAATTATTTTTTCAGAACTTTTGTGATGGTGAGATAGTCGTAGCGTGTGTTACACAGTAATTTGTCACTGCTATCACCCCAATCTTTCTGTTGTGTCATGTGTCCCAATGAAACATGCTCATACTGAACAAATGCTCTTTGATGTTGTCAAGTGACCCACTTTTCCTAAGTTTTCTGCCTCATCGCGACTCTGGGCTCAATATACACGATAAACAACGGTTGTAAATAGTCCAGTCACGCTTCCAGCGCGGAAGTACATCTGTTTCCCGCGACGGTCCGATTTCATGCTCCGATGCAGGACTGATTGTTGTCTTTAGTGACGATCTGACTGGCTACATTGTCTACTAGTGATGTCAGTGCTAAAGCTTAGTTATAAACTCGCGATGATCCAGATTGGGCGAATTCGTTCCAACAGTCGGCCTTCTGGATGCCTCCAGACCTGGTTGTTGGCATAGTTTGTGTCGCCCTTCCTCCTCTGGTATGGCAGTTCCGTCATTTGTGCTACCTTCCTTGGGATTAAGCTCACTCTTCCACCTTTCATGGAGACTCCTTCTCCTATTTAAACACTCACCATTGCTATGATCAGCTAGTTGGTAAATTCTTGGATTGAGTTGTGCTGTTAGTGTTTTTGAGTTTGCTAGATAGCTGGTGTGGGTGTGAAAAGTGTGGGATTGTTGATAGCTTGTGGGAGGTTGTGAAGTGCCCTTAACTTTGTGTAAAGCTTATGAGTGAGAGCGAACTTTGTATATTGGGAGATCCATCTTCAAAGAGTGAATGCTTGAGAAATACACTGGTTGGACCCTCTGAGAAGGATTACGACATCAAGACTTTGGTTGTAAGCTTGCTCTTATTTCATTATTAATACAATCAATGATGATTTCCTATGTCTTGTATGTAATTTACTTGATAGCTCATGACTTCTTGACTTTTTGAGTAAATAGATCATTGTTGTTTTCTGGTTACGCGCTTTGTTGTATCTCCTTTGCAGTGTTTCAGGTTGATCACTCATTGAGGAGAAGGAAGCAGAAGCTAGAGCAACGCAACGGAACTCCATCGACCACCGATTGAGGTAGGCCTCCAACTATGACTGTTTAAGGAAATCTATTGTTGATTTGTCCTTGCTGTGACTAGACCCACTCTAGGGCTAGAGGGGTTGCCTCTATCCGCAGAGGGAACACTTTCCTGCATCACAAGTTGGCGACTCCGCTGGGGAGTTTGGCCTATGTTCTTCTCTTGTTTTCTCTTGTTTTGATTTTGATTTGGTCTCTCTTGAAGCTTGGGGATTAACAATCAGTCTTTTGAGTTTCTTAGGTTGATCTGGTAAATACCTCTATTTGATTGAAGGATTGACTAGTTTTGGTTTGGGAGTTTTTGTTCGCCTGTCATTGTTTTGAACATCATCGCAAATAATAGTTTAACAGTCGCGTTGTCATCGCACTCACCCTTTTGTAAGATCCTGTGCGTCGCTTAATAACGTCTCACAGTCGCGACGACTCTGAAAATCCGTCCATCGCGGAAAAGTCGTGTACTTTCACGACGACGTCGCCCTATTGGTACAGCTAGTTGCTTATCAACGCTAGTTTCTTGTGTGCGTCCCGCGATGATTGCTGTAGAATTGATTTTTTTCAATTCTGCCTCCTGAGTCCATCAGTCCTGCCGGTCCCTTGCTTTTTTCGCTTGCTTAGTAGCTTGTTTTTCATTGTTTATGGTTAAGGCGCTCTTTCTTTGGCTTTGTTGAATGAATCTTGCTTTTTTCCTGTGTGACCTAGTTCGTTCTTTCAAGTTCTTGAATCAATTGGCTTTGTTGCTGACTTGCCCAAGATTCGTTTGCAAATTTCTTGTTGATTTGATTGAACCTTCCCCATTGCTCGTTTCTGGTTAATTGTTTAGTGATTGTTATTGAACCAATCTTTGGTATTGATTCGATTTCTTTTCACTACCGAACATAGATCACAATTGTTTGGATCAACTGATTTTTCCACACTTGCTTGATTGCTTATTTATTTCTTCTAGATTTAAAGACATCAAAATCGAAAGATTTCATTTATTTAATATACGAAAGTGAAAGTGAATTTGTATTTCAAGTTTGCATATTGGAAAGCAAATGATAAAATCTCTCATTAGTAGTACTCGTGCACTTTAGGAATTGATGTCTATATGCATTGAGTGACTGCCTTTGTTTATCTTGGTTTTCTTGGTTTGGGAATGATCTCTCTACCCTCTCATAGGTAGGTGTTCATTGAAGTAAAAGGATATTTTTGTCATTCTAGTTGCATCCTAGGATTTATTGTATACATACGGTAAGGCCTGAAAACTGAAACATAATTCAAGATCAACTCTAAAATGAACTGAATAAACCTAACAACGCATTGGAAGATAATGCATACTAGTTAGAGGTCTAGGCTAGAGACGTGCTCTAGTGTCGCTAAACCTAGTCACTATTGTTTGCACTCAAGGTTGGGTGATTCCTCCTTCTGTGACTCAGGAGAGGTCTAGTACGGAATTGTGCTCCAATGTACCGTCGAGTATATGTTGGGAGACCCCACTAGGTTATCATCCTTTATCGTTAGGAAGCCGTGTCTGCCACCTTGCAAACCGTAACGTACCGAACACAGCGTTTGGGAAGATTGAATGTCGTACGGAAAGTCCTTGGTTTTCATACAATTGCCAAGGTGTATATGTAGTTTTATGGGTTGTTTGGTAAACCTTTTGCCTATTTCTCTAGAGTAGTCACTTTCGTTCCTTTTCGGACTCCCTAAAAGAAAAGGTCCATCTGAGCACTTGTCACTTCAGGCTCATTAAATATTCGAAGGCGACTAGAGTCATATTTTCATCCTTTTCTCGACTCTTTAAAGATGAAAAGGTCAAGTCCTATTCCTGTGTCTTAAAATTTATTTGGCCACGTTCACATTTACCCTGTTAGATCTTGTTTGCGTTTTAGCTTGTGTAGGGTTCTTTCTCGTTAAGTTTTCCTAGGATTTTTGAATTGAATCATCCTGGCAGAATCACCGATCCCATCTCCCGTTCCAAGTGATCAAGGGTCTCCATCTTCTGTTGCTCCTGAGGAACCGGTTGTTAGTGATATTCTCCCTGTTATTCCGAGTATCCAACCGCTTAACTCTTGTGCCCCGGAAGACGAGTCTTACGATATTCATTGGAACCCCATTTGGGAGCCTTCCGAAGAAGATATTCTCGTTACTTATCCTAGTATCTCAATCCCAATGTCTTCTTATAACATGGATGACACATCCCCCATCACGAGTGAAGAATCCTTTATGACGAGCAGTGAAATTCCTATCCCAACGGAAACTTCACCCTTTTTTGTCACCCCTCTCGGTGTCACGCTGCCTTTACGCTATAAGGCTTTGAAGGATATTATGGGTTCTAGAACTCCCCTTACGAGTTCCATGTGGTCTCGTACCATCACTCTGACTTCGGAGCCTTTTACCCCTCAAATTCACAATGTGTCTGTCACCTCAGTCCCGACTATTCCAACTGTTTATGTGGCTTCTTTAGCCCTTGTTGTTAGTGCCATCACTGCATCCTTAGTTGTGACCACTGTTGCTGGACTTTCGTCCAGATCTGCGAATAGTGGCCCATCGACATCTACATCCGGAGTTGTTGATCCTACACTAAATGCCCCACCTTCTTCTAGTTCCATTCCAGCAGGGGGGCATACGATCAATATTTACAAGCTCTTCAGAATCCGGATCCGTTTCAGTATTACGATTCTCGAGGAGCTCATATTTATTACCCCGGACCTTTGCCATCTCAACTTGCAGTTGAGGTCTCGGTTTCGTTATCCATTGCTTGGGGTACCACCGCTTATCATGGTGGCCAAGTACCCCCTGCCAATTTTCAAGGACCACCCTATCAAGGTTAGCCGTCTTACGCGCAACCCTCTAATGGACAACAGTATTACGGACAACCTTATCCAGGGAAACCTGGAGGCCCATAAGGAAAATCCTTTCAGGGACAACCTTCGACCTCTGGTGGTTCATCTTTTACCTATTTCGAGTAACCTTCTGGTAATCCAGGACAACCTTACATACAACAAGGCCAACCTGGTGTCCAGTAAGGCTACCCTTCTGGGCAAGTGTTATAGACATTTTTGTGCCTTACAGCATGAAGCATGAAATGTCCATAATCTAAGGGATCCAAAGTCCCTAAACATGTTGTTCCTACCCCTAGAGGAACAAGGTCAGCAAACCACAGCACTGAACAAAAGTTCTCCACCTGAAAACACTCAAAAACAAGGCAATTATGGATCATGTCAACTGCTCCACTGAGCATCTGCGCTGAATGTCAACTGCTCCACTGTCTACCTGCGTTGAATGTCAACTACAAAGAAGGCTACCTACGCTGGGCGAGTTTGGACATGTGGCACAGTCATTCCTCAAGGTGTCAATGCCCAGGAAGCTTCCAAAATGACACTTGGATCAAGGAATTCGACTGGTGATGAGTAAGAGGTTCTAGATCTCCAAGTGGAAGCAAGAACCTCCAAGTGGACTCAAGAACTGAAGAAGAACTGGAGTGGAAGAGGACACTAGTCACATCTCAGGCTGACTCATCCTCTCTCCAAACTCCTATATATGGATCTCTCTCCCATGAGATCCAGGGGGCTGGAATCTTGTGAATGTAAAGAATTGTTGTTGGTTTGAGTTTAGAATTATTGGGTGATTTGCTTTGAAGGAGGTGAAGAGGAGATTTCTTTCTGCTGGGAAGGTGATGCTGGATTGGGCCTTTTATGGTTGTATCACTTCCTGAACCTTACTTCTTCCATTAATAAAGCATTTGAGGTTCTTCTATATGCATGTGTCTCAATGGTGTATTGTTATACTTGGGTATTTGATTTATTCTAATCCTTGAATCAATTATGAATGTATGCTTCTTGTAGTTTCCCTCTCTTGCCATTTTGCAGGATCTTGGTGTAGCTGGGCCAGTGAAAGAGCAAGGAGCTGGGGGCAAGCAGCAAGGAGAGAAGATTGGATCAACCATTAGCGAAAGACATCGGTTAGTGGATCTCTTTCTCCCCTCTTTTACATCTCATAAAGAAGTAATCTTAGATAGCTTTGCTTTGATTGTTGCTAAGGAACTATCACCCTTAGAGTGGGATAGGGTCATTCCGTATTGGATACTTTTCCCAACAACAAATTGGCGACTCCGCTGGGGATCGTATCTTGTTGGTTGTTTGTGTTTTTGCTATTCATTTCCTAAACACAGGGAGTACCGAGTCGAACTGCATTTGGATCTTTCAAATGCAAAGTAGAGGGCAGCTACTCTAGCTCAGTTTTTGGGCATGTTTATGATTTGAAGAGCTGATCCACAAGGACTCTGAACAACTCTTAGTGATAGCTTTTCATCCTCCTTTGAATCATCCTTTAGTGTGTACTTGATTGGTAGCTTTGATTTGGCCAAAAACTATTGATTTTTGAGCAATCTGTGACCCAGAACCCAGAGAAACGAGAGTTTCTCTCTTCATTGCAGGCACTGTGAAGGCAGTTTGCATTTCATCGCAGGTCCCGAAGGGGATACCTGCGCTGAATGTCAAACTGACAGTGTTCTACCTGCGCTGAACCAGTGTGGCCTTGTGCAACTGGGGTTCTCTGCTTTCTGTTTCCCTGTTTTCATCCCTGTTTTTGCAGCCTGTTATCAGTCAATGTACCTATCTGAAACCACTTTTCTTTGCCACTATTCCGCCTCGGTTGTATAAAGAAATTGTATTTGTTCTTTGTGTATTTCTTATATCATTTGCAGTTTCCCATAACGAAAGTGAACTAGTCTTGCTGTGGCCTCTTAGATCTAGACCTGTGATAAGTGTCGTTCTGATCTTAAGAGTTAGTTTGTTTGTTGTTCATAGCTGATTGAGCTTTTGCTTTCGTCATATGGTTTGAATTTATGTATTTCTAGTGTTGAAACAAGTAAATCTTAAGGTGTCTTTTGATTTTGGACAAAAGCTTGTTTGCTTTCACTTGACATTGAATTCAAAGTTATACAACAGCTTTCTTTTTGTAGTACACCAACATTAAGAAAGAGAAAAGAAATACCTGCATTGTGCATGTGCATTTTGACAGCTTGCATGTTGATTTAGGAAAAAGTGCATTAGTGTGTGCTCTATGATCTGTGTGAAAAGATGATGTCTTTCTTTTCCCTCAGTAGTTAAGATTTTCATAAGTTGAAAAGATTGAAAAAGCTTGCTTCTCATCTTTAGACTGCATTTAGGAGTTGTATCATACATCTCGTGGTGATCCATAAAGGCAAACTGCTAAACAAGATCAACCTAAAATAAATTTAATTTACATAACAACGCTTTGAAACATAACGCAAACACATAGAGGTCTAAGCTAGAGACGTGTTCTGGCGTCGTTAAACGTGATATCTTAGCGTTGAGTGGTTGGGTGATTCCTCCACGGTGAAGCGATAAGTATCAATACGGACTTGTGCTCCCACGTACCGTCGCGTATATATTGGGAGACCCCTATAGGAACAAAGCCTTTATCCATAGGAAGTCGTGTCGGCCGCCCTACTGATCGCAATGCAGTGAACACAACATTCACGAAGATCGACCACCCGTACCGTAAAACGTATTCTGTGGTTTTGCGAAAAGTTTGGCACACCCTCTGCCTAGAACTCCAGAGTAGTTTCTTTTGGCCTTTTTCAAACTCTATAACTGAAAAATTCCATCCGAGCATTTGTCACTTCGGGCTCGTTAAAACATCGAAGGAGACTAGAGTCATCTTTAGCTTTTTCTCGACTCTTAAAAAGTGAAAAAGCAAGTTGTGTCTAAAGCGTCGTTATAAAATTTATTTTAAAACGGAACATAATCACCTCCTATTCCTGCGTTGATTTGTAGGTTGAGAACATGGAACACACCAACCAAGGAATTCCCCATGATGGAAATCCTAGTCCTTTCTCCTCTTGGGGAGAAGTTGGTGCGCCCCACATGACCACATTGTCGCTTCCAGGACTGACAATTGGCCTACCAATCTGGCTATTCTCAACCAATGTAGTTCAGAACACCATGGTTCCTGAACAGTCGAGTCAACAGTTAGATCAGTCTAGAGCTGCCCACCAGCCTTCTACTTCCTATAACTCTTCCTCCAATCCTTCATCTTCGCAAGGTAGAGCCGGCAAAAGCCAAGCTCCCATGGAGAAGAAGGAGAAGAAGAAGAGAGAGAAGAAGAAGAAGAAGCCTAAGGCGACTGGGGGCAAGAAAAAGACATCTGACAAAAATCCACACACAGCACAGACCGAGCCTAAATCGCCATGTGTCATATGTAGAGGAGACCACTTCCATAGAGATTGTCCCTGTATTCCCCGGATACTAAGGGATTGGTCCCCTCGTTTGCACAGGTCGGGAGCATCAACCTCTGATAGCCATGTTGAATGCTTACCGTCAACCAGCGAAAGTGAAGGTTCAAGACAAAGAGGGGGAGCAAGATCCCCCTGCAGACTGTGTGAAGGCGATCATGCCATCCACCGTTGTCCCTTCTTAGACGAAGCGAAGAGAGTTTTGGAAGATCGTCCGGTTTCACCGTTGAGACTTCCTCCTGGGTACAAAAAACTCGTGCCAAGTCCTTCGTTGGTTGAGAATACAGCTGGCCCGCTCAAGTGGTCAGCTGAAGCGTCAGTCATTGAAAATGAACCTACTGAATCCAGACCGGACGAAAGTCCAAAGGTCGAAATGGCAGTTGACCCGGTTCTCCCTTCAGAAGTTTCATCTTCAAATGGCACCGTCACTGAATATTCATCTTCAAATGACACCCTCACTGAAGAGAATAAGGATGACACCATCCAGATTCTTTTCATCAACACAGACTCTGACGAGTGTCAGGGAAATGCGCCCATTCCTTTATCGCAGGAAGGAACATCGTCAAGGTCATATCCGGCCGTGTATTCGGTCCCACCACCAAGCAACCTAGTTGTGTCCTTTGATTGGAACCAACTAGGCAGACCCCGATTGCCAGCCAGTATACCATTCAGAATCATAGTCCAAATATACAGAATGGTGATGGCTGGCACTATCATTGATGAAGGGGCGTCTGTGAGTATCCTTTCCTCTATTGCTTGGAAAGCACTGGGTTCCCCGGTGCTTTTGCCTGAGATAAGAAATCTCTCGGGTTTCGATAAAGGAACTAGTCGACCATTAGGGATCCTCCCCAATGTGCCCATTACATTGAAAGGGAAGGCCGTTCAAATGAACGTGATGGTCGTTCAAGGACCCTTGGATTATGACCTACTCCTTGGACGAGACTATATATATTGCATGGGAGCAATAGTCTCCTCACTCTTTAGAGTAATGTGTTTTCCACACGAAGGAAGAATGGTCAAACTCGTAGACCAAATTTCATTTCCAGGATCACGCATCGCAAATAGTCACATACCAACCCTGAATGGTCTATTTAATCAAGAAATGTCTCCACCCCCAGTCCTTCTTCCCAATGAGTGCGAGTGATTCGGAAAGATGGGACTGGAACCCAGGGGGCATGCATCCTGGCCTGCTTCGGCAGGGGAACTTTGGGTATAAGATAGAATTTCCGCGAGAGAATATGACTAGTCCGTACCCCGTCCGTGGATGGAAGAGGGGTTGTTCTGGAATAAGATTCTTTTGTCAAAGTTGCGTGTTTGACAAAGGTCATTCACCCTTGTCTATTTCGGTAGACATTGCCAAGGAATTGTTTTGTTGAAAAAATAACAAGACAATCTTTGGGTAACCAGAAAGAGGTAAGCCTCCCTCAGTAACACAAATGTTTTGTCTTTGAGTAGTGTTCTTCTCTTGTCGCAAGTAGCTGCTCTCTTGTCACAAGTAGCTTTTCTCTTGCGATCTTGCGAAAGATCTGTTAACAGTTGGGCTGACGAGAAGACAAGTATCGTATAGACCCGTTAAAATTAACGAGAAGACAAGTATCGTTAAAATTGGACTAGCAAGACGACAAGTAGCTGTGAACACCCAAAGAAAAACAGAGGTGAGAAGGAGCAGGGGCAACCTTGAAATTGTATTTTATACCTGGGGGCATGCGAACCTTTTGGAGTGCAAGGAAAGAGCGGTTATTTATCTGTTTTTTAGATTAGCCGTTTCCGAACTTGCATAAAGAAAGGATGAGAGGGAGCATAGCTTTGGTAAGGCGCAAGCTCTATAAAAAATGGAATCTTTCAGGAGACATTCTTATCTTATGACTGGTAATTCGAGCAGTTTTAGCATAAAGTTCATGCTCGTTAAAAAATAAACGCAAGATCCGAGCAGTTTTAACGCGGTCTTCATGCTCGTTAAAAGATAAATAAAAGCGGTGAGCAATGTTTCCTCCAGAGTTTAAGCTCATTTTTATCTAAAAAATGAACCTATCCCGGTAAATAACCGCTGTGATCGTAAAATTATCAGCCATAAAATCCTTGGTCGTGTTTGCACCTGCCACCTCCACTTTCATTTGGCCGATCGTTCACCTCCATATGATTGTTTACCCATTTTGAGGAACAGCTGCGAAGAGTGATTTCACCTAGCCATCCTTGTGACACTGCCGTGATTGGAAAATTCCAACCTGTCCCTGGAATCAGTTGCTATCCCTGTTTATCACTCGTTCCTCAAAAGATGAGTCTTCTTTAAGCTCTTTTTAGCTGACTCGTAAAATATGAAAAGATTGCCGAGTTTTGGCCTTCCAGCTCGTTAAAGGACCGGAAGAGCTATCCCTCCTCTAGATTTTAATCTTTTTGGACCTGAGGGATTATTGCACAAAAAGGTCGAGCGCTTGTTTTATTTGGCTCGTTAAAGTTATCGAAAACTCATCCCTTCTGTATTGTTTTATACTTTTTCGGACTTAAGGGATTAGATGACGAAAAAGGAATTTTGGAGTTGACTTTATGTACCTTTTCAGACTCTCTAAAAATGAAAAGGACCGATTTTTCCTTGTCGTTAGACTCGTTAAAATGATTAAATAGCGACAAACTTGTCTTTAGACGAGAACAAGTTTCCCTATCGCTAGGCTCGTTAAAACATAGCGATGGGCTTGCCCGAAGGGCAGGTTATAGAACAAGCATATGTTATCCTCCTCAAGCTTGACAAAAATAAAGAGGTACTGGTCAAAAATAACTGGGGAAAAATTGGGAGAACCTCAAAGCTTTAATGGTAGCAAGTCGCTCTTGAACATGACACTTTTCCTCCGTACCACATCGGGTTGGGTTGTTTCATTCACCGGTCTCATCACCATGGTCTCGCCAAACCATCCACATTTGGGGTAATGCTACCGATCCATCGCATCAGTGCCGTTATATGTTCAAGAGATGTTGTTCAGAAAGAGTCAACCGTGTCCCATCCACTACCATACATCATCTTTCATCCTTTCATGACCGCCACCCTGAATCATAATTCACAGATCATTTTCACCTTCATCACAATCATTAGCTCCGTTCCGTGTCACTGATGTGGGATTCATTAAGGCCCTCCTTTGACGGATCGCTTCTTGTTGACTTCAGCTCATTATCCAAGAAGTTGATCTAGGAACAACCCCCTCAGTACTTTGAAGCTTGCATGCCTCAATGGCAAGTTTCTCACTTCCGGCGACAGGTATACATCAATGACCTTCGACCGAAAGATTTTGCGTGGTGTTCGACGCCAAGTCCTTTATTCACACCACGTGGATTGTACTGCCGTACCTTGAGGGTCATCATCATTATCGGTGATTCCTCTCGCGCTTGTTAACAGTTTACATCATTGACTGGTAATCAAGCGATGTCTTTCCATGTTCGACTCCAAGAAATTCTCACATGGATAGACTTGTACTTAGAGTGAAGATCGGACGAGTTTGAAGACCCCGGATCTAGTTTCATCCATCCGGGCTGCGATATATATTCAGGAAATAAAGACATTAACATGTGCAGCAGATGATCATCCTACTCAAAGGATGATAATTTCAACAGAGAATTATCAGTCTATCATCAGAC
Organism: Pinus tabuliformis; assembly: GCA_031772625.1. NCBI lineage: Eukaryota > Viridiplantae > Streptophyta > Pinopsida > Pinales > Pinaceae > Pinus > Pinus tabuliformis. Next base: position 639,356,564 of record CM062804.1, read on the forward strand.
GATTGTCTGTTCTATGTACAGAAAAATGTATTTATAAAGCTGAGCATGGGAATGCCCGCCTCAGCTAGATCATGAAAGCAGCATGAAAAATAATGTATTGTATTGTATTTTCTTACAGGTCACCTCTCAGCGATTGAATGAACTTCGGATCCTCCTGATAAAGCATTTCACCCAATAAACGACCTCATACTTTAGGGGGCAACTGTTATAGACATTTTTGTGCCTTACAGCATGAAGCATGAAATGTCCATAATCTAAGGGATCCAAAGTCCCTAAACATGTTGTTCCTACCCCTAGAGGAACAAGGTCAGCAAACCACAGCACTGAACAAAAGTTCTCCACCTGAAAACACTCAAAAACAAGGCAATTCTGGATCATGTCAACTGCTCCACTGAGCATCTGCGCTGAATGTCAACTGCTCCACTGTCTACCTGCGTTGAATGTCAACTACAAAGAAGGCTACCTGCGCTGGGCGAGTTTGGACATGTGGCACAGTCATTCCTCAAGGTGCCAATGCCCAGGAAGCTTCCAAAATGACACTTGGATCAGGGAATTCGACTGGTGATGAGTAAGAGGTTCTAGATCTCCAAGTGGAAGCAAGAACCTCCAAGTGGACTCAAGAACTGAAGAAGAACTGGAGTGGAAGAGGACACTAGTCACATCTCAGGCTGACTCATCCTCTCTCCAAACTCCTATATATGGATCTCTCTCCCATGAGATCCAGGGGGCTGGAATCTTGTGAATGTAAAGAATTTCTGTTGGTTTGAGTTTAGAATTATTGGGTGATTTGCTTTGAAGGAGGTGAAGAGGAGATTTCTTTCTGCTGGGAAGGTGATGCTGGATTGGGCCTTTTATGGTTGTATCACTTCCTGAACCTTACTTCTTCCATTAATAAAGCATTTGAGGTTCTTCTATATGCATGTGTCTCAATGGTGTATTGTTATACTTGTGTATTTGATTTATTCTAATCCTTGAATCAATTATGAATGTATGCTTCTTGTAGTTTCCCTCTCTTGCCATTTTGCAGGATCTTGGTGTAGCTGGGCCAGTGAAAGAGCAAGGAGCTGGGGGCAAGCAGCAAGGAGAGAAGATTGGATCAACCATTAGCGAAAGACATCGGTTAGTGGATCTCTTTCTCCCCTCTTTTACATCTCATAAAGAAGTAATCTTAGATAGCTTTGCTTTGATTGTTGCTAAGGAACTATCACCCTTAGAGTGAGATAGGGTCATTCCGTATTGGATACTTTTCCCAACAACAGCAAGTCAGTCAGCCTTACGTTCAGCAAGGCCAACCCACTGTCCAGTCTATTCAACCGTCTAGACAAATTTGTTAGCCTCAAATCCAACCAGGCAAACCAACTGTCCAATCTGCTCAGCCATCCGGTCAATCAGGACAACCCTCAGTTGTGCAAGGACAACCCAATACCCAGCAAACTCAACCTTCTGGGCAAATGGGTCAACCTCAATCTCAACTAGGTCAACCTTCTAGCCAGATGGCTCAGCCTCAGTTCTCTCAAGGACATTCGTCTAGGCTTGCTCAACCGGGCACTCCTTGTGGTTTCCAGCAATCCCAAGGGCAAACCCAATTTTCCCCATACCAAAATGATCAACAACTGTAGGTGAGTCCTTATCAGAATTACCATCAACCATATGTTGCTCCTGCAGGCCAAGTTGGTAATCAATGGAATGCTGGGGGGCAGATCCAAGGTCAGCCATCCAGTTATAGCTATAACCCCTATGGACAAAATCCCTACGGAAAGAACCCTTCTGGGTCAAATCCGTCTGGGAAAAATCAATCGGGGCAACAAGCAGCTGGCTGGAACTCTAGTGCTACCTCTTACCCGCGGTCTAAAATGTCCTTTAACCCTCAAATACCCTTTTTAGAAACGTTGGAGTTACCGGATGTGTCCAAACTGGCAAATGATCCTATTCTTCATAATCCGTATTGGCCACCAGTTCCAACTAAGATTCCTGGTGATTGTCCCAAGTTTGACGGTAAAGTTGGATAAGATCCCCAAGCCCACGTCATGACTTATCATCTATGGTGTTCATCAAATTTGTGGCTTGACGATTCAATCCGGCTTCGCCTTTTTCAATGGACCCTCACTGGTTCTGCTGCTAAATGGTATATTGAGTTAGCTCGCGGATCTTTTCAGGACTTTAACTCGTTGGCTATGGCATTTTTAACTCATTTTCAGTTGTTGATTCGATATGAGACGGGCACACGTCTCCTCACATCATTAAAACAAACAACGGCTACGCATTTCTCTGATCACATCCATGAATGGAGACGGTGTTGCTGTTTGATTAAGTTTTAGATTCCCGATCAGCTTCTGACCAACTGGTTCACGACCTCATTTGTCGGTTCGATAGCGTGGGACATTGCTATGGGCGCATGTGTAACTGAAGAGCAGGCTATTGCACGTGCTCAGTACCTGGACTTGGTTTACTTCTAGTCCGGTACACTATATGATTATTTTCCTGATGCCCCGAGGCTTGGATCTTCCAAAGCCTTGCCAACACCATCTGTTGACATCATTGGTTTTGTTATTCCGCCCTCTAAGAAATCTTCTGTGAACCTTGGGAAGCAAAATTTGAATGCTCCGAATGAAAACACTTCTCAGGCTATATCCAATTCCGGTAATACTTCCAAGGTTAACGTCGTCGAGTCCACCATGACGGACAAAGCCTCGAAAGGAAAGAAGAAGGGAAAAGGAAAGAATAAAGCTGATCAACCGAAGCAAGATTCCCCTAAACCTCCACCTGAGGAAGGTGCCAAATGTAGGCCTAAGTATCCTTGCCTTATCTGTGACGAGGATCACTATACCAAAGACTGCCCGAGGCGGTCTGAAGTTAGTCGGCTATTGAAGGGTGCCCCCAGGACTCCCGCCGTGCTTAAAGAGCCTTTTCCCTCACAGCAAACGCAGATGGTGGCTGATCCATCCCAATCCTCTTCTCCCTTTGGTTCTCAGGTATTTATGGTTGGGACGATTCCCGTCCACATTAGTACTCAGGAAAAAGAGTATCTTTCACCTGCCGGGAAAGAGCCTGAGGTCCCCTCTAGCGCTCCTCCATCCAGTTTTGGTCCCCTCCATATCGATATACCTAGAACTGAAATAACCATCTGACCCTCTCCTAAAGAGGTACTCCGGAAATCTTCTTACAACCCTAATGCTCGTGCTACTCAACACTATAGCATCGTTGAGGACTTAGCACAGGCTCCGTTAGCTATGTCCGCACTAGAATTCCTCCAAAGCTACCCCTCCCAGAGGAAGTCCTTGCTATCGACCATTGGTGGCATTGACCCGGCCGACTCGGATTTGATTACTTTTGACTTAGACAGTCATATACCGAGACTGCCTCACCAAATTGCCTTCCTTATCCAGGTCATCATCAATTCTAAAATGATTCATCGTACCGTCATTGATGAAGGAACTTCTACCTACATAATGTTTGTCACTTGTTGGAAGGCCATTGGTTCTCCGACTCTGAGCTAGTCTCCTATGACCTTGGAAGCCTTAGATGGGAGAGAGTCTCGTCCTTATGGTATACTCCAACGCTTGCCTATTACTTTGGAAGGGAAGACGGTCGAAGTGGAGGTGGAAGTTGTTGATGCCAATCTAACTTACAACCTCCTTTTGGGATGAAGCTGGACATATTCCATGCGAGCCGTGGCTTCATCTCTATTTCGTGTCATTCGTTTCCCTCATCAGGGGAAGATCATCACAGTAGACCAGTTGTATTTCTTCGCCTCCTCCTCTTTTGATGGCAACGTGCCTTTTGTGGAGCATACCTCCATTCTATGTGAGAGTGTGGGAGCTGGACTCTTTAAAGATCCTACCCTTATGGGTGTTTTTTCACTCCCGCCTCCCAACGTCACTCCTATTAATATGATTTTTGTTTGCTCTGATCCTTGGGTTCTTCCTCCCGCTGATCAGATAGAATCCTAGGGTGATGAGATGTCGTTGAGTCCTACCAAGCTCAACTATGTCGAAATTTTTTCCGCATTAGCTCCCTCCTCTGAATCTGCTCCTTCAAGTAGAGATCTCAACTCGTACGCTCAATCCCCTTGGCTTGGAGATGCCACTTCTTCGGACCCTTTAAAGGAAATTTTTCCTTCTGATGAAGCAATTATTGAGGCCATGTCTTTCGAGGAACCCCCTTGGTCCGATCATCACCATCGTTCCTCGTTTATCCCTGTCCACTGGGAAATGCTTACCTATCTCGAGCGGTTTTCTCCTTATCTCCCATCCCAACCCCTTCAGACGCCCATTCAAGTTCATCGAGTGTTTTCTGAAGGGAACATGGGAATATCACACAAACTCATCCAATCGACATCTCTGTTAAACCAAGGATTGTCGAGCACATCCATGTTGGAGTAACTTGTACTCCGGAGGAGATTCAGCTTTATATTGATCTTTTTCGCGAATTCCATGATGTGTTTGCTTGGTCTTACGAAGAGATGCCCGGCATCGATCCTAGCATTGTGGTGCATGAGATGCTAAACCTGTTCGGCAGCATTATGCCCTATGCACCCCTGAAAGGTTATGGCTATTAAAGCGAAAGTTGAAAAGCTCCTTAAAGCTGGTTTTATTTACCCCATCCCACTCACAGATTGGGTCTCTAATATTGTCCCTGTGACTAAAAAATAGGGCACTATCAGGGTATGTGTTGATTATCGTGATATTAATTGGGCCTGTCCCAAAGATAACTACCCTACACCCTTCATTGACCAGCTCATTGATGAGTGTGCCGGGAGTGACATGTACTCATTCATGGGCGGTTTTTCTGGTTATAACCAGATTAATATTGCACCTACAGATCAACACAAGATCGCATTTATCTGCCCGTGGGGCATTTTTGCCTATAAAAAGCTCCCCTTCGGTTTAAAAAATTCCAGTGCCACCTTCCAGTGCGCAATGTCTTATGCATTCCATGATATTCGACACATTGTGCAGCCTTACCTGGATGATCTACCGGCTCATTCAGCAAAGCGCCAGGACCATCCAGCTCACCTTCGCGAAATTTTTCTCCGCTATCGACACTATCATATCCGGCTTAATCCACATAAGTGTGTCTTCTGCGTTGAGTCAGGCAGACTTCTCAAGTTCATCGTCTCCCGAGAGGGTATCCGTCTCAATCCCCTTAAAGTTGAAGCCATCCCGAATCTCCCTCCCCCTGCTTCTTTGCAGCAATTGCAAAGTTTGCAGGGTAAAGCGAATTTTTTACAACGATTCATTCCGAACTATGCCGAAGTGGCCAAAGGCTATACGCGGTTATTAAAGCAGGATACCCCTTTTCTCTGGGATGCCGCTGCACAAGAGTCATTCGAGTGCCTCAAGACCCTCCTTGTTTCTGCTTCGTTGTTGTGTCCTCCTGATTATCATCGTGACTACACTCTGTATTTAGCCGCTGCCGATACCACTATTGGCATGTTTCTAGTTCAAGATGGTGATGATGACACTGAGCATGTCATTTACTATCTCAGCTGCAATTTACTAGATACGAAAACTCGATACGCTTATGTCGAGAAGTTGGCATTGGCCACCATTTGTGCCATTAAACGTTTCTGCCACTATATTTTATTGCGTACCATGATGGTGGTTTTTGATTGCAACCCAATGACGTACATTTTTTCACGTCAGTTACTGGGGGGAAAATACTCAAAGTGGATTTTCATCCTCCAAGAGTTTGACTTGGAGTTCACCACTGCCAAGTCTAAGAAATCCCTCGTCTTTTCTGAGTTGCTTTGCTCTCTGCCATCTCTTACCGTGCCCTCTCGGTTAGAGGACCATATTCTAGATGAAACTCTGTTCCTAATTAGCACCTTCGATCCTTGGTACGGGGATATCATTATCTATCTTCAGACGTCCTCTTTTCATCCCGATTTGTCCAAGGATGCTCGGTGATGGATTCGCCATCATTCTCAACCCTATCACATTATTGGGGACACCCTGTACCGTCTCGGTGCCGACTCTGTTCTCCGCCAATGCTTAACATTCAAGGAAGCCGAACGAGTTCTAAATGACTGCCATTCTGGCGCCTGTGGTGGTCACATGTCCGGGTATGCTACTGCTCAGAAGATCCTCTGTGCTGGTTACTTTTGGCCCTCCATCTTCAAGGATTGCATTCTTGTCGTCTGCTCTTGTCATGAGTGCCAAATCTACCAACGGAAGATGCGCACGCCTCCCGCTCCATTGCACCCTATCATTACCATCGGCCCTTTTTCCAAATGGGGCATTGATTATATGACCTGTAACCCTCGCTCGACCAGGGGGCATGGGTATATCATTGTTGTCATTGATTATTTCACAAAATGGGCCAAGGTGATGCCTACACTATCTGAAGACAGTCACACAGCGGTACAATTTTTATTTAATCATGTTATCTCATGGTTCGGAGTCCCTCAGGCTATCGTCACTAATCACGGAAAACATTTCCGTAATCATATGATGTCTGAGTTAACAACCTAGCTAGGCTTGCAGCATGATAGGTCGACACCATACTATCCTCAGGCCAATGGCCAAGTAGAAGCCGTCAACAAAGTTCTAGTTATGATGCTTCAACGCACCATTGGCATGCACAAGTCCAACTGGCACTTGATGTTGTTCTCCGCCTTATGGGCCTACTGAACTTCTGTGAAGGATGCCATCAGGTTCACCCCGTTTCAATTGGTTTATGGGCTGGAGGTTACCCTTCCGATTGAGTGTGAGATCCCTTCTTTGAAATTAGTCGTCAAATTACTCCCCAACACTACTTCGGTAGAAGAACGTCTTCTCTACCTAGAGCGACTGGATGAGACTTGTCGACTAGCCTCTCTAGCTATTGAAGCATAGAAGAAGAGAGTGAAAACTCACTTCGATCAAACTGTCCATCCTCGTTCTTTCATTGAAGGAGATTTAGTCCTGCTCTATGATCAAGCAAATGATAAACTGGGGGCAGGAAAATTCGAGCCCATGTGGCATGGGCCTTATATTGTTAAGCGAGTTTTGCAACAAAGGGCCTATGAGATGATTGATTATGAAGGGAAACCTCTAGATAAGCCCCGAAATGGGCTTTACCTAAAAAAATATTATGCGTGAACTCCATGCACTCTAGTTTGTAAATACGTGTGTTTTCAGCAGGTGTGTTGTGTGCGTTTTCATGTTTGGCTTGGTGTGTAGGCATAATTGCCGCTTATTGTGTCTTTTGCTTCTTGTGCAGATGTCTAGTACACCTTACGTTGGTTTCGCTGATGGTGCCTGCCGCAGTACCCGTAACCTTTCTTTTGCAGCATGGGTGATCTACGATCCTCACGGTGAGTTAGTATACCTTCAAGGTGTTTGTCTAGGTTGCACCACAAACAATGTCGTTGAATATAGTGTTGTTATTGAGTTACTGACCGAGGCTATTAACCTCGGTATTCGTACGTTGGTTGTGAATCTGGATTCTCAGCTTGTTGTCCACCAACTTAATGGGCGTTATTCCGTCAAAGACCATCGGATTTTAAGGTTGTATTTATGTGTTAAATTCTTAGAAAGGAATTTTGATTTTATTACATATCAGCACATTCCCAGAAGATTAAACACGTTAACTGATGCATTAGAAAACCATGTATTAGATAGACATTTGCGTAACATGTAATCAAAACAGCATATAGAAGCATTCAAAACACAATAATGAACCATAGGAATATGTATGTATATATATATATATATATATATATATATATATATATATATATATATATATATATATATATATATATATATATATATATATCTCGTGTGGCGCACCGAGGCGCTCAAAAAATAAGTGTATATGTCCAAATAGAGTCTGTGTTCTCCATACATCCGAGACACATGTCTCTCAAAAAATCAGCAGGAAATAAAACCTAGGCATCTACTGCGGTGGGTTATGCTCCCTATAGCACACCACCGCTCGTGCCACTCGCCTCAACAGGTAGTGCACCCTGGGTATCACTCCTACTGTATGTATCTGGAACTCTATGGGGACCTCCTCGACCCCCATGTAATCAGGGATCCCCGCCGTCAGGCCCTCAAGATTTTGGGCCACTGTCTCCACTAGATCACCAGCTGGGGGAGCCAAGGCCAGCTCTCTGATGCCCTGTGGGTCCCTCCATGCCTCTGGAGCCAGTCCTACAGGCCTCACTGGTCCCACATCTGCAAATACCATGGAGTACATCATTAGGACATATACATGAAAAAATATAAAAAACATCATAAAAGATAAAATACAAAAATAATGTGATCAAGTGTTCTACCGCCATCGTCCCACTGCTCGCCAACAAGCAGCTGCATGTCAGGGTCTCCATGAAAGTCCATACCAGCATATGGCTAGTCCTCGACAAAGATCGTTTGGCGATCCAACCAATCACAGAATAGTGTCCCCCACGATATTGGTCGTCTGTCACCTCCTCGTGGCATAACATGAGCCCACTGTGTGATCCTGGTCTCCCGTGGTCTGGGAAAATCCAAGTCCATGTCCTGCAACTGCAACGTCGACACCCGCTCCAGCATGAGTGGGACCAAGATAGACCCGTAGCCGAATTTTTTCTTCTCCTCACGACTACAGTTGGTACGCTGTCTCTTCATGTTTGTCGTCACTGTTTCTGCCCAGTTGAACATGGTCGAGTTGAGGCATTCAAGAGCCAACCGGAGTTGGGTCTTTGATGCCTTGTGTTGGGCTTGGGAGCCCGCTGCCCTTGTAACCATGAATAGAACTGCATGAAGAACCAAGTCTTCCACCGTCAGAATTTCCACCTTCCTGCTTCTCGTTTTGCGTGCCCGTGGGCACACTCGTGCCATCAGCATCTCTAGAGATTCGCCCCCGGGTCGTTGCCCCTCTAGAATTGGCCTCTCACCGTGACGGGACAATCCAGTCAGGAAATATATGTCCGTAGCATTGAACTCAATTTCTCTACCATGGATGATGAATTTTCCATTTGTTGGGTTCCAGGCACGAATCAACAGCTCTAACAAATCGGGTTGGGCCTAAAGGTGTGGAGTAAGGAAGAATTTTAGCAACCCGCACGCACGTAAAGCATTTCGGCACCCAGCATCGGCAAAATCTTCCTCATCATTGACATTGTGAGTTCATTCCTGCCAAACAAATGCCATGATGCCCTGCATGACAAGAAAAAATGAATTAGAACTCCCTCTGTAAATTCAAATTCATAATTTACGTAAAAAAATTATTTTACGTCGCCATCGCAACTGTTTTTAAAACAGTCGCGATGACGCTCAGTTCATAGTTCATTTTTCTTGCGATCAGTGCGAGAATACATCAGTTTCTCACGATGATCTGAAAGTGCTGCGTGTAAAATACACTCGGTCATCGCGGACTCGAGCGGCTTTCCCGCGATGACCAAGAGGTGGACACCATTTCAAAAAACCATATAAATTCATCTACCTAGCACCAAATTACGTGAAGAAAACTACTAAAATGCAGCGTGCAATGAAATGTACTTACTTGGTGAAGGTTTCAGGACGAACCGTGGATGGGTGAGGCCGAAATCAGCTTGAGAACTTTGCTCAGGTTGGTGCTCCAAAACGCTCCGAGGTAAAATGAACAGTGCAAATGGTAAAAATAAATGAATTACCCCCCCCCCCCCCTTTTTATAGTAATTTTTGAAAAATAAAAAAATATAGATATATTTTAAAATGTGGGTTTTTTCTCATTTTTATCACATGGTTAATTAAAGTTTTGGCTATGTTTCTGCATATATTGATCATTTTATGTCGAATGGATTTTAAGTTTGATGTGTCTTGTGCAGAACTACAGGTAGTGAAGTTATCTCATACTTGGTGTACACTTGATCCGTAAAGTCTTCTTTAACGCTATTTTCCGACTTAAAAGACGAAAAGATAGCCGAGTTATCCCTTTTGACTCGTTAAACGAAATAAGAGGCAGTTTGCTTTAAACTCTTTTCTGACCATGTAAATATGAAAAGATTGCTGAGCTTTTGTCGTTTCAAGCTCGTTATTGGTTATGAAACGACATGATTTCAATTGCTTTTCTACTCTTTCAAGTCGAGGTCACTAATCACGAAAAGTACTCCTTGATCGTAATGGTCAAGCGGTTCTTTTGAGTATCATTTTATACTTTTTCGGGCTCGAGAGACACAAACCTACAAAAAATTATCCCCCTGGAGTTTTCTTTTCTGTGTCTTTTTCAAACTCTCTAAACATGAAAAAGACTCCAAGTTTTACCTATGTCGGACTTGTTAAACCCTAACGACATTGGACTCGTCACCATGATGAGACTCGAGCTTCTCCTCCCTAGGGCTCGTTAAACTATTACTAGGTTGGATTCGACCAAAGGTCAAACTTATATTACAAGCATATGTTCTCCCCTTCAAGATTGTTTTCAAAAATAATTGGGGTACTTACCAGCAATGGTAGGGGAAAATTTGGAAATCATCATGGTAGCTAGTCACTCTTGAACATCGACACTTTTGCTTCTTTTCGGGTTTGGACATCCATACATCGTCATTTGGCCTTTTGTGGGTTTGGGTTTCCATTTAGCTTCATTCCATCTGATCCATGTTGTCTCCATCTAGCCTCTGATCCCTTGGTACCTGAATGCTGCCACCCTCCGGAGTTGTGTTGCCGACATGTTCAAGAGTATAATCCTTCTGCAGTTTACATCCTTACTCCTCCTCTGATACTCTGTTTCTCCATCTACCGCTTGTCCCTTATCTCGTGTTGTTGATGGGGGAAACATTATGGCCCTCCTGCGACGGGTCATCTTCTATCGACGTCAGCTCATTATCTAGGAGATTGATCTAGAGATCCCCTTTAGTACCTTAGAGCTTGCATGCCTCAATGGCAATTTCTTTGTGCCTGACGGTCGACCTTCATCATTGGTCGTCGATTAGGTGATTCCACGAGTGTTCGAATTCAACTCCTTCTTCACGCTTCGTGGATTGTGCTAGACTGTACCTTGAGGACCATTGGCATTATTGGTGGTTTCTCTCGCGCTTGTTAATGGTTTCCATCATTGACTGGTAATCAAGTGACTTTCTATCATGCTCGACCTCAGCAAATCTATTCACATGCTAGAATTTGTACTATGATCGGTTGGGTTCAAGACCCCGAACTCAGATTACACATGTTCGATCTGTGTGGATTGGTTCGTGATTACATGACCCATTGATGGATGGCTGTGACCATACCTGAGTTTTCATGGATGGCTGCGACCATACCTTTCTTATTATCATGGTCTTATTAGTTGGATGGTTGCATCCATACCACAGACCTAGTTCGTATGTCTTTCGGATGGCTGCGCCCATGCCTGGACTACATGTATTTCACTATTAGAGATATCAGTTGTACTTGCGTGCAGGTTCTTCCAGATGGTTTTCCAGATCAGTCAGTTTCATAAAGCATTTCAGCCCTCCCACTCTCTCGGGCTTCATACTTTAGGGGGCATCTATTACACAGTAATTTGTCACTGCTTTCACCCCAGTCTTTCTGCTGTGTCATGTGTCCCAATGAAACATGCTCATACTGAACAAATTCTCTCTGATGTTGTCAAGTGACCCACTTTTCCTAAGTTTTCTGCCTCATCACAACTATGGGCTTAATATACATGATAAACTGTGGTTGTAAATAGTCTGGTCACGCTTCCAGCGTGGAAGTACATCTGTTTCCCGCGACGGTTTGATTTCATGCTTCGGCGCGGGACTGCTTGCTGTCTTTAGTGACAGTCTGACTAGCTACATTATCTACTAGCGATGTCAGCGCTAAAGCTTAGTTATAAACTCGCGATGATCCAGATTGGGTGAATTCGTTCCAATAGTCGACCTTCTGGATGCCTCCAGACCTAGTTGTCGGTATAGTTTGTGTCGCCCTTCCTCCTCTGGAATGGGAATTCCATCATTTGTGCTACCTTCCTTGGGGATAAGCTCACTCTTACACCTTTCATGGAGACTCCTTCTCCTATTTAAACACTCACCATTGCTATGATCAGCTAGTTGGTTAATTCTTGGATTGAGTTGTGCTATTAGTGTTTTTGAGTCTGCTAGATCGCTGGTGTGGGTGTGACAAGTGTGGGATTGTTGATAGCTTGTGGGAGGTTGTGAAGTGCCCTTAACTTTGTGTAAAGCTTATGAGTGAGAGAGAACTTTGTATATTTGGAGATCCATCTTCAAAGAGTGAATGCTTGAGAAATACACTGGTTGGACCCTCTGAGAAGGCTTGCGACATCAAGACTTTGGTTGTAAGCTTGCTCTTATTTCATTATTAATACAATCAATGATGTTTTCCTATGTCTTGTATGTAATTTACTTGATAGCTCATGACTTCTTGACTTTGTGAGTAAATAGATCATTGTTGTTTTCCGGTTACGTGCTTTGTTTTATATCCTTTGAATTGTTTCAAGTTGATCACTCATTGAGGAGAACGAAGCAGAAGCTAGAGCAGCGCAATGGAACTCCATCGGCCAACGGTTGAGATAGGCCTCCAACTATGACTGTTTAAGGAAATCTATTGTTGATCTGTCCTTGTTGTGACTAGACCCACTCTAGGGCTAGAGGGGTTGCATCTGTCCGCAGAGGGAACACTTTCCTGCATCACAGTGCGAATCTGAGTTTCCAAAGTGTCCAAATAGGAATTTCAAACACATGGGAAAATGCAAAATGGTCATTCTATTTCCAAATACACGTTATAATAAATATTCAGAGTTACATTGACAGAGTTATGCTCATTTTAAATTACTTTTATATTTGGAGCAGCACTCGGAGCGGGTTCCCTTTGGAGACATGCCCTCCCACCCCGCTTTAGCAGGCACCTGCTTCACATTCATCAATTTTAGCATAGCAACATTCGGTTTGGGTTCTTTAGAGACATACCCTCCCACCCCGGGCTATGTAGGCACCTTCTACTTCATCAACAGTTAGCATCATGGTTATGGGTCAAGCACACAAAATCCTTGTCATCAAAGTCCATTTGCTAGGCTACACATTGTTAGTATCATAGTTGATCACAAGCAATACAGGGTATCTCTATCCCCCTATCTTCATTTTTCATGGTTGTGGGTCATCCACAAACCCACACTTCATCGAAGTCCATTTACTAGGCTGCACATTGTCAATATCATAGTTAGCCACAAACATTACAAGGCATCTCTATCCTTGAATATTCGTTCATCATGGTTATGGGTTAACAACACAAAACCATTCTCTTTAGTGGATCTTCATATTTAACACGGGCTTCTCAGGAGAAAACTTCATGCAATGGGGACCATTGCTTCTTAAGGAGGGAGGAATGATCTGAATGGAAAATGGCATCCACCCATGGAATTTACCCATAGTATTGTAAGTGGCATCCACCCATGGTATTCATTCACCCGTGGTATTTACCCACCCATGGAATTTACTTATGGTTTGTAACCAAAAAAGGTTATAAGTAACAAGTCACATTTTTGAAAAGGATAAATTGTCCGCCTCAATGTAGTTTTTACAGTTATTCTCTATTTTAATAAAAAAAAATTCTTTGTGGTTTTATTTACTGTGTGTTATCTCCTCTCTCTTTTTTTCTAGAATTTCAAATTTTCAGATCTTGGGGGCCTCCCCCCAAGATCTGTTTCATTTTTTAAGATCTTGAGGGCTTCCCCCCAAGTTCTGGATCAGTTGTAGACCCCATATGTTCTTCCTAGCCATAGACTCCAATGTTCTAGTTCTCTCAATAGTGATTCACCTCTAAGTTAAGGCCATGAATCCATAAGGACAAAGGTTTTTTTTGGTACTTAACCTATACCAAACAAGGTCAGGGCCAAGGTACCAAACCTTTGTAGCATTCCAACCCACATTTGCTCTTCCCCCATCACCCTACATAACCAAAGGTAGTGCACCCCCTTCTCTACACCCACATACCATCAAGCTATGTAACTACCCTTTTAGGGTTTCCAACTCAGACTGACCAAGGAGTCTCTAATCCCTATGGCTTCCAATAATTCCAACTACCCTTAGGGGTCTCTAGGTACCCTCTAGGTCTCACTCAAAGATACATATCCCTACACTTCTCCCCCCTAGGTTTTCAACCTTCCCTAAGTCAACCCAAGCTAAAGGGCACCCATACCCAGACCCGCGAGGATCCTCATAGTATAATAATTAGACACTTTCTAACTCTCCTAAGAGAAAAACACTATAGTCACATTGGAAAAATATCCAACTAAATGGTGGAATGGTGGTTTTATAGGCATGGTGCCATTTGAAACTTGGCACCCGTGCAAGCCCCACCTTACTTTATATTACAATATTATATGATAATATTATAATACATTTTAATATTAATCCACTTTACCTTTATATCTTAGGCCATGAATAACATAATATTTTACTACCTTATCCCTCTTACTAACCTCTCTAGCCCCCTCACCTTTCCTCTCGTAGAGTCTTAGCCCTTGTATTATTGTAGTTCCTTGGTCTACAAATGTGGTGTTATTTATTAATGTATGTGTGTGTGTGTGTGAAAGTAGTTTAAATGTTACATTTACTAGGCTCATTGGCTTTTTAGCACATATGCTCTCATGTCTAAACCACACAGACATTCTGGCCTCAAAATATATATACATACACTAGCCCACAAGCCCAACACACCTATACACACAGGCATGCAGGTCCCAACAGAGCTTGGTTCACTAGCCTAATTATCATGTACTTGCTCACCAACCTAATTATCATATGTACATGTACATTACAATATGGGGATCAAGTTGGGGGTTATTACAAAACCCAACTTCTTTTCCAATGTCAAATATATAACATCCTAGGAATGCATGTATTCTTTCATGACTATTTTCATGTCTCATAGTGCCCATAGTTTCCATATCATCTCTACCACTTGTCTTGATCACTCCTAAGATTCCACTGACAAGTTATTTTCGAAAATTGCATAACAGTCACTCCATTGTAGAGTCACCTTGGTCACATCATGTTAGGGTTCAACTAACCCTTCTCATAATCTTTCATATGTCATTTAAGCTCTATTAGTTCACACATTATGCAACACAAATTTCAAAGCCATAAGCTACCACCTTATGTTAAGGATCACCCTTCGACCTTAGACCAATACCAAAGAAAAGTAATTTGTACTTGGGAGGAATAATACTACATGGAAATCCCACAAGATGTCAAAATCCCTCACACCAACCTCATAATTTCTTTTGTCATTAGGTAGATATAATGAAAGGAAACATAGGAGGTGGCCTTATTGCCCTATCCTCTCATCCCTTCAATTGTTTCCACATGTCTATTACCAGGATATGTTACTTAATGTTCAATAAATTTAACAATGGGTGTGGGAATTAAAGCCACCTTTTTAAACTTACTATCACTTCATCAAGCATCACTCCAATATTGGTGAAATGGTTTGCTCCTCTTTAACCTAACATATTTAAGAGATGAAAGCTTGAGAATAAATAACATTATCATATATGAGTCTCAAACAATAGTGATTTGATGATCATGTGTGCATTTTCTCCTTACAAGCATTGATAAATAGCTTGCACTTCTACTTCATTATTTATGAAAAATCATAAACCCCAAGTATAGTCGCTTTCTAGATTTCCTTTAAAATCAATGAAAATCACCCCACTTCCCCTTGCACCTACCACAAAAATATAAGTATAGGAATCTCATCTCATTTTATTTTATTTTATTAATATTATTTTATTAAATAAATTATTTTAAACAATAAAATAAAATAAACCATTGGGACAAAAGGGAGGTGGAAATTATATGATTAAAAATATTAATTTAAGAAAAATATTAATTTATTACTTTTATAAAAAATTCATCAGCCTTGTAGCCTTGTAATAGGGTAAACTAACAATTGCATCACATGTTGCAATGGAAATTTCGTAAGGTCGTAGCATAGGAAAGAGTAATATATCAAAATTAATGACTTTTTGATCCTTTTAATTCGAATTTTGATCTTGATCACACAAATCTCACCACTCAAATGTAACTTCATGCTTCACAAGATACCCACACTCTCACCATGGATTGAGAAATTTGTGTCAATTGCTAATTGATTTTTAATCATAGTGTATCAGTTGATTTTGCTCATAATTGTCCCAAAGATACACGAAAATTCCAAATCATCCCTACCTAAAAAAATCCAACCTATTTCATCAAATTTGATTGAGATTTTTCTTGATATTTTCCCATTCCGTTTCATGTGTTGACACTGAATTATTCCATAAGTAATCAATTTTATATGCATAATATATGGAGATTTTGGGCTTCGCACTTCTTATCTCTTGAAAACCTTTAAGCCTCTTTCTAGTTTCTTTTCCATTTTCAGTTTCCTCTTTCTCATTTTCGGTAGCATGGGATATAAAAAAGTTATCTCAAAGAGCTATGTGTTGATCCATGGTATTCACCCATGGTATTAACCTATGTTATTGATCCATGGTATTCACCCATGGTATTAACCTATGTTATTGATCCATGGTATTCATGTGGAATATAGTCTATTTAAAAGTGGAAAGACTCTTTAAAAGGGGAAGACCAACTTAGATCGGATCTACCAAAGGCATAAGGGACCAAATCTCTTTTCACTCTGAAAGAGATTTGCACCTCAAGAGATTTGATCCCTCTAGACACAGATCCAGAGTTAAAATGGATCTAGGCTAGTTATTATTCATTCTCTCTAAATGATGTTACTTTTTCATCAACCTGCAAGTAAGTGACACCTATAACACAAGGTATGACTATGATGGGTGCTTCAAAATAATCAATTAAAAAAGACAATTATTATACCAATGTTAGTGTGTTAGAAAGGACAAAAAAAGTGATAATTGTGTAGAAATTCCCACTGTAGATCACCTGATAATGCAATATACTAAAGCAAAATACTTGATCTACTTCTACAAACAAACTTGCAGAAGCTTAATCGATTTTGAGCAAGATCAAATAGAACACATATAACAGAGAATGAGAAATCAATCACACATGAACACAGAGAAGAATACTCTAGGGAAAGCCTCAGCTAAAAACCCTGCCATTTGTATTATCATACAAGTGGAAATATCTCATGTTTACACAAAGCTTTAGCTCACAAGCTATCCAGCTCTCAGTATAATCCCTCACTGCTACTCATAGACAGGAAAAGGCTTCTCACAAACCTTCTCCTCTGCCCTCCAAGACTCTTATTTCCTTGCGCAGTTTCTCTTGGGTCCTCAAGCTGCCACCTATGTGTAATTACCTCACACACTTCTCACTGACCTCTGAAATAACTGCGCAATCCTGAAGGAGATAATTCCTTCTACATGGATGAGTTTTCTTTATAGGAAAATTCCTCCCACTGACAGTACATTGTCCCTTTCCTTTAATATCAACTAGGTCTTTCTCTGAACTAACATGCATGAGTTATTTATGAGAGAATATTTAGTTATCTGGAGAACACTAGTTGCATGCATGCATGCATTAACTGAATGAACTCACAATTAGTTCCTCCAACTATTTAGAACTAATTTAACTGGACTTAACTCAGTTAACTGAGCTAACTAATTACAACTCAAATACAACTCATCCTTATCTCCTTAATTAAGGGATAACTTCCTTAATCAAAGGGATAACTGTTGCATGTCTTCACAAAGACTTCATGTTTGATTTTCTCCAACTAATTAACTCAAGATGAATTAATTAATTATTTTACAAATAGCTGCTGAGCTAAAATTCAAATTTTAATTTAGGGACTAATTAAAATTGGAATCTGTCTTGAAATGTTATTTATAGCAATGCTATTTTTAGCATTTCTTGTTGCCATTTTCAACACTCCCTCTCAATAAGAAAGGCATTCAACTCGAACCCGATCCTGAACCTTTGGAATGTTCTGCATGCAACACTTCTTTCAAGTGTTGTTGCTCCAGCAACTCTAGAAACAAAAAATATCCAACCTAAATCAGAATGATGCCTCTGTCATCAAATTCTCTGACTGCTATTGCCTCTGTCGACTGAAAACTCTGCACCTCTGTGCTCTTCAGTATCTGACTGCTCTAGCTTCTGTCACTTTGATCTCTGATTGCATCAATCAAACTGATTCCTCCTGTTGCATTCTTGCTGTTGCTGGTCCTGTCTCCCAGCACTGCATTCGCACTGCACCTCCTCTCATCATGTTGCATCGCACTGCCCACTGCTGCACTGCAACTCAATTACTGAGAAGTAAGTAACTGATCTCCCAACTGATTTTCCTGTTGGGCTAGAAACACCCTCTAATGTTGAAGCTTCCTCTGTGACTCCATCCACATTTATCTTTATCCACTAAGCCAGTCCTGCTACTCCTCGTCGGGGCTCCCGTAGCAAGGTCTAATCAAAGAGGTTGGGTACGTCAATGATCCTGCCCCTATTTCAGCTTTCTTGGGACTATCACTTCACATCACCCCACCTCACACCTGGAAGTATGGCTTCATGTAATCCCTCTGCCCACTTGGCTCTAAATTTCCCCTATTGGAGGTCTCTGCATGAGTGGATGCTTCCACTCGATCTCCTCTCGACTTCTCCAGTTGTGGCTGCTCCAGAACCTCCTAAAGCTGCTTCGCCAATTGTGGCTCCTCCACAATTGTCTAAGACTTCTTCTGGCACTACATGTTGAGAGGTAATGTACTCTCCCTCTCAACCACCAAGTATCTAACCTTTGCCTTGCTCCTCAAGGCTTTGCATGCATCTTGTACCTCAAGTGCATACAGGTTCTTGGCTAGCACACCAATTTGTTTCATCTTTCCCGTTGTCACGAAATTTTCTGGAAAAAGAGTTGATTTTAAATCAACAATATCTTCCTCATCCGAACTCCGATTCAGCCAATTTTTTTTTTGAATTTGGGTATTTTTCCGCAAGGAATCTAGATCTGCTATTTGTTTCTAAAAGTTTTGCACAAAAAAATTCAGATTTGCTTTGAAAACTCGCAGCCCAAATTTTTTTTACTTCAAATTTTCTTCTTCGTATACTATTCACTGCTTCAATCACCTTTGCTCTAATAAACCTGACTCTAATACCATGTAGAAACTCCCATTGTAGATCACCTGATAATGCAATATACTAAAGCAAAATACTTGATCTACTTCTACAAACAAACTTGCGGAAGCTTAATCGATTTTGAGCAAGATCAAATAGAACACATATAACAGAGAATGAGAAATCAATCACACATGAACATAGAAGAATACTCTGGGGAAAGGCTCAGCTAAAAACCCCGCTATTTGTATTATCATACAAGTGGAAATATCTCAGGTTTACACAAAGCTTTAGCTCACAAGCTATCCAGCTCTTAATACAATCCCTTACTGCTGCTCATAGATAGTCAAAGGCTTCTCACAAACCTTCCCCTATGCCCTCCAAGCCTCTTATTTCCTTACACAGTTTCTCCTAGGTCCTCAAGCTGCCACCTGTGTGTAATTACTTCACACACTGCTCACTGATCTCTGAAATAACTGCGCAATCCCGAATGATATAATTCCTTCTACATGGATGAGTTTCCTTTATAGGAAAATTCCTTCAATTGATAGTACATTTTCCCTTCCTTTAATCTCAATTGGGTCTTTCTCTGAACTGACATGCATGAGTTATTTATGAGAGAATATTCAGTTATCTGGACAACACTAGTTGCATGCATGCATGCATTAACTGATGTAACTCACAATTATTTCCTCCAACTGTTTGGAACTAATTTAAATAGACTTAACTTAGTTAACTAAGCTAACTAATTATAACTCAAATACAACTCATCCTTATCTCCTTAATTAAGGGATACCTTCCTCAATCAAAGGGTTAATTGTTGCATGTATTCACAAAGACTTCATGTTTGATTTTATCCAACTAATTAACTCAAGATGAATTAATTAATTATTTTACAAACAACTGCTAAGCTCAAATTCGAATTTTAATTCAGGGACTAATTAAAATTGGAATCTATCCTAAAATGCTATTTTTAGCATTTCTTGTTGCCATTTTCAACAAATTTACATAGAGGTTTAAAAGGATTGATACTCACAACCCCTTTTTTATACATTTCATTCTATACTTTCGTATAAAAAGAGAGAATCTAAGTTTCCTCTTTTGAAATTAAACAAAGTAATTTGTAGTTCCTAATTTTTACAATTTCTTTTTATACATTTCATTTTATACTTACGTATAAAAAGAAAGAATCTAAGTTGCATCTTTTGAAATTAAACAAAATAATTTGTAGTTCCTAATTTTTACAATTACTATTTTGAAAAAGGGAATAAATGATAAGAGAAAAATCCTAGGACTACTATTCCTTAAAAATACATATGTAGTTTTGATCTTTTGAGCAATTTTTTGATGTTTAGCTAAGGCTTCACAAAATTGTCCTAGCATAAAATTATATGTTTATTCAAAATAACAAATATTTGTGAAAGCAATATTATGTAATCTAATCTTCTTCTTTTTTCTTTTCTTTTATTTTGAGGGAACAAAAACCTATGGCAACTCAGTTATTAATGGATAGTGACCCATCACTCTGCAAGTGTAGGCTTACTCATCACTATTATTCAAGGAAAATTACATCACTTGAAAATCTCATGTTATGTAAAGAGGCATAATTTAACTCCTATTGAATGCCTCTCGGCCTTGGACCATTAACATGTTTCCTTATGTCCAACAAAAATGAATTTTTAGTGAATTAGAAATAGTTTTTAGACGTACTATAAGACTGAAAAATAATTTAAACATAGATAATATTTAAAAAAAATCCTATTCAAATAAATATCCTTATAATCATTACTAAAAATACCTCAATAAAATTATATATCTTATTTTACATAATATGCTTTTTTTATATATCATTTATTTAAATAACAAAAATATAGATCACTAAACTTCCAATAAAATTAAATTTAAAAATATATTATAAGATCTTTTAAAGATACCTATACCAAAATGAAGGCTACATGTCTTCTATGAAAATGAATTGATTTGAAAGATTGGTATCACTACGTTGCAATATAGACTAATATGGAGAACAATATGTGAACTTCATATGATGTCCAAACATCCATCATTGAAATTGTTGTGAGAGAAAATTGTGAGAGGAAATGGTTGTGAGAGAAAAGACAACGCCTTTTTTCCAAAGTAATAAAAACATTCTATGAAGAACCATGACATTGCCAAGTCATGTTCACATTATTTTAATAAGAAAACAAATTAAGGTACAGAAATATGAGAATTCTAGAAGTTATATTATCACTACGTTGCAATATACACCAATATGGAGAACAATATGTGACCATTATGGAGAACAATATGTGAATTTCATAATTGTTGTGAAATAAAACACAATGCCTTTTTTCCACAGTGATAAAAATTTTTATGTGAATTTCATAATTGTTGTGAAAGCAAGCAAATTTCTTTGAAGGGAGCTCATTGTATAGATACCATAGTTGAATTGTTCTAGAAAACATGAAAAGTAGATTAGGAGACAAGATTTAGTTGTTAAATTAGAAAACATGAAAAGTGTCACAAAGAAGGGAGACAGAGAAATGCCATAGTCATCTCCAACACATACATCACAAAACAAACCAAACTGAGGTGACAGGGATTTAAACATCAAGATAATGAAGGGAAAGTAAAAATGGGTAAGAATGAGTCTTCTCAAGATTAATAGAGAGAAATCTATGTGTTGTTTACCATCAAGAGATGGCTTCCTTTTATTCTTGACCTATTTTCATTTAAAGAAGTCAATTCAATTATACTTGGGAAATAACACAATCATATAAAATTTGTATGTAAAATTTTAGTGCTTTTATTTCACCATGGTTGTCGATGGTAAGAATTCATTTATGTCATTTCTTTCACTATGGTAGCTTATAAATTCTATCCTTGTAGTAGTGGTTGTGGTCTTTATTGATCTCCCATTTTTGTATCTCCTTGAAAAGTATATCAAACACATTATTTATTGAATACAAATTTGTGATGTTTAACATAGTCTACTGCTATTAGATTCATAACGCTGAAAGCATATTGACTCAAACAATGTTATTGTTATTGAAAAAATAGTTTGCGAGTACAAACAAACACGGAAATATCATGAGTACAAACATAGAAATCTCATGGGTGAATAGGGGACTCTAGTAACACTCTAGTAACTCTATTGCTACTGTTATTGATCTCTGCAATGGGACTCTAATAACTCTATTGGTTTGAGCGATCCATTCCCAAAAGAGAAGACAAATAAATATGTACAAACCTTGGAATGAAAACCAAAATTGTACTTGATATTCCTTCTCAAGATTTGCCCATTCATAACTGAGCCAACCAACAAACTTTCGACCCGTTATAAAATGTATTTGGAGAAGTTGTCGTCTCCATCACCGTGTTTGACTTTTAAATCCATATCGTCACTGCTCAACATTTTAGATAAAATGGTGTATCAATACTGTATATTATTACTAAGTACTCCATCCATATTTTAGATAAAATGGTGTATCAATACTGTATATTATTACTAAGTACTCCATCCATATGGAACTTAACGACCAAAGTGATTACACTATGCATTATTTGAGTTTATTGAGTTTATTCCTTACAACCAGAATGCTAATATCAGATTTATTATAATTATTATTACATATTACAATCAAATTCTCTAAACTAACAAACAGACTTTTGACCATTATAAAATGTATTTAGAGAAACTTTGGTCTCCATCAAAGTGTTTGCTTCTGAAATCTACATCTTCTGAAGCACAACATTTTAGATAAAATTGTGTATCAATACTATATATTTTTAATAAATACTCTATCCATATCCACATATCTGAGTTTATTCCTGGCCACCAAAATACCAATATCACCCGTTACCGCGATTAATCTCAAAAAATTTACATAAAGACAAAAAAAAAATTAAGAAAAAGATAGCTCCCCGACCAACATGGAAAGATAGTGAGCTTACGGAATCTTGAAAGGGAAAACCCAATTCATAGATGTGAAGGAAAAAGGGAAAACGAGTAGCGGACTTTAAGGTTTAGAAAAAGAATAGTATTATAGGAGATGTAAACTTTTACTTGTAAGGAAAAATTAATGGTTATTCTCTTAAAAATCTCAAAAATTATAAAAAGAACGAAATTGGAAAACCCATAAGAATTGCTATCAGATTGACAACCGCAAACCAAAATGAAAAAGGTTATTATTACTGGATTAATTGGGACCTAAATAATTTATTTATTTATATTTCTGGTTAAATCCTCTTTCTCTTAAATAAGTAAATCCTCACTCATATTGTTGTGAAATAGTAATAGTATTTGTACTGTACCCATATCCTTACCGACAGTCCACACCCCGAAAATGAAGAAAAAAGATTGTACCCACAGCCCCTTACCGGCAAATGAAACTGACAGCAGAAAAACCCAAAGCAGTTGTCTATAACGCGACTTTTTGAAAGCTTTTCCTGCGGGTTTTTTCGGTCGAAATCCGGCAGGAATTTATTGGAATCCCAAGTTTGATAGCTAGTTTCTGCATAATGAAAGCGTCCCAGGGGTTTTTCAAGGTGCTGAATCCAAATATGCAGTTAAAAAACCATTTTAACTGCAACAAATCAAGATTTAACCTCAATTTCTTCCACCGGATTCCGTCATCGAAATCTCCAAAAAAATCGCATTATAGACAACTCCAAACCCAAATCCATTAAGATAAACATTTCTTTGAAACATATATATATATATATATATGTGAGTTATAACAAAGGGCGAGTATAAAGTAAGTCGAATGAGCAGCTCAAGCCAACGGTTGTAAGTAACTATCTTGTGATCATCCAAACCAAAAGTAGAAAATGTTTTAATCATCTAACACACGAAATCAATGGTTTACAAATGCAAACAGTGTCAATCATGGCAGTTTTTCTCAAGAAAAACACTTTACATCATAAAAATAAAATAAAAATAAAAATGGTTCATATAACGAAAGCGAGTGAAAAAAAAAAAGAGGAAAGATAAGAGTTTTGACGGGTGTTTGATCTAAGCAAAAGGTTAATGATGATCATTTTTGTTGGCTCAAATTTGAGTCTATTTTTTCCAAATATATTTTTATTTATTTATTAATGTCTAATGTAATAATGTTGGTTTTTATAAAATTTTGGATTTTTTTTATAATTATAATATTTAGTTTTGTAAAAATGTTAAGAAATAATGAATGTGGTGATGTAATTGTAGTTGGTGGTGGGTTGGTGTTAACAATGTGTTTTCTAAATCTAAATTAGATGGAACACTTGGTTTAACTAATATATGATATAAGAGGAATTTTGGAGGAGGAGATTTATTGTTTTTGAAAATTTTATGTGTTAAAAATAACCTTTTTCTACTTAAAAACATCTTAATTTCCTTTTTTAGGATACTAGTATAGATCTATCTTAATTTGGGATCTATAAGTGTTGAGAAGAATCAAATTCCTCTAGAACTTATTTTTGAGTGCAAAATTTGATAAAAAGTTTGCACTTCTTAAAAGGTTTGATCCACTTGGTAAATCTGAAATTAAGATAAATCTATATTAATTTTTTATATTATTATTTATATTACATATACATTTAACATCTTTTTATACAAAAATACTATTATTTTAAATTATATTAAAACCTTCATAATACATAAAGCTTCATACATATACCCATGACATATTTATTTAACATGTTATATATATGGAGAGAATATTGTAATTATTAGGTGGTTATACCGTGGTTATTAACTAAATTTAAATATGAAGTTTTGAAATATGATGGTTACAAATATAAATCATCATTATTTAAATTTATTTTAATGTAATATTCATATTCTGAATATTTTTTTGGAAGAATTCTCTATAACAAACAAACAAAAAATTATAATATAAGAAAATCTAATTTAACCAATTTATTATTTTATTATCTATTATAATATTAAGTTTATTATTATTATTATTTAATACTTCACTATAATATCTTATTTAACACTTCACTACCACATTTCCTTATAATGAGATTAACATTGAATTTTGTTTATTTAATTTTATATTTAATATCTCATTAATATAACATTTCACTATAACATCTTCCCAATACTAAAACATAATGCACATCTTCATGCAAAGTGACTTTTTCAATTATTTCTTAAATATAAAGAAGGTAAAATTGAAAATTTCCAATATGATATTTATTGGAAATGCCCTTTCTTAAATATATTATCTCATTTTATGAACTAGCAAAGGCCTTAGTCCATATATATTCCAAACATCCCAAACAACTTTAAAAAAGCTTCTATTGGCATGAAATGTAAGAGTTAACTCCTCAAAGTCACTAGTCCATACTTATGTTGCAAACATCCAAAACAACTTTAAAAAGCCTCCATTGGCATGAAATGTAATATTTAACTCCTCGTCACTATAGAGTGTAGCGAGGAAGATCAATAATAAGGTTCTTATAGACATCATTGAAAAAAATACGATAAACTATGTTCACGTTCTATCAGACATACGATTTTTTCTTAGTTGCTGTCTCAGCTTAGAGTTCTTGGCTTGTATTAATAACCTTACTTTTGGCTCTATGCCTTGCTCTCTCCACCACGTTGCTTCCACCATATTCTCTCTCGTGTAAGTTATTGTATTTAAATCCTATATCCTTGCCAAATTCCATTATCTTTATGGAATGTTGGTTTGTCCTCCTCTATGGATCCTAAAATGCTTGAAGAAATGCTTGAAACCTCTTCAGTATCTATGTAAACCCTAAAATGCTTGAAGAAATGCTTGCAACCTCTTCCGTATCTATGTAGACCCTAAAATGCTTGAAGAAATGCTTGTAACCTCTTCCGTATCTATGTAGACCCTAAAATGCTTGAAGAAATGCTTGCAACCTCTTCTGTATCTATGTAGACCCTAAAATGCTTCAAGAAATGCTTGCAACCTCTTCCATATATATGTAGACCCTAAAATGTTTGAAGAAATGCTTCCAACTTCTTCCGTATCTATGTAGACCCTAAAATGCTTGAAGAAATGCTTGTAACCTCTTCCGTATCTATGTAGACCCTAAAATGCTTGAAGAAATGCTTGTAACCTCTTCCGTATCTATGTAGACCCTAAAATGCTTGAAGAAATGCTTGCAATCTCTTCTGTATCTATGAGGTCAATCCTCACAAATTACTTTACGAAGAAGGAAAGACTTCCGTTATAGAATTTTGTGTCTATATTGTTCATTTTCTTGGAATGAGTCTTGATTGGTAAGTTAATTTGATTGTGCCCCAATCATTTATGTCATTGTGTTTATATTAACTATGAAGCTAGGATGAAAAATGTCCTTTCTCTTGGATTGAGCCTTGATTGGCAAGCTCATTTGATTATGTCTAAACCACTTAGTTATTGTGCCTATATTGACTATGAAGCCATGATGGAAAATGTCCATTCTCTTGGAATGAGCCTTGATTGATAAGTTCATTTGATTGTGGCCAAATTACATCTTCATTGATAAATAGATTTCATGTTTGTTGTCCTTAAGATGTAAGGTAAACTCTC
The DNA here is from genome assembly GCA_031772625.1 of Pinus tabuliformis. NCBI lineage: Eukaryota > Viridiplantae > Streptophyta > Pinopsida > Pinales > Pinaceae > Pinus > Pinus tabuliformis. The sequence continues at coordinate 639,383,057 of CM062804.1, forward strand.
ATTCTTTGCAAGTGGGAGAGCTTTTTTTGTTTCCCTAGTCTAACTAAAATAATATCAAGATTTAATCTTTCACTCTAACCCATAATATATAAAGATCAAAAGGATTATAGCTTAATCATCGGAATCTAGAGTTTAACTGATTATAGGAAGTTTATTTCCAATTTGATTTAATCTACCTTTTCTTTCCATGACTTTTTGAGACAAATCTAACCTGACAAATATTAAGGATAGCTTGGGAGAGTTCATTGAAGCAGAAGAACCAAAGGGATGTCAATAAAAATGTGCTCACATGTATATTGAAGTAGCAATAGGAAAAGGTCTTCCAAAGGCCATTTTTCTCCACTTGGATAGTCAAATTTGTTGTCAAAGGCCATAACATAAAGAAATTCATTTTAAATGTAATCTATGACATCCCTATGGATATTTTACAATAAATCGCCCTCAATCCTCCCCTCCTTCAGCTTCAAATAGTCCTCATAAAGCCTCTCAAACACCTCAAGAAAAAATGAAAAAAACAATCAAGTGGGAAAAAATCAATTTTGACATATGATTGACAAAAAAAAAAACACTCTTAATAAAGGAACAAAAAAAATCCATGGTCAAACCCTTTATCTTCAACCAATTCCATACTCTATGAGACTTAGATGACTTCAGACACTTCAAGAAAGAGTAGAGGACTTGATTGCTCCACAAATCCCCAACACAACCCAACTAAAAGAAGTCAAACAACATATCGTCAAGGCCATGTCATGTAGAAACTAAGTGAAGAATCCTAGTCACTAAAGGTCGGGAAAAAAAATCTCCACGCTAGAAGTTCCTTCTTAAAATTGAAAAAGCAACCCCCTCACCTCCACTCCGATGTTTTTTCTCTTTAGCTATAAGGATTTTGTTCTAATGAGACTTCCTATAAGTAATCCTCGGAATTTTAAAATGTTTTTGTAAGTAAATCATGTTGATGATCAAATTTATCAACCTTATCATTTATGTACATATTAAATGAAATCACTAAACATAAATATATGTAGCAACTTTTCACAACATAGCTATAATCTCCACATGCATTATATCAATTGTATTTTGGCCTTGGTTGGAAGAAATGTTGTTAGACTTCTCACTTTTGATTTAATTCCTACATATGACATGATAAGTTCATAATAAATATTTTTCTTATACATGTGACATGATGAATTCATAATAAAGCTTTAAGAGATAGACCAATTGGTCGAGTTCCTTCTCCTAAGTACATTCATAATAAATATTTCTTATAATAATTTGAAACCTTATCAAAAAAATCCAAATATATTTATCTTTTTCTTTTTCTTTTAACAGATCCAAATATAGTTACAACTAAACTTAATACTAACACTCTTAGAATAATATTGAGAAATATTGAAATAAGCTTAATTTCTCAAATCTTTGTCCTATTTTCACTCTCCCCATGAAATTTAAATAAACCCCCACACATAAGGATCAAATATGGGCATTCATGACGAGAGTAAAATGTATACAATGAACTATCCGAGAGAATTGTCAATTGGTGTGACTTAGAATTGTCAATTGGTGTGACTTGTTGGGATCGATGAGGAGGACGCCGGGGGCATGTCGTGATGCAGTGGAGGAAGCGAGAAGGGGCCGTAAGTAGAACTACCTCTGCGCATTTCTTTCATGCTGCGAAGGGCGGCCATGGTGCTTCTGTATATCTGGTCTTGCCCTAGATCCACCACCGCTTCGTCCTCTGTTTCTTCTCCCTCGTCCTCTGACGAGGAAAACAGGTTATGAAGGGTTTCCTCGCATTGCTTGACGAGCTTGAACAGAAGTTCCATGGTGAAAAACGGCTGCCCTAAAACCTTCTGAATGAACGCCAGACGCAGGATTCCGCCGGTTCTTTTGTCGTATTTCTTTGTTATTTTTACCAAACCTGATAACGGTAAGGGTAACAGGATGTATCAATTTGGCTTTCCAAGTGGAAGACAAACAAGATTAAAACAAGGTTCTGGATATTTACCGGTGAAATTCAAAATGCTGTAACTCTCCAAGAGAACCATTTCGCCGTGAAATTTGACAACGTCCTGGCTGACTTTGATCAAATCTTGCTTGCCGCTCGGACCGACAGTATTCCTCGCCCTTTGAATCCTCTCCTGCAATTCCTGTTCAAAAAACAAGTTTGAGACATGTGGGATCATGACAGGTGGAAAATATCAGAACTATAGCCCGGACAATCGACATAAAGATGCCCTAACTAGAGTAGAGTACCTTTTGACGGATGATGTACTCCTTTTCCTTAGCCATGACGAAATCATTAAACTTCTCAAGCTCCGGATTTAGCAGCTCTATGAAATCGAATTCTGCCGCAGACATGTCTTTGATATCATTAAGATCGTCGATGCTTGCACAGTCGTTTGAATCATTTCTTTTAGCGAAAGAATAAGAATCACTTTCTCTTTCGGCTACAGACTCTGGAACTCCCAGCGCTTCGATCCTTGGCCTCTTACGGACTACTTTTGGCGTTTCGTCTTCGGCTTCCTGAAACACTTTTAAAGAAAAAATTAACTTCAGACGTTTCTTGAGTTTTTTGTACGACAGATATTGGTCTCGCCATTCAGGTGGAGCTTCTTCGATCTGGCTCTTCAGAATTCTTCCGAATTTCATTTTGATGGTTAGCTTAAAGCATTTCCGTCGTAGAAAATTTTGTATTTCCAACTGTATTTAAAAGATCATTTCCATCTGCATCTGCCAAATATCCAGAACCCTTGGCCCTTCAGAGAAGATCTTTATAAAGAAATCTAAACGGGAGCTTAAAGTAATTCCGTCGTAGAAAAATTTGTAATTTCAAATACATTTAAAATATCATTTTCATTTGCATCTGCCAAAAATTCAAAACCCTATGCCCTTCAAAGGAGATCTTTATAAAGAAATCTCAACAGGAAACGCTGCAGCAACACTCTGAAGATTCAGAAATATAACTGTATATATAATATGAAGAAGATTCAAAAATATAACTGCTTCTGTAATCTGATGAACTTACTCAAACACCTCTGGCATTCCCAGTATACCGAAGTTTCTGCACTTGGAAAAAGAAACAGAGGTCTGAAATTCGGACTCGGAGCGAATTACAAACTGGATCCAATCTAGAATTGACAATTCACAAACGCATAACTATGGCATATGCATCCCAAAGAAGTGTTATATGGGAAAAAGCTCTGGCTGAAAATGTTTCATCATCCACCCTAGAGCGGTGCGACTATGACCGGGAGGCAGAGCAGGAATCTCGGGATAATATTCTCAAATATACTCCTGATGCTTCACGCACGTTCCCTATGTTAATGTTTTCAAAGGCATATTCTCCTAAATCTTCCTTGCTCGGTCGGATGTGGCCGCAAAACGTAAAGATCACTCCTATTCAGCTCTTATTCATTGGATGATGTGAGCTGCCGGGCACTGTGGGTGGGGTCATCGGAGGACCAGTACCAAAGTCCAGCATTGACTCTGTGATTGAGTCCTGCAATCCAGTGAATTGATTCTCTTACAGGTACCAATGGAATCTCAGAAGTTTCGCTTTATATTCGTTTGTTTATTTTGGAAAGAGGGTATCCTTGAACTCCAACGTATCAGACGATTTTACGTTGGGTAGAAGTTCCACGTGAAAGCTGGGTACATATTTAGTAAGTGAACATCTACATATCTCTACGCATAAGGAGGAAGATGTGGTATGATCTTCTTTCAGGTCATGCCGATGTGTGACTTGATATTTCACTAGCGTCTTTATTTTCCTTTACTGTTTTTATTTCACTTTAACCTTAGAATGTTTGATGAGAGTGTTTCCTTACTTTATGGGTTTAATTTGGGGCACACACCACAATTCGATTCATAATTACGTAAGATGCCTTATTGCGTGTCCATGGCATCTAAGTATATTTGGTTTTTCTGTGTGCATTATTAAAAGTCAAATTTTCATTAATTCAATTAATTTGCTAAGTGAATTACAAATTTCCTCATTGTATTGCGATAATAATTTGAGCAACCTATGTTAAGCGGAAAACTTATAATATAATTCGAAAAAATTCTAGTACATAATTAAATCCGAGGAAACTTGAGAGTTCTCTTTAAGGGTCTTTTTGTTAAATTATATTTTGAAGTTGTTTCTTTGTTTATTTATATCATTGAGTTTCTCTGACTAAAGTATATACAAACCTTTTATCTAGGAAACCCTATCTTGCATGTATACACTTGGATTGGTGTTAAATAGTGATCTTTTATCTTAATTCTCTTATCGAGCTCTTAGGATGTTTACATTTGTCTTCTAAAATAGTTCATGTATGGATCTCTTACTATTTGTTTGGCTCCAACCTTGCACACTTGTCATCGCATCCTATATCATTTCAAAAGTCTTAATCCTCTCATAATTTAAGCCATTTGACCCTATAACCCAAAGGAGGTTCTAACATAACTAGGGAAATAGAGGTATCAAACCCTTCTTAGGGAAGTTGGGTCTCCTTTCATTACATAATGTTATATCATTATACGTGGTCATCTTGTGTTATATTATGTCATATTGGAGATTAGCACAAGTATGTTTGTAGGAGGATTTAGATACTTGTGAAGGATCATTTCATAGATGGATCGCTCTCTTACAGGCTTGTCACAATTTTCATCTTCATCCTAGGAAGCTTCATACCTACAAAATCTTCATCTAGATGAATTATTTCCTTCCTTCTCTTTTTCATTTCCAACAATTAGTTTAATTAGTTCACAAAAGGAAATTGAGAATTAACCCAAAATTAGCTTGTAAATTCCCTTTATTAGTTTGTTGTTAATAACTTGTAGGAAACCCTAATTAACTTAAATTTCCATATAACTAACTAAGATTAAAACTCTAGTTAATTGAGATGTCTTTCTCCCTTCTCTTTCCTTCCTCTCTTCCTCTCCCTAAAGTTTCTTAGTTCTTCCCTAAAACCAAACAGATACTCCACTCTCTTCAACTTCCTTGTTAGTGGGTGTTTGTGGTAGGGTGGTTTTGCATCCCCGCACTCACACTCTATGTGGTAGGATGAAACCACTTATCATATTTTGAGGACTCATTGGGGAGTAATTATCAACCCTCCCATTTTTTAGGCTTGGGCTACCTCCTTTTATCTTTCCTTCTTCCTCCCTCTAAAAAATGGCAGTAGAACTTTGATAGGTGATGTGCTTTCTATTCACCTTTGACTTTACAAGACACTACCCATCACACCCACAAAGGAACTCTTCTTAACTTACCCTATAGTGGCACAAGGAGGCTACAAATGGTTTTTTGGCCCCTTAAGCCCCATGGTGGCCCCTAAAAGTCATTAAGGTGTAAATTTCAATATACCCTTCCTTTGTTCTCTCTAAATACCTCGTGATGGAGAAGGAATTTGCATACCCAAACATCTCCTTTTGGGGCCTATCATATCCTTTGACCTCATTAACTCTTATTTGAATTATTCTCAAGCCCTTACATCTAGTTCCTTGAGAGGTGAGCATGGAGATACCACCTTAATCCCAATATACATACAATATCCCCTTTCTTTAGAGACGAAATTTAATCCCAATATCTCTACAATGCATGACCTTATTTACCCATTCTAAACACAAGTGCATGTCTCAACTACATCCAACCAAATGACAAGATTGTACACACAACAAAGTCCCCAAAAAATGGTCCAATGACCACAAGGTACTGTCACACAACACCATAGATTATAGATAATTAAATAATAAGCTAGCAACCTAACACCAACTTGGTGAAATTTACCCACCTAGGGACATGGGTCAAGTTCACATAATTTAATAGCTTCATATATTCACATTTATGACACGTCAATTTTTTATTAGCCATCACATTGAACTTTTTGCCCTCTAGAGTATCCCTTACTAGATAGTAAGCTACCTCTTGAGTTCCTTCACCTCATTGCCAGTAATGATCATTTTCTCATTCCTTGGGTTGGGGTTATTTTCAAGGCTCATCCCAAACATATCACCAATCCAATGAAGCCTCTTACATAACCCCTTCTTTGAGGTAGTTCTAGTCTTCTCAATCTCCTCCTTTAAAGCCCTATTATTGAAATTGGAAACTAGGGCCAAACTCCACCTTGGACAGTTGATATGATGGAGATGGTATTTTTATTGGATTCCTCTTTCTGAGAGGTGCAGGATTGATCTAAAGATCATCTCATTTTGACAAGTATAAATGGAATTATGAACTTATTTATTCTATGGACAAATTATCAAGGTCGACCAGAAGTCTAATGTAGGCTCATGAAGCCCAACAAACGTGTCTCTTCACCCTCAACATTGTGTATCTATAGAGGAGTCATTTTCCTCATTTGGTCACTCATCATCACACATCTTTCTCTCTCTACATCTGATTGGGTCGTACAAAATTATAGGTAGTATGTTCCTCTCCACACGTGCGAAGGTTTGATGGGGATTTCTATTCTCTGTGTTGACCAAGTTGCAGCAAGTGTTGACTACAACCCTTTGACCGCATAAAATTGACTGTGCATTGACCAATTTTAACCATATTTTTCAAGATTGTTTTGGGTTGATTTGGACTATCTTTGGAGGCCGAGTTGACTGGGTTTGACCGAGCTGATTTGGAGTATATTTTCTGCTTGTTTGACCAGCATTGACTTTCTGGTTAAGGCATCCTGTTGACTGCAGTTTGACTAAACAATTTTGACAGTGTTTGGGAAAGTTAATTTTGTATATTGTACTCTCTCTCTGTCTCTCTATTGAAATTTTGAAGAATAATAAGAAGATTTGATCAAAGGGTTTTCCCCACATTGGGGTTTTTACCTGGCATCCACCAAATACTATCTCCTCTTGTCTTGGCTTGTCTTCTGCTTATTGTTTATGTTCTATCTGCATTTATTATCAATGTTAATGTGCTTGCTAATTTAGAAATTAATATTGGGCTAATAAGAAAAATTGAGGCAAATTTCTTTAAAGCATAGAACATACCATTGTTATATAAAATTAACACCTATTTAATTATCCAAGCTCATATTGAAATGTTGGGATGTCTTTTATGGATATCCTACTTTTTCCTTGAGCAAGGTGAACTACTCGTCTAAGCCATAACGGAGCTAACCCCAAAAGTTTCTGCTACAACGAAACATGAAATTTGCACTAAATTCTAGTGCATTTTTTCCAATTGGGATGAGTAGCCTGGCACTAAATCTAGCACTATTGTACATTTTTTAAAGCATCCTTTTTTACGTCATTTTTTACAACAACTTTTGCATCCTTTTTTGCATCTAGTTTTGTACCAGGTTTTGTGTCTAATTTTGCACCATGTTTTATGATAGGTTTTCCTTCCAATTTTGCACTAGGACATGTATTTGGTTTCAGGACAAGTTTTGCTTCTAGTTTTGCACCATTTTTTGCATATATTTTTACATCATTTTTTGCTTCCAGTTTTGTGCAATTCTTTATTTCCATTTTTGCGCCATCACTTGGATTGAGTTTTACACCATATTTTGCATTTGATTTCACACCCTTTTTTGCATCCAATTTGTGCAAGCCTTTTCTTCTAATTTTGCATTTGGTTTTGTGCCTTTTTGTACCATTTTCTGCATCCAATTTTGCACCATATCTTGATTTTGATTTAGCACCAAATTTTGCATCCATTTTTGTGCCCATATTTTCATCTTGTTTGGCACCATTTTTTATGTCCACTTTTGCATTTGACTCATCTCCCTTTTTTGCATCCCATTTTGCACCATATTTTGCATCATTTGTTGCATCCAATTTTGCATTGTTTTTAACACCATTTCTTGCATCCTTTTGAGCAACCAAATTTGCATCTAGGTTTACATCTTATGTTGATCCATGTGTTGCATTCACCTTTGCATCCCATTTTGTGTCTAATGTTACATTCATTTTTGAGACATTTTTTACGTCTATTTTTGCATTTGTTTTTGCACCTCACTTTCCATCCAACATCAGATCTAAATTTGTGTTCAATTTTGAGTCATTTTATGCTCATTTTTGCACCATTTTTTGGTCTACTTTTGTGTCCAATTTTGCACCACTTTTTACATCCATTTTTGCATGCTTTTTGGCATCCAAATTTGCATAATTTTTTCTACCTCATTTTGTTTCCACATTTGCATCTCATTTTGCACCTAGGTTTGAGTCTGAATTTGCATCTAGTTATGCATCACTTTTGACATCCAATATGGCGTCCTTGGTTTCACCCTTTTTTAGCCCTATTTTACATCTTGTTTTGTGTCTTTTCTTACATCCTTTTTTGCGGCCAATTTTGCATTTGAATTTTGCACCATTCTTTGCATCCACATTTGGCATCTAAATTTGCATCCTTTTTTGCATTTTTTTAGCACCCAACTTGGCATCCCCTTTTGCACCAAATTTTACGTCTAGTTGTCTATCATTTTTTGCATTTAGTTTGGTGTCCATTTTTGTGTCCTTGTTTGCGCTCAATTTGGTATCCTTTTGTATGTCATGTTTTGTTCCCTTCTTTGTGTATAGTGTTGCACCTTTTTTCACTTCTAGTTTAAAACCATTTTTGTGTCCTTGTTTGCATCTTGTTTTGATGCCTAATTTGACATCCAATTCTACTCTCAATTAAGCATCCATGGTTACATCCACATTTTGCTTCAGGTTTAGAGTGTACCTTTCTTTCCATTTATGACCCGTTTTATGGGTTCATTTTACTAATTTTAATTACATAGTGAAATATATTGCAATTTCTAAATATCATTAAATAAGATATCACAATTCAAATTGATAACATAGTGTTTTTAAATAAATTTAAGGGAATTGACAACAACCATCCAAAAAAATAGCAGTATCATCATATATAATAATTCTCCATAATAAAATCATTGACAATTTTCAGTATACATATATGAGTTCAAAATCAACACCTATCACGGATGTTATTATTCCAAGGTAAATTCATAACATCCATCCAAAAATAGTAACATCATCGTACATAATGATTCTCCATAAAAAAACATTGACAATTTTCAACACATATAAAATAACAAGATAAAACTAATAATATCATCATCATCTTTAATCAAATCAACAAAAATTCAAATGTGTGATTACCAAATCAAAATATTTCATGAATATCATTATTTTAAGGTAAATTCACAACACAATTCAAAACATCCATCCAAAAATAGTAATTATATAATGATTCTCCACCAGAAAAACATTGACAATTTTCACCATATATAAAGTAACAATATAATACTAATAATATCATCATTGTATTGAATAAAACCAACTAAAATTCAAAGGTGTGATTACCAAATCAAAATATTTCATGAATATCATTATTTTAAGGTAAACTCACAATGTCCATCCAAAGATAGTAATATTATCATACATAATAATTCTCCATCAAAATAATGTTGAAAATTTTCAATATATACATAAAAGTGATAAGATAATAATGATATTATCATCATCATCTTTAATCAAATCAACTAAAACTCAATGTATGATTACCAAATCAAGATGTTTCATAAATGTCATTATTCTAAGGTAAATTCACAACATCCATCTAAAATTAGGAATCTCATCATACATAATATTTGTTTTTTATCCAAAAAATGTTGATAATTTTCAACATATTCATAAGGTAACAAGATAGTGTCGATAGTATCATCATATTTATTCAAATCAACTAGAAGTCAAATGTATGATTACCATATTAAGACATCCCAACTAAATATAAAAAACAAAGCATGACTAGCTAGCACCACCAAGATCATAGTCAAGATCATCCTCATGATCATCATCTTGACCATCATGATCAGTCTAATCTACATCATCATCACCAACGCCATCACCATCATCATCATCATCGTCTCCTATATTTGATGTATGCTCAACATAGTCTAGATCATCATCTTTGTGGTCATTACTTGTAGCATTGTAGAAAAAATAAATCAATATTACATATTAGTATCAATTTCATAACACAATGCATATTTTTGTTACAATGTTAATCATAAAATGAAATAGGATATAATAACATCTAATAGTATTAAAAAATAAAATGAAAATATGGTTTAAGATATATTGGAGATACAACTAAAATTACATGTGTAATTCACATTAAGTTGTAGAAGCAATTTTTAATGCATATGAAATAAGTACCCAATTATTATTCATGTTCTATTGTGAATGTTTTTTATGATGTCCATACATGATTGGTAGATTAAAATTTACTAGAAGCTTTAGTTCAAATTACAATTGTAATTTGGATCAGCAACAAAAGAAATTTTAACCGAAAAAGAATGTCACATGAAAAAGTAAATTGTTTTTAATGAAAAATAAGTCGCATACAATATGATTGTCACATGAAAAATTGAATTGCTTTCAATGCATGTACTTTTCACTATGATATAATGGATCCTAATGTTAGTTCAAAAACAAATACTAGCAAATAATTACTTCATTATATCCATTGCAAGCTATATCCATTATACCTAGTGATGACAATGATTCCATTTTATTTGTTTTGAACTCCCAAAATTATAATGTAAAAGAGAAGTAAAATCTTGATTTCAATTTAGCTCTAAATCCAATTGACTTTGAACTTCCTAAAACATAATTTGTTTTTAAAAAAATTTAATCTTGTTACGAGTTTAACACTAAATACAATGTATGTAGTGATGTAAGTGGGGAGCTTTCAACTAGACTAGGTTTAGGTGGAATGAAGGGTAAGGTGAGGTGGGAATTCTACAAAACTTGCTTTGGAAGGAAAAATATCCCTTGTCTGCTACTGGTGGTTAGGATTTAAAAACATGGAAACATGGTGTGAAAGGTGTCAACAAAAAAAAATGTCCAAGTTCATTACCTCTAGAGAGTGGGTTCATATTATATCTTAGATTTTTGTGATCTAGTTGAAAATTAGGTTAGATGGAATATTTAGCGTTGTAGTATGAACAAGAATGTAAAAAAAAATATTCTAGAATTATTGGGTCTGTTAGAGTTAGAAAACGTTTAGTAAAAATTTTTTATTTGGTTTAAAAAATAAATTTCATTAATTCGAAAAATGATTTCTGGAGTTATCAGGTCTTTTAGCACTAGAAGAAATTTTAGTAAAAACTTTTTTATTTTGTTTAAAAAATAAATTTCATTTCTATAGTTTATATCATCATTGGCTTTTACTTTTCTTAATCTTTAGTAACTTAATAAGCCAACATTATTAATATGTGTTTTTTCCTAAGTTAAACTTTGGCTAAGTTACATCTACAACTTTATCAACCTAGAGCAAGTGTTCTAAGGAGGTGTGGGTGACTTGTGCATGCTTAGACACAAGGCCTATTGATGCAGGAGCATCCAGCTAAGGCACCATGACCGAGTGTTGGTCTCTGCCAGGTTGGAGAGTTGAGTTAGCATATTATTGGTTTTATATGTTCAAGTTTGTCAGAGCAGGAGGTAGGATTTTGTTTTATCTTAATCTTAGTATTAGCGAAAAGTAGTTTGGTTGGTTAGGGTCATTTACTTGTTTGTCTTTAATAAACAATAGATTAATAATTGTCCTATCATTTTAAGAGGAAAAGACAAATGTGTCTAAATGTAAAATCTTGCCATATAGGCAGAACCGAATACTTAATAGTTATGTAACTAAAAGGTCTACAACCGAAAGTAACTATACAGTTCCATTAACTGTAGACAAAGCATATAAATGTAACAATGAAAATCATTGACACGGTTCAACATTTTTGGATACAAATAATAAAAAGAGACAGAGCACAAATTTAACTACCATCCATTTGTACTATCGTTTATATGTTGTGCAATTATATTTTTATCTATTTTTTAATCGATTCAGAAATAACAAGCAGAGTGCAGGCCTACAACATTATGTTTTTCCTCTCTTAAAATAAAACAGAGCACTGTAAGTCGCATGAAAGTTTCATGACCAGAATGGACAAGCACACAAATAAAGCACGCGGCCAGGAGAATGTCCATACAGCGAAAACAAGTGAACGAAGAAAACAGAGTCCAGGCACCGACTGAATAAACCAAGACAGAGGTAATTCATTATGAACTATCATACACCATTTTCTTTCCTTTTTAAACAAAACAGAGTCAGAGAGAATATATAATTGCTATTAAATAAGAGTCCAGTGTTACATTGTCAAAACGAATGGAGTAAACATCGACCGTGAGATAGGGCAGACCCTAGTCAAGGGTTTGACATTGTGAAACCCTCAAGCCTAACTAAAGAACAAGACCAGAACGAAATACAAACTGGAAATTGTAAACAGAAGTATGCCCAAGTCGTGAAACGACTCAAATAATAGACAGCAACTGAATAGCGAGGTGCAGCCACCAGAGAACTACAAACCCTAGCTACAATTTAACAGAACTGTGGTGACAAAGCCTACCAGCAGAGCATTGAAGGGTTTGAAAACCAAATCGTTGAAATCATCCACGCCCGAGGTCGAATTCTCGACCTGTGCAACTAGAACGAGCCAAAGTTAAACACACCACACATAATAGTGAACGAACAGTGAAACAATACAAGGGAAGAATATAACTCACCTGGGAGCGCGACAGAGCAAAGACCCTCATGCAACAAAGCCACAGAACACCAGAAAGACCTGAGACAAGAGGAGCAGACGTTGATTAGTCCCTAAACCAGGAAAAGGCAGAGATAAAGCAAGGAGAGACAAATTACCTGAAGATATAGTCGAGTGAGCCATTGTGCTTGAGACCTATGCACACAGGAACCATAACATAAAAACGATTTTAGCAGCAGAGCAGTATCAAGGAAAACAACCAACAGCAGGAAGGAACGGTTGGAAGTCCGGCCAACCAAACCAGAAATTGATACTAGGTACCAACAAATGAAATAACCCACTGTGCAGAAGAAAACAAGCAAACTAACCTCTAGAGTTCAAAATAGGATCATACAGCAAGGAATATAGTTGCCACAACAACACAGGCGAGTCTGTGAAACCATATACGTTCGCAGACAGAACCAGCACAGAGAATTTCCATAGAAACCAGGACCAGAACAGAGCATTTCCAAGAAACCCTCGTAGAGCTCCCACAGCAAAGCGAAATACCGAAAATGACCAGAATGCCAAAGGGTTTTGCGTAATGACCAAGCGGGAAACGAGGACCGAGGTAGGAGTACAAGTCAATTTCATATTTATGAGCCTTATTAAATGATTGCAACCACCAACATAAATATCCATTGTTCATATCCATAATCAAAATCCAAATCATCAACCAAATCCGCATTTATCATTAGCACTGGACAACCTTATATTAAGTTATATGTTGGAGTGTGGGTTGGGTCCCATCATAGTGGTATCAGAGCAATTGAAATTGATTGAAGAAATGGAGGTAGGAAGGCGAGGTCGTGGAAGAGGTGTTCAAAGGATAGCAGAGGAAGGACTGAGAGAGGAGATCAGGATTCTTACTACCCGTTTGGAGGCAGTTGAGGCAGGGAGAAGAAGAGATCCAGAAGTAGGCGATGACAGTGAAGAGGAAGTTGAAGCGACAACAAATGGATCGGATGGAGAGGGCCCAGAAATGAGACTATTGAGATCTTTCTTAGTGGCAATCAGTAAACCCAAACCAGAAATCCCAAATTATGACGGCAGCTTGTCCATAGAGGTTTTATTAGACTGGATCAGCGAGATGGATAAGTATTTCGAATGTGATGAGGCCAGTGAAGACTGCAGAGTTAAGTCCGTTGCGATGAAGTTGAAGGGACACGTAGCCCTGTGGTGGGACAGTGTCCAAACAGAGAGAAGGAGATTGAACAAGTTGCCGATCAAAACCTGGTTAAGGATGGTGGCCAAGTTGAAGGGCAAATTTTTGCCGAAAGACTATCAGATTGCACTGCATAGAAAAGTGCAGAATCTGAAGTAGAAAGGAATGACAGTGAGGGAGTATACTAAGGAGTTTTATCGAGTGAACCTAAGGGCCAGTTATACAGAGGATACCACAGAAAAGACAACTAGGTACGTAAATGGTTTAAGGCTAGAAATTTGAGATGAAATTAGTATTCTATCTCCAAAGAACATTGAAGAAGCGTATCAAAGTGCGATGAAAGCTGAAGAGAAAATTACTAGAAGGCAGAATGCCAGAAGAGGATGAGGAACCGGTAGGGGAAAGGGCCAGTCATATGGCAGAGGGTGGACTGCTAGTAGTAATGAGGAAGGTCGTCAATTCCAGAGCTTCCAGATCAGTAGACAAAGGTGATAATGCAAGAGGTGGTAGGCCATATCAGTGAGGCAGGGGAAATGGCTGAGGTAGAGGAGCTGGTTATCAATGCTACAGGTGTCATAAGTGGGGACACAAATAATTTGAGTGTCCTGAGGTAGAACAAGCTGGACAGAGGGGTGCATATGTTGCACAACCAGAGGAGGCAGAGGCACCTCCCTAAGAAGCAAAGAATGCTCCAGAAACAGGGGAAGCCCTGGTGTTGAACAAGGTGTTGTTAAAACCAGCTAAGGAAGCCATCGAACAAACGCAACGGAAGGCTTTGTTTCGAACATTTTGTAAGTCACACAGTAAGTGTTGTAAGTTAATTATTGACAACGGTAGTACAGATAACTTAGTGGCCACAGAGATGGTGGAAAAGTTAGAATTGAAGCGATTGAAACATCCCACCCCTTACAAGGTTTCATGGCTGCAAAAAGGCCATTAGTTGCTAGTGGATGAACAATGCGAGGTGGAGTTTCAAATAGGTAGATATAAGGATAAGGTCATTTGTGACATCATGCCAATGGATGTATGTCACATATTGCTAGGCAGGCCATGGTAGTACGACAGAAAAGTGGTGCATGATGGATTGATGAACTGCTATAAATTTGTCAAGGATGGAATCAAGCGCACACTTGTGCCCATCAAGGAGGAAGGGAAAATAGGGACAAGTGAGCCAAGAGCATTGTTGGTTAGCGGAAAACAGTTTCTGAAGCAAGTTGAAGACAACGAGGTGAGTTATGTAGTTGTAAGAAGAGCAAAAACGGTACTGTTGCATACAACGGTATCAGATTTACCCTTAGAAATTCAGCAGATGTTGCAGGAGTTTACAGATATAGTGGTGGATGACTTGCCAGATAAATTGCCCCCAAAAGAAGCATAAGTCACCATATTGACTTCATACTCGGAGCCACTTTGCTGAATAAGGTAGCATATCGGATGAGCCCCAAGGACAATGAAGAGATTAGAAAGCAAGTGCAGGAACTGCTAGACAAAGGATTGATAAGGGAGAGTCTGAGCCCTTGTGTAGTTCCAATGGTTCTCACTCCCAAGAAAGGAGGAGAGCGGCGGATGTGCACAGATTCGAGGGCCATTAACAAGATCACCATCCAGTACAGGTTTCCACTACCCCGGATGGACGACATGATGGACTGCCTAAGTGGGGCAACATATTTTTCTAAGATAGACTTGAAGAGCGGGTATCATCAGATTCGAATTCGAGAGGGGGATGAGTGGAAGACAACCTTTAAGACGAATGAGGGACTGTATGAGTGGCTGGTTATGCCATTCGGACTGAGCAATGCGCCTAGTACATTTATGCGGCTAAAGAATGAAATGCTGAAAGAATACATTGGAAAATTTGTGATAGTGTACCTGGACGACATATTAATTTTCAACAGAACAAGGGAGGAGCACCTTCAACATGTTTAGAAAGTGCTGGAAAAATTACAGCAGAATAAACTGCTAATAAATTTGAAAAAGTGTACTTTTCTGCAAAAAGAATTGATTTATTTGGACTTTGTAATAGCAGAAAACGAGCTGAAGATGGATTCGGAAAAGATTGCAGTGATAGTCAATTGGCCATCCCCGAAAGGCTTATTTGAGGTACATAGTTTTCATGGGCTGGCGAGTTTTTACTGGAAATTCATAAGAAATTTTAGCGAAATTTGTGCACCTATGTTGGACACCATTAAAAAGGCCAGTCAGCCTTTTCGATGGACTAATGCAGCGGAGAAAAGTTTTCAGCTACTAAAGAAAAAGATCACAGAGAGGCCGATCCTAAGATTTCCATAATTTAAGAAGCTTTTTTAGGTTCGCTGTGATGCTAGCGGTATGGCTATTGGAGCCGTACTCATCCAGGAGGATAAACCTGTTGCATTTTTTAGCGAGAAGTTAAATGAGAGCAAACAGAAATATTCTTCTTATGATAAGGGGTTCTATGCTGTTATATAGGCATTAAAACACTGGAGGCATTATTTGCTGGGAAATGAATTTGTGTTGTTTTCAGATAATTTTGCACTACAATATGTAATGCAACAGCACAAGCTGAACCACAAACATGCCAAGTGGGTGGAATATTGCAGAGTTTCACCTTCGTGTTGAAACGCATCAACAGGCAGGCCGACAAGGTGGTGGATGCGTTGAGTAGGAGGGCCTTACTTCTGCAGGAGAGTACTGTGCAAGTGCTAGGTTTTGAGCACTTGAAAGATTTATACCAAACTAACACAAATTTTAAGGAGGCCTATGAGGCATGCCATAATCCCTTGGTGAGAGATAACAGTCCATGGTTGGACTACAACTTGCAAGAGAAACTGTTGTTTAAAGGAGGACAGCTATGCATTCCTTACTGCTCGATGAGAGAGAACATTATTCAGGAGAAGCACAGTGGAGGTCTAGACGGACATTTCGGCATAGACAAGACACTCAAGCAACTCAGTCATTTCTACTTTTGGCCAAAGATGCGAAGGGATGTACAGTGATTTGTGACCAAATGTAAATTGTGCTAGTTGGCAAAAGGTCACAGTCAAAACACGGGATTGTATACACCATTACCTGTTCCAAGCAGACCGTGGGACTCAGTCAGCTTGGACTTTGTCTTGGGTCTACCTAAGACACAGTGAGGTTACGACTCGGTGATGGTAGTTGTGGATAGATTCTCGAAGATGGCGCATTTTATCCCTTGCAAAAAAACCAGTGATGCCACTCACGTGGCCCACTTGTTTTTCACGGAGATTGTCAGGCTACATGGGTTACCTAAGTCTATTCTTTCAGACAGGGATGTGAAGTTTACAAGGCACTTTTGGCATACCTTATGGAAGAAGATGGATACACAACTGAGTTACAGTTCTACTTATCACCCGCAAATCGAAGGAAAAACAGAGGTGGTAAATAGGAGTCTGGGAAACCTGATACGAAGCTTGATTGGTGAGAATTCGTGGATGTGGGATCGAGTGCTTGCCTAGGTAGAGTTTGCTTATAATGACTCGCCTAATTGTAGCACCGGTTACAGTCCATTTCAGATCCTATACGGCATGCACACTCATGGAGTGCATGAGTTGCGAGATCTCAGACTATAAGAAAGGCGAAGCGCAGATGGAGAAGGTTTCACTGATGTGATGAGAGATTTGCATGAGTAGGTGAAAATTAAATTGCAGGACAACAGCCAAAAGTACAAACAGCAAGCATATTTGAAGAGAAGGGAAGTACAATTCAATGTAGGAGATGAAGTCCTCGTGCATTTGCGCAAGGAACGCTTTCCTAGAGGTGTGTACAATAAGCTGAAATATAAGAAGATAGGTCCCTGCAAAATCCTCCGGAAATTTTCAGCAAATGTCTATGAGATACAACTACCACTAGGCATAGGCATTTCACCCATCTTTAATGTAGCAGACCTGTTCCCTTACACTGCTGACCTAGAAGAACAAGAAGACAGAAACACACGGCCTACACAGAACACCCAGGATGGAGGAGAAACTTGGATGAGACAGATGCTTTACGTTCAGCCTCCCGAAATTGAGAGTATTCTCAACACTCAGGTGGCCAAACAAACTAGGCAGAAGGAGTATTTGCACTACCTAGTCAAGTGGAAGAACTGTCCTATTAAGGATAGTTCAAGGATTGATAAGGGAGAGTTTGAGCCCTTGCGTAGTTCCAATGGTTCTCGCTCCCAAGAAAGGAGAAAAGTGGCAGATGTGCACAGACTCGAGGGCCATCAACAAGATCACCATCCAGTATAGGTTTCCACTACCTCGGATGGACAACATGATGGAATGCCTAAGTGGGGCAGCATATTTTTCTAAGATAGAATTGAAGAGCGGGTATCATCAGATTTGAATTCGAGAGGGGGATGAGTGGAAGATAGCCTTTAAGACGAATGAGGGACTGTATGAGTGGCTGGTTATGCCATTCAAACTGAGCAATGCGCTCATTACATTTATGCGGCTAATGAATGAAATGCTGAAAGAATACATCAGAAAATTTGTGATAGTGTACCTGGATGACATATTAATTTTCAGTAGAACAAGGGAGGAGCACCTTCAACATGTTCAGAAAGTGCTGGAAAAATTACAGCAAAATAAACTGCTGATAAATCTGAAAAAGTGTACTTTTCTGCAAAAAGAATTGATTTATTTGGGCTTTGTAATAGCAGAAAACGAGCTGAAGATGGATCCAAAAAAGATTGCAGCGATAGTCAATTGGCCATCCCCGAAAAGCTTATTTGAGGTACGTAGTTTTCATGGGCTGGAGATTTTTTACTAGAAATTCATAAGAAATTTTAGCGAAATTTGTGCACCTATGTTGGACACCATTAAAAAGGCCAGTTAGCCTTTTCGATGGACTAACGCAGTGGAGAGAAGTTTTTCAGCTACTAAAGAAAAAGATCACAGAGATGTTGATCCTGAGATTGCCAGATTTTAAGAAGCTTTTTCAAGTTCGTTGTGATGCTAGCGGTATGGCTATTGGAGTCGTACTCAGCCAGGAGGATAAACTTGTTGCATTTTTCAGCGAGAAGTTAAATGAGAGTAGACAAAAATATTCTTCTTATGACAAGGAGTTCTATGATGTTATACAAGCATTAAAACACTGGAGGCATTATTTGCTGGGAAATGAATTTGTATTGTTTTCAGATAATTCTGCACTACAGTATGTAATGCAACAACACAAGCTGAACCACAAGCATGCCAAGTGGGTGGAATATTTGCAGAGTTTCACCTTCATGTTGAAACAAATCAGCGAGCAGGCCAACAAGGTGGCAGATGCGTTGAGTAGGAGGGCCTTACTTCTACAGGAGAATACTGTGCAAGTGCTAGGTTTTGAGCACTTGAAATATTTATACCAGACTGACACAAATTTTAAGGAGGTCTATGAGGCATGCCAGAATCCCTTGGCGAGAGATAAGAGTCCATGGTTCGACTACAACTTGCAAGAGAAACTGCTGTTTGAAGGAGGACAACTATGCATTCCTGACTGCTCGATGATAGAGAACATTATTCGGGAGAAGCACAGTGGAGGTCTAGTCGGACATTTCGACATAGACAAGACACTCAAGCAGCTCAGTCATTTCTAATTTTGGCCAAAGATGCGAAGGGGATGTACAACGATTTGTGACTAGATGTAAAGTGTGCTAGTTGGCAAAAGGTCACAGTCAAAACACGGGATTGTATACACCATTACCTGTTCCAAGCAGACCGTGGGACTCAGTCAGCTTGGACTTTGTCTTGGGTCTACCTAAGACACAGTGAGGTTACGACTCGGTGATGGTAGTAGTGGATAGATTCTCGAAGATGGCACATTTTATCCCTTGCAGAAAAACCAGTGATGCCACTCACGTGGCCCACTTGTTTTTCACGAAGATTGTCAAGCTACATGGGTTGCCTAAGTCTATTCTTTCAGACAGGGGTGTGAAGTTTACGGGGCACTTTTGGTGTACCTTATGGAAGAATATGGATACACAACTGAGTTACAGTTCTGCTTATCACCTGCAAAATGAAGGACAAACAGAGGTGGTAAATAGGAGTCTGGGAAACCTACTATGAAGCTTGATTGGTGAGAATTTGCAGATGTGGGATCGAGTGCTTGCCCAGGAAAAGTTCGCTTATAATGACTCGCCTAATCGTAGCACCGGTTACAGTCCATTTCAAATCTTGTACGACATGCATCCTCGCGGAGTGCATGAGTTGCGAGATCTCGGACTACAAGAAAGGCGAAGCACAGATGGAGAAGATTTCGCTAACGCGATGAGAGATTTTCATGAGCAGGTGAAAATTAAATTGCAAGAAAGTAGCCAAAAGTACAAAAAACAAGCAGATTTGAAGAGAAGGGAAGTACAGTTCAATGTAGGAGATGAAGTCCTCGCGCATTTGTGCAAGGAACGCTTCCCTAGAGGTTCATACAATAAGCTGAAGTATAAGAAGATAGGTCCCTGCAAAATCCTCTGGAAATTTTCAGCGAATGCCTATGAGATACAGCTGCCACCAAGGATAGGCATTTCACCCATCTTTAATGTAGCAGAACTGTTCCCTTACACTGCTGACCTAGAAGAAGAAGAAGACAGAAACACACGGCCTACATGGAACACCCAGGATGGAGGAGAAACTTGGATGAGACAGATGCCTTATGTTTAGCCTCCTGAAATCGAGAGTATTCTCGACACTCAGGTGGCCAAACGAACTCGACGGAAGGAGTATTTGCAATACCTGGTCAAGTGGAAGAACCGTCCTATTGAGGACAGTTCGTGGCTTGATGTCAGGCAGATTGAGCAGACAGGTTCTTCAGTCGAGAAGCTCATGGACCAGAGCCATGATTTATTTTTGCCTCGGGAGCTTGATGCAGGAGCATCCAACTAAGGCACCATGACCGGGTGTTGGTCTCTGCCAGGTTGGAGAGTTGAGTTAGCATATTGTTGGTTTTATATGTTCAGTTTGTTAGAGTAGGAGGTAGGATTTTGTTTTATCTTAATCTCAGTATTAGTCAAAAGTAGTTTGGTCAGTTAGGGTCATTTACTTGTTTGTCTTTAATAAACAGTAGATTAATAATTGTCCTATCATTTTAAGAGGAAAAGGAAAATGTGTCTAAATGTAAAATCTTGCCATATAGGCAGAACCGAATACTTAATAGTTATGTAACTAAAAGGTCTACAACCGAAAGTAACTATACAATTCCATTAACTGTAGACAAAGCATATAAATGTAACAATGAAAATCATTGACGGGGTTCAACATTTTTGGATACAAATAATAAAAAGAGACAGAGCACAAATTTAACTACCATCCATCTGTATTATCGTTTATATGCTGTGCAATTATATTTTTATCTATTGTTTAATCAATTCAGAAATAACAAGCAGAGTGCAGGCCTACAACATTATGTTTTTCCTCTCTTAAAATAAAACAGAGCACTGTAAGTTGCATGAAAGTTTCATGACCAAAACGGACAAGCACGCGAATAAAGCATGCGGCTAGGAGAATGTCCATACAACAAAAACAAGTGAACGAAGAAAACAGAGTCCAGGCACTGACTGAATAAACCAAGACAGAGGTAATTCATTACAAACTATCATACACCATTTTCTTTCCTTTTTAAACAAAACAGAGTGAGAGAGAATATATAATTGCTATTAAATAAGAGTCCAGTGTTACATTGTCAAAATGAATGGAGTAAACAACGACCGCGAGACAGGGCAAACCCTAGTCAAGGGTTTGACATTGTGAAACCCTCGAGCCTAACTAAAGAGCAAGACCAGAATGAAATACAAACTGGAAATTGTAAACAGAAGTATGCCCAGGTCGTGAAATGACTCAAATAATAGACAACAACCGAATAGCGAGGTGCAGCCACCAGAGAACTACAAACCCTAACTACAATTTAACAAAACTGTGGTGACAGAGCCTACCAGCAAAGCATTGAAGGGTTTGAAAACCAAATCATTGAAATCATCCATGCCTGAGGTCAAATTCAAAACTTGTGCAACCAGAATGAGCCAAAGTTAAACACACCACACATAATAGTGAACGAACAGTGAAACAATACAAGTAAGGGAAGAATATAACTCACCTAGGAGCGCGACAGAACAAAGACCCTCATGCAACAGAGCCACAGAACACCAGAAAGACCTGAGACAAGAGGAGCGGACGTTGATTAGTCCCTAAACCAGAAAAAGGCAGAGATAAAGCAAGGAGAGACAAATTACCTGAAGATATAACCGAGTGAGCCATTGTGCCTGAGACCTGTGCACACAGGAACCATAACATAAAAACGATTTTAGCAGTATAGCAGTATCAAGGAAAAAAACCAACAGTAGGAAGGAACGACTGGAAGTCCAGCCAACCAAACCAGAAATCGATTCCAGGTACCAGCAGACGAAATAACCCACTGTGCAGAAGAAAACAAGCAAACTAACCTCCAAAGTTCAAAATAGGATCATACAACAAGGAATACAGTTGCCACAACAACATAGGCGAGTCCGTGAAACCATATATGTTCGTAGATAGAACTAGCACAAAGCATTTCCATAGAAACCAGGACTCGAACAGAGCATTTCCAAGAAACCCTCGTAGAGCTCCCACAATAGAGCGAAATACCGAAAATGACCAGAATGCCAAAGGGTTTTGAGTAATGACTAAGCGGGAAACGAGGACCGAGGTAGGAGTACAGGTGAGTTTCGTATTTATGAGCCTTATTAAATGATTGCAACCACCAACATAAATATCCATTGTTCAGATCCATAATCAAAAGCCAAATCATCAACCAAATCCGCATTTATCATTAGCACCAGACATCCTTATATTAAGTTATACATTGGAGTGTGGGCTGTGTCCCATCACCTGTGCAGAAGTACCTTCTTGAGCTACAAACTTCAACAAATTTACGCCTCTTTCTCCTCTCCTATGGCCCTTAAACATTAGAGAAAAATCAACCTATTAGATATTTTGGCCTTTCATTGCAGTAACTTGGCCTCTCTCTCCTAGACTCAACCTCTCAGAAATTTGGGTATCATCAGGAATAAACATCTTGTTTCTTTGAGAACATTTTATTTAGGGACAAGAGGTGAGAAATTACATGCCTATGATTACCTTCCTAGAGGAAGCCTGACATAATTGCTACACATTAAGTTTCAATATTATCTTCCTTCCTTTGGTTGTGCTCATAAATCTTAGTACTGTAAGAAACTACATTTCCTTGTATTTTCCTTTCTAGGTGAATTTAGTTTTGGCTTCTCTTTGAGTTATGTTTTAGCCATAGTTGCACAATTCACAATTTCATGTCTTCTTAGCTACTTCAACACTAAACCGAAACCAAGGTGATGTAATAGCATCTCCCTCCACTCCAATACTAACATCACTTAGAGGTTGTAAGCATTGTGGGTCCCCTCTTATGATTTTGTCTTCACAATACCTTCTTAGTTGCAAGCTTGCTAAAAATAAAATTGGCATATCCTTTGTTGTCAACTTTCTTCTAGGATAATGTTACTATTTTCTTGATAAACAAATTAAGGGAAAGAAAAAAATGCACGTGTGAAAATAAAATCCTACATTGGAAACAACTGTAAGACAAGAGTAGTTTACAAGGTAGTACACACAAAAAAACTTTGTCAAACTAGGCTAGTTTTGGCATGTAAGTCTCTAGGTTGATGCCATAGCATCCTCCTCATTTTGGTATTAAGGTCACTTGGAAGGACCATTGTGATTTGTGGGGTCCCCTATGATTGTTGTGTTCATGATGTCTTCTTCCTTTCAAAATTACTAAAAACTAAAATGATATCATTAGTTAAGGATTTTGTTTCGTGCTAATATGATTGTCTTCTTATGGTAAAAATAATCAAGAAAAAGACAAAATCAGAGTACAATTTTGAGTGTATAATCTCACATTGGAAACTACTAGAAAAAGGGTGGTTTATAAAGTATTGCAGACGCCAAATGCTTTGCCAATTCAAAGGTTGGGTTTTGCTACAAGAACCTTAGGTTTATGTGATAGCTTCCTCCTTCATTTAGTACTATAATCACTTACATTCGCCTCTTGTTTTTTCAACCTACTAAAAATCGAACTGGCATGCATGCATTCCACAGACTTAAACTCCACTTGGTTTAATTTAAATGCATGCATTCTAATTTCATGACATTTGAATTAAATCCATTCATGTATTATGTTCATATTGCAGATACAAACATGCATGCTCCTGGATGGGCTAGGCAATAGAAAATTACTATGGGAGCTACTAAAGGTATTTCCTACCTTCACATTAGATTCCATAAATCCATCATACACATGAATATGAAGTCAAAAACATACTTGTGGATGACAATTATGTTGCTCATCTTTCTGACTATGGTCTTCACAAGCTAATGAACTCAACTGCAAACATTGAGATGGTAGAAGTTGTTGCTTCTCAAGGATACAAATCATTTGAACTTATCAAGATGAAAAAAGGCCAATGCAAATACTGATATGTACAACTTTGGTATTGGTTTACTTGAAATTTTGATGCATGAGCATCTTGCACTTATTTTAATTAATTTAATTTTTATGAAATTCTAGAGGGAATCTAGTTAGTTTGAAGTGTGTGGTTGTAATAAATGGCTATTAAGACAAATGTATCTAACAAATATCTGGAGGTTGGAAGCTACCTTTATTTGTAAAAGTTTCATAGGTAGACAAAAAATTGTTTGTTAATTTGTTAAGTCAAAATCCTATTATATTGGATCTTGAACCAAATGTATTTGTGGCCACGCTATTAATAAAAAGGGTTGCATGCGAGAGCAGAGTAGGAAGGGGGGGGGGGGGGGGGGGGGGGGGGGGGGGGGGGGGGTTGGGCGCGGGGCTTGGTGTGTGTAAATAAATTTTTCCTCTTCTTTTTTTTCTTTGTGTTCATTCATTTAGATTGATCCTATTAGTTCAATTATTGAACTTTTGCACAGAGACTTGCTTGTGTGAGAGGAATTTTCTTTTATTCTAAGAAAGCTTAGGAGAGATAGTGAAATCATGTTGATTGTGATAGGATCAACCATTCTTCTTATCATAATCAGAGAAGGAGGAGGAGAGGTGATGATTGAAATCTAATTCAGTGAAGGGAGCAGTCGGGTGGACGTTGTCCCCATCCACTTACAGACTGGACAAGGTTAAAGAGCCGAATGTATAACCGATAGAAAGCCTAAAAGGCTCAACGCTTAGACAAATTTTCAATTTGTAGATGAAGTTCCTGAATTGGCGGAAGCGTTAGGACACATCATCCCGGAGGAAACAACCTAGAAGAACCTTTTGAAACCCAAATCTATGCTACCGGGAAGAGGAGCATCGGGCCAACTCAACATTGGGTCGTGGCGAGTGGGGATCGCCCAGATGTTTTATGACAGAAGGACCAATCTCTAGGCTAACACGCATTGAGGATGTGGGAGTAAACCCCACCCAAAGACTCTACCCTGGTGGCAATTGTAAGTGCACATTATTAATGTGTTGGGCCAATTGAAGTGGGTCAGAGGTGTTGTGAACCAGAAGTATTATATGTTGCAACAAGGTATTACATTGGGAAGGAATTAAGTGGGTGGATCCCAACTAGCCATTTCCTAACCTGATGATCCAAAGGGTAGTGCCTAGGCTATGCATGAAGCTATAAATGCTGAGACACATTGGCTGAAGGCTTTCAATTATTTCGTTGTTTGGACTTTGGATCCCACTACAGTATTTGGTGCATACACGCCTAGTGTATGGGACTAAGCCATAAGGCTTTACTATGTGGGCCATTGTTAAAGGATATACATGTGTAGTGTATTAGCACTAGGACTTAGCGCTTGGCCCTGTGAATTGTAAGGAAAGGTTGGCTCTGGGGGGGGTGAAAGGTATTTGTTTTGGAACAGAAGAAGGAACCAATTTGTACAAGGGATTAATAGAGAAAATCAAAGGCAGATTTGCATCAGGTGGTATCAAAGCAGTAAGCTCTCTAGAAGAAGTAAACAAAGTTTGATTTAATTGATTGCAATTTATTTTGTGACTGGTCTATTTGTCAATAATGGAATTTATAATTGACAGAGGTAGAGGTCAAGGAAGAGTTCGACCAGCTATAAATGCGGATTTAAGGGAATGAATTTCTCATATACATATACATCAGTACATTTACACATGAAAATCAAGGGAATGAATTACTCATTAATGAATGCAATAAACCAACCAGAAATGGGAATACCACGTTCCACCCGACCATAGAATGGTTTAGCCAAATCTCTCTTTAGCCATTCACCCCTGTGCCATATTCCAATCATGAATGTGGGACTCAAACCAAAAGAACCAACCAGGGCATACAAGGCTAAACCACCTCACCCTCATCAATAGAAACCAGGATTTATTGTAATCCATCCCGGATCACTAAGCCAACACAATGAACACATCATAACAGGCTTTACCGTTATCTCCACCCAATCACTAGGCCAAATAAGCACAGATGCCACCAAATTTCTCCACCTACACTGTGAGGAATTTTCCTTTCTCCTAAGAGAGGCTTTATTGCAATCTAAACCTGGGTCACTAGGCCCTAAACCGAGACCCACTCTCTGCATATCCCAAACTTGGGATTACTAGGCCCAATAGAGAGAAAACCACATCTTGTCTTTACTTTATATCCTGTCATTCACAGGCAAGGATTCCTAGGCCCACTGAAGCAACACAATCATGGATTTACTTCAACCCACAGTCTATCTTAGGGATCACTAGGCCAGTGGCTTTACTGTGATCCACAGTCCAGTTCAGGGACCACTAGGCCATGTTCTATATCATTCGGAGATCGACCCCACTCAGCTTCAAATCCATTTGGCAATCCAGCTCAAGAAAAACATGAGAACCCCATCACACCATGGATATTCGGAAATGGAAAGGCTAGGATGAAAACACTATTACACCTGGAAAAAACCATGCCACAACAACAAAACAACCACATGCAATACCATGCATGCCAAATATAGCAAGGAAAATACACATGAAAATCAACACCTGCAAAGCATCCTCATGTATCTTCTTGATCCTTATCTTACTTGCTTGATATTTTAATTCCTCTTGCCTTCTTTGCCTTTCTTGATCCCATGCATAACCATAGAAAAATCTTGAGCCAAGAGCTTACACTGAATAAGAGCTTAACACTAAAAAGAAGAAGTTTTCCAACTGATCCTCATAATCCTTTTTATGAATGAGGTCTCTATTTTCTTCATTTTCCATCATTTTCCTTCAATTTCCTCCTCACATTCAACCTATGACCTTTCACCTTCCTTTCTCCTAATTTCCATTATTTTCATAAATAAATGTGCAAAAATGCCATTTTTCCTTTCTAAAGCCTTAGCTATTGCCTTTTCCAATTTCGTTAGCCATAAACAACGAAATGAACACCCACACTATGATGTCTTGCCCACCATTCAGCTTGGAATATGTGTCCCATCATCCGTGGTATTTATATATTTTACATGAGTTTTTAACCAAGGTTGTTATAGAGAAACCCTAAAAGGCTCAACACTTAGACAAATTTTCAATTCGCAGAAAAATTTCGTCAATTAGTGGAAGCACCTGGACACGTCATCTCGGAGGAAATAACATGGAAGAAGCTTTTGATACCCAAGTCTACATGATCGAGAAGAGGAGCGTTGGGCCAAATCAACATTGGGTCATGGCGAGTGGTGACTGCCCAGAATTTTTATGATAGAAGGACCAATTTTCGAGTTGACTAAGCATCGGGGACATGGGAGTAGAATCCACCTGGAGGTTCTACCCTGACAACAATTGTAAGTGACCACTCTTAATGTGTTGGTCCAATTGAAGCGAGTCGAAGGTGTTGTGAACTGGAAGTATTATATGGCGTAACAAGGTATTATGTTGGGAAGGAATGGAGCAAGTGGATCCCACCTGGCCATTTCCTAACCCGCTGATACAAAGGGGAGTTCCCAAGCTATGATCTAGGCTATAAACATTAAGACACTTTGGCTAAATGTTTTCAATTATTTCATTGTTTGGAATTTAGATCTTGCTACAGTATTTGGTGCATACATGCTTGGAGTATGGAACTAAGGCATGAAGCTTGGTTCTGTGGGCCATTGTTAAAGAATATACATGCATAGTGTATTAACATTGGGACTTAGCACTTGGACTTGTGAAATGTAAGGAAAGGTTGGCTCCCGGGGGGTGAAAGGTATTTTTTTGGAACAGAAGAAGGAACCAATTCCTACAGGGGGTTAATAGAGAAAATAAAAGTCATATTTGCATCAAATTCTCACAGGTAGGATACTTGGTAGAACAGGCTTATCCAACCATAATGTTGAGTTTCCAATAGTCATGAAGGATGCAGTTCTCGAAGAGAGGATTTTGAAACTCTTTGACCTTCAACTTTTTCATTGAATAATAAGTCCATTAGACAAAGGTATTCCGCAAGTTCCATAGCTTGAAATGGGTTGTTTTTCCCCTTCTCTATCAGTCTGGCCACATACAAAAGAGGCTGCCTCTCAACTAGAGGATATTAGGCCAAAACCTTAATCACCACTTCTTACCCTTTCCCCATAAAACAATTCCAATGACAAGAGTAGTAGGGAGTTTTTGTTGGTTGGCAGAGAAAACTAAAGATGGAACTTATTAATCCTCAGCTTAATGTTTTTCTAGTTGTTGGATTATGAGTAACCCTAAAACCGCATAGAACACTAAGAAGTTTGTACACCATGCGAAGATTGTATGAGTAACTAGCATAAACAACATACATCCCACAAAAATTATATTGATGACAGTCCTATACAAAGCATTACATAAACCCCACTAGATATGACCAAAATATACTGAGAAACAACCACTCACATGCAATACATCAAATAGGGATAAAAGCCCCTAACATACTGCAGAATATCAATAAATAGGCAAGTCCTAATATTAGTGGTAAACTACAAGTGGGATCATAGAAACATTACATAGGTCTCAACATCAATCATAAACTAAATGGAAACACTACAACATACAAACTAAAAATATTACAAGAAAACAATACTAGCAAATAATGAATGATTCCTTGACTGCAACATAGTGCAATAACTTTATAAGTTTTTGTAATTAACATCTACAACCTAAAAGATACTTATGCCAAAAATCCATCCACAATAATATGGAATCTTAAAATTTTGCAAGTTGATCGAAAAAGTTAGAAAGAGCAACTAAAGCATCCCAAGTGTGAGAACTCAAAATTCTACAACCTCATAATAATTCAGGTTGGGTAGCAGAGAAACATCCCTACCACAAGATAAATCAACTAAATTCTGCAAGCCAACAAAAAACAATTATGTTTGGCCAGATATAATAGTGAGATTATGGGTACTCAACATCTGTCAAGGACACCAAAAATTCAGGTTGGACAACTGAAACACATGTTTAAGTACTTGAAATTATGTTTAACCCACTAAAAAAAATCAGATTAGACAATTTAAACTTGAAGTTGTGGCAGTAAAGTGAGAAAAAACTTAAAATAAAATAAAAGAACAATAATAGTGGGTACTGTTATCGCCCCAAGAAACTCACCTAGGTTGTATATCAGTGATGCTCGGGAACATTACAAACTCAACAATTTTTTGTTGGATAAAATGATGGATGAATGAAAGAAATGCTGCACATTCAAGCCAGATAACCACTCCTACTATGATTTACCCCAGACATGGGTGAACACCCCCAAATTACAAGGCTTTTAACCACCAATTACTCACAACTTAAGGATAAGGTGATAATGGAGAAGACTGACCACACCAGCAGATGCACAGGACCCTGTGATGGCCGGCTGCAACCAGTTAGGAGGTCTGTAAATCTATTATCTAATACACATACATGATGACATCTCTCTGGTATTAAAACAACAGACACCTGCAAGAAATTTCAATGATACAACTAAATTCTAAAGTAGAGGTGGGATGACAGCCCCTCTGATGCCAAAAATTCATAGACCATGAAATACATGCAAGGCAGGCACAACCTAGAACATAGAAGAAGTGAAAAGTGAGCAAGTAACAACAAAAGAAGCTTGTATTGGTTGGAAATCAAGACCAAACGCTGCAGGTTACATTGCAGTTACAGTCTCCAAAAGTTGAAACTCACAGCAAACTCGCACTCAGCTAACACTCATCAAACTGATTACATTGTTTTTCTCAGTATATATAGAGTTTGTTTACAAAAAATCTCTGCTAGGGTATTCGTGGAGGTGTATTAATGGATCACCAACCACATTTACAAAATGTTATGGGCTTTGATACATTCTGACTATTTTTATGGACAAAATCTACTCTTTCTGGCGCTCTGCAATCCTGCTCTGGCAACTGGAGTAAATTAAGGATGACATTCCATGCCCGATAAATGCTCCTCATTGCTTGAGGTCATCCTGCTTCCTTCTCGGCCATGCTATTGATTAAACGCAGTTGGTGAAGCTTTAACTATGCAAGTACAGGCAGCTTGCCTTCTTCCTTCTCTGGTAGCGGAGATCAGCCGGGAGTAAATACAGTATGGCAGAGGCGTGTATAGGACGAGAACACATAATTCTATTAGATCCACAACTGAACGGCGGAGATTACAATGGAAGAAGCTATCGGGAGGAAAAACAAATGTAGGAACGATGGCCGTCGGATCCAATTAACAGACGGCGGAGATTTGTTTGAGGGAGAGGCGATATGCGATAACAATCACATCGCATCGCAATATCGCATCGAGGAGGCAATGGAAGGCGGAGGCTTAAACACAAGGGCTGTGATATGCGATATGCGATATGATCGCATCGCAATATCGCAGCGGTAGGGGACAAGGAGCGAAAGGAGCAGCGGGGTTATCCTACGATATGCGATATGCGATATGATCGCATCAAAGGGAAAAACATAGGTAGAGGGGTTAAGGTAGTGTAAGGAGGATGGGGGAAAAGGGGAAGAAGGAAGGAGGAGAGCTTGGTGCAAGCACCTCTTTCAGCACAAACCAACCTTAAACCTGAATCTGACCTTCCAACGCTGAATCTTGTAGCAGAGCTAACACTGGCTCCTTTTGGGGAAGAGATCCTCCCTGTGAGGTCTCAAGAACATGTAGACCAATGCCTTTGTACAAAAAGAACTTAAAAACACTTGCCTAGTGTCCATTGGGCATGGAGTCAACTAAGCATACAATAGAAAACTGAATAAAAAAAAAATATTTACAGCCTTTAAGGCCAAAGACCTTAAACAACATAATCTTTCAAAAACCACCCATTAACTGGGCCATCAAAAACTGTTTCACCTCCCATACTTTTTAGCATGAAGGTGTTGTTCCCTTGAACCTGTGAAATGATGAAATGCCCTGTGCAGAAAGCATCAAATTTACCATGATTGCCTTTCTTTTCCTTCAATGCATCCCATTTCAACACCAAGTCACCAATCTGAAAATTATTTCTTTTTGCCTTTTTATCAAAGGCTTCTTTGATCTTTCTTTGATGTGTTACAACTTTCTCTACCAGCTGTTCTCTAATCTGATGCAACTCTGTCAAATCAGTTATTCTGTTTGCCATATCATCTTCATCATTTTGTTCTTTTTGAAGAAACTTTACCACAGGGAGAGTAAGTTGAATTGGAAATACTGCCTCTGTGCCATACACCAGCTTGAATGGAGAACTTCCAGTGGATCTCTTGATGGTCACTCTATCAGCCCATAGTGAATACTTGAGCTTTGAATCCCAATTATTTTTATTGTCCTCTAGCAACTTTTTAATTATCTTTGTCAGGCTTTTATTAGAGAATTCTACTAGACCGTTTCCCTGTGGATAATATGAGGTAGAATGGACAAGTTTAATGCCCATAGAATCACACATATCCACCAATTCCTTAGCTCTGAAGGCTGCTGCATTATCTGTTATTAACTTGTGTGGACAACCAAATCTGCTGAAGATATTCTCTGTTAAAAACTTTATGACCACATTATGATTAGCCTTCCTTGTAGGGACTGCTTCAATCCATTTAGTGAAATAATCAGTGGCAACTAATATCCACCTGTGCTGGCCACTGGAATGTGGATTGATTTCACCAATGAAATCCAAACCCCACTGCTGAAAAGGTCCCTTTGCAATTATTGGTTTAAGGGGCAGGGACTTCAACTGCTGCTTACCTTCAAATCGCTGGCACCTGTCACAAGATTCAACAAAAACATAAACATCAGAAAATAAAGTGGGCCAATAGTACCCAGCTCTGAGAACTTTGTGGGCAGTAGTTTTCCAATAATGATGCCCTCCACACATGCTGGAGTGAAACTGCTGCATGGCTTCTCTTGACTGTTCTTTGTCCAGACATCTTAGAAATATTCCAGATGGATCCCTCCAGTAGAGCAGGTTATTATTGATGCAATATTTTGCTGCCCTGAGTTTTAAAGTTCTAGCTTGACTTTGAGTAAAGTTTGGAGGGATTTCTAACTTCAGCAAGAAATTAATTACTTCAACGTACCAATTACATGCAGCCAGGTTCTCAGCCACTACCTGTTTCCTCTCTATTTCAGTTGTGTTCTCCTCTTCTTCTGTTTGACTATTTTCTGCCACCGTGCATAGGAAACCGATGTATAAAGACCTGCAATTTTCTTCAGCCAATAATTTGGCAAGACCCTGACCTCTGACCAACTTTGTGGGCTTCAACTCGATGTTAAATTCTATCATTTTTTCAATCCACTTCGCTCTTCTTCCATCAACATCAGGTTGTGTCAGGACATCTTTAATTGCAACAGAGGGTTGTCGTGGCGGAAAAAGTCGTTTGTGCGGACACAACTGACCTCCCTAGGAGTCTAAACTCTCTAGCGACAAACAAGACAAAATGGAGTGATCTTTCTCTAAATATATCTTTTAACACATGAAAACTACAAGTGTTTAGGCTTACCTTATTCCAAAACGCAGTTGTTGTAGTCCGTCCTTGCCGATCCGGATGAGCTCCTCCTTCAAGTCAATTCCTGCAACCACAAACAATCAAACAATTACCAAGCACTTGCATTTCATATAATAAAACATATATTCAACATGCAGACCAAGGAACACATGAAATAACTCATTAACACAAGCTATTGAGAAAAATAAACCAGTTTGTATTAATAACGAAACAAAGAAACTCTTACAACCTGGCCTTGGTGTTGTGCAAGTTCCTCCCAGGGTCCATCAAGGGTTTTCCTCTACTTTGACAAAGCTCACCCACTTCCAAGTAGAATCAAGCAAAGACAATCTCTCCTCACAAGGTTCTAAATGGGAGTCCTAATTCCTGCAGCATTTACCCAAAGAAAATGTATAGCTCCCACCTCTCCTCCCTCTGGCTCAATGTCTTTATTTATAGTGCTGTAAAGAGGTTATTCAGGTCCACCATCAATGGGATAATCCCCCTCTTTGGGTGGGATAGCTCCCTTATTGATGGGATAAGTTCCCCCTTAATAGAGATACATGAACCAACTGGAGGCGCATCCAATTCATCAAACCGACCTCTAGAAAGTTCTAGAAGTAACCACAAGTAACTTTTTTAAGATGAAACTCGCGCATTTTGCCTTTTACAGAAGGACGCACCTGTCCCTTAACATACAGAGCGTCCAAGGACGCACCTTTTGTGAACATTGTGAGCGTCCCCGCAGGTAAGGCTAGAGAGAACCTGCGACCCCAGAGATAAACATATTTTTGATAAGACTTTCTCTCTTCTTTGAGTTTGAGATGGATAGCAGAGGCATAAGACTTGCCTAAGAGGGTAGCATGACTGTTGATTTGAGCCATACTAACTGTAAGTGGTCATGGTGACATTTTTTAGTGTAACAGATTGCCCCCTAAAGTGCGAAGCCTGGAATAGATTTAGGGTTTTGTAATTCTAGGAAGGGTGAAGCGCTTTATCATTTCAAGGATTGTCTTGTGGATGACCCGGTTGGAACCTGCAATTTTCAACACAAAATACATGTATAAGATTATATCATCACTGAGGTAGGCATTCCCATACTCAGATTCAAAACTTTAACTAATGGACTAACTATTCTGATACAGGAATGATCTTGCAGTACATCATTTTTATAGACTTTTGTAGACACAGTATGGACGCATCCATCTGTTTATGATTAGTCTACATAGATAATGAATACAAAACTCCTCGCAGCCTGGATGGTAGAAACTAGATCCAGGGTCTTCACTTCTACTTCCCGAATTGGTACGATTCTAGCCATGTGATTAAATGATTTGATGTCGAACATGGTAGAAACCACTTGATTACCAGTCGATGATGTAAACTGTTAACAAGCGTGAGAGAGACCACCAGTAATGTCAATGGTTCTCAAAGTACCAAGCACAACCCGTGAAATGTGAATAGATGTTTTGATGTCGAACACTTCACGGAATCCTTTGATCGAAAGTCAATGATGTAAATTGACGTCAAAGGCGAGAAACCTGCCATTGATGCATGCAGACTTCAAGGTACTGTCGATTCCTAAGTCATCTTTCTAGATAATGTGCTGATGTCGATAGAAAGCGACCCGTTGCAGGCAAGCCCGCAACACGAAATCATTGTTCAAGTTGAAGAAATGTTGCTGTAAGGACTGACTCAGGGATGGTCAAATGGATGACAAGTATTTTGCAGATGAAAGTTTTGCTTGCAGACCTCTTGAACACATAACGACATGACAGATGGCTTGGTGACGAATAACTCAAAGTTAATCCCCGGAACCCGGTTAAAGACTTTCAAAGTGGTTTGATCAACTGTGAGGTAAAAGATTTCCCAACCCAGGTGAATGAAAAAGTGTCGTGTTCAAGAGTGGTAATAAAGTTTCTTTTGAGACAAAAGGTAACAAACAGGTTCATTCTTCTCTCTTTTCCCCCACCATTTCTGGCAAGTACCTCTTTATTTTTAACAAGCTTGAGGAGGATAACATATGCTTGATTATAAGCTCATCCTTCGGACGAGTCCAACCTAGTTTAAATTCGAACCCTAGGAAGGAGTGGTTCGTTCTTGTTTGTAATTGAACAGGTCCTCTACTGTAAAAGTTTAACGAGCCCAGTATAGGAGAAACTCGGCGTTTTTCAATTTTAGAGAGTCTGAAAAAACTAAAGGAGACTCCACGTTGAACTTTTTCGTACATTTGTGTCCCTCAAGCCCGAAAAAGTATAAAATAATACCTGGGGGAACCGCTTGATCTTGCGACCAAGGAGTACTTTCATAATAGTGTCGTTGACCTGAAAAGTAAAAAGCGATCAAGGACACGTCGTTTTATTTCCTTATCGAGTTTGAAACGACAAAAACCCGGCAATCTTTTCCTGATTTTGCGGTCAGAAAAGAGCTAAAAGGGGACCGTCTTTTAATTCCGTTTTAACGAGTGTAAAAGAAACGCTCGGCAATCTTTTCATGTTTTAAGAGTCTGAAAAGGGCTTAAAAGAGAACTCCAAGGTTTCACTTTTTCGTAAGTTTTAACGAGTTCGAAAAAGGGATAAAAATGTACTCATGGCCGACTTTCAATTTAATTTACGAGTAGGAAAAGACGGAAAGAACTCGGCATTTTCATTTGTTTTACGAGAATGAAAGATAGCAAAATAATCTCGGTATTTTCATGAGTTTAACGAGTCTTGAAAATAACTAAAATTGACTCGAGATAGGTTTCATTTTTACAAAAGCTTGAAACAGATAAAAACTATGCTTGATGCCCCCTAAGCGTAACTGCTAGAGCGCATGCCCCCCAACTTCATTTCATTCAACCAGTAGGATGAAATGAAGGTTCAAGTACGAGATCATTTGAAAGACTTGACCTAAAACTGTAAGAAAATTATGCAAAAAACTGAAATAACTAACCTAAACACTTAACATTTACGAGATCTAGTCAATCTCTTGACTCAATTAGAGGAGGATTTGTTTCATTTTTTAAACGAGCTTGACACAGGAAAAGAACTATGCTCGGATTCGGTTTCATGTTTACACAAGCTTGAAACGAAAAACTATGCTTGTTACAAGTTCACATGCCCCCGGCATAATGATGCAAATCAAGGTACATGCCCCCCAAGCTTCATTGCATTCAATGAGGTGGATGGAATGAAGCTTTACTTTCAAAATCTTGGAAAGACTCGTGGGAGTTGTTTCATTTTTTAGTGAGCTTGACACAAGACGAGGAACTATGCTCATAACTACTTTCTACAATCTACCTAACTAAAAAACTATACTCTAAAAAACCTTGATTCATTTTTTAACGAGCTTGACACAAGACAAGGAACTGTGCTCTAAAAAACCTTGATTCATTTTTTAATGAGCTTGACACAAGACAAGGAACTATGCTCTAAAATCCTTGTTTCATTTTTTAACAAGCTTGACACAAGACAAAGAACTATGCTCATAACTACGCTCTACAATCTACCTACTTAACCTACCCTTGTTTCATTTTTTAACGAGCTTGACACAAGACAAGGAACTATGCTCAAGAAGTTCGCATGCCCCCAGGATAATGATGCAAAGCGAGGTACATGCCCCCCAGGCTTCATTGCATTCAACCGGCTGGATGAAATGAAGGTTTACTTTCAATATTTAACTTGAAAAGGGAGTTGTTTCATTTTTAAAGAGGTTGACACAAGAAAAGAACTATCCTCATACCTGATTCATTTTTTAACGAGGTTGACTCAGTAACAGGAACTATCCTCAAACCTGATTCATTTTTTAACGAGGTTGACTCAGTAACAGGAACTATCCTCAAAACCCTACTTTCTACAATCTACCTACATATCCTAAAATCTAGCTGATTCATTTTTTAATGAGGTTGACTCAGTAAAAGAACTGTCCTCATGCACTGATTCATTTTTTAACGAGGTTGACACAGTAAAAGGAACCTTCCTCGCAATCCTACTTTCTAACTATCTATATGACCTAAAAACTAGCTGATTCATTTTTTAATGAGGTTGACTCAGTAAAAGAACTGTCCTCATGACAGCCTGTTTCATTTTTTAACGAGGTTGATACAAGAAAAAACTATCCTCGTACAGCCTATTTCATTTTTTAACGAGGTTGATACAGGAAAAACTATCCTCGTACACACTGATTCATTTTTTAACGAGGTCGACACAGTAAAAGGAACTTTCCTCGTACCATCCAGTTTCATTTTTTAACGAGGTTGAGAGAGGAACAAACTATCCTCGTAACTCCTTGTTTCATTTTTTAATGAGCTTGACACAAGACAAGGAACTATGCTCATGACTTCCAATTTCATTTTTTAACGAGGTTGAGACTAGAAGAAACTATCCTCACTCCTCGTTTCATTTTTTAACGAGGTTGATACAAGAAAAAACTATCCTCGCAACATTGATCATGGCTTCCAACTGGAAGAAAGACATGTCAATGGACACACCTTGATCATGGCTTCCAAGAGGTCTTCATCCGAAGGAAGAATACTTCTTGGGAAGGAACACATGTCAAGGGACTCAAAAGGGATAAGAACATCGTGTTCAAGTAATCCCATAGAGTTTTCCATGTCAATTACCGGATCTAAATCAACAGTGAGAGGCTCACTTACATCGGTAACTGAAAACATGGGACCAGTTGCCACATAATTAACCCGTGGCGGGGTAGATACCACTTTAGAATCAGGAACAGTTAGGGGTGTCATATTATTGGTAGTTGAAACAAGACTAGGGAACGAAAGCTGGTCTACAGTCACAATACTACCATTGTGAGGGAAAGACATCACGCGAAAGAGTGTCGATACGACAGCTTTCATTGCATAAACATAGTCTCGCCCAAGGAGTAAATTGAAATCCAAGGGTCCTCGAACTACCATAAGATCAATACAGACAGTTTTACCTTCCAATGTAATGGAAAACTTAGGAAGGATCCCTAAAGGTTCACTAATGGTTCTGTTAAAAGCTTTCAGATTCTGCGTAATAGGCGCAAGCTGAGGGAACCCAAAGCTTTCCAAACAGTTGAGGATAAAATACTAACAGAAGCACCTTCATCTACCTGAGTACGATGTATGTCCCTACCACCCGCCTTGACAATGATTTGGAAAGGGATGGAGGAAGGAAGACGAGGTTCTGTCAGTCTATTCCAATCAAAGGAAAAGACCTCAGTACTTGGAGGGGGTTCTGTAGAAACAGGTGAAATGCCCCCCGGCATAGAAGAATCCGATGTAACAAGAAGAACATCAGCGGTATGAAATTTACTCTCGAAAAGGAGAGTGTGATCGACCGAATGTGAAATTGAATCGACCACTTGATCAACTAATGGATCATCAACTTGAGTGACATGAGTTTCACTCTCCAATGGGAGAGTGTGATCGACTGTACTTGAATTTAGATCAATCACTCCGTCAGTTGACGGTAGGTTGGGAGAAAGTTTACGGTAACCAGTTGGAAATTCTTGCTGTGGAACAGTAAGGTTTTCCAACAATGTTGAGGCTTCATCCATGTGAGGGCAAATGTGAGTTTGATGACTCCCTTTGCATAACTTACAAGGAAACCTAACTTTACCTTTTTTCCCAGGAACCTGACTATCACTGGTTGATGGATCAACGGAAAGTTGATGGGATTTTTCTGACCATACTTCCAAGACCTTTGGAATACCAGGACAATTGACAAGGAAGTGGTCACCCTTACAAAGCCTGCAAGGGTATTTGGGTTTACGATGCATGTCGGAATTTTCCTCAACACAACTAACACTTACAGCCATGGTTGGTTGGTTGACTTCTTTCTTATCTTGCTTCTTCTTCTTCTTCTTCTTCTTCCCTTTCTTCTTCTTCTTAGCCTCCTGGTTACTAACATCAAGGCTTTTACCAGGCGAAGACGAAGAAATGGAGGAAGAAAAATTAGGCGAAGAAGGTAAAGGGTCAACAGAAGGTTGGTGATGTTGAGATGGTGAACTCTGTTGAGGTGAAGCATCCGGTTGAGATGGAACAATTGGAGTATTTTGGGCCAACGAAGTTGAAAATAACCATATTGGTAAACCTATTGTAAATCCAGGTAATGACAAAGTAGCCATATAAGGAGGACCAACATTTCCAAAGTAAGGAAAAGTACTAGGATTCTCATTAGGAGGGGTTCCTAGGTTGATAAATTCCGGAACATTTGCCATTATATTCAACTTCAGTGAATTTTATTAACAATTTAAAACTAAAATTAACAATTCACAATTCACACTTAACAACTAAAATTCACAATTCACACCTATGGTCTCTAAAAGTAAAAACAAACAAATTAACACGCGCTATCAAATCTAGGAGTCAAACCACACACAAACAGTAAGCTCTCTGGACCGAAAACACTAGTTGGTGATGAAGCCCAACCTCGCAGAATTCAGTACAGAAATGGCGGGTGGAACAGTTACCCCGGCAACCTGCTTAATGAATAGACCGGCACAAGTTCCTCCATTTAACCGTCTCGAAGTGAAGTGAACCCCCCGGAAAATCCAAGTGAGTATAACCGACGTCTGCTCCAGGTACAGTGGGACCTTCCCTCCACCGTCACCTCGGTAGAACCCTAAAGATTATGGTCACTAAGGTCACCAACAGTAACAAATACACCTGGGGGAACAGTCTAAACTCCGACAGCACGCAAGGGCAGAGTAGCAAGCTCAATCCCCTTACCGGCTCCTTGACAACAATCCAAGGTTTACCGATAAGTGACCCCTGGCTCCTCGACAATGGTTAATCCGAGGTTTACCGTTTGTAATACGTACTGTCTGGCGTCGTTCCCAACGAGGGGGGAATGATCCCCTCACTGGTTCGGACACGAGCTCGTGCTTCTCCTTTAAGAGGAGCTTTCCCAGAGTGCAATTGAAACAATTGGATTTATTCTACTCAAGATAAACTATCTGTTTGGTTTTGTAGTCTTGGAGAGTTAAGTACTCACCTACTCCAAGACCCTAGCCTAAGCTATGTTGGTGTTTCAGAGCCCTAGAAATGTAAAAATTACTAGATGAATTTTAATTAAGCGCTGTGTTATTAAGGCTGTTATTACTCAAATGGGTAAATGGAGATGAAACCAATGGTGTTATGACCCGACTCAACTGAATGCAATCGAATATGATAATGCAATCCTTTCAATTCGATGAATCCTAACTAGAGTAAGGAGAGAGTTTCCATTCACTTCCAACAATGCAAAAAATTGATCATTAAGAGAAAATTTAACAAATTCTCTAATGCACTAATTTCATCAAGAAAAACTAATGCAAATCAATTCCAAACCAATTTTTATTTTTATTTTTATTTTTGTGTAAATTCAAATCAAAGAAAGCTGATCTAAATCTACGATTGATTTTTCAGAATGTAAACTATGCAATTGTAATCTATGCACAATTCACATGAAAAGTATGCAAATGTAATCTATGCACATTTTTCATTCATATTCTGAAACTGAGAACTCTAATTATGCAAATGTGATCTATGCAAGAGAATTCTCAAACACAAGATGATTCTAATGTAATCTAAGAACCAATCAAGTGCAAGTTGAGAAAATTGGGTGAGAGTTCCAAAGATCAAAACATAAAAACACTCAAAGGCGATTAACACTCATACACAATTTAGCCCCCCCCGGCGAATGAGGGGGAAATTTTTTTGCAAAAACAAAAGCAAAAAGATGCAAAATTGTGAAAAGACTGAGAGAAACCTCCAAGTAATGACCAAAGGAAATCAAATTAAGAATTTCTCAAAAAAGAGACTCAAAACACCCAATTGATGAAAGCTAAAAACAGGAATGCTAATGAAACAAGTTCAGGTG
Source organism: Pinus tabuliformis (assembly GCA_031772625.1). NCBI lineage: Eukaryota > Viridiplantae > Streptophyta > Pinopsida > Pinales > Pinaceae > Pinus > Pinus tabuliformis. Next base: position 639,423,468 of record CM062804.1, read on the forward strand.
AAAATTTTTGACAGGGTACTAAAGGATCTGGGCAGAAAACACTAAGAAAAACCAAAATCTAAAAGCAATTAAAGCAAAAATGGAGTTTTCCTAAATTTTTACAGGAAGACGCAGGCAACCCGTTAGAACAGGCGCGGGCCCGCTCTGTGCAAACGGCAACAACGCGTCCAAAGACGCACTGTGCAGTACTCAGAGGGTGCGTCCTTCTGGAAAAGTTAAGAAAAACCAAATCTAACTAAATCTAAAGCTAAGCCACCCAAATACTAATTCTCACAGTCAAAAACCAGAAAATAAAAATGATTTTCTCAAGGCAAAGTTCACATAAAGGAAAAGACTCTCTCATTAATGGATTCCCCAGCGGAGTCGCCAATTTGTCGTGGCGGAAAAAGTCGTTTGTGCGGACACAACTGACCTCCCTAGGAGTCTAAACTCTCTAGCGACAAACAAGACAAAATGGAGTGATCTTTCTCTAAATATATCTTTTAACACATGAAAACTACAAGTGTTTAGGCTTACCTTATTCCAAAACGCAGTTGTTGTAGTCCGTCCTTGCCGATCCGGATGAGCTCCTCCTTCAAGTCAATTCCTGCAACCACAAACAATCAAACAATTACCAAGCACTTGCATTTCATATAATAAAACATATATTCAACATGCAGACCAAGGAACACATGAAATAACTCATTAACACAAGCTATTGAGAAAAATAAACCAGTTTGTATTAATAACGAAACAAAGAAACTCTTACAACCTGGCCTTGGTGTTGTGCAAGTTCCTCCCAGGGTCCATCAAGGGTTTTCCTCTACTTTGACAAAGCTCACCCACTTCCAAGTAGAATCAAGCAAAGACAATCTCTCCTCACAAGGTTCTAAATGGGAGTCCTAATTCCTGCAGCATTTACCCAAAGAAAATGTATAGCTCCCACCTCTCCTCCCTCTGGCTCAATGTCTTTATTTATAGTGCTGTAAAGAGGTTATTCAGGTCCACCATCAATGGGATAATCCCCCTCTTTGGGTGGGATAGCTCCCTTATTGATGGGATAAGTTCCCCCTTAATAGAGATACATGAACCAACTGGAGGCGCATCCAATTCATCAAACCGACCTCTAGAAAGTTCTAGAAGTAACCACAAGTAACTTTTTTAAGATGAAACTCACGCATTTTGCCTTTTACAGAAGGACGCACCTGTCCCTTAACATACAGAGCGTCCAAGGACGCACCTTTTGTGAACATTGTGAGCGTCCCCGCAGGTAAGGCTAGAGAGAACCTGCGACCCCAGAGATAAACATATTTTTGATAAGACTTTCTCTCTTCTTTGAGTTTGAGATGGATAGCAGAGGCATAAGACTTGCCTAAGAGGGTAGCATGACTGTTGATTTGAGCCATACTAACTGTAAGTGGTCATGGTGACATTTTTTAGTGTAACAAGGGTACATATGCAATTATCTTTGAATGTAATATATAAACTCTGAAATCCTTTAAGGATTTAATAAGAGCATATGCCTGTTTTTCTATAATATCGTACCTCAGTTCAGAATCCCTCAAATTCTTGCTGAAAAAGGCCACTGGATGCTCTGAACCTCCCTCATCTTGCTGCAACAAAACAGCTGCAATGGTATCCTCAGAGGCAAATGAAAACAGGTGAAACTCCTTATTATAATCAAGGCTTACTAATGTGGGAGCCTCCATAATAGCTTTCTTGATGGAATCAAATGATCTTCTTGCTGTTTCAGTCTATCTTACCTCTGATCCTTTCTTCAACATGGAGGTTATGTGCTTTACCAGCTCTGCAAAATTTGGAACAAACCTCCTTACAAAGTTAATTTTGCCCAGAAAAGATTGGATATCTTTCTTTGATCTTGGGACAGTCAAAGCCTGAATCGCTTTGACTCTTTCTGGGTCAATTTGAACGCCTACAGCAGACACAACATGTCCTAACAACTTGCCTTCTTTTAATGTAAATTGAGATTCTTTTGGATTGACTGATATCCCAAACTCCCTACACTTCAACAACACCTTTTGTAAATGCTGCAAATGACTTTGATGGCTGCTGGAATAAATGGTTATATCATCAAGGTAGATGAGGACAAATTTGTCCTTCTCTCCCACAAACGATATATCCATAGCCCTCTGAAAAGTGGCTCCAACATTCATCAATTCGAATGGTATTTTGGCATACATAAAAGTACCCCAAGGAGTGGTAATGCAGTCTTTTGTTGATCATCTGGGTGCACAGAAATCTGATTAAAGCCTGAAAATCCATCTACGAAAGACATGACTTTAGCTTCTGAGACCTTTTGCAGCCAATGCTCCATCTTTGGCAAAGGATAATTTCCTTTTTTTGAGCATTTGTTCAAATTTCTAAAATCAACGCACAACCTAATTTCTCCATTCTTCTTGCTTACCACCACCAAATTAGCTACCCATTTAGAATACCTGAGAGGCACTATGATCTTGGTATCCAACAATTTTTTAATTTCTTTTTCAATTAATGGAAGAAGCATTGGGTTTATTGGCCTCAGCTTCTGTTTAAAAGGAACTGAATCTTTCTCAAGAGGGATTTTGTGCTGAATTATGTTCTCATCATATGTTTTCAGATCACTATATTCCCAAGCAAACACATCAACAAATTGCCTCATTAATTTGAAGTATCTAGAACTTTGGTCAGCAGTCAAATGAGTGGAAAAATTCACATATTTAGGCTGACCTGGACTTCCTATATCATGCTTACAGACTGCTGATTGGTCTTCTTTTTGGGCAGCCCTATAAGGCACATCATTATGGTCAAACAGTCTTTCAAGAGGAATTAAACCTTTAGGAATATTGTTACTAGGAAGTTGGACAATGTTGCTTTTGCCAATCTTACTTCTAAGCTGGGACTGGGGATTTTCTAACAAGGCATCATTTTCTTGGTCAATTTGCATCTCAGAAAACTCATCAATGACTTGGAGAAACCTATTCAACTCATCATCATCTTCGAACACTTTCCAATGGTGGAAATTATCAGGCAAGGAAGGTCTGTACTTCATTTACACCTCATAAACTAGCTTGGGAGGCAATGGAGGGATGAACAAACTAGCAGAAACAACAAGGGAATCAACAAGCTGATTTTGGCTTCTAGGAATATATGAAATGCAGAAATAATCAAAGAGATCTTTGACTCTCCATACCTCATCTCTGTATGCTTTCAGCCTTGGCTGCTTTGCTTGGAATGTTTTATTTACTTGCTGAATTATCAGATCAACATCTCCAAATACCTTCAAATTCTTGATTCCTCTGTCTTTTGCTGCACTAAGGCCTAATAGCAGTGCTTCATATTCTGCTATGTTGTTTGTCACTTTGAAAACTAGCTTAAAAGACAGCTGAATGCTTTCTTTCTCTGGAGACACTAACACCACCCCCGCTCCTGCAGTTTCCTTGGAACATGCTCCATCAAAGAACATCTCCCAAACCTGACTTCCTTGCTCTTTCTCAGCCTGAACTGTTGGTTTTCTGATCTGCATTTCGGCTTTCTGAGATTCTTCTATTTGGAGAATACATGCTCCAAAATCAGTGTCCACTGCATATATGGGATGATTTGTAGGATTCTTTTCATCACTGATAATATATGCCAGCTGTGCTTCTCTATATAACCTCTTGCTTTCTCCTCCAAACACTGGGACAGTAGCATAGGATAGATCATTCTGTAATGTCCCACCTAGTCTCTTAATCCACCCTCTAGACAACAACATACCAAATTTAGGAGGGACATCAGCCACCACAATATCCATCATCATACTCTTCATGGGCAGCTGAGTTAAGGTAATGGCCAGATCCTTAATCAATCCAAGACACTTCACCTTCCTTGAATCAAAAGAAAACAAATCATGATAGGGTCTAGTTATATCAAGGCCTAACTCTTCCATGACAACTTTAGGCATTAGATTGTGGCTGGCCCCTGTGTCTAGCAGGCAATTGTGGAGGATTTTATCATGGATAGTTAATGAAACATAGAAAGATGGAGAATTATTATCAGCAGGTTGAATCATGGGGCTAAGCACAACAGCAGGCTTGTCATCTTGCAAATTGACTGAGTCAATGGAGGTTTGTTTGGTGTCTAGCTCAAGGGCTTCAAGGATAGGCTTTCTAAATAATTTACTCTTCACCAACTCAACCAAAGGCACATATATCTTCAATTTTTGGACCTCTGACTCAAAGCTGAAAGAAGAAAATGATTTATCAGCAATTTTTACCTCTTGAACTAGAGCTTTGAGGGTGACAGGATCAGCTGCTGGTCTTCTTTGCTTGACCTTCTGCGGTTCTGCTTGGACGGCAGCACTTTGTGCGGGATCCTCCTTGGCATTTTTTACATTAGATCTCAGATTATATCTCTGCTGATCACCAGTTTGTAGAACAGCTCCTCTGTCCCACTCCTGACTGTTTTGTTCTTGCAGCAATGACTCTTTATATTCAGCCAATGTAAAAAATGCAGCGCTGCCTTTATCTTCCATGCAGTGAATTTCATCTTCATCCTCTTCAAATTGTTCCTCCTCCATGACTACATTCTGGAAAGGAGCCTTAACTTTATGATCTTCTTTTGACTCTTCACCCATTTGCATTATTTGTAAATGATCATTTACTCTTCTCAATGGATTTGGATTTCTTGGAGCAAATGTGTTCTGTTGCCTTGTTTTTCCAGAATTTTGCTCAACCTTTATCTTAGAAATTTCAGTGCCTAATGACTCTATCATCTTAGTCATTTTATCTAATTTAGGTTCTGAAGGGGATGCAGTAGAAGTAGAAGCCTGATTTCTTTGCCTTCTCCTGTCAGCTAGACTCTTTAACTTCTCTGCAGCCATGATATTAGATTCTACTTCTAATAATGCATCTTGCATGTTTGCCAGGGTAGCACATCTTCTTTCTCTCAAGAACAGGCAGAAGTCAAGATCAAAAGCATTGGCATAAGTGAGTTTGGCAGTATTGGGGGTAGATTTTACCTCAGTTGGTATCCTACTATACAAACGATTGAATCTTTTATTAAAATCAGGTATTGACTCCCCATTTTCCCTCTTCAGATTCCCAAACTCAGTATGATAGTACATCAAGTCCTTTTTATCTCCCCATTGTTTCAAAAACACATCATCTAGTGCTTCTATATCTGTAATAGATCTCTGGGGTAATTCTCTAAACCACTTCCTAGCCTCCCCATCAAGGCTCTGGACAAAAACTCTCATCCATACATCATTTTCACTTATATCCAAATTATCAGCATAACTGTAAAAAGCTTCTAAGTGTTCTTCTGCTGTTACTCCCTCTGTTCCAGTAAATTTAGGCATATATTTTTGATATTCTCCCAAAGGCATAGGATTTAAAGGGATAGACAACAGTAATGGTCCATATCTAGTAGCAACAATTATCTCAATCCTCGTAGGTGCTTGTTGTCGTGCCATGTTTGGAATATGCGAAAGAATACTAACAGATGGAATGGTAGGGAGTAATGAGATGAGTGGTAGAGACAATGGGATGTTATGAATATAATGGGAAGCCTTCTTTGGACTGAGATTCAAAAGGGAACTAACTGTACAAGGGGCCGAACTAATCTCTGAAGGAACTTGCTTATTAATAGTGCTGATTTTTAAATCTTGAAACTGTAAATCTTCAGCAACAACTTTATCTTTTAGAGAAGAATTAGACTTCTTAGGCTTACCTGATCCTGATGCCCCTTTCTGTGAAGCTTTCTTTGATTTAGCAGTCCTTTCAGGTTCAGGTACTGGTTCAACCAGAGATTTTTGAGGATTTCTTCGAGTGTGTCTCATAAACTAAGCCAGAACTTCAATGTGGAGTCACCGAAGGATGGTCTTCCACCAAATGGAGTCGCCAGACAGATGATTACAACCGAAATACTGTGTTCAAACCTTGTCTATCATCAAAGCTTGAAACTATGTCATTCTCCCAAGGAAGCTGAGCTTCGATTCTTCATCCCCGGCAACGACGCAAATTAATGTTATTGCCCCAAGAAACTCACCTAGGTTGTATATCAGTGATGCTCGGGAACATTACAAACTCAACAATTCTTTGTTGGATAAAATGATGGATGAATGAAAGTAATGCTGCACATTCAAGCCAGATAACCACTCCTACTATGATTTACCCCAGACATGGGTGAACACCCCCAAATTACAAGGCTTTTAACCACCAATTACTCACAGCTTAAGGATAAGGTGATAATGGAGAAGACTGACCACACCAGCAGATTTACAGGACCATGTGATGGTCGGCTGCAACCAGTTAGGAGGTCTGTAAATCCATTATCTAATACACAGAAAAGATGACAGCTCTCTGGTATTAAAACAACAGACACCTGCAAGCAATTTGAATGATACAACTAAATTCTAAAATAGAGGTGGGATGACAGCCCCTCTGATGCCAAACATTCACAGACCATGAAATACATGCAAAGCAGGCACACCCTAGAACATAGAAGAAGTGAAAAGTGAGCAAGTAATAGCAAAAGAAGCTTGTATTGGTTGGAAATGAAGACCAAACGCTGCAGGTTACATAGCAGTTACAATCTCCAAAAGTTGAAACTCACAGCAAACTCGCACTCAGCTAACACTCATCAAACTGATTACATTGTTTTTCTCAGTATATATATAGAGTTTGTTTACAAAAAATCTCTACTAGGGTATGCGTGGAGGTGTCTTAATGGATCACCAACCACATTTACAAAATGTTATGGGCTTTGATACATCCTGACTGTTTTTATGGACAAAATCTACTCTTTCTGGCGCTCCGCAGTCCTGCTATGGAAACTGGAGTAAATTAATGATGACATTCCATGCCCGATAAATGCTCCTCACTGCTCGAGGTCATCCTGCTTCCTTCTCGGCCATGCTATTGATTAAACGCAGTTGGTGAAGCTTTAACTGTTCAAGTACAGGCAGCTTGCCTTCTTCCTTCTCCGGTAGCGGAGATCAACCGGAAGTAAATACAGTATGGCGGAGGCGTGTATAGGACGAGAACACATAATGTCGTCGGATCCACAGCTGAGCGGCAGAGATTACAATGGAAGAAGCTATTGGGAGGAAAAACAAATGTAGGAACGATGGCCGTCGGATCCAATTAACGAACGGCGGAGATTTGTTTGAGGGAGAGGCGATATGCGATAACAATCACATCGCATCGCAATATTGCATCGGGGAGGCAACAAAAGGCGGAGGCTTAAACACAGGGGATGCGATATACGATATGCAATATGATCGCATCGTAATATTGCAGCGGCAGGGGACAAGGAGCGAAAGGAGCAGCGGGGTTATCCTGCGATATGCGATATGCGCTATGATCGAGTCAAAGGGAAAAACATAGGTAGAGGGGTTAAGGTAGTGTAAGGAGGATGGGGGAAAGGGGAAGAAGGAAGGAGGAGGGCTTGATGCAAGCACCTCTTTCAGCACAAACCAACCATTAGACCTGAATCTGACCTTCCAACGCTGAATCTTGTAGCAGAGCTAACAGGTACTCCAAAACCACCAAGAAATTCAGTTGAGTAGATAAAACAAATATTTAAAATAACATACTCCCTTAAAACTTTGCAAAATTGTCACCAATTGTTTCATGTGTTATCACTATTAGGATTAGGATTTGTTACCCATTAATCTAGCATATGGGTAATTATTCGTTGATGCTTGCATTTTGAAATATTTCTTCAAATTGAGGGAAAAAATTTGCCTTTAATCTCATCAACAATGATTGGATATGAAGAAATGCTTAAGCCCTGTGGTAGCCACTCGTGTCCCATAAATAAAAACAGAAGCAATGAAATAAATTACTCAGTTACCTCATTCTTTAAAGACGAATGGTCAAAGTCATGATTTGAAACCAATTTCTTATATATCTCCCTAGTGAAGTTGAAGCACTCTTTCTAATATATTTCTTGAGTGAAGTTGATGCACTGAAGAGTTCATGGTTATAATTTTTGTGGTGATATTATTTAAGGTATCCAATGCAAGAGCATATTCTCTCCTAATACATTAGGATTAAATGATCAAGCCTTTAGATCTTGACACTTGCCATGAGAAGGTTTTCATTGTAAACTATTGTAAATGTCCATAGTTTACATTAGAAGATTTAGTTAGATGATGAGTGTTAGTAAATGGCGAGTCATTGTAATGACTTTGCAGTTGGTGAGAATGTTTAAGCTTTGATTCATTTTATAGGTTATGGTAAAATTTATATTTTTAGAAGCAGTTATAGGTTTGTAGGAGGTTTGTTAGTAAGTTGTAACTACTTGAATGCAACAATTTACTTGTAAGTCTATGGGCCTTATTGGGTTAGACTATTTTTGGTTGAATTGGGTTAGACTATTGTTGGTCGAATAAGGTAGATCAGGCCATAAGAGGTTAGACCAAGATTTTAGATATTGCATGTATAGTTCTTATGATTATGATGAAAAAGGAAAATTCACCATATAGTTGTGCATTGGCTCTGTGTATGTTGGAATGAATGCATTTGAAATCTGGTGAATATAAGTTAATGTGAAAAAATAATTGTTATATGCATGAATCTTGGTAGAAGATAGTCAAATTTTTGAATTGTAGGAAGACTAACAAAGTGTTAATTTATTAGTACAAAGTTGGGTAAAAATCATGTAGGAAAGTTTTAGTTTCAATTTAGATTTGAATTTGGGTGGAATCTCTGCAAGAGATTTCAATTTCTATAGAATTCTTTAGAACTTAGATAAATCGTGTGAAGGGTTGGGAAATCTAGTGAGCTTGGATATTGCTCTGCATTAAGTGATAATCCAATGAAGGACTAATGGCCAAAGAAATCATCATTGAAATTGCGGTCCATTTTTTGGGAAAATGAATATGAATTCAAATATTCCATAATCCGATTTTTGTGAAAAATGTGGTCTATTATGTGATTCATGAGCTTTTCTCTGATAAAAGACTTGGTTGAAGAGATCTGTGGAGGTCTCCAAACTATGTTTTATAGAAGTGCGTGAGATAGTGTTTTGGAATCTAGGCATGGGGTTCTCTGTCAAAATTGTGGTAGAATCAAATTTGCAAGAGATTCCACAACACTCAACGTTGGAAAGAGAAAGAAACTGTGACAAAATCAAAGAAGCCTAGTTAGAATAACCAGGTATACTTTATTTTGGGAAACAAACTTCATTTTAAATCCAACTGTCATATGAATGGGAAATGGCTCTCTCGATATAGATCATTTGTCTCTAGAAAAATATGTTTTTCTCTTATGAAAGCCAAACTTAATTAATTGAAAGAATGAGAAGAATATACATAGCTTAAAAACAAAATGTGGATGATGGCAACTTAACCTTTAGTGTTAAAATCTACAATGTGATGATGCATTCAATACATTATGAATTTAATGTGTGAATTGTGCCCAACTCTTTGTGAGAGAAGTAAATCTATGCATTCCATATTATATTTGAACATGGAACACCCCCTAAATAAGATGCACCCCTGTGAGTTTGTGTATGTGGATTAGTAGTCTAGATTGAACAATGGAAGGAACTTTCTTTGATGTGTTGTAGGAACTTTAATTTCATGTAATCGTATTGATGAGGAAAGTAATATTTTCATCATTATTGATTTCGAGTTGGTAATACAGTGGGTATTTCATTATTTTTCGAATTCCTATGATAACTAATTTTTGAGATTATAGTGTGATCATGTTAAGGGAAAGGAGCTGAGAGTTTTTGTGATTAATGTTGCAAGAAAGGCTAGCTTTAACTTTCCCCTACACCATCAACATCTAATCACAAACTAAAGAGAAATTTTGAGAAAAACAAACCATCCAACACTGAAATCTTTGGAGATACTTGATGACCATCCAACACTGAAATGTCTAGAGTTACTTGATCAAAGTGAGCAAGTCTTTAGACTTGTTGTTTGTTCTTTTAGCTAGTCTATAGTGTCTAATGATAGGTTCATTGGAGTTTATCATATGCCAAGCCAGAATGCCCATTTCTTCTAGTAGGATTCCAAATATAGGAGAAAACAAACCTCTGCATGAAAATAAATTGTTCAAGGGAAGTTATATATCAAAAAATGAACATTGAACACTCATATTTAACATATTTAATCAAAAGAGGGGTGGAAAAAAACTTAACCAAAATAAAACTTACATTGATGACAGAGAAGCTAACATCCCAAGGTTGAAGTGTCCAAGTGTTCTCAGTGATGAAGTTCCTTTTGAGAGGTCGTCACTTGAAGGGTGAGTTGAGCTTGCCGTTAACACCCTTCCATAGTCAATCTCAGATTCTCTTCTTTGTCATCAGTGACCAATGAGAGGCATTTCAAGCTATGTGCAACCATACTACCATGAACAACCAACAAGAGGCCCTTCTAGCTCTGCGAATGAGACTAAAAATAAGGGAACGAGCCAACACCACATTTGAAGACGACGCCTTTTAATTTACCGGCTCACTTTTGTGTTTTAAATTTACCATTGAATCTTGCATTTTGAATTTGCAAGTACATTCTATTTATTATTAATTGATATAACATAATTGAATATGAAAAAAAAAATCTATAAAAATATATATTTCCGTAAAATTATTTTTAAAATATTAAAATAATATACATTTATTTTAATATTATTTTATTGTTATTTAATATATTTAACTGATTTATATAAGATTTTTTTATTTAAAAATATTTTAATACAATTTATAAAAATATTATATAACTATAAATATATAAAATAATAAACTAATTCCACTTTCTCCTCTTGATCGATCCATAACCGATAGCTCGATAAAATGCTTCATTCTCCAAATGTAGAATAGCCACACTTCATGAAATGAGTAAATAGGTTTAACTTTTTAATTATTATTTATTTATTTTAACATTTAATTTATATTAATAATTATAATATGAAAATATTTCTTTTATCTTTTTTAATAAACATTATTTTATATTTTTACTAATATTATAATAAAAAATATTTCAATTGCAATTTCCTAAAATATACTTTTGATCCATATTTTTTCCCTCGTTGAAAAAAAAAACAATCCTTTTTATCTTTTCTAAGCCATACTCTTATTAATAGTTCAATATATTAATAAAAATATTTAACAATAGTGCAATATAATGTTATGAAAAAATTAATATTTAAAATTAATCCTTTGATTTTTTAATTAATAATTTTGTTTTAAAATTAATAATATTTCTATTATAAGCTAATAAAAAGTTTCTTAACATAAATATATTACAGTAAAATTTATAATTAAGATGATAGGTTTTTTATTATCAGGTTCATCTTCACGATGATTTGTCATCTTCGACACAATTTCTAACACATGTTCACCTAATTACAAACAAATTGTTATCACCAAGCTTCACCGACATCGTGGAAGGATAAGACTTGTCATGGAAGGATATGGTCAAATCCGGGCAAATGGAAGAATGACATGTATGGGTTTTTTCAAGTTTGAAATTTGAATTGGTTTTGCACATTTAAGTTTGGAGAATTCACCTGTCGCTTTCCTCTTAACCACTTGAACTTCCCACATTTTAAAATTGGGAGTGATCAACTATGGTGGCCTTAGTGGTGTCGTGGAATCACAGTTGTCAACTCATCCATCTCATAACTTCTCTGTATTACACTATCAGAGCCCAGTACGCCTTGTAATACTACCATAGTGCTATATCAGAGCTATGCCTTATTAGAACCTTATTCTTAACAGACATTACGAAAACAACGAGTTTAGATGTCCTTGGCCACTTTTGTTTAGTCGCATTTCTATTTTCCTCCACAAGACCGAGGGTCGTGACTGGAGGCTTAGCCTTAAGGCGCTAGGGAATTTTGTTATGCCCGGGGGCTATTTTTCCTTTGTAAGGTGCTTTACACCCCTTGGTTCTTTAAACTCTTCTCGACCACGCGCTAGCCATATATCAGAGCCCCTCTTCATCGGAGGTTTCCAGTTGGGGAAATAACTTTGGATTTGCAACATGCTAATTCTCCGATCACTGATAGTCCTTGGTGCTCAGCCCCAACCTTTATGCCTTTGGTTCTTTGACTCTTTGTGACCGTGTGCCAACCCTAATATCAGAGCCCCTTATTGGCACGTTTTCAAGTGTCAACTTTTGTAAAGTGCCGACATCCTCAACCTCCGATATGACATCATCGCTCCATGTGGCACCTCATGAGTGGTTACATGTGTCACCTAGATTTCCCCCCTTAGGGCTCCTCAAAACGCCAAAACTACCTACCACATTTCGTTATCTGAACCATTCATATGATGCCATGTGTCCCACTAGAGGAGATAGAAAAGTGCCCGTCCACCTTTTGTTTTGTGATGAAATCCTTTGTGAACCTTTATCGGCGTTCCCTGGTGGTTTCAAATGCAATCGAAACATTATTTGTATCGCAACTTTTTAAAGGTTGTCACATTTGAAAGTTCTGATCATTCAATTTCCCAATGTTTTGATCTCCTTTGAGCTCCAACGCTACCTGCTTCGATGTATTGGACCTTCGACATGCGATTGTCGATCTTCTTGATGGCATTGATGTGTGATCACCAATCTTCGATGTCACTAGACCTTCGATCTGCTATCTCCGATATATGAGATCTGCGATCTGTGATCTCTGATATTCTTTCCTTCATGAGGCTTTAATCTTTGAAACTTCAGTAGACCATATCTTTTGCTCCAGGAGCCAATTTTTGGACTTCCACATGTTGTTGGAAATCTTGTTCAGAGCACTTTCTACTAGAGACAGTCTGATGTAGGCCTTAAAGTCCTTATGTGGCTTGGAAGATGACTGCAAACTTCTCTGTTAATTTACTCTTTGGACAGCTGAAAAAACATTTTGCAATAAGTGAAAGCATTAACTCCAATTGGGGACAGTGCCTTGCTGCCAAGGTGCTAAGAACCTATAGAATAGTAGCCTTCACTATTGGGCATGGAGTCAAAAATATAATGAATCTATAAAACCAGAAAATCTCCATTGAACTTTATTTGTTTGGCATCCTTTCCTCACAATACTGAAATGTAGAAATATAAATTCTAACAACTGGAAATTAAATACTCTGCTAGTGAGCTTATTTATATACAACTCATGTTTAGGCATAGGGCTCAATTCACCCAAGTGAGGTCAACCTTCCAATGATCCATGCTACTGAAATTTAAAAATCAAAACAAGCATGCACCATGAAAAAACTGTAATAAAAAAAATTGATACCTACCCCAGAAACAACATTTGTTGTTAACCTAAGAATGTTGTCATGTAGTTAGCTACAGGGTCATAGAAATGATGAGAGAAAATTGTAGCTGCCTCATTTTCTTGAAAATTATGCTAACCAAAGAAAGATGCCATATAGTCATCTACTGGATCATAGAATCGATGCAAGAATTTTATGGTTGTCTCCCTCTCTTGAACAATTTCCAAGAATGAATCTTTTCTACAAAAGGCAACCACAAACACTTGTTGGCTCTTCAACTTTGGGATCTTCCTGAAAAATATGTTGTTGGAAGCCTTCTCCCCACTTGCTAGTAGGCAACTCCCTCTGAGAGCCTGCAACACTCTCATCCTCCTTTGAGTCATTTGAATCATAGATTGGAGAATCTTTATCAACTTCAATACTAGCTTCTTGAACTGGTTCTCCATTTGAAGGATGTGAATTATGAACTGGAGCATCTTTGTTAACCTCCTAGTGGGCCTCCTCTTTTTGTGCAGCTTCCCATGACTGAGATTGTTGTTCTTCTGGATCACTCGACTCCCCATTAGATTCATACACATCATAAGAAGGAGAATCATGAAATTAGGCAGAATAAGATCTCTGAGGATTTATTTGCAACTTGATAATTCCTCCTTCTTCCCTTTCTTGATTACTGGGTGATGTGAGTATATGTTTTATTGGAGTTGAGCCCCACAAACATCTTCAGTAGGATAATTCACCTCATAAATATTTTCAACATTAAAATGTGTACAACAATCTTCAAACAGATCACCCAATGGATATAATATTTTAAAAAAATAATTGAATGCTATGTGAAAGCTCTTTAGGGAAGATATGCTGCCACGAGGTATTGTTTTGTACCAAAGTCTAGCATCTCCCTCTAAAGAAAACATGAACAATTTCATTTTCACATCTTCAAAAGCAATACCCAGTTGTTCCATGAATTCATGAAAATCCTTGAGGTGTTGGTTCGGTCTTATATCTATGTTTCCACTGAAACTAGGAAAATAGGTATACCATTCATGAACTGAAGGGACAGGATGGGGATAACTAGAAACATAAGAAAAATCTAGTGGGGAAAATTTGTTGGCCAAGAATGTAGGAATGGCCATTTTGAAAACCCCTTTAGGTGAGTGATCTCAAGTTCAAATGTGGGGGAAGTTTTTTGTTGTTTAGCATCAGAGCGAGTATGAAGCCTCTTGAAAGCTAGGATGACCAAATAAGGATATAGATAGTGGAGTTTCCAGGGTGTTTACAATAAGATTCAAACAGTGGAGTCACTAATGTGATATATCTTCAACCCACACTTCCCTTTCTCACCCGACAGAGGGAATATAAAAATTGTCGTACCCAGGGAAAAATGTTCTGATTCATTCCCCGGAAACAACGCCAGAAAGATGTTGTAGCTTTTTCTATCTTCTGTCACACAATTTCTTTCAAAAGATATAAAAGCCTCCTAGAGACACCCTCTAGGTTGATAGAAGACCAATTCCTAGGCCATCCGAGAGGAGTTCTTTTGAATATTATCTAAAGGATTTCTGCTACACTCCATATGTCATGTAATTTGGAAATGGATAATTCAGAGCTTGGTTCAATAACCCTTCGTCATGGGAAACTCAAGTAGATACACGCTTGTACATATGGCTGATCTCAAAGAGAAATCTCTTGGTTTTGGTGGTCGACACACAACAATATGCAGCTTAACATCGTTGTTGTAGTATAGGTGAACAGGAGGAAGGAAAGGAGGGAAAATAATGCAAAGGGTTGGACATAACACAAAATCCTAAGCAACAATCTCCAGCAGAAAAATGAAAGAGTGAGGAGGTGAAAATGCAAAAAAAGTGGAGCGTGAATTAAGGTCTCAAGCTCTATGTCTCATGAATACATTTTTCACCAAACAAAAATAAGTAAATATGTGCACATACAGGTACTGTAGGCTATTAAATAACACAAGTAAATTTGTAGTTAACATGGGCACTTTTCACTACTTAGCAACAAACATGTAATCATAAGGAGAGTGATACCAACAACTTCATTACACTATTTCATAGGAGGAAAGACATACATGAAGTGATAAACAAAGGGAAAACATATTGTGAACTGCTCTGATTCGAATCAACAACTCAATTTCATTAATCCTTGAATATGGAGTCCAAATCACCAATCCATTACATTTAGAAATTGTATCAGCCCAAGGGTCTCATGAATAAGAAAATTGAACAAAAGTGGAACCACATAATTTGGGCCTCTTGGCTGCAAAATTCTTGAACCTCTGTTAAGTGTTTCTTCCCTCTTTTTATAAGGAGAGAGGGAGCTTTGAAAGCAGTTACAAAATATCTCATCCGAGCTCTAGCTGTCTGATCAAATAGTTGTCTTGGCGTGCGAAGGTCCACTGCCCAAATCATTATAAAGGATTTGATTCCTTTCTTTAAAATGCAGAAATTACAGAATAAAAGAAATAAAGAAAACTGAATGATGGTTGAGGAAAATATCTCCCTTTCGTTCCTATGATGGCCTCTAATCCGACCACATCTTAATCAAGATTAATTTTATCATTTAAGGGAATTACTTATAGTTTTACTTATTATTCTATATTACTAAGTATCATTGGAAAAGTGTAAAAGCATGTCATCTCAATAAAATCCAGGTAGATTTACTTAATACGCTTACAATTTACATTATATTAGAGTAATATGTATGCAATACATACCTTAGAGTTATAGTTTATCTTTCATTTATTCCCGTATTATACACTTGATGTGTCAAAGGACAACTAGTCCCATTATACTAGTCAGAACCACCACTTAAATAGATATAGATCTAAGCTACAAATCTTGACTTCATGGATTTCCTCAAATGTTGATTAGGAAATTTTTCTTGATCAACACCGCCGAATAAAAGAAATATGTGTTGGAAATGTTTTCCAATGTTTTATCTATGAAGATTTAGTCTGATGTATCATTAACATTAGGACCTTTAAGCAGACTTTATGGCCCAACCAAACCACTCTAAAGATTTTCCCTATATGAGGGGACTTCTACGATGTAGAAAGTAGGACTACATGCAAATTATAATCTAAGATGCATCTAATACTAGACCTATATTGATTGAATAAAGGATTAGTCCTTGTTTCAATCAAGAGCAAACTAAAATAGAGGGAAAAGAAACAAAAACATATTGAAATTTGAATGAGATAAAGGAAATAGGCAAGGAAATAGTTCCAATACCTAATACTTGTTCGAGAAAATGTATACAAATAAATGCCCATTAAATAGTTAACAGACATCCAACTACAAACATATCCAATTCCTAATAAAACATATGCATAAGAACAAAAAGATTCATGTCACAATACTGAAATAGTTCAAATACATGACATGTAGAAAGAAAGACATCTATAAGATTAAATTGTTAAATAGCTAAAAACTCAAGGAGATAAAGGTATGTCCTTATGCAATTTCCAGTTTAAAAACTTATTCTTGATTAACCCTACCAAATAGTTTAACTGAATTTTAAATGAGCATTTCAGTAAACATTTAACAATAGTGCTAAAGCCAACTCAATATACTCATACACCATAAATGGTATCTGAAATTTGAAGCATTTACTTTCAATAACAGAGCAAGAAGTAGTGTTATGCAACCAATTACATAAATAAATATTATTATAAAGATGAATCAAGTTATAAAAAACAATAGAGAATTACAATAGTGCAGGTCCTTTGTTGTCTCTAAATCGATTCCCTGTCTGCATAGATGGATATGATCTCACTAAAATAGTGCAAATGAGTCTTAAATCCTTATATAAAAATAGGCTATAAACTCTAGCATTAGTCTACCTCTTTTCTCTCGGATTCGAAGCCCTTTTCTCACAATCAGAGATGGATATTTATACATAGTGGAAATATTAACAATCCCTTTGTATTTCTCAACAATTGTGTTAATTAAAAGAAAATGAAACAAAATGATTCCTTCGGCTGGGGTTCTGGCCAAATGTAGATGACCACACTTGAGAAAAATGCACAGTTTAGTTTTCTCTTTGATAAATTTGTGTTGGGAACAGGATCCCCCAAGGACATTTTTGGTGCTAAAAGCCCATGCTTCGGGTCAGATTTTGTAATAAAGTTGTAAAGACTCTGCATTTTGCAGTCGCGGAGTGCAAATGTGTCATGAGTCATAAAGGGTTGTCTGCCCTTATTTTGTAAAGTAAAATTCGGTTGTAAAGATCTACCCTTGGTCCGTGGACCATGGAATTGTATAAAAGGAGCTAAGTGAGTAAGCTCTAAGTAGTTCAGAGGAGTCATGGTGGTAGAAGAATTCTTGAGCAAAAAGAAGAGAATTCTAAGTTTAAGGTCTTATTGTAGGTAGAGGCTCTGCAGCTGAGTGTGCAGAGGCCTAAGGTGCAAGTCTGCAGCTGAGTGCATGGACCCCTGCAGTTGTGTGCCCAGGGTGGATAGAGTCTGTAATCGTGTGAAGATATCAATAAAGAGAATCATTTTACAAATTCTGTGTCTTTGTTTCTTGTTAATGCATCTTGTCATATTGGGTATGAATTTCATTTATAATGCTTATATGATGCGCGAATGTATGTAATTACGTTGGATAATTGAATGCGAGTAAGAACATTTTTTTATGCGGTGCTTACTGTGATTGTTTAGTAAGATAGTTAACCACTTAAGGATAACTTGGAAACTTGTTCTATATGCTACTTTAGCAGTGCAAAAGTACCTGAACCATAGGTTAGGGCTGCGTGAAGGCCGATTGTACCCCTTCGCAAAGGTACTGAAGGGCGAAGCAATGGATTAGACAAGCAGAGCCCTAGAACTCAATGACTTGCGCGAAAGCATGAATAGAAGGAATAAACTGACATCACGATAATATCAGGGTGTGGAAACTTGGTTCCAACATTCCCCCATATTGCTTCGGGTGAGACTTTGGTCTGCGTTCCATGGGGTGATGCCGAAAGGGCTAGTAGTGTAGGGATTTGTTTGACTAACTAATGCTGAACCTGGGTCAGGCCCTTCCAAGCCAACAAATGGTTCTGTTGCAGGACCAAAATCTGCATAAGAGATGTGTGATGTCGTATCATTTGAATTCAACTAAGAAAGAGATCGGAGACTGGTTGGATAGGAAGATCCATGAATTCACGATGCAGGAGAATAGAAATCCACGACTAACAAAGGAACAATGGTTGGACAGGTATCTATACATAGAGACCCACGAGATCTTTTTCTGTTCCTTTCCATTTGAGCTATATGAGTGGATCACGAAGCTAGTAGATATCCAAGGAAGGTGGAGACTTGAAGGTCTTATTGTCTGGACCCTGGAGTTAGTACAAAGATTGGAAGCCTCTGAGGACAAGATCGCCCGCGTTGTCGATCATTGGCTCGATCACATCATAAGAGGATTTTTGAGTGAAACCATGGTCTATACCTCAGTTAGCTACAACAAGGCAAAGTGACTATTTTTCAAAGTTCCGCAAGGTAAGTACTTGAAATCTTTGAATACCTGGATTAAAATGTTATTGTGTGAAAAGCGAGTCATGTAGCTACCTTGATGTTGGGAGCTATGTGAAGTGGAAAAAATTACAAGAATGAAGGAAGAAAGGGTCTTGAATATAGTCCATTGATTTCACCTCCATTGGGTGACAAAGAGGGAGTAGCACATGCTTCTCCATGAAGTGCTATTCAGTTAATAAGACAAGGTTTCCCAGGATTGCCACCTCCACCCACACCACCTCCAACTTCACCACCATCACCTACAACTTCACCTGTACCACCTCCCCCTCCATTGCAGTCCAGCATGGAAAATTCAATGAAGCTTACTTTGTTTAAAGGCTTGGGAAATGAGGACCCGGACCAGTTCTGGTTCGTCGTGAAAGTTGTATGGGAAGTTCAGGGCGTTACAGATGATCACATGAAGAAGGCAGCACTGGTTAGTGCTTTGCAGGATAGTGAGCTAACCTAGTACATCAAGTACTCTAATGATAACCCAAACGTTGGGGTGGTGGACATCCAGACCGCGTTGAATAAAGAGTGCAGTAGGCCTAAATCTGAGTCGTAGTCGATTGTGGGGTTCAAGGAAATCACGATGAAACCAGGTGAGACACCTTGGGAATTAGATCAGAGATTGAAGTGTAAAATCCACGAAGCTAATATGAACTTAACAGATGGACAACATCACGAATGGTTCGTGGCTTTTCTCTTGCCACACCTAAGGGTTGCACTGTCACAACTGAAGATAACAACTCAGGCAGAGGTCTTGGAGATTGCAATGAGACTGCATGAAACACTAATGTAAGATCCGAATCTGGGGGTTCAACAGATCCATGTGCAGTTGCAAAATATTTGCATTGAAATGTAGAGCTTGAAGCAGGGTAGGACAGTTCGACCAGAGGTGTGCGAAGAGGTATGGTGCCTAAAATGCAAGGGTCAGGGGCATGACAAAGACCATTGCCCAATATTTGCAAACTACATTGTAGGAGGAGGACCGATGCCATTGAGGCCAGAGGCCCACGCAGGACCAAGCGCGAGGCCTGCATTGTGGTGTGCTATATGTCAGGTAGTAGGAAAACATACAAGGGATAACTTCCATTTGCTAAATAAGTTTGTACAAAGACCAAAAAAACTATTCTGCAACTTTTGTAGGTTGGTACGGCACGATGAGCACAACTACAGAAGCTATGAATTGATGATGGATAGAACACCCACCTATAAGGTTTAGGAAGAAACGCAGCCCCCTAGCCAGAGCGCAAGGATGGTGTGAATAGGATTTCAGGGGCGTGGATGAGGCCGAGGCAGAGGAGGGCCTAGCAGAGGTCGGGGACAGCTAATCTGCTACAATTGTGGAGGAACAAGACACTATGCCCATGATTTCACTAATCCAATGCGTCCATCGTGCAAATATTGCACTCTATTTGATCATGAGATGGAGGATTGTCCTACGCTGATAGCGAGGATATGCAACAAAGGGTCACTACCACCTCAACTGACTCAGAACTTGCAGAGGCTGAGGTTTGAGCCTCACGTAGAGGATCCGAATGTGAATATAGTAGTTCGAAGTGGAATTTCTACATGGGATGATAAGGGGAAACGACTCGAAGATAGTGCATGGGTTTGCAAAGCTCCGGTGAAGGATGTTGAATTCGATTTGGAGCACGCACGAAGAAGAGCTTCACTGAGGTCTCCACCTCAGGGAGCAAGGATAAGCCTAATCAGGAAATGGACCCTTCTATGCTTACGACCTTTCTAGAAACCTGCATGAAGTTGTTGCGTGATAGCAAGGCTGTGAAGAGATTACAGGAGCTTATAAATAGATGTGCTGGAAACACTCCGGGTGAACTATGCATGGTACGAAAGATCGGTAAGCATAAAAAAAGAACAAGACGAGAGATAAGGCTGACCACACAGATAGGAGTTTATGAGATGGATCAGGTTATTTTGGACCTAGGGTCAGATGTGAACATCCTACTAAAGCAGACTTGGGAATGGATGGGAAGACCCACGTTGCAATGGTATCCAATTCAGCTAAGGATGGAAAATCAACAGAAGATCATCCCCATTGGGCATCTGCAAGGGATGACTGTAGATATTGAAGGCGCGAGCGTGCTAGCTGACTTTGAAGTAATAGAAAGTGGATGATAGCAACCCCTACCCTGCGCTCCTTGGAATTTATTAGGCTATTGATATGAATAGGGTAATCAACCTAAAGAAGTGAAAGATGATATTTGAGAAGAAATTGGTCTGCGTGATAGTACCCCTAGATCTTGCTGAAGGATCACGCTATACCAAACCAATCCGTGATTATGAGAGCAATGATGATATGAACTGTATCTATAAGATAATAACGTGAGACCAAGATTGGGTGAATTGAACAGCGGATAAAGGAATTACATGGTATCGCAAGAGTTCCTGCACCTCAGACTCTAATGACACAGTTGCTGCGTTGTGTGTCGTTAAAGGTAAGAAATCTGCCCACTTATGATGGCTTGAATGATGTACATATCTTTTTGGATGCATTCGAAAGAGAGGTTCTAGAGAAGCAGCGCTTCCAGGCTTTGGACTGGGCACTGCGTGCTATGCCCGCAAGATGGTGGGGTACGCACAAGGGTAGCTTTGATGATTGGCGCGAATGTAGGAGGATGATGAGAACATGCTTTGGGAAGCTGAAGGTACAAGTGACAAACAAATATGATGGGCAGGATGATCCGTGCAAATACTTGGCCAAATGGGTTCAGGCTTATGGAGAGAAACCCCAACCTGAAAGGGTGCACTTGTTCTGTCACACCATGGATGTCATCCCGGTGAGCTGGTACTTAGAAATGGAGCTCCACCATGGTACAGGTGAATGGGATATTCTGTGCGAAGGATTCATAATGACTTTCAGCTTTGAGGACGAATCTGACTGTATTGACGAGGTGCTACAAGAAGTGAAAGCAACGATCTTTAGGATACTACAGGATCCTTTGGACGTGATTCAACCCAATTGGACCACTCAACTGAGTTAAGCGCTGGAATGCTATAACGTAACTGATGAAGAAGAAGATGAGGATCCGCACAACATTAACATTCCTAAAACAGAAGGTCACTGCTAGGTTGAAGGACCGCAGATTGACAATCCTGATATAATGGCGCCAGTGAAAACGAAATAGCTAAATATTGGTACAGAGGAAGAGCCCAAATTCGCAAAGATTGGAGACTACTGGGATGATGCGATGGTGGATAAGGTCACTGAATTGCTCCGCGAATACTAGAATTTGTCCCCTACCAAGTTTATGGATTTAAAAGGGATAATTAGGGACCTAGGTGTTATGATGATCACGTTAAAGCCCGACACGAAACCGGTTAAGCAAAGACCATACTGTCTCAATCCGAAGTATAAGGAGAAGGTCTGCTTAGAGCTAGACAAGATGCTCGTGGCAAGCATCATTGAGCCTGTGGAAGAATCTGATTGGGTAAACCCAATGGTGGTACAGGAGAAAAAGTAGACGGAAGAAATAAGGATATGCGTGGATCTCAAGAAGTTGAATGACGCTTGTGTACATGATCCTTTCCCGACTTCGTTCACTGATGAGGTGTTAGACAATGTAGGTGGCTAGGAAGCATATTCCTTCACTGATGGGTTCTCTGGGTACCATCAGATGAAAACCGCTTTGAAAGATAGGAGAAATATGACCTTCGCGACCGAGTGGGGGTGTTTTCAGTACATTGTAATACCTTTTGGATTGAAGAATGCGCCTGCGATTTTTTTGCGCGTAGTCGTTACGGCGTTTAAGGAATTTATTCATAAGTTCCTGGAAGTATACTTTGATGATTGAACTGTGTTCAAGCTAGTGAAACGCCATGTTGCCAGTTTACACCTAATGCTAGATACTTGTCGAAGATACCAGATCACGCTCAATCTAAAGAAGTTCGTGTTTTGTGTTCCTTTTGGGACCCTGCTGGGTCATGTGGTTTGTAGACAAGGACTGATGGTAGATCCGGCAAAGATCGCGGTGATACTTAACTTAGAAGTGCTGAGGAGTGTGAAACAGCTGCACGCTACCTTAGGGAATATTGGATATTACAGAAATTTCATCAAAGGCTATGCCCAGATCACCATTCCTATGGAAAAGTTGTTGAAAAAGGATGTCACATTTTGCTGGAATGAGGACTGTAAGAAGAGCATGGATGTATTGAAAGAAAAGATGGTCACCGTGCCGATTCTAGTCTTCCCGAATTGGAAGAAGGAGTTTCATGTACATGTCAATGCATCATGTATAGTGCTGGGAGCTGTACTGACACAGGCTGGTGGAGGAGACTTGGACCATCCTATAGTGTTCACAAGCAGAAGGTTATCCAAGGCGGAGAAGAAATATTCCACCACTGAGCGCGAGGGGTTAGCCATGGTATACGCGCTCAAAAAGTTTAGACACTACTTGCTGGGTGGCCATTTTAAGATGTATATGGATCATTCCGCATTGAAATACCTGGTCAATAAGCTTGTGTTGGGGAGAAGAATCTACAAGTGGTTGTTATTGTTCTAGGAGTATGATTTTGAAGTTATTGTGAAGCCTGGACAACTGAATGTGGGACAAGACCATCTGTTGTGCATCGAAATAGGGGAAGAGCCCACTAATTTGGAGGAGGGATTATCTAGCATGCAAATATTTGCAGTGGGCGTCGCGGATGGTCATTTTGAAGATATCATACACTTCCTAACAACAGGAACTGCCCCAGAATGATACACCATACAACAAAATAAGGAGTTAGTGGTGCGTGTGGTAAACTTTTCTGTCATTGCCGGGCATCTATATAAAATGGGGTCCGATGAGATACTGTGACAATATGTACCAGAGTTTGAAAGGAGTAGTATCCTCGTGGACACTCCTAGGGGCGCTGCGGGAGGGCATTATGCAGGGAGAGCGATTGCGCAGAAGATTCTACGCGCAGGGTTGTGGTGCCCAAACCTCCATCAGGATTCGAAAGTGTACTGCAAAGCGTGTGATGTGTGTTAAAGGACTGGCAAGCCATCGGAGAGGGATGAATTGCCTTTGACTCCATAGATGACATTACAACCCTTTGGGAAATGGGCAATAGATTTTGTGGGACCCATCTAGCCCCAAGGAAAGATGGGATCAAGGTACATTATCACCGCGACAGAGTATTTGACTCGATGGGCAGAGGCACAGTCTGTGAAGGATTGCATAGGCGCGACTGCTAGGAAGTTCCTCTTTGAGTATGTACTGAGGAAATTTGGGTGTCCAAAGATTTTGATGAGTGATCGCAGTACGCACTTCTTGAAGGAGACGATCAACGTGCTGATGGAGGAATTTCAGGTATATCACCAGAAGAGCACGCTTATCATTCATAGGCTAATGGGATGATGGAAGAATTCAATAAAGTGCTGGAGAATGCGCTGACCAAGGTATGAAATGCTCAGCGAAGTGATTTGGACCTGCACATACCTGCAATACTATGGGTCTATTGGATGACATGCAAGAAGTTGACTGGACAAACACCCTTGCCCATGGAATACATTGTGCCTAGTCTGTGCATAGCGGCACTCACAGGTATGATAGATCACGGAGCCCTGGAGGAGAGGCTCACACAGCTGTCTAAGATTAAGGAAGAAAGATTTATAGCTAGATTTCATCAACAGGTCCAAAAGTAGTGCAAAAAAGCATGGCATGATTGGCACATTAAGCTGCGCACCTTTAAGGTAAATGTCTTGGTTTTGTTATATGAAAAAAAGTTTGATAAATCTCTAGGGAAATTCAGAATGCACTGGTTAGGGCCCTATGTCATTAAGGAGATTACTGATGGAGGAGAGGTTCAGTTGGTCAAATTTAATGGAGATCCCTTCCCAGGAAAGGTGAATGGTAGTCGCTTGAAGCCATATGCTGGTGATCCGGCCATGTGACTATATGAAGGTATCATAGTCTTAGCACTCCAGGTAGCTGAAAGGAGGCGTGAGACTATAAATTACACTGCCTGGGTTGGGGAGTTGCGTGATTGGCAGATTGTGCGAAGCAAGGAAGTGTCACAGGGTTCACAGTAGTGTGAAGGGAGCTACACTACCCAGGGAGAAATCGAGTAAGATGGCCGAAAATTGACCATTAAAGTCACTGTTCATGATTTGATGGTAGAAATGTGGCCAAATGGAGTGGGTAACCGGCATTTAAGATGAAATTTATGGGTCAGATCCTTTAAAATCTGCCGCCAATCTGGCATTAACGAATCGAATTTAGGGGGGACGGTCAGATTTGAATTCAAAATGCCCTATAAATTACAGGTGGCTGTCCAGTGAAAAACAATTGGCATTTCAAGAATTGAGTTGTTGAGCTCTCAGATGCTCATGAATCGCGAGCGCTACGAAATTTTGATAGCCAGTTCAGTATTTGAGACATTGCCGAAGGAGACACAGGATTTCTTTCATAACATCATGTCAGCGCACATAGAAGCTATAGATATTGAAGCAGAGGAGTCAGTGCCAGAAATTGAGATGGAGGCCAAAGAAGTTTCTCCTGAGGTTGCCGAAGTATTAGCGGAAGTCCCCAAATCACCAAGGATGCTGAGACCAAAGCCGACCCCAACCAAGGAGAGCACAAAGGATAAAAAGGGCAAGCAAATTGCAATGCCGGTGCATGCATCGCTAAGAAGAAACCCACCGAAGCCTATCGCACAGGAGAATGGAAAATCCATCAATTTGGAGCCGGAGGAGGAGGAAATCGAGGACATCCCGTTGGATGATGAATATAAGGGAGTAGATTTGGAGGAAGTTGAAGCCCAGGGTGTTGACCCTATCACTCAATTGCCTGAGTACATCTCTCCTTACAAGGGCAAGACCAAGGTGCCGAAAGACATCAATGAGAGCAAGGTCCACTTGGAAACCCCTCTGCTGCCGGATGAAGTTTTCTTCGAAGGACTGCGCTTGGGGTGGTTTCCTCTACTAAAATTAGAAAACTAGGAATTGGATGATCATGAGAAGTTCCCACACCTGGCGAATGAGCAGTTGATGCATCCAATTATCGAAAGAACCACCGGAATGACCGCATTGGAGCTGC
This sequence comes from Pinus tabuliformis, assembly GCA_031772625.1. Taxonomy (NCBI): domain Eukaryota; kingdom Viridiplantae; phylum Streptophyta; class Pinopsida; order Pinales; family Pinaceae; genus Pinus; species Pinus tabuliformis. The sequence goes on from CM062804.1 coordinate 639,449,193, forward strand.
AGAGGTGGCTCAGAGGAGTAGAAAAGGTAGGGTTGCTCAACTTGCTTTGGGTGTCGTACTACAATCGCACCTCGGTTACAGTATTGGTCATCAAGTAGTTGATATGCTTGGTGCATGATGGGTATCTATGGTTGGAGGAGCCAATACCCATCACTGACAGGTTGATCCACAGGATCACGCAGTTTCCTTACATAGGAGAAAATCCGGCCATGATATTTGGTAGAAAAGGTGGTGAGCAGGCCCTTGCAGAGGCCATGAAAGAGAAGTTTAAGTTGGTAAAGAAGCCATGTGGATATGCCATATCCAACATCTGTGACCCTGTTGTAAAGGTGGCTACGCAGATTTTAGCAGGGAAGGTGATGAGGAAGTGTCGCACCGATGAGGTGTCGGCGCCTGTTGTTGCGCTAGCAACCCAGTGCACTGAAGGAGTTTAGTTCAATTGGGCAGACTATCTCCACGGTGAGTTCCTTGTGAATTTTTGCGAGGCACAAGAGCTCAGCAAGGCATTCCACGATGCCTGGCTCTTGCTGTCTATTGTATTGGTAGCATGGGAGTTTCCAGAGGACAACCAATTCCCTTCTGTAAGGGCCACGAGATGTGGTGCGTTTAGGCACGCGGGCGAGTCGAACGAAACAACAATGCGGTGGTAGAATACACGAAGAAATGCGAGCATTTGGAGTTTATAACCCGTGGGCGGTCTCAGGCGAGCCGACACGCAGGCGAACCGACGGGCAGATGAGCCAATAGGTGGGCGAGCCGACTTAACGAAGGGCGAGCTGGCTCAAACATATGGGTGGGCCGACGAGTTAAGGAGGGCGGATGATGCGTTAGGAGTTCGGTGGGTCGGCCTGGGCGCCCCCACACGACGAACGATGTGTATACATAAGCGGTGGTGAGATGGTGGAAGGCATCATCGAACAAGCATTCGGTCAAGAAGTGCGAAGTGCGAGTTGCGGTGGTTCTGCGGTGAGGAGTAGGTCGTCGTGTGATGAGCCCGCATGACGGGCAAAACGAAGGGTGAATAGAGGCAGTGAACCATGCGACGGGTTTAGGCAGGGTGACATGGGCATGTGCACCTGCCGAGCAAATTGCGGTTGGGTTGAACGACCGTGTAGGGTGTCTCGCGCGTGGGAGCGCCTGACGAGGTGAATGAAACGGTGAACGATGTGGCAGGTTGTGAATGAAGGTGCAGCCGGTGTGCAGAGGTGCCTGAGTTGGGTGGCACGGTAACATTGGTAGTGGCGCCCGAGTTGGGAAAACAACATGGTGAGGCGAAACAAAGTGCGACAGAGTGTTGGGTTGTGAACAAAGGTGCGGCCAGCATGCAGCGGTGCCCAAGTTGGGTGGCACGGTAACACGAGTAGCGACGCCCGAGTTGGGAAAACGACATGGCAGTTGAACGAACGCGTTTAGGGGTAAACGATGAGTTGGGAAAGTCGTGCGGCGACCGTGCAGGCGCGCTGATGAGCTGGGCAACCGAGTTTGCCGGGTGAATGTAAAATTTGGCTAAGTGTAAATTTGGGGTTTCCTCAAGATTTAACTTATATATATATTGATTATTCGGGCAGACTCATTATAGGGAGTTGCCCCTCCCTTTATACTGTTGTGCATTTATGTGTTAATGTTGTTTATGGTGAATGTTAATGGTTTTCACTGTGTATAAAGGAAAACATATACTTGGTAAAGAAGAAAATAAACTAAGTATCGAAAGTAGGCGTAGTCCACGATCGCAAGTATTGGTGAAAAGAAAGTGGTCGGTGGTGCCGCACCTCCTATAGTGTGGTTGGAAGAGTACCGCCAGTGTAGGGGCATGACAGGTGGTATTAGAGGGTTGATCCCACTGCACTATCGTGATAGGTGGTATCAGAGCTGATGAACGACAGGGAGCTGAATACTTGACATTCGTGACAGGTGATTCAGGTTTGTAAAGGGAAGTGTAATACTTCGTGACAGGTTTAGTAGAGGTGAAGCATTGTGCTTGGGCCAAGCTGAACGACAAGACATGGCAGGTTTGGAAGAATGCGAAGGGAAGCTCTTACTGACCTTATACAGGTTGAAGTGGATGAAAGAAGAGAACCCACGGATTCGAGATAAACTTGAAGTCTTGGAAAGGAATGTTGAAGACAAACTTCTTCGACTTGGTTGGGCAATGGAGCAAGATGTAGCTGCAGATTGTGATGATGAAGAAGAGGAAGCCGTGATGTTTGAGGATGTTGCAGATATGACACCGATGGAGGATGAACTTGAGATTGATCAATTTGGACCAGGATCGTGCAGTTTGTAGACATTGGTGGATGAGGAAACTCACATGGAGGAGCCTCATGATGAAGTAAGTACTGATACTTGTGTTTCAGTGGGACTTTTGGAAGATGAACCGTATGCAGAGTTTTTCGATGCAAGGGAGGATCTTACCATGGATGTCTATGATGAGACCTTGTATGGAGGAGCAAGAATCATTGAATTTTGTAGGACTTGTTGGGGTTGTTTGTGACCTTATGGTAGAAGGTACAAGGGCCCGTGACAAGAGAGGAACATGATGATCATTTTGAAAGAATGGGTCATGCTTTAGCCATATGGAGAAATTGGACAAGTGCCCGACATGACTCATGTGCAGATTGAAGAAGGGCACATACTTGAGTATGGTGTTACTTGGGTGGAATTCTCATGTCCGAGACCAAGGGGAAGTCTTGGTGGAACATTTAGTGGGGGAGCCATGGTGGAAGAGACTCATATGATGTGATGATGATATGGTTGGGTGCCCGAGTTCACTAGACCGGATTTGCAGGCTTGGATGATGATGACCGATTGTTGTGATGGGTCTACCTAGTTGGACAACATGGGCAACTTGATTCATGGACATTGAGTTGGAGACATGGAGCATGGCAGTCTTATGCAGGGACATTATGCAGGAGCACTTGTAGAGGTGTCACTTATGGGCATCCAATGAGGAGTGCAAAGGTAGGGATGTTGTGCAGGTGGATTTGCTGGTGTGACATGGAGATGTTTATCTTCTCATACATGTTTACCACCCTTGTGAGGTCTCCTCAGTGCTAGACCGGATTTGCAGGCTTGGATGATGATGACCGATTGTTGTGATGGGTCTACCTAGTTGGACAACATGGGCAACTTGATTCATGGACATCGAGTTGGAGACATGGAGCATGGCAGTCTTATGCAGGGACATTATGCAGGAGCACTTGTAGAGGTGTCACTTATGGGCATCCAATGAGGAGTGCCAAGGTAGGGATGTTGTGCAGGTGGATTTGCTGGTGTGACATGGAGATGTTTATCTTCTCATACATGTTTACCACCCTTGTGAGGTCTCCTCAGTGCATGCATTTCTATAGAAGGATCACTGTGTGTCTCCTCATCTCGATCATAGGAAGGATCTATCTCCATGTTTGCCAATGTTTGAATTTTCTTTGATGAGTATGAAGAGATTTATGGTGTCTTTGGGTTTTTGCTGTCAAGGATGAGAATGTATGAGGGACTGTGGAGGGAAAGTGTATGAAGGGTTTTGGGAATGCTGTTGACAGGATTTTGGGGAATAGAAGGGTTTAGGGAATAGTATTTAAGCTTTGGGGTAGCAGTTAGGGTTTGGTAATTTTTAGCTAGGTTTGGGATAGTGGGATTAGGGATTTAGAATTAGTAAACTTAGGGATATGGGGATTGGGGGAATCGGTTGATGAAAATGTAATGAGAGGCAGAAAATGAATGAGGGAATGAAAGAGTGAGGGAGTGAAAAATCTTGTGGAGTTAGCAGCAAAAAACACAAGTTGTAAACCCTATGCAATTGTTTTTGACAAAAATTGTGAGGTAGGGTTTCAAGTTTTTCTCATTAAATCACCATAAACACCAAGAGAAACTCATTCATTGATCATGGAGGAATGTTTGACTTACTTGAAAAATTGAAGATTGAGCAAATTTGGTAGTTTGGGAGGTGGTTGTGAATGAAATTGGCTTCCAAACCTTGTGCGCCGCACCACAAACCCAGTGCACCGTGCCACTTCAATGCATCGCGCTTGTGTAATTTTTACAATGAAGAGTGCGGCCCAATGCACTACACTAGATGGATGCGTCGCGCCCCTGAAATTTTCCAAAGTTGCTATGATTTTTCTCTTTGGCTTCAACACGACCTTTATCTTGTTCACTCTTTCTCCTTTAGATGCAAATGAACTCTTTAAACATAAAAAATGGTTTATATACAAAGGATTTTAATTTTCACTTATAAAAACCCACTTTGTAATGTTTGCCCTTTGACTTGCTTTTAAAACTATGTTTTTGGGTAGTTTACTTTATTTTTGCCTTTGATGAACTGAATGCTTTGACTTTTTGTTTGCCTTGCAAGTGATGAAGTTGTAGAGGCTTGGCAAGGTGACCAGGGTTTCCACTGAGGTTATTACATATGAAAAAAATGAAATTACATCAAATTTATACATGAAAACCTAAAAACTATATTTTTCCTCAAAACAGGGTTTTAGGGAAAAATCAATCACTGAGCATGTGATTATGGAAATTGTTGTTGCTGAAACTTTATTTGACCTCCTCATGAGCCTGATAACTGTTATTGAGCATTTTGAAGACCTTATTGATGAAACCCTAGACCTAATGATACCTAAAACCCTAAAAATGACTTTTGCAGATTTAAAGACAAAAATTCACTGCAGATGATCTAGATGAATGAAAATGGGCCAGCACATGAGGGAAAATGTATAATAAGCCACTACCGTCAGGTGATCCATGACCCTAATGGAATGCAGCTAATCGGGTGAGACACCTAACATGCAATGCAACAAGAGAATTTGATCATTGACGGAGGGATGTAGATACCGACACTAACACATGGCTATCCAGGAAACGACAAAGCTAAGCAATCCACTTTCAACCAGGCAATCCTCCATGCCTGTGATAGATCATGACCAATAATCCACATGCATATGTCATGCATGCTAAAACTAGTGAGGAAAACATACATGCAACTCGGTACCCGCAAGTTAAATCCATTGTAGTTGTTGATCCTGGTGTCCTCTTGTGATTTCCTACTCTTCCTTTTCCTACTTGCTCCAAAACTCCAAGTATGCCACACTCTCCAAGCATGCTCCAAGAAAATTATCAGTATCCAAGAGTATGAGATAGAGAGAATAATGAGAGTTCTCCAAAACTAAACTGACCAAAGTTTGTGTACCAATCCTCAAAAGCCTTTTATTAATGAGGACTTTATTTTCTTCATTTTCCATTATTTTCCTTCATTTTCCTCTTCACATGCAAGCTGTGAAGTTTCACCTCCCATTTCTCCTAATTTCCATTATTTTCATAAATAAATGTTCCAAAATGCCATTTTGCCTTTCCAAAGCCTTAGACATTACCTTTACCAATTTCCTTAGCCATATTAACAAAAATTAACACCCACACTAGGATGTCTTGCCCAACATTCAACTTGGAATAAGTGTCCCATCAACCATGGTTGTTATTTTTCCTTTTATTAACTTTTATTACATGGAATTTTCACCAAGGTTGTTATATAACCCTCCCCCTTGGGGGAACACCGTCCTCGGTGTTCAACAACACCTATAACCACAAAACTAATGTAAGAAAAACATATTGCTGATGGAGCTTTATAACTTAGTTCGTTGCAATATTTACAATGATCAACCTGCTGAGAAGCAAACCAACATGGAAACATAACAAACATAACATCATAACAACATGAAACCCATACTGCTTATTGGAGATTTATAACATAGATCATGGAAATATTTACATCCACATACATATGTACATATACCAAAAATCACCAAAACATGTACTAAAACATATACCAAAACACCATACGAAAAAATCTTTACCTCAACCGAAAAACAATGAAGGATGCATAACTCGCATATGACCCACCATCTCCCATGTAGCTTCATCGGGCCTAAAGTTCTTCCATTGCATCTTAACCTTCTCGATTTCTTGGTTTTGAAGCATGAGCACCTTTTTCTGCAACATACATTGAGGCTACAGCTGGAATTCTCCATCTAGTTCCACGCGCAATACAAACCAGTCAATCACATGCTTAGCATCTTTAACATACTTATTAAGTAATGACACATGGAAAACATCATGGACTTTCACTTTCAGAGGCAGTGCAAGTCGGTAGGCTACTAGCCCAATCCTTTCAATAATGTTGAAGGGTCCACAAAACCATGATGTCATCTTGGCACATGATCCAATCCGTGAGGAGCTCTTCTTTGGTTTGATGTGCAAGTATACCTATTCCCCAACCTGGAACTCCTTGAACAACCTGTTCCAGTCTGCATATCTCTTCTTCCTATCATGTGCTTCTTTCAAATTCTTCTTTATAACCTACATTTCTTGTTCCATTTTGGCCAACATGTATGGTCTAATAAACATCTTGTTAACCAGATCACTCCAACTAACAGGATTATTGCAACTCCACCCATACAATGCCTCAAATATACTCATCTTCAAAGATTCATAATACCCATTGTTGTAAGCGAACTCTACTAGTGGAAGATATTCTTCCCACTTTTGTTGTTGATGCATCACATACATCCTCAACATGTCCTCCAATATCTTGTTGACCCTCTCTGTTTTTCCATCTGTATGCGGATGATAAGTTGTACTAAAGGGCAACTCTATGCCCAAACCTTCAAATAACTCCTTCCAGAACTTGGAAGTGAACTTTTCATTGTTGTCTGACACAATCTTCTTCAGAACACCATGTAATATGACCACATATCTAATGAGTACCTGTGATACATCGCTAGCTGAGAATGTAAACTTCACTAGAATGAAGTGCGCAACCTTTGTCAACGTGTACACAACATGTTGTCTCATTATCCTCGAAAAACCTGTGATGATGGAAATGACCTCCCATTTCCATTTTGGGATTGCAATCAACTGTAGCAGTTTGCCTAGATTCTTACACTTTTCCTTCACACACTGACAATCGAAACACCTAGCCACAAACTCTGCTACGTCCTTCTTCAGATTCAGCCAATAATAGAATTTCTTCATTGCAGTCAATGCCTTCTGATAACCTGGGTGACCTGAATATGGTTTCGCATGAAACTCCCTCAAGGTCACCTTCTTGATCTCACTGCTATCTAGCACATATATCCTGTCTCTGAATCGAACCAATCCATATGTTATAAGGAAATAGTCCACATCTTGGACACCTGTACCTATACCTATACCACCACATCTACCTGTACATGTAATCTATTGTAACATGTGCATAATATCCATATACATGATATCCTTCTGACCTACCTGCAAGATCCTATCCTCTAAGTATGTCCTATGGGAGCTCATACTTGCTAAGTGATTTACCTATATTCACCTGCTAAGAGAATCTTCCACCCCATTGATCTCTTTACCTTTGATGTACTTGATCTCAAAATCAAACTCATTAATCATGGCAAGCCACCAAGCCTACCTACAATTCAGATTTGGTTGGTCAAATAGATACTGCAAACCACTGTGATCACTCATCAACACAAACCTCTTGCTCAGAAGATAGTGCCTCCACATATTTAATGCATGATTGTTGCCAACTCAAGGTCATGTGTGGGGTAGTTCTACTTGTGCTCATTTAGTTTTCATGGCTCATAGCATACTACCTATCCATCCTACATAAGGACCCCACCAAGTCATCTCTTGCAAACATTTATGCATACTACAAACTCCTTGTACGAATATGCAATATTTAACACTGGAGCATGTGTCAACAATTGTTTAAGTTGCTCAAAACTGGCCTCACACTCCTTTTTCCATTCAAACTTCTTACCTTTCCTCTACAATGATGTAATAGGATAAGAAATCTATGAGAAGTTCCTGATGAACCTCCTGTAATAACCTGCCAACCCCATGAAATATCTCACCTCATCTACATTCCTAGGAGCTACCCACTCCATGATGGCCCTTATCTTTTTTGAATCTACTACAATGCCCTCCTTGGAGACAATATGTTCCAAGTAATGTAACTTAGTTTGAAAGAAACTAAACTTGCTAAGCTTAGCATACAACTGATGCTCTCTCAACAACCTCAACATTGTTGTTAAATTCTCGACATGCTCTTCCTCACTTTTAGAATATACTAATATGTCATCAATGAACATAATAAGAAACTTGTCCAAATAAGGACGCAACACATTGTTCATAAAACACATAAATGTAGTTGGGACATTTGTCAAACCGAATGGAACTACAACAAACTCATAATTCCCATACTTGGTTCAAAATGCGATCTTGTAGATGTCCTCTTCTTTTATGTGTACTTGATGGTATCCTAATCTCAAGTTGATCTTAGAGAACATTGTTGCTCCCTCTAGTTGATCAAACAAATCATCAATCCTCGGTAATGGGTACCTATTCTTTATGGTCACTTTTTACAACTTCCTGTAATCAATGCACAATATGAGAGTATTATCTTTCTTCATCATAAACAATATTAGTGTGCCCCATGGTGATACACTTGGCCTAATGTATCCCTTATCCAAAATTTCCTTCAACTATAGCTTGAACTCTACCAACTCAGGTGTACTTGTCCTGTAAGGTGCCTTTGATGTCGGATCTGCCCCTGGCACCAACTCAATAGAAAATTCTACCTCACTATGAGTTGGAAACTCTAAATTATCCTTAGGGAATACATCCTCGAACTGTTGTAGATGGGTGCCTGCTAAAAACATCTACATCCTCAACTTCCTTACCTTTTTCACTAGAAATGTGCACTGCAAATAACACACACCATTTTCTATGACTACGTTTTTCTTGCATATTCATCACCATCCTAACTGATTTGGCTTTCTTCTTTCCCTGTAAGGCTCTCAGTTCCCATTGTCATCCAAGCACTCAATGGCCTTTTCGTAACAATCCACCTTAGTTCTATGAATATACAACCAATGCATGCCCAAAAACATAATGTATGATCCCAACAATAATAATTTCAAATGTGTTTCTGTAGGCATACCATTCAAATCAAATGCACAAACTCTTACCCAATGGTGAACTCGCTTCTTTGTACCTGTATCCAACTGCACTAACCAATATTTTTGCATGAAATTACTTACTAAAACCACACTTATCCACCAATTCAGGACTAACATAGCTATAATTAGATCCAAGGTCAATCTAAATAGAAATAACTTGATCACAAATCTTACCGTCCATCTCAATGATAGATTCCTGATGATCTGCCTCTTTGTTATCCAGTGTTGCATAAATACGAGGAACGCTCTAACCAACATCCCCAACCTTTTTTGCATCATGTGTACTATATATCTGAGGCCTACCACCCTTATTCTATGGACAATCTCTTCTAAGATGATCCTTGCCACAATTCCAACACTCTGTAGGCTTCCATCCTACATCCTTATTATGTTCTTCCGATCGAAATCCATATCCTCTATCTAATACATTTAACTTCTTAGATGGCACTACATTTTCTTTATCACCTATACCCTGAGGTATTTCTCACTTTATGTCCCATTTTCCTTTGTTCTTTGCATTACCTTTCTAGTATGGCTTAGCCTCATATCTGCGCTTCAATTTCTCATAGAAATTCCTTAACTTTCGGACGTCTCCTCCAATGATCTAGGCTCATCGAACTCAATCCCGTCTTTGAATGCAACCGGCAATCCACTAATAAACCTTTGAATCTTGGCCTTATCCTTCGTGATGTAAGGCACATACCTCATTAGCTCCAAGAACCTGCTAGTGTACTCCTCATCTGTCATTGATCCCATCTTTAGCTCATAGAATTCCTTGGCCTTGTCATCAAGGTATCTCTCCAACAGATACTTCTTCTTGAATAGCCTCTCGAACTCACTCCAATTCAATTCCTCCTCATGAATACATATAACATTCTTCACATCTTCCCATCAAATGTATTCTTTACCTTTGAGACTAAATGTAGCTACTCCGGCTTTCATGTTCTTTGAATAGTCATGCAACCAGAAGAACTTCCTCATGCCAAGGAACCATGCCTCTGCATCCTGCGATTTCTTCATCTCTCCATAAAAAAGGTGAATTTTATTTCTTAAACACATCCATTAAATATCCCTTATCACTCCTCCTGTAAGGATGATAATGATGATGATCATAGTGCCTATCTGAACCAGAACTAGAATAGTACCCGTGTCTATATCCTCTCTTATCTAGAGTGTCCAACAATATTCCATCTCTCACTGTGTCATCTTTATCCGACCTATGACGACTATGAGACCTACTACCATATGCCCCATTAGTTCTATCCTCCTGCTCATGGCTGATTTGACGTGGTCCATGTCTCTGCAAATATGACAAACTCTGAAGTATCACTGCATTTACCTCTGCTTGTTCTCCTGCCACTGTATGATTCTGTCATTGTCTGCGTTATAACTCCTTATTTTTTCCTTTAAGCTTCTCAATGTGTCTTTCAATTCAAAATAATTCCCAACACCATACTGCTCATATAATCCATAGGGAGAGCCTTAGGAACTGTAGTCTACCATCTTGATAGTCATCTTTGATATTTCTTTTACAAGGTATATCATGTCAGCTAAACCGAATCACAATAAACCAACGTATATTAGTATAGTTCAGGGAGGATACCTCATTCGCAAGATCAATAAATCAGTGTGATACATGTATATTACATAATCATGACAGCATATAGAAACATAGCACATAAGCATATAACCATGAAACCATCATTCTAGCTAGAGACCAGTCACTGATGCATGACTATGTCAACCATGCATACCATGACCTCATGCATGATGACATCAACTATACCAATGTACATGGAAAATGCATAACCATAAAAGTAAAAAATACACCATCACATATGGGGGAAACACACAAGCATAACCATGGACCACAGACACACATAAACACATATAATCAAGCATAAATGAACAATACTTGTAACAACAGGTAGCAACATGTAACAAAGCATACAAGACTGATACATGTAAGTGACATTTAACAACATGTAGCCAGTCATGAAACCTCACTCCACAACAACAAAATCAACTTCCACATGGAAACATCATTACAACCATTGTCAACACCATGCAAATGTAAAAAGCACATGGTATCACAACACAAGACACACACATGTAACTGACATACGTGCATGACCAACACACATTCCATCTAGTTGGAGGGGTGAACCACGCTCTGATACCACTCGTAACATCCTCCTCCCACATCTACCCAACTAACTAGCCAACTGGGGTAAACATGTAACGAGAAGTTACTATGATATGATTTGACCTCCTAAGTCACATTAAGGGAGTGGAACCAGTGGAAATGCACCATATAGACCTTCAACATTAGCTAAAGGACCCCCAAGAACCATCCCAACATTTTTGGTCACCAATCCTTGGGTCCCATTAAGATTTTAGACCACTTGACCCCCATACACTCCCATGTTGTGGGCCTGACAGAATCCAAGAGGCTCTAGACGCTCTCATGACAAGGCATGCCAACATCCAAGGACAATTTTTCTTAGTGTTGTGCCAACGTCATCAGGATTTGAGCCACTTTTTCAGGCCCAGAGCCCAGGTCACTGCCCAAAATTGAATTACACCTTCATAATAGAAAGATAACAATGAAACGATGAGGAAAATTCAAATACTTGAACAAGCTCTTGACTGGACCCCTACTAGCCATGACAGGAATTTCGTCAAACATATCATGAATATGTAATCTACAGGTGTAAATAACATATCTAAGCATAGGGGTATCATACTTAGCTGAGAATCGCTAAGAAGCATTGATGCCTCAACACATTGGCTACCATTTCATCCATTAGGTCATAGATACATTGTTCATTCATTTACAAGTAAAAACATGATGAGATCCATACATACCTACTATCATAAAACATATACATTACCAACATAATAGCAACATAAATACCAAGGAAATCATAGCCGTATAACCCACATATAAACAAGTATAATACTCATAGAAATACAAGAAGAAGTAACCTCATATTTATGATGCAAAATCCAAACCCAGGATGGACTTCCACATTCCATCCAACTGTAGAATGGATGAGCCAAATCTCTCTTCATCCATTCACTCCCATGCCATATTCCAAGCATGAATGTGGGATCTCATAGAACACATCAATAAAAAACCATTAAGGGCTTCCAGAGGCCATCCACCTCAACCCATCAAATAGTGATTCCACCTCACAATCAGACATCACAAAACCATCATTAGATTGGTCTCTACCCAAGCCTTCCAGGGCTCCAAAGTGTTTGTTCCAACAAAGGCTTCCAGGACTAGTAACTCAACCCACAGTTGTTGTTAGGCTTCTAGAGCGTTTTTCCAATCAAGGCTTCCAGGACTAGTAACTCAACCCACCAAGGGCTTCCAGGACTGGTAACTCAACCCAAGCTGTTACAGGGCTTCTAGAGCATTTTTCCAACCAGGGCTTCCAGGAACTAATAACTCAACCCAAGCAAAAGGAAACATGAGAACCAACCAAAAAAAATAAGGAAATGAACCGACAATATCCATGGCTATCCATGAAATGACAAGGCTAGTCAATCCATTATCAACCCAGGAAATCCTCCATGCCGGTGACAAATAATGACAAATATTCCACATGCATATGTCATGCATGCCAAAACTAGTGAGGAAATTAAACATACATGTAACTCGGTACTTGCAAACCAAATCCATTGTAGTTGTTGATCCTAATGTCCTATTATTATTTCCTACTCTTCCTTTGCCTTCTTTCTCCAAAACTCCAAGTATGCCACACTCTCCAAGGGTGCTCCAAGAAAACTCTCAGTATCCAATAGTATGAGAGAGAGAGAGAGAATAAGGAGAGAGCTCCAAAAGTGAACTGACCAAAGTCTATGTGCTGATCCTCAGAAGCCTTTCTTTAATGAGGCCTCTATTTTCTTCATTTCCCATTATTTGCCTTCATTTTCCTCCTCACATACAACCTGTGACCTTTCACCTCCCTTTTCTCCTAATTTCCATTGAAAATAAATGTGCCAAAATGCTAGTTTTCCTTTCCAAAGCCTTAGCCATTTCCTTAGCCATATTAACCGAAATGAACACCCACACTAGGATGACTTGCCCAACATTCAACTTGGAATAAGTGTCCCATCAACCATGGTTATTACTTTTCCTTTTATTAACTTTTATTACATGGAATTTTCACCAGGGTTGTTACACAAACTATTTCACTATCATATCATCTACCTTCATAGTATAACAAAATCCTACTTCATGCTCTTCCAAGAAACCATACCAGATACCAACCATCAGTGCTGTCTCTACTCATCATTAGCACTTCCAACCTAATTGGTGTATCCTCAAGTCCCAAGTTATAATGTATGATCCTTCATGTCAAATTCTACTCCCAATTACCTCTACATTCAATATTTCTTCCTTTGACTAATGAGCCCTTCTTTCCCAAAGTACGAGGTCTTCTTTAATCATAAGGCTCCTTCAAAGTATTGGGTAATTCTTCTATCTGAGTCAATCGTCTTAACATGATACTCTCCCTCTTACTAGAAGAACCTTCTTACTTTCATGTTGTTGTTTGGTGAATGATAAATTTTGACTTCTCTTATGCATACTTCAAATTGTATGTTCTTCTGTATTCAAGAATGTCCTCTTGCTTTACGTTCTCATAATTATTTAATCTACTTTAAAGCCTTAATAGGAGGCTTATGGAAGAATAAATACAATTAAGAAAAGCATATAGACAAGATATTATCCAAAGATAAAGATAACAACAACCGTAGTAATCAAAGAAAAGAGATGTAGAGTACCTATCTTTTGAGAAAAGTCATCTCCTTCTTAATCTTGGATCTTTTGTAATGTATACCATCCTTGTCCTCACATTAGCATGATGTCATTTATGTCATTACAAAGAGCTATAGATTCTTCTTTGGTCAACGAAAATTTTTAGACCAATGGTTTGTCCCTAAGGTTTTCTAATTCAAACCTTTGCTAGGGTTTACAAACCCTAGATGCTTCAATATATAAAGTCTTCAAAACCTATCAACCTTCAAATTTGGAAATTCTACAAGTATACTAATGTTTTAGCTTCAAAACCTATAAATATCATTGGCATGCCTTATATTCACGAGATGGAGGTCAATGATGTTTAGCTCATTGAATGTCTAACCTATAAAAACTTAGTCTTCATGTGCAAGTAAAGGAGAAACACCTACCATATCGTTTATGTCTTTGTCCACAAGAGAAGGAAGGCACATGCATTATAGCACAAATCCATGCAGCATGATATAGATTTTTGAGATCATTCTTTAAATGAACTTAGGATTCATTAGTTACATGAGAACTTGGAAGGGATTTAACATTTAAATTTATGCCTAGTTCCTGAGATATGATAACAAAATATTATATGTACCTCTTCAACCTTGTGTGTCCAATCTTACAGTTCTTTTATCACATAGATCATCTACATAAGCTTGAAAGAGATTTGATACCTTCTGTTGTAACATTATTTAGTTTTGATAAGTTAGCATATTAGTTAAATGATTTTAAAAAATAATGTTAAGATAGGATATGGATGCAAAATAATAAAAAGTTAAAATGTTAGGAAAATTTGATGTTTTATAGGCATCCATATCAATAAAATGTTAGGGAAGCAAAAGAAAAGGAAAGCTTCATTTTATGTTTTTGAAAATGCACAGGCTGCTAGTCTAAATGTGCCATAATCAAACTTCCATTGTGTTTTCATGTGCAGAAGAAATTGAAAGATGAGTGAAGGTTACTCTAAGGTTTATATGCTTACTTTGGATATTAACACTATCCTAAGTTTTAAAAAACCTATAACCTAAGCATTAATCTCATATCACCCCTGCACTAATTCATTCCCTTTGTATCATTTTCCTAAAGTTCATATCCCCCTTATTTTTCATATTTCCTGACATCACATTAACATCGACTCCCGAACCCACCAATCCATCCTATCACATCATGTTAATCCTCCACCATTTCACTTTTCATCTCCACCTATCACTTCTCATCTGACGGCCCTCATGTCATTTCGGCCCCCCTTCGCCATCCAAGCTTTACCACCAAGTGGAGGGTGGTTCGAAATGGGTGGTATACCAAACCACGCCCACCCCTACGTGGTAACTACATAGTGCTTTGCCCCTCCCATGAGCAAAACCACAAATTGCTCACCCCTCCCCCTCCAGAAAGTTGAATACCTCATTCCTGATACCGCTTACCTGACCATTGCGCGTCTGTCATTCCTCTACTGCCACCTCATCTGTCTATTTACCCCATCAAATCATATACATTCCCTCCATAATCAATCCGTTGAGCATTTAATTTTCTTAACCGTTAACTCAATGGACCTGTGCCGTTAACAAAAAACCAGAACTCCTATATAAACCTTCTTCATGTCTATTTACAAGTTACATAATCCTTGTTTTATCATTGCCATTACTTTGATTGTAGGTTGCTCGTTAGACCCAAACACTGTCAACTGCCAGCGACGCTACTTGCCATATCATTGTCAAATTATTCCTTTTGTTCCTGGCCCCAGAAATTTCTATCTGTCCATGAATTGTCTCCTTTCCCAATCAAGTTTTCACTATCAACCTTAGCCATCATGCCTCCCAAGGATAGAGGACTAGAGGAAATTGTTAATCCTCTGATCTATCCTCCTGTATATCTTCATCATATCCCTATGGTTGATAGAGACTACAAGATTCGTGAAACAATTTGTGAGCTTGACCTCTTTGAGATGTACTGCTAGATCGAAGATAAATACATTGACAAATCAGATGATATCCAGCTGTGGGAGTCGAACCTACCTCATTACATATTTCCTTGTAACCACAACACTCCTGATTTCATTAGAAAATTCCATGCCTCATATATTCCAAGCCAAAGAGCCATAGTCAATCCCAATGGACACATTTTGTTCACCATAACCCCACAGTCAACAATGTTACTCCATCTTCCTATGAAGCTCTAGTTGAAATATACCAGAAATTAGAATTTTCTAAGATAGCCCAAACTCTTTAATTGTTCTTATCACAAGATGTTGCATTACCAAAGAAAAATCCTCCTTATCCCTCATCCATATTCCCTGAGAAAGCCAAGTAGATAATCACTGTCATTTCCTACCTCCTTGGCTACTATTCTGACCAAATGGTAGATGAGGCCATTATAGGATTTTTATCCATCTTTTATAATGATGTTAATCCCTCAACTGTGTTTAGTTTCAGCCATTTCCTTGCAGATTCTATCCATTAGCAGCTAGTCTAGTTTCCTGTAGAGGAGGTATTCAAATATGCCTCTGTCTTAGTTTACATGTTCCTATACTTTCAGGGGGACAACATGAACTTGTCATTGCAAAAGCTGGATGAGAAAGGAAACCAACAGTTGGTCATTTTCTGGACCACTCTAGTTATGAAAGAGCAGAAAGAATATACTTACAAACAATTTACAGAGATGTTTGTCCATCTAGACATAAGCCTCCTAAGTAGTAGAACTGAACCAAGGGTTAGTGAAGAAATCAAGAAGGTCTTTTCGCTGTCAGAACTGGTACAAACAAGAGAATAGTACTTATATGAGAATTACACAGAGATAAGGATTTTTGGATGTGAGCTACCACCATATAAGCTGCCAAAATTCCTCCCAATGAGGATTTTTTCATTGGAATACATCAGGCAGATGATCAACATGGATGAAGTCCATTTTGTTTCTACCAAGAAAAAGTCTCAGTTCAAGATAAAAATGCAGGTTGGTCTGCTCATTTGCAACAACATGACAATAGGTCAAGAGGCTGAAAAACTACTAAGGGAAATGAAATTTAATCTTAGTTTTACCTAGTCCTATGATCCATTAGGGATAATTTCCAAATTGAGGGTAGAAACCAAGTCTACTCCTTATTTTCACACACCCAGGCCAGAGATAGAAAATTATAAGAATTAGTCAAAGTGGGTTGCAAACACATTACAGGAGGTAGAAGAACAATAGGTCTCCTCATCAACAGTGCAAACTCCTACAATGCAAGAAAAGACAACCAAGAGGAGTAGAGAGGAATAATCTCCTTTAGGGACTGATATCTTTAGTGAGGGATTTAAAATCGTGTACAGAAAGAAGGCTAAGCTTAGCTCCAAACTAATTCTTAGAAAAGAGTCAAAACTTAAAACTCTCATCACCACTAATGAGCCTCTTGTATCTCCATTAGCAGGTGATCAATCTACACAGTCTCATACCACTTCCATGACCTCACAAGAGTAGCATCAGATTATGCACACAGGTACATCTACTTCAAGTGAGCCAGAGAAGAGCATCATGGATGTCTTCAAGGAAATAAAGGTCAGAAATTAAGCCTTGAAGATAAACACATACAACCAATTTTGGAAACAAACATCTCGTGCCTAAAGCAGGCTACTTTCAGCCTTTGACTCAGAGAAGGGGAAAATGTAGATGGCATTCCTTCAGGTACATGTTCCTCAGCCCAAAGGAGCATCAAATTATAAGAAGGAATCTTTTGAGTTTAATATCAAGGACATACATCCCATTGGCTAGATGGATATCCATAAACAAACTGAAGAAATGATTTTCTCTACTGTAACTAGCACAGCTATGACCTTGTCCAAGTTACAGGTGACACTAGAAAATTTCCAGTCACAACCAAAGATGGAGAAAGTTTAAGCTCTTGCCAAACATACCAAGATTAAAATCTTGGAAGATTTGGTAATTAAAATTGGTTATGATCTTGCAAACATCAATGTTGCAGAAGAGCTTATCAAAAAGAAGAATTTGGATATAGCAACACTAAGGAAACCATTGAAGCTCCCAGCTACTGAAGATCCTCTAGCCAAGGATATTTTAGAAACAGAAACTGAAAACTCATACATGATGAAACTCATCATAGAACAGACTGCTCAGCTGAAACAAATGGAGACAGAGATGGAGAAATTAATCAAGGAAAAGGAGAAGGCTGCTAAAAATATTTCTCCTTTAGAAGCACTTCCCATCACAGTCATTTTGACTACAATATTAGCTACCATTAGTACAGGAGAGGTTGCAGACCAGTTAGCTAGTGTAGTTCAAAATATGTCCCTACAAACTGAAGAGATTAAGAAACTGCAAGATCAAGTAAAACTACTAGAGGATCATCAAAAGAAGTGTGACATTTTTCATGCAGCAGAGCTTCAGAGAGCTCAGAATCAAGTTGAGGCATGGAAGAAATCAACCACTAAATATTCCATTGGTTACACTATTGGTAATGTCAAAGAGATTATCAGGAACAACATCATAGAGGAGATTGATGAAATCTGGCCATGTATCCAGATCATTTTTTAGCAAAAGGAGTTAATGGAAAAGGAAAACCAAACAATTGCCAATATAAATGCTCAATTGGGAGAGATGCCTTCTACAACCAACAACATGATAAGGTTTCTCAATTCTAAGTGAAGGTATGAATTGGATGATCTAGGAGTGGATGATAGGATTGAAACCATTCTGGAGGTAAAGAAAGTCCTGACTAAAAAGAACCTGGTAGAATAGTTAACTGAGAAGTGTCATACTCTAGAAATTGCAGTTAACAAAATTTTCACAAGAATTGATGCCTTAAACAAGAAGGGTCTGCCTTCACTATATTCCATCAATGATAAGCTAATGACTAGGGAGGATTACTTGAAGAAGTTGCAGGAAATTTCCAAGGACACAACCAAGTCCTCCAACATCAAAGGTTCCATGATGAGCAGGGCATTTTACAAAGCCATCAGTAACATATGTTTTATTCAGAATGAGATAAAACATATTTTTACTATAAAACCAACTTTTGCCAAGTATACTAAGGTAGATGAAATCTACCATAGAGTAACTAAAATATCCATTCCAAATGAAGAACATTGAAAAGATGTGTGAATATTAGGATTAGAAGACAGATCAGCTTGGCCAGTGTAACTCCAGAATAGTGGCCACTCAGCAACAATTTTCCATCAAAGCAGGTTTGGATGTTCAGATTCATTCTTTTGGACCGAATTGCTTTTCTTTCTATTAAATTTTAAGTAATAGTAACATGTCTCCTCACTGAGGCATTGATTGTAATATTTTGTATTTTTGTTTAAATAGTTCATTCTGTTGAAGTAATTAGGGTTGCACTCTTGAGCTAGTTACCAGACATATTTGTACTAATCTGGAGCATTTTTTATTTAATAAAAGATTATGGATTTACTTCATATGGCTTGTCTCTCTGTGAGTTATTTTATTATGTTTTTCATTATGTATTCCTCATATAATTTATTTCATTTGCAGTCATCCGATTGAAAATCTAAATGAATTTCAGTTTCATTTTGAATCCACTGTGAAGTTGTAGTTTAATTAAGAGATTAATTTACATGACTGTCTGTTCTTGTAAATTCCTCTTTGAATTTAAATTGCACAATGTTTTTGAAATGACTTGATTATATTTTGTTAATTAGGAAAACACAGTTTTCTCAATTTTTGCTTGTAAATGGTGAAATACTCTATCTGAATATTAAATCATTTATATTTCTCTATATTCTTCTTGTCCGTCACATTAAAAATCAAAATAACCATATGTTTATAAAGAACAACCTTTTGTTTTATTAAATATCTTTCTAATTTTAAAGCACCTGTTAAAAAGTAGTTCACTGGTCATCCAACCATTAAAATCAAACAAAATATTTTAGATGCTTTGGCATAGCCAATTGACCTTAGGTTATCTTAAAGGACAACATCATATTGGCGTTGTTTTCCTGGAGTGAAGTACTGAAAGTTAAATTTTCCCTGGGGCAACAATTTTCCCTTTCCTTTAAGGTGAATAAAGGATAAGGTCATAGGTCAAAATATTTCACCTGGTGATTCCACTGGTCCAAGCTAGCTCCCTATAAGCATACAAGATCACGTTCTGATTTTGAGATTGTTAACCCTCTGCCAGACCCAAAAAGACTCATTAGGGGAGCCTCTTCAAGGGGAAGATGTAGAACACCTTCTTCTTCTTTAGCTTTACACCCTAAAGACATTCCATCTATAGATCCATTCTCATCTATACCAACTAACCCTAATTGGACTGAACTACCTCCTAGGGTCTCTGATCTTATCTCTAGAGGAGTAGACCTTCCATCAACATTTTTGATATAGTCACTTGAAACATATCAAGTCCCATCCATTCCTATCAAATCACCTTCGTCTGAGGATGAATTGAATTTACATTTACCTGAATTCAAACCTCAAGATTTCATTATTCCAACTCCTTATTCTATTCCACCTCAAGATTTCATTAATCCAACTCCTTATTCTTTTCCATCATCCTCAACTAATTTTGAAGAGACATTTTCTGTCTACTCGAATCCTTTATTTGAAAATAGGGAAGACTTCCCACCAGGAGTTCAGAAATTGGTTATTAAAACCCCTTTCCAACCCTTAAAGAGGTCTCCTCCCTCTCCTCCACACATTAATACACCTACCAACTCATCCTCACCTCCTTCATCTTCATCATCTTCCTCTTTTTAATCAACATCCACTCATACACCCCATACTCCTCTTGTTATCATAGCTTTTCAACCCATAGTTCAAGCTAGATATGTTGCCCTAGTTCTCCCTACTAACTTCGAAAATTTTCCTGATGGATACTTAAACCATTTTCCAAGATTTAATGGAGAAACAAGACCCTCAGCAGAAGATCATGTGTCATCCTTCCTAGATTTTTCTTACAATATGAACATTGAAGAGGAAAATTTTTATATGATATTATTTGTACAGTCCCTAGAAGGGAATGTTAGGATCTGGTCTAGGTAGCTCAGAGCTGACTCTATCAGAACTTGGAATGAACTCGTAACCATATTCAAAAACCAATGGGGGGTAAAGAAGGATCATGTTTACTTCCTTATTGAATTTGAGGAATTAAAGAGAAACCAAAGAGAACTAATTGTTGAATTAATTAAAAGATTCAATAAGCTCTATCATAAAATGCCTATTGATTTTAAACCACCAGTAGCAGCTTCCAAGGTCAAATTGTCTAAAGAATTTGATGATGACTTTGCAGTCATGCTAAGAGAAAGAGTTTCTAATACTTTAGAAGATATGCAGAAAAACACTATAGAGGTAGAAGCCAATAGGTTAGCTTCTGGTAAACTTAAGGCTAAAGCAGAAAAAGCAGAAAGAAAACTAAAAGCTAAGATAGATGATTCATCCTCCTCCAAATCCAAATTAGAAGATTAGAAAATTGATGAAATTACATCTTTTCTTAGGAACCTTTCTAACAAAATTTCAAAAATTGAAACTCAGCCTAGAGCTGCTTAACAAACTGTTGTTATACCTCAAGCTCAAACTCAATTCACAAGAGCTCCTCAAATGAAAATTCTTCAGAGACTAGGTTCTGACCAAAACATTCAGCCACCCTTGCTTATTGATGATCAACAGTCACAAGATACAGGCCCTTTAATTACTGAAGATATCAATAATATTGATTCTTCAACAATACAAATGGTCATAGTTCCTTCATCTTCATCTCAATATTTCGAACTAGAAGTAGGAGATACTCAAATTTCCAGATACCAAGCATTCTCTGAATTTTTAATTGCAGAATTGAATAAGAGGTATGATCTAAGACCTAGATCAGGTCCTGGTAGACCTCCAAAATCCACCACCATAATTGAACCTGCAGTGAAAACCATTCAAACACAAACTCCAACACCTCAGACTATAGATTCATCCACTGAAACCCTTTCATTTGATAAGACTATTTTGACTACTTTTAATATTGAAAAGGAATTGGAAAGGGTCAAGATTCCTATACCTTTAGCTGAACTTTCCAAAAATCCTGGTTACAAAAATCAAGTGTCTAAATGGATATAGTCTTCTAGTGTAGATGCTGAGGGAGACATTATTAGTCTGCAAGATGAAAAACCCTCGGTTGTATTTGGCCCTAGCTCGGATATGATCGATGAAATTGTTCCACCATTTTATGTAACATTAAAAGCTCATGATTTTCTTTTGTATAATTGTATGCTGGATTCTGGAGCCTCTCATAACCTTATGCCAAAGGTAATAATGGACCAGCTTCAGTTACAAGTCACCTGTAACTATCATGACCTTTACACATTTGACTCAAAGAAAGAACGATGCCTAGGATTGATCAAAGACCTAGATGTGACCTTAGCTCAAATACCTGTCAAAAGTATAGTTCTAGACATAGTTGTCATTGATATTCCTGCCAAGTTTGGCATGCTTCTATCTAGATCATGTTGTGTTAAACTGGGAGGGTCACTTCAGATGGACATGTCTTTTGCTACTATCCCAGTCTATGGAAGTGAGCACTTAAGGTTATATATGGAAGCCTATTTCCTTCATACTATTTGTAGGTCTGATCAAGCAAAGAACCACCCTATGTATGTAGTAGATCAATATTTTGGTTGTTTTCACTTGTCTTCACAAAATGCATCAAACACTCTACTTACCATTGAAAATATCGTTTCCCCGCCTAAAATTGTAGAATTAGACATTTGGAAACTTTATTTTGATGGCTCTTGCTTAAAGGAGGGAGAAGGAGCAGAAATTGTTCTTATATCACCAAATAAAGAAAACATAACTCAGTCATGTAAACTTGAATTTGAAGTCACTAATAATGTGGTTGAGTATGAGGCCTTTCTTCTTGGTCTTGAGTTAGCTAGGAGTCTAAAAGTCCAAAACTTGAGTGTCTTTTCTGACTCTGAGTTTATAGTAAACCAAGTTAGAAATTTTTGTCAAAATAAACACCCAAGACCTATAGAAATGAAGCTTGGGACACAATTGAGAATTTATTTCAAGGTTTTAACATAACTGCTATTCCCAGAGATGAAAACATGCATGTTGATTCACTAGTTGTCTCAGCAAGTTCCTTTAAAATCCCTGAGCCAGTATTGTTAGAATATCAAATCCAAGTTAAGTATCGGCCATCAATTCCTGATAACCTTAAACATTGGCAGATTTTTGAAGATGATGAACAATTAAAATCTTTTCTTCAAGTCATTGACGAATTTTCGAATATGCAAATTGAAGAAGATCAACAAGTTATCCAAGAATTAGATCAACAGAGTCCAGAAACATCATTCAGTCCTAAAATTCTTGATCATGATATCATACAATTATCTAATAATTTTATCCCTAAAGGATTAGTCCCATTGGAAAAACTATTTGATAACAATGATGTTCCTAAAAATCCTTTGTTTCACTCACCAGAAGAGGAAATCGAAGAATGTAATATTGGGACTTTGGATGATGTGAGAAATGTTAAACTGTCTTCAAGTTTACCTTCGGATGTTAAAGTCAAATATCTTGATCTTCTTAATAAATATAAAGATGTTTTTGCCTGGTCTTATAATGAATTGAAAACTTATGACGCATTTTTTATTGAACATAAGATTCCTTTAAACCCAGAAGCAAAACTCTTTCAGCAAAAGTTAAGAAGAATTAATCCCATATTATTGCCAACCATTGAAAAGGAACTTAAAAAGTTGCTTGATGCTCACATCATAGTGCCTTTAAGATATTCTAATTGGGTTTCCAACTTAGTTCCTATTAGGAAGAAGAATGGTGAAATTAGGCTATGTGTAGATTTCCAAAATCTAAACAAATCATCCTTAAAAGATAACTATCCACTACCTAAAATGGACCATATACTTCAAAAAATTTCAATTGTCAATAGGATCTCTATGTTAGATGGCTCATGGCTTTTCTGGTTATAATTAGATTATGGTTAGTGAAGTTGATCAATATAAAATTTCTTTCACCACACCATGGGGTACATTTATGTATGCTAGAATGCCATTCAGGTTAACCAATGCAAGAGCCACTTTCCAAAGAACCATGGACCTTGCATTTGTAGGTAAAACATTTGAATTTACTGCCATTTATTTATACAATTTAACTATTTTCTTTGATTCTGATGAAAGTCATTTAAAACACTTGAGCAAGGTTTTTGATAGGTGCAGGAAATTTGGCATATCAATCAATTTGAAGAAATCCTTATTTGTTGTGAAGGAAGGCAAATTACTAGGGCATATTATCTCCAAGGAGGGAGTTATAATTGACCCAAAGAGAGTTTTAGCTATTCAGACCCTATCTCTACCAAGGAATAAAAAGGAGATTCAAACCTTCCTTGGAAAGATCAATTTTCTTAGAAATTTTATCCCAAATTATGTTGAGATAGTTAAAGATATAACAGACATGCTTAATAAAAATAACGAAGTGAAATGGACAACCCCTTCTAGGTATGATTTTGACCAGATCAAAAAGGCTATACCTGAAGTGCCTACATTAGCTAGCCTTAACTATCTTCACCCTTCAACATATTTTCTTTTGCATCTGAAACAACCTTAGCTATTGTACTTTTACAGAAAAATACAAAATGTGATGACCAGCCCATAGCCTTCTTTTCAAAAGTAATGAGAGATGTTGAACTCAGGTATGATATTATTGAAAAACAAGTTTATGCCTTAATTCAAGCCCTCAAATCCTTTAGAACCTATGTCCTGCATTCACACATCACAACTTATGTCCCTAATCATGTTGTTAAAATTGTCTTGACTCAACCTGATACTGATGGAAGAAGAGGCAGATGGATTGCTAAAATCCTTGAATTTGACCTTGAAATAAAAACCACAAAGCTATTAAAAGGCCAAGGCCTAGCAAAATGTTAGTTGAATCCAACCGCAAAGTGTTGGGGATAAATCTGGTTTCTGAAATGTCATCAAGGGAGAATCCACAAGAACCTTCCTCCATGTCATCAAGGGAGAATCCACAAGAACCTTCCTTAACAACAGAGGAGAATCCACAAGAATCTCCTCCTATTAGATAAGGGGAGAATCCACAAGAATGTATCCCTTCAGATCAAACCATTCTTGTTCATATAGATCACAAATATCTACTTTCTGATTGGTATTCTGATATTGTGCAGTTTCTTACAAATTTTCAATGTCCAGCTGAGATAAATTTGAAACAATGCAAATATCTCAAGCTTAAAACAGTGAAATACTACATTATTAATGCTAATCTATAGTGGAAAGACCCTCTTAATATCCTTCTTCTGTGCTTAATTGAAAATGAAATATAAGGTATTATAGATTAGTTCCATGCAGGGTTTTGTGGTGGACACTATGCCTAGAGAGCAAAAACCTACAAAATTCTAAAGGCAAGTTTCTATTGGCCCACACTTTTCAAAGAAGTTGGGGCAAGAGTAAGAAGTTGCAAAGAATGCCAATTGTTTGCAGGAAAATAGAAACTATCAGCACTTCCCTTGGTTCCAGTATCAGTTGATGCTCCTTTTCTTCAATGGGGATTAGACTTTATAGGGGAAATTCATCCACAGTCAAGCAATCAACATAGATGGATTTTAACTGCCACAGACTATTTTACCAAGTGGGTAGAAGCCATACCAGTAAAGAATGCCACTGATACTGTTGTAATTAAATTTCTTGAAGAAAACATCCTGTCAATATTTGGATGTCCTCAACAGATTGTTACAGATAATGCAACAGCTTTCAGCAGTGTCAAGATGATTGAATTCTGTCAAAAGTATTCAATCCTTTTACATCATTCTACACCATACTATCCACAGGGTAATGGGCTAGCAGAGTCTTCCAACAAGAGCTTGGTTAAGGTCATTAAGAAGACTCTTGAAGACCATAAAAAGAGTTGGGACAACCATCTTATTCATGCCATTTGGGCAAACATGGTTTCTCCTAAAAGATCAACAGGCAAGTCTCCTTTCCAATTAGTTTATGGCAAGGAAGCAGTTTTTCCTACTCATTTAGCTTTGCCTGTTATGAGGTTCCTCCAAGAATCTTATGAAGAAAAAGATGATTTATCAAGAAGGATTAATCAAATAATTGAGTTGAATGAAGACAAGGATGAAATTCAGTACAAACTAAGGAAATACCAGAACAAGATGAAAGAGCTTTTTGACAGAAAGGCTAGAGAGAGAAATTTCAAGAAAGGTGACCTAGTGCTCAGGTGGGATACAAGGAGAGAAGAAAAAGGAAAGCATGCCAAATTTGAAAACCTCTGGTTTGGTCCATTCAACATTGCAGAAGTCAAAGGGAACAATACATTTATTCTACAAAATCTGGAAGGAGAGTATTCCTCATTTCCAGTCAATGGGAGATACCTAAAACACTACATTTAATATTGATTCTTCATTCATTCCACTCATCATCTGTAAATATTCGGATATTTTACGTATTTTTTAAAATTTCAAGTGAGTATTTGTTTCAACGAAGACTCCATAGCCTGAGGAGGAGGCACATGGATCTGCTCGTTCTCTGCATCCCACAGGGGGAAGCAGTCCCCAGCTGGAGCCGATGTTGTAACATTATCTAGTTTTGATAAGTTAGCATATTAGTTAAATGATTTAAAAAAAATGTTAAGATAGGATATGGATGCAAAAGAATAAAAAGTTAAAATGTTAGGAAAATTTGATGTTTTATAGGCATCCATATCAATAAAATGTTAGGATTTAGCTACTCTAAATAAAGAAGGCAAAGGAAAATAAAATGTTAGGGAAGAAAAAGAAAAGGAAAGATTCATTTTATGTTTTTGAAAATGCACAATCTGCTAGTCTAAATGCGCCATAATCAAACTTCCATTGTGTTTTCATGTGCAGAAGAAATTGAAAGACGAGTGAAGGTTACTCTAAGGTTTATATGCTTACTTTGGATATTAACACTATCCTAAGTTTTAAAAAACCTATAACCTAAGCATTAATCTCATATCGCCCCTCCGCTAATTCATTCCCTTCATATCATTTTCCTAAAGTTCATATCCCCCTTATTTTTCATATTTCTCGACATCACATTAATGTCGACTCCTGACCCCACCAATCCATCCCGTCACATCATGTTAATCCTCTGCCATTTCACTTTTCATCTCTGCCTATCGCTTCTCATCTGATGACCCTCATGCCATTTCGGCCCCCCTTCGCCATCTGAGCTTTACCGCCAAGGCCCGGGGGGGTCCGAAATGGGCGGTATACCAAATCGTGCCTACCCCTACATGGCAGCTCCACAACGTTTCAGACCCCCCATGAGAAAAACGGCAAACCTCTCACCTCCCCCCCCGAAAAGCTAAATACCCCATTCCCGATACTGCTCACCTGACTGTTGTGCATTCATTATTCCTCTGCTACCACCTCATCTGTCTGTTAACCCCATCATATCATATCCATTCCCTCCATAATCAATCTGTTAAGCATTTAATTTGCTTAACCTTTAACTCAAAAAACCCACGCCGTGAATGGAAAACCATAAATCCTATATAAACCTTCTTCTTGTATGTTTACAGGTTATATAATCCTTGTTTTATCATTGCCATTACTTTGATTGTAGGTTGCTCGCTAGACCCCAACACTGTCAACTGCCAGCGACACTACCTACCTAATCATTATCAAATTATTCCTTCTATTCCTAGCCCCAGAAATTTCTATCTGTCCGTGAATTATCTCCTTTCCCAATCAAGTTTTCACTATCATCCTTAGCCATCATGCCTCCCAAGGACAAAGGACCAGAGGAAATTGTTAATCCTTTGATCTATCCTCCTGTAGATCTTCATCATATCCTTATGGCTGATAGAGACTACAAGATCCATGAAACACTCTGTGAGCTTGACCTCTTCGAGATGTACTACTAGCTCGAAGATAAATACATTGACAAATCAAATGATATCCAGCTGTGGGAGTCAAACCTACCTCATTACATCTTTCCTTGTACCCACAACACTCTTGATTTCATTAGAAAATGCCATGCCTCATATCTGCCAAGCCAAAGGGCCATAGTCAATCCCAATGGACACATTATGTTCACCATAACCCCTCTGGATATTAGTCAAATGATGCGAGCCCCCATAGTCAACAATGCTACTCCATTTTCCTTTGAAGCTCTGGTTGAAATATACTAGAATTTAGACTTTCCTAAGAGAGCCCAAACTCTTGAATTGTTCTTATAACAAGATGCTGCAATACCAAAGAAAAATCCTCCTTATCCCTCATCCATATTCCCTGAGAGAGCCAAGCAGATAATCATTATCATTTCCTACCTCCTTGGCTACTATTCTGACCAAATGGTAGATGAGGCCATTATAAGATTTTTATCCATCTTTTCTAATGATGCTAAGCCCTCAATTGTGTTCAATTTCAACCATTTCCTTGCAGAGTCTATCCATCAACAGCTAGTCAAGTTTCCTATAGAGGAGGTATTCAAATATGCCTTTGTCTTAGTTTACATGTTCCTATACTTTCAAGGGGACAACATGAACTTGTCATTGCAAAAGATGGATGAGAAAGGAAACCAACAGTCGGTCATTTTTTGGACCACTCTAGTTATGAAAGAGCAGAAAGAATATACTTACAAACAGTTTACAGAGATGTTTGTCCATCCAACCATAAGCCTCCTAAGTAGCAGAACCGAACCAAGGATTAGTGAAGAAATCAAGAAGGTCTTGCAGCTATCAGAACAAGTACAAACAGGATAGTGGTACTTATATGAGAATTACACAAAGATAAGGATTTTTGGATGTGAGCTTCCACTATATAAGCTGCCAAAATTCCTCCCAATGAGGATTTTTTCCTTGGAATACATTAGGCATATGATCAACATGGATGAAGTCCATTTTGTTTCTACCAAGAAAAAGTCTCAGTTCAAGATAAAAATGCAAGTTGGTCCATTCATTTGCAACAATAGGGTAGTAGGTCAAGAGGATGACAAACTAATAAGGGAAATGCAATTTAATCTTAGTTTTAACTGGTCCTATGATCAATTAGGGATAATTTCCAGGTTGAAGGTAGAAACCAAGTCTACTCCTTATTTTCACACACCTAGGCCATAGATAGAAAAATATAAGAATCTGTTAGAGTGGGTTGAAAACACATTACAGGAGGCAGAAGAATAGCAGGTCTCCTCATCAACAGTGCAGACTCCTAAAATGCAAGAAAACACAACCAAGAGGAGTAGAAAGGAAGAGTCTCCTTTAGGGACTGATATCTTTAGTGAGGGATTTAAAATCATGTACAGAAAGAAGGCTATGCTTAGCTCCAGACTAAGTCTTAGCAGCAAACTCTCATCGCCACAAATGAGCCTCTTGTATCTCCATTAGTAGGTGATCAGTCTACATAGTCTCCTACGATTTCCACAACCTCACAAGAGAAGTAGAAAATTATGCACACAGGTACATCTAATTCAAGCGAGCCAAAGAAGAGCATCATGGATGTATTCAAGGAAATAAACGTCAGAAATGAAGCCTTGAAGATAAACACATACAACCAATTTTGGAAACAAACCTCTGGTGCCCAAAGCAAGCTACTTTCAACCTTTGACTCAGAGAAGGGGAAAATGCAGATGGAATTCCTTCATTAACATGTTACTCAGCCGAGAGGAGCATCGAATTATAAGAAGACATCTTTTGAGTTTGATATCAAGGACATACATCCCATTGACCAAATGGAGATGCATAAACAGACTGGAGAAATGATTTTCTCTACTATAACTAGTACAACTATGACCTTGTCCAAGCTGCAGGTGACACTAGAAAATGTCCAGTCACAACTAAATATGGAGAAAGTTTTAGCTCTTGCCAAAGATACCAAGATTAAAACTTTGGAATATTTGGTAATTAAACTTGGTTATGATCCTGCAAAAATCAATGTTGCAGAAGAGATGATCAAAAAGAAGAATTTGGATATGGTAGCACTAAGGAAACAATTGAAGCTCCTAGCTACTGAAGATCCTCTAGCCAAGGATATTGTACAAACAGAAACTGAAAAGGCATACATGATGAAACTCATCATAAAACAAACTGCTCAGCTAAGACAAATGGAGACAGAGATGGAGAAAATAATCAAGGAAAAGGA
Organism: Pinus tabuliformis; assembly: GCA_031772625.1. Taxonomy (NCBI): domain Eukaryota; kingdom Viridiplantae; phylum Streptophyta; class Pinopsida; order Pinales; family Pinaceae; genus Pinus; species Pinus tabuliformis. The sequence continues at coordinate 639,479,059 of CM062804.1, forward strand.
GAAGGCTACTAAAAAGACTACTCCTTTAGAGGCACTTCTCATCACAATCATTCCGACTGCAATATTAGCTACCACCAGTATAGGAGAGGTTGCATACCAGTTAGCTAGTGTAGTTCAAAATATGTCCCTACAGAGTTAAGAGATTAAGAAACTGCAAGATCAAGTAAAACTACTAGAGGATCATCAAAAGAAGTGTGACATTTTTCATGCAGGAGAGCTTCAGAGAGCTTAGAATCAAGTTGAGGCATGGAAGAAATCAGCCACTGAATCTTTCATTGGCTACTCTCTTGGTAGTGTCAAAGAGATTATTTGGAACAACATCATAGAGGAGATTGATGAAATCTGGCCTTGTATCCAAATAATTTTTTAGCAAAAGGAGTTAATGGAAAAAGCAAACCAGACAATTGCCAATATAAATGCTCAATTGGGAGAGATGCCTTCTACAGCCAACAACATAATAAGGTTTCTCAATTCTAAGAGAAGGTATGAATTGGATGATCTAGGAGTGGATGATAGGACTGAAACCATTCTGGAGGTAAAGAAAGTCCTGACTAAAAAGAACCTGGTAGGACAGTTAATTGAGAAGTGTCACACTCTGGAAATTGCAGTTAACATATTTTTCACAAGAATTGATGCCTTAAACAAGAAGGGTCTGCCTTCGCTGTTTTTCATCAATGATAAGCTAATGACCAGGGAGGATTACTTGAAGAACTTGCAGGACATTGCCAAGGACACAACCGAGTCCTCCAACATCAAAGGTTCCATGACAGGCAGGGCATTTTATGAGGCCATCAGTAACATATGTTTTATTCAGAATGAGATAAAACATATTTTTATTGTAAAACCAACTTTTGCCAAGTATACTGAGGTAGATGAAATCTACCGTAGAGTAACTAAAATATCCATTCCAAATGAAGAACGGTGGGAAAATTTTTGCAAATATCAGGATTAGAAGACAGATCATCTTGGCCAGTGTAGCACCAGAGTAGTGGCCACTCAGCAAAAGTTTTCCAGCAAAGCAGGGTCAGGTGTCCAAATTTATTCTTTTGGATCGAATTGCTTCTCTTTCTATTAAATTTTAAGTAATAATAGCATGCTTCCTCACTGAGGCATTGATTGTAATATTCTGTATTTTTGTTTAAATACTTCATTCTATCGAAGTAATCAGGGTTGCACCCTTGAGCTAGTTACTAGACATATTTGTACTAAGCTGGAGCAATGGATTTACTTCATATGTCTTATCTCTCTGTGAGTTATTTTCTTATGTTTTTCATTATGTATTACTCATATAATTTATTTCATTTACAGTCATTCAATTTAAAATCTAACTTAATTTCAATTTCATTTTGAATCCATTGTGAAGTTGTAGTTTTAAGATATTAATTTACAGGATTGTCTGTTCTTGTAAATTCCTCTTTGAATTTAAATTGCACAAGATTTCTAAAATGACTTGATTATATTTTGTTAGTTAGGAAAACACAATTTTCTCAATTTCTGCTTGTAAATGGTGGAATACTCTATCTGAATATTAAATCATTTATATTTCTCTATATTCTTCTTATCCATCACATTAAAAATCAAAATAACCATATGTATATAAAGAACAACCTTTTTTTTTATTAAATATCTTTCTAAGTTTAAAGCACCTGTTAAAAACCAGTTCACTCGTCATCCAATCATTAAAATCAAACAAAATATTTTAGATGCTTTGGCATAGCCATTGACCTTAGGTTATCTCAAAGGACAACACCTTCCAATAGAGATAATTCGATTTTCTTCAACTAATGTATATCGTCTTCCTCCAACATAAGTATCTTAGACCTTTAGCTTTCAAACTAGGATCTTAATCATAGTGATTACAACCCTTAGAGATGAACCTTAGAAATATGTCATATTTTAGAGACCTTGGATGCTATTGTACTTGTCCTTGTTTTACAAAGGTTTTTACTTCACTCAAATATGTAGCTTGATTTGTTTAGATTACCATTTCAAATGCAACAATATCACTTCAGATATTAGCTACAAATCCTCAATCTACCATAGGGACTAGTTTTTTCTTTCACAAAGATGTGTAGCCTTAGACTTGTGCATGAAACAAAAATGGTTTGGGCCATAAATATCTCTTCACTCTGAGGTAACGCGAACCTCACCAAGCAGACTTAACATTGTTCCACAGGGGTGGAAAACTTAAACTATAACCAATATAATTTGAGTTTCTCTCAAGATGTTTAGAACTCGATTATTATATTTAGAATTTATTATAAGGATAAAGTTTGTATATTGAGCAATACTTCAGATATTACATAGTTCAGATGCTTTACATCAAGGAGCTTGGATTGGATTCTAACACAAATATTACTTGATTCCACAGATTTTGTATGCACGGAACTTGAATCTGATTGAGCTTAGACCTCTAGTTATAGTTCATAGAGTTTGATTTAGAAATTGGGGCAGAATTTAGACTTGCCTCAACGTTTGGGAATTTGGATCGTCATTCTAAAATAGACATAGGTCACCACTTAGATGCTTTAGAGGATACTCAACTCGGAAAAAAACATACTTCAAATGCCATATATGTTACTAAGATATCAATCCTTTTGTCATCAAGTTGGCTTATTCCAATAGTAACTTCTAAATAAAAATTTGTCCTTGGAAGCATAGAGATGATAAGGTAACTCGAATATCATGATTCATAGAGATATAGTATAATTCAGATTTCATAGAGAACTCGGCCCAATAATTCAAATGCCACTTCTCTTCAACTTCCTAGCCCTAATACCATGTAAAAATATATTTGCAAACAAGAATTCCTAATCATGATATTTACTTGTGAAGATGTTTAATGTTCTTTTTAGTCTTTCTTTATTATTCATCAAGAAATTACCAATCAAATACAAGAAAATAGAGATCATATTGCACAAGAGACAAGAGACACCAGAGATTAGAATCCTACAAGGGGAAAACCCAAGAGTCTTTTCCTTATAGAATCATTGTCAAAAAGAGAAATCCAAGTCACATCTAACTTGATTAATAAACCAATTTTCCATGTGCCAAGTCAAACCTCCATTAAATAAAAGTTGTCACTAGTCTGTCCAAAGAAATTAAGACGTCCTCCAAGTCTACTTTATGTCGCAGATATCAACTTCAAGATTAACTTAGATATATCCCTCAGTGTCTCAACCCTTTACCTTAGATATGTGCCTTAGGGTTTCGACCTTTTACTTTAAGAACCTCACATATGTTCCACAAAAGGACAGACCCTTATATTTTGCATATGTGCCATAAAGATGTGTGTCTCAAACTTCGTGTATGTGCTTCAAACTTCGTGTATATTCCTCAGACTTCGTTTATGTGCCTTATATCATCATGTGGATGCCTAAGATAAAATTATTTGAATTTTTTGTTTGATGGAGATGAATTTCCTCTATTTGTAGTTATTTTTTCATACAAAGGGTCACATACTTTGTGAAGGCCTACTTGTCTTCTAGAGGGCTAACTTGGTCGACTTGGAGACACTAGAATATGGCTTTTTAAACATTCAATTTTCTTTATTTTGAATGTCCAAATGGAACATGATACAAATAAACTTTCGTTTGACTCTAGCATGAAGAACATGCTTGACGAAAATATACATCAATGATAAATACATATAAACCAAACCTAGTTACAACTTCGACACCTCCACTACTTTTAGATAGTAGAAGTTGCATCCCACATGTTTTGGTTAAAGAATATATATAGATAGATAGATAGATATATCCTCCATCATAGTTCTACATAAGTAGCATATAGAATGACCCCTTAATCCTTTTTTGTTAAATTTTTTCCATGGGCAACCCTTGTATATATGACTAACCATAAAATACTAAAAATTCAGGCCAGGTCTAGACTTCAAATTTACTATAAATGCTATGCATGGAATTCAGTTGATATAATCGAAAGGTAGCTTGAATGAGAAATATTCATTACTTATCAGCCCCATCTTAGATCATTAATTCCCATATATATATATATATATATATATATATATATATATATATATATATATATATATATATATATATATATATATATTTTTACATAAGTAACATATAGAAGGACCCCTTAATCCTCTTTTGTTAAATTTTTCCATGTGCAACCCTTGTATATATGACTAACCATAGAATACTAACAATTCAGGGTATGTCTAGACTTCAAATTTACTATAAATGCTATGCATGGAATTCAATTGATATAATCGAAAGGTAGCTTGAATGAGAAATATTCATTACTTATCAGCCCCATCTTAGATCATTAATTCCCATATTAATGATCTAAGATGGGGCTGATAAGTAATGAATATTTCTCATTCAAGCTACCTTTCGATTATATCAATTGAATTCCATGCATAGAATTTATAGTAAATTTGAAGTCTATATATATATATATATATATATATATATATATATATATATATATATAGTTTTACATAAGTAACATATAGAAGGACCCCTTAATCCTCTTTTGTTAAATTTTTCCATGTGCAACCCTTGTATATATGACTAACCATAAAATACTAACAATTCAGGGTATGTCTAGACTTCAAATTTACCACAAATGCTATTCATGGAATTCAATTGATATGGTTCTTAGATATAATGGAAAGGTAGCTTGAATGAGAAATACTCATTACTTATCATCATATATATCCTCCATCACATTTTTACATACGTAACATATAGAGGGACCCCTTAATCCTCTTTTGTTAAATTTTTCCATGTGCAACCCTTGTATATATGACTAACCATAAAATACTAACAATTCAGGGTAGGTATAGACTTCAAATTTACCACAAATGTTATGCATGGAATTCAATTGATATGGTTCTTAGATATAATGGAAAGGTAGATTGAATGAGAAATATTCATTACTTATCATCCCCATCTTATATCATTAATTCCTTATTTCATCAAATTACAGATTGTTGCAATTCTTCCAAAAATAAAGCCTTATCTTACTCAAGTCCCTCAATTGGCCAAGAGTTTAGGCCAACCCAAATCCATTTATAGGTGCATGTGTGGTGTAGCTTATACAACAACTTTGATTATCCTATAATTTTAACATAAAATAATGGGACCTCTAAAAAAATAAAATAAGTTTTCTTTGTTCTACTAAAATATCATTATTCATTTTGTTTTTTTTGTTTGTTTTTTCTTTATTATTATTAAAATGTAGTTTAAGTAATTTTCATTACCTTTGTCATTTGTTTTTGAAGTATTGATTTTTGGATTTTATAATTTTTCTTTCTTTAGCTTCAATTTGATTAAATTAATTGAATAATTTATTTTCCTCTTCATTACATTTCAAATTTTCCTAATAATCCAAATCCATTTTTTTTTTAAAGGAACAATAAAATAGCTTTACGGTAGTTGCTAACCAAAATCTAGGATTTTATTTACAACATGTTATATATGAATCTAGCTAACAATTTTCTTTACACATTATTGAAATATTGAATATCTGGATCCCTTCAAATTGGTGAAATTGCACACTTCACAAAAATTCCCTCTTTTGAACAATGTCAAAAGTCGTGGAATTTTCTATTGCTTAATGTATATATCAACTAGATGACCATTATGTGATTTATTAAGCATCCATAGGTCAAAAACTTGATATTTATTTTATATAGGATTTTAAATCAAATCTAGATTCAAGTTTACCCATTTAACCTTTCAACATACGTTGGAACCAAAACCATGAAATTTTGATATCTAGGGATTTAAATAACTTAAAAAATATAGATGAAAACCTTTCTTTGGAAAATTCAAATGTTCAAACTATCAAGATCTAAAAAAAATTCAACTTTACACTTTTCCACAATTCCAAATTATGTCAATTGGGATGAAAACAAAAGATTCAAATTCCTTTTCAAAAAATATCATATCACAAATATCCAAATACTAGATATCTAGATTCGACTTTTCAAAACAATGAATATATGCCTTGGAAAATATTTAACATGTATTTATAAAAAATCATATTTTGATGGCACTGCACAAGGTCACCCTCCAAAATGTGGTGTTGGATTTATTCTTTATATTTCTCAAAATTATCACTTTCTTACAAGATATTTTCGAGATCGAGGTTCAAATAACCTTGCAAAATTCATAGCTTTGTGTACTTTACTATTTGTTACAACACATAAGAACATCATTAAGGTATAAATCTTGGAGGACTCCCAACTTATGATCAACTAGGCTTTGAAGAGGTGGGAAGTTGAAAACATTTTTCCATAACCTGTGAATCAGAACATTTAGAAGGCCATCCAATTATTTAAATACACTTCTTTCTCCTATATTTTATATGAACTTAACACTTAAGTAAATGCCTTATCAATGGAAGCATGGGAGGTTCATATTAGTTGATTCTCAATCTTATAGGTTATGGGAGATCATATGGTGGATCAAATGAATTTCCATGTCTAGAAGTTTTCTTTTTGCAACTCTTTTATCACTTTTATATTTAGATTTTATCCTTTTTCAAGATTTGATATAAAGGTTGATGAAAATTCACACTATAAAGTTTTTTTGAAACAGAATACTGAAAGAAATCAGTTTTGTATAAAGTTTATTAAAGGCTCAATGAGAGGGGCTTCTCTATAACCCTGAAAATGAAATGTCAACTCTCCTATCAAAGGGGAAGTAAATTAGAAACTTTGATCAACACAAAAAAATAATGTGTATATTCATCCCCATGAATATAAACACTTTTTAATGGATAAGGAAAAATGAAAGAAAAAATAGTATTTCTGGATTCTGAATTTCCACATTCGATCTTTCTTTTTTCCTAGAGACTTTATAATTTGGATCCAACTCTTGAGTTTATTATCACTAAAGTCTTTTCTAGATTCCAAATTTTTGAATTCTTTATTCAAACAGTGAAATTGACATATACATTAACAAAATAGGATTTACATCATTTGACAATAATTTCAAACTTGTTACTTGACTATCACTTGGCATTATTTTCCATCCTTCAACCTTGAATGAAGAATTAACATGGCATAGTATCTACATGGAAATCTGATATCTGATATGGATTTTGGACTCAAAACTTCCTTTCTTTGTTTCTTTTTTCCTTTATTCGCAAATTATGAATTTTTGAATCCGACTCTTTTTATTCTAAAAATCATATAATCTAATCCAAAATTTCTTTTAATAAATTGTTTTCTTATGTTCTAATCCATACTCTAGATGTTTAGAATTTATTTTAAACGAATTACAAAACATTATAAAATTAAAAAACTTTGTTGGCTGCTTTCATCACCCACTATTTATTAAATTTTAAGACCAACAGAATATGCTCACATTATGGGGAATTTAATTCTATTCAATAAAATATTTCCAAGATAGTTTTCCCACTACACTAAGTTATTTATACAAAACCATGTTTTTCACTGCTTAAGCATTTGAAAACAATCAATAATTGTGTGTGCACATATGAGACTTCGTTGAAAAGGGAATCATGTTTCTCTGCAATTTCAATTTTCAAAGTTATGGTTTACTATGGTAAGAATTATATTTTCTTTTGAATAATGCATAAATGGAATATATTCATGTTTTTGCAAGTACTTTTTTTATTTTGTAATTTCTCTCCTGATTGCATCATATGTAGATAAAATGCCTCAAAAGGAAAAGGGGAGGAAAAAGTGCAAAAGACATAGAAGAAAAAGAATTTAATGAAGCAAAGAACATCAATTCATCTTTATTTTAAGATACAACTCACAATATATGACTTAAGTGTTGTCCAAACTAGTTGAATATTTATGAGTTTTTGAAAATAGAATATTTTCTGACAAAAATGAAGTTGATGTTGACACACTTGAAGAAATTATGAAGTCAAATCTTCATCAGGTTCTTGCAAGACCAACCATCATACACTATTATGATATGGTACACTATCTAATCTCTCATGTATATATTAAGACATACAATTATTGATTCAACTCGTAAGATAGTAGGGTCACATAGGCCTAGTGATTTAACTTAAGTGTATCAACTTTGTTCTCCTTATATTTATATAAACAAGGAATTTTTAGAGTTTAAGGCCACAAAATTAAATTTTCAAGAGATATAAATGGATTCTTTAATAAAATATTGTTGGTGTGATTATGCATCATTTAAGATAAAGAAAGCATACTTTACCATTTTCAAAATTTCAAGAGATCCCATTTATTGGAAGCAACCATTCTTTGTAGGTTGTATGGAGAGAATAATCCTCAACATTTTAAGTTGGAGTGGGTTCCCCTAATGCACCAAATTTATGAAAAAGTACAAATTTCAAGTGGGCTCAAATTCTATTAGCTAATATTCAACAAGCATTCAATAAGGCCTCAGAAATTGCACCTAGATTTGGCACGGGGTTCTTTATCTTAGCTTATTTGTTGGATACTATATGTGCAAAAACCCATTTCCCTCTCATGAAATGGAATTGGACATCTTCCCAAGGGCCAATCCTTATATACCACTTTGTAATCTCAAATCATAAATATGAAGGATATTTCTATGACATTTGTGACAAATTAATGATCCCTTTATGTACTTTGTTTTTCAAAAATCCACCCCCTCGGATCAACCAAGATGCTAAGAAAGTTGTTAGTGATATTGGAGATTGGTTTATAGATGAAAATGTTTCATACATCAAAACATACAGATGGTTTGTAGTTCCCCATCTACTTTAGAAGTTCACTCTTGATATTAAGGGAGAGATATCACCAAGTTTTTGCTACAAGAATTATTCATTCTCTAATTCCAAATTCTAAGAAATTGTGGCCCTCCTTTCTTATAGGCCTAGGGAGTTGTACTCTTTTAAATCCTAAACATGAAAGTAAAACAATTTGAATACAATTGGTTGTATTCCATGGGGTTTAAAAGGCATGTTCCTAAAGATATTGTCTATATGCATTGTAAATTAGTAAAATTTTATGTCTTATTTTCATGAAAAATATCCCTTTAATGAAATTTTCTAGAATGTAGAGAATTATTAGGAGGTTCATCAAAGATTTATAAATTTTAAATCTTCACAACATAAGGTTCAATTATTGTCCTTTCAGAGTAAAAGGCGAAATTTGTTTTTTAAGGGAAAGAAATGGGATTTGATAACATTCTGGAAGAAAAATCAACAAAAGTAAAGATGATGCTATTCAATATGCACAAAAGGAAAATCAAAGTAGAGAGAATCCAAATGAATAAACATAGACTGATGACCAGAGAAAGATCACCCAATCCATGCATTACAGGAAAAAAAAATAATCATACAAGAAGTACATATGGATAAGTAAGATATAAAAATGTTAGGAAACCTAGAGGTAAATTCTTCTAAAAAGTGAAGTAACATAGAGTGGCGAACCTCAAAGTCAAAAGAAATGATATTATCTAAGAAAAGTCCTCTTCAAACTCATATAAAAAAATATTCTCAAATTAGCATTACAGAAACATAGATTTCAGTTACACCAATAACAACTCTTGGTGAGACAATGCCACCTATAGTGCTTTATTTGGATCAATTAGAACCTGTAGAAGAAATTATAGTCCATTTGGGCGATTATTTCTTTAGTAGTTCAAAGAAAGGGATAGCCAAAGGAAATCCTAGGAAAAGAAATGCAAGGGTGCTAGAAAAGGAGTTTTCCAAGGAATTTTTTTTATTTAGAATGATGATGGTCAAGAGCCACAAAAAACTGCTCAATAAACAACTCTAGAAATAAGGGAATTTGGTAATGCCAATGGATGGACAATAAATGAATTAGAAAAGAAAAAAACTCAATTTTTTTTCTTGAATAGATATTGAAAATTTAGAGGTTCACCATAAAGAAGCAGCAACAACAACAAGTTAATAAGCTCAAAGATCAACACATTATGTAGTCGGCATTCATATAGATTCAACACCAACAAGAGCTAGAAAAGTTGAATCAAGAACATATAATATAAAATTCAGCCATAATAGAAGAACAAGAAGTTAGAATTAAGGAAATTTATCATCATCATCAGGAAACTATCAACTTATTGAAGATGCAAGATGAGAAGTTAACCAGTGAACAAAAATATTTTGAGTTTTTTACAAAAGAAACCCTCTCAATAAATATCAATATGAAGGATATACAAGAATATTTTTATAGAAAATTGAGTGAAATACAACAACATCACAATGATTTACTCATTCTCTAATACAATAGAGATTAAACTTGAAGAACAAAAAGGTATTCATAATGCTTTTAATCATATGATACTTTGGGAAGGAAAAACAAAAAATAGATACTAATAGAATCACTAATACAATTGAGAAAGAAAGGTCGCAATGCCAAATATCATTAATTACTTGGACAAACACTTGCACAAACATCAATCAGTTAATTGAAGAAGAAAGTCAATGATGCTCAAATATTTGGGATTTTGCGGTCAATCTAATTGAATATTTTGACATTTCATATGTCGAGTATCTAGGATACACGTCTTTGATTCAATTATGCATCGTCACTTCCAAACAATGTAGAGATGATAGAAAAGAAACGATAGCTTAGATCAGATCCTAGGACAAAAATTTGGTCAATGATTTCATAACAAATCTTGTAGAATGTTCTAAGTCTATTTCAATAATCAAAGTAAACACTATAGCCATAAATAAGAACATGTATTTACAAGGATTACCAAGAAATCAATGACAAAGTTATCTACCCATACAACATCGATGTTGGAAGTTGACATAGATCAACAAATTTTATGTTATTATATTGAGTCTTTAAAAGTAGAGGAAGGATAACCATCTACATTTGCAACAAAAGAAAAGAAACCATTCATATTTGCAGAAGAGTAAAGGGAACCATCACGAATTTAAGAAAGAGACTTCTCTAACTTTACCAATACTCGAAAAATAACATCTATAATATCGCAAGATTCAAAGAAGGAAAAACATTATATTTCATTTTTAGAGCTATACATGAAAAAAAAGAAAAGGATAATTAAGACATTGAAAAGAGAAGTTGAAGAAATGAAAGTATTGGAAAGGTATATCCAAACACAAAAGGAAATGCTTAGTAGTCAGAGTATGAAAATTATTGAGAAAAATGAAAGATTTGGAGGAAAAAAATGAGAGATTGTAAAAGGAAAATTCTTTGATAACAAAGAAATCGTATTGATGGTATAAATAGAGACAGGCATTGAAGAATGAAAATGAAAGTCTTAAAATGAAATTGTTGATGTAGAGACCGAGGAAACCAATACAGAGAGGGTCCACTTCTAGTGTGGATGTCCTCTTACATGCAATAAGGGCCATAAAAAAAGATGGAAAGTAGAACACAATTTTGATTGCATGAGGATATTCGATGACTTCTCTTTGGGGGAGATGTTGGTCCTCGGTTTTGTCATTAAAAACCCACTCAAACTATCATCATTTTGGCCATATTTGCCCCATTTTGCCTCACTTTTGCCTCCTTTTACTTACATTTTTTCCAATAAAGCTAAATAAACCCATAAAATGGTGTTTAAACTATTTTATTTCAATTTTGTTATTTAGAAATTTTAAATGTTGAAAATTCATATTTTACCCATTTTACAAGAAATAAATTGATCTATTAATTATTCCTTCGTTAATATATTTGCAAACAGTTTGGGGAAAAATGAGAACATGGGTTTTGTTCCTAGGCTTCCTGAGATGTATAGATTCATCCTAGATCCACAAGATCTCAAATGAAAAGGGCTAGTCAGCATTGCACTAGCAACAAGATCACACTATATACTAACAAGAAAAAGCTTACTTATTTGTATAGCACATGAATTAGTATGAACTCGACTACTTCAGGGGTAAAATTATCTAAGTTTGGATGTTAAATCAAGGATACAATTCTCATTGAGGATTTATAGCTTGTTAGTTTCATTTTGGTTTTGCATAAATAATCATATGGAGTGGAGACTAGGGGATTAAGTTCCTTTATACATAAAATTTTATAATTAGGTGTTGTATCAATTTCCATCATTAATATATAGTGGCTTTGAGGTTCTGTAGTCAATATATTTCTTTGTAGGTAGAATTTAAAGCTTGGAGGGCCTCGAACATGTGCACTTGTTTTTCATGTGTACATATATTAGTTTCATATGCATTGTTTTTTTAGTGAATACCTCTTCGTATTATCTTTAATTTTTTGTTATCTATGTTTATATTAGTCTCTATTTATATTTTGCAAACATTTCATTTGATTAAGTAAAATTTCCTTTTTATACTGAGTCTAATCTTGCTTTTGGGTAAGGATTGGAGTGGTCTACATAGTATTGTTGTAAGTGATGGCATTGTTGTCACTGATAGCAAAGGAGAAACAAAGGAGAAACAACAAGAGAACAAAAATATGGCTAGCAAGAAGAACAACAAAGGAGTAGCAGTTTCAAAATAGAGATATGGCATTATGTGTACATTGTATTTGTATGTGATATTGATTTGTACATGTGTGTACATTGTATTGTAAGGACTATGTATTGCAGGTGTTGCTGAGCTAGAGATTGATTGACATATGATGACTCACTTGTTATGTCATTGATGGATGCACATCTAATGACTAAATTGTTATGTTATTGATGGATTCACATTTGATGACTGACTTGTTATGTTATTGATGAATGCACATTTGATAAGGAATTGTGGTGCTTGTGAGTAGTAAGGAATATGTTTATGTTATTAATGTATGCACAAATGAATAGGAGCATAAATCTATGTAAAGGAGAATATAGATGTGTTATATGTTGCATATGTTGTTATGGTTGAAAAGTAGCAATTATGCTTGGTATGCTTGATGACTAAATATGCTTGTGAACAACAAAGGAGCAGTGAAGTTGTAACACCCTCCTCCCACATTTACCCAAGCTAACCAGTCCACTAGGATAAACATGTGATGAGAGGCTACTATGATGTTATTCAACTCCCCATGTATAGTTAATGAAGTGGAACCGTTAAAACAAAATCATTCTGACCTTCCACACATACTAAAGAACCCTCGGGCGCCAACCAACTCTTTTAGGTGGCCAACCATTGAGACAAGTTGACATTTGACAGTTTTGAACCCTCATCCACTCCCATGAAAAGCCATGCATGTGACTCTGGCATTCCATTCACTCCCACAACAAGGTGTGCCAGCGACTATGGACATTTTCAGGCAGTTTTGTGCCAACAACCTCGAATTTTGCCACCTCTTTTTCAGGGCTGGATCTCAGGTCACTTCCCAAAACTTCATGAAACTTTCAGAAATGATAAATCAAAATGGAATAAGGCTATTAATGCAATCACTAGCACAAGTAATAGATTTCAGCCCTACTAGCCTTGATGAGAATTTAGTCAAACATGTCACAAATATGAAATCTATAAGTCATAATAATATATATGAGCATAGGGGTCTCATACTTATCTAAGATTCATAAGGAAGAATTGTTGTCTTATCACAATAGTTGCATTATCATGTATTAGTTCATATATTCATTGTACATTCATTTTCCAATCAAAACATGATGAGAGCCATACATCAAGTATGTCATAAAACATACTCATAAGCAACATATAAGCAACAAAAATAACAAGGATACAATATCCAAAACAATCACATATGAACCAGTACATTTACACATGAAATACCAAGCATAAAGAGCTCTTAATAATGAATGCATAAGCGAACCAGGTCTGAGACTTCCACGAACCACCTGACCATAGATTCGGTTGAACCAAATATTTCTTTGAACCAATCACCCCCGTGCCATATTCCAAGCATGAATGTGGGACTCACAACAAAATTGATGCAGGTTTCCTCAGGTTTTATCGCAATCCCCACCAGATCACTAGGCCCTAAAAAAGCATGGATGCCTTCGGCTCTCTCCACCTACACCGTGAGGACTTCGTTTGTCTCCTAGTCTCTATGCTTTACCTTATATCTTGTCATTCATCTTTCAAGGATTCCTAGGCCTACTTGAGACTACAACCTCCGGGATTTATCTTCTATCATGTCATTCACCAATCGAGGATTCCTAGGCTTGATTGAGGGAAAACACATCTAGTATTTACCATATATCCCATCATTCACAAGTTGAGGATTCCTAGGCCCACCGAGGTACCAAAAATATGGCTTTACCACAATCCCACCTTTTCTGGTCCAGGGATTCCTAGGCCTTTTGTTCTTCTTCAAAGACCACCTCACTCAGTTTCCAAACCATCCGCAATCCAACTTAACTAAATAAAAGAGAACCCTTCACACCATTTCTATCTGGAAATGGCAAGGAAAGGCTGAAAATCACTGTCACACTTGGCAAAACTCTTGCCGATGACAAGAACAGAACTAAATACGCACATGCATGAAAAATCTAGCAAGGAAATCATGCATGCAAATCAATACTTGCAAGTAATCCTGATGTAGCCACTTGATCATGCTCTTCCTTGACTTATCTTTTCTTCCCTTTTCCTTCTTTGTCCCTCCTTTGCTTTCATTGATCCAATGCTAGAGTGCTCCAAGAATTGTCTAAGTTTCCAAGAGTGTGTGAGAGAGAATAGAGAGAGAGAGAGCTCCAAAACGAAACTGACAAAAAGGTACCAACTGATCCTCAAAAGGCCTTTTATTAATGAGGCCTCTATTTTCTTCAATTTTCCATTATTTTCCTTCATTTTCCTCCTGATATGCAACCTGTGACCTTTCACCTTCCTTTTCTCCTAATTTCCATTCTTTTCATAAATAAAATGTCAATTAATGCCTCATGCCTTTTCCAAAGCCTTTTCCTTTGCTAATGTCCTTAACCATAATAAACCAAACTAACACCCACACTAGGATGTTTTTCCCAACATTCATCTTGGAATACATGTCCCATGACCTTGGTTATTATTTTGCATTTATTAACTTTATTACATGGATTTTTGACCAAGAATGTTACAAAACCCTCCCCCTTGGGGAACACCATCCTCGATGTTCAATGAAACCTACATCCAACAAGATTGTTGAGAAGCAAAACATGCTACCCATGGAGATTTATAACTTAGTTCAATGTAGTATTTACAATAATCAACCTGCTGAGAAGAAAACCAACATGACAACATAACAACATGATAACCATAATGACATGACACCCATACCGCTTATTAGAGCTTAATAACACAACTCATGGTGGTATTTACATCCATAAAATATACCAAAACAGCACACCAAAATATATTCCAAAAACATTCGCTCAACCAGTGAATAGAGAAGGATACATAGCCCACATCTGATCTTCCATCTCCCATGTAGCTTCATCAGGCCCAAAGTGTTTCCACTACACATTAACTTGCTTAACTGCTTAGTTCCATAGCATGAGCATCTTTTTCTGCCATATACACTAAGGTTCTAGCTGGAATTCTCCATTTGGATCCACCTCCAATACAAACCATTCAATCCCATGATCAACATCTTTAACATACTTCTTAAGCAATGACACATGGAAAAAATCATGGATTTTTACTATTGGAGGCAGTACACGTCGATAGGCTACTAGTCCAATCCTTTCAAGAATCTTGAAAAGTCCACAAAACTGAGGTGATAACTTGGCACATGATCCAATCCTCAAGGAGTTTTCTTGGGCTTGATGTGAAAATACACATTTCCCCAACCTGAAACTCCTTAAACATCTTGTTCTGATCTACATAAATTTTATATTTGCCTTATGTTTCTTTTAGATTCTTCTTTATTACCTGAATTTCATGTTCCATCTCTTCCAAGATGTTGGTTACTATCAACACCTTGTTCACTAGATCACTCAAACTTATGGGAGTATTACAAATCTGCCCATATAGTGCCTCGAACAGACTCATCCTCAGTGACTCTTGATACCCATTGTTGTAAGAAAACTCAACCAATGGAAGGTAATCCTCCCATCTTCTCTACTAATGCAACACATAAATCCTTAACATGTCCTCCAATATCTTGTTGACCCTCTATTTCTTTCTATCTTTCAACAGATGATAAGTTGTGATGAAGGCCAAATCTATCCCCAAACTTGTAAACAACTACTTTGAAAGCTTGGAAGTGAACTTAACATCCTTGCTAACACAATATTCCTTGGAACACCATGCAAATTTACTACATCTTTGTTAAAGACTTGTGCTACATCATTAGATGAATAAGTAGACTTCACTAGAATGAAGTGGTCTACCTTTGTCAACTTGTCAACCAAAACCATGATGGAATCATGCTGTCTAGATGTCCTCAAAAAACTTGTGATGAAATCTATGGAAATGACCTCCCACTTCCACTCTGGAATCAGAATCAACTGTAGTAGTCCACTTAGATGCTTACATTCTGCTTTCACCTTCTAACAGTTTAAGCATCTAGCCACAAACTTTGTTGTTTCCTTCTTCATATTCGGTCAATGATAGGAATTTTTCACTGTTGTCAATGTTTTATAATATCCCGGGTGTTCTAAATATGTCTTAGCATGAAATTCCCTCAAGGTAATCTTCTTGAGCTCACCGTCATCTAACACATATATCTTGTCCCTAAATCTGACCAAGTCATCTACTGTGAAATGATAGTCCACATCCTGATCACCTATAACCTATTGTAACCTATTCTTAAGCTCCATGTACCTTTCATCCTATTGTCTTTCCTGTAGAATCTAATCCTGTAAGTATATCCCATAAGAACTCATAGCTACTATGTGACTCACTTGTATTCTCATGCTAAGAGCATTTGCAACCCTATTCTCCTTACCCTTGATGTACCTAATCACAAATTCAAACTCACTAATCATGGCCAACCATCTAGCTTATCTGGCATTTAGATTTGGTAGGTCAAGTAGATACCTCAATCCAATGTGATCACTCATCAATATAAACCTCCTACCAAGAAGATAATGCCTCCACATATTCAATGCACGGATGATCGCTGCCAACTCAAGATCATGTAACAGATAATTTTTCTCATGCTCATTTAATTCCCATGACTCATAGCACACTACCCGTCCTTCCTACATTAATAGTCCACCAAGACCTCTCTTGTAGGAATTTGTATACACCACAAACTCTTTGCCTGGATTTGTAATCTTTAAAACTGGAGCATTTGTCAACAATTGCTTCAATTGCTCAAAATTGGTTGCACATTCCTCGATCCATTCAAATTTCTTACCTTGCCTCTGCAGTGATGTAATAGGATATGCAATGCAAGAGAAGTTCATAATGAACCTCCTATAATAACATGCTAACCCCATAAATGATATTACCTCATCCACATTTTTAGGAGTTTCCCACTCCATGATAGCCCTTATCTTCTTTGGATCTATTGTTATGCCTTCTTTGGAAACAACGTGTCCTAAGTATTGTACCTTTGTTTGAAAGAAACGACATTTTCTAAGCTTGGAATACAACTAATTCTCTCTCTGTAATCTCAACATTGATGCTAAGTTCTTGGCATTATCTTCCTCATTTTTATAATATATCAAGATGGCATCAATGAATGAAATAACAAACTTATCTAGATAAGGAAACAATACACTATTCATCAAGCAAATAAAAGTAGTTGGATCATTGGTCAAACCAAATGGAACTACAAAAAACTCATAATTCCCATACCTGGTCCGGAAATTTGTCTTGTAAATGTCCTCTTCCTTGATGTGTACCTGATGGTATCCTAATCCTAGATCAATCTTTGAGAACACTTCTGCTCCCTTCAACTAATTAAACAAGTCATCAATCCTCAACAATGGATATATGTTCTTGATGGTTACCTTGTTCAACTGCCTATAATCAATGCATAGCCTAATATTACCATCCTTCTTCTTCACAAACAACATCGGTGCACCTCGAGGTGATACACTTGGCCTAATGTATCCTTTGTCAAGCATTTCCTTCAACTGCAACTTCAGCTCTACTAACTCTGGAGTGCTCATCCTGTATGGTGCCTTCGATGCTGGTGTTTCCCCTCATACCAACTCAATGGAAAATTCCACTTCTATGTGAGGCAGCAACTCTAAAATATTTGTTGGAAACAGATCCTGAAAGTGTTGTAAGATCGAGTACCTGCTTAATAGCTTTGTATCCTCAACATCCTACATTTATCACTAGAAATATGTACTTCAAATAACACACACCTTTTCCTATGACTACGCTTTTCCTGCATTGTTGTCACCATTCTAACTGATGTTTCCTTCTTCTTACCCTACAAGATCCTTTGTTTTCCATTTTTATCCAAATACTTAATATCCTTTTCATAACAACACACCTTAGTCATGTGAAGATAAAACTAGTCCATACCCAAAAACATACTATATGATCCTAATGGTAATACATTCAAATGTGTCAATGTACACATACCATTCAACTCGAATGCACAAGCTCTTACCCAATGATGAACTATTTTCTTTGTACCTGTATCCAACTGCACTAACCAAGATTCTGCATGCACTTCCTTATTCAAACCCCACTTATCCACCAAGTCAGGACTAACATCACTGTAATTAGATCCAGGGTCAATCAAAATAGAAACAACTTGATCACAAATATTACCATCCATCTCGATAATAGATGTTTGGTGAACCACCTTCCTGTTATCCAATGCTACATGGATACGGGGAATACTCTACCCAATATCCCCAACTATTTGTGCCTCCTGTGCAATGTAGATCTAAGCCCTACCACCTTGATTCAACAAAGAATCCCTTTAACATGATCCTTACCATATGTCGAACACTGCAACCATCCTGTACCATCACTTTTATTTTTTTTCCCTCCATGCTGTGACCCATTAAACTTCTTGTAAGGTGCAAAAATTTATTTTTCACCTACATCCTAAGGCCTTGTTCTTTTTGGATGAAATTTACCTTTAGTTTTGTCTTTCCCTTTCGAACCTTGCTGAGATTATGTATTGTGCTTTGATTTCCCATAATAATGCTTCAATTTCCCAATGACTTCTTCAAGTGACCGAGGCTTGTCATACTCAATCAGATCTATAAATGCTAATGGAAATCCACTAACAAATATTTGAAATTTATCTTTTTCATCCTTAAGATACAATGCATACCTTAATAACTCCAAGAACTTAGTCATGTGCTCCTCATTTGTAGTCAATCCCATCTTTAGCTTATAGAATTCCTTGGATTTTTTGTCGTAGTACCTCTCTAACAAGTGTTTTTCTGGAAAAGTCTCTTAAATTCATGCCAAATCAAGTCTTTTGTCCTTATGTCTTTGACCCGTTTCACATCTTCCCACCTGATGTTTTTTTCCCCTTTGAGGCAGAAGATAGTTATTTTGGCCTTCATATTCTCTATGTATTCATGAAACTCAAATAATTTCTTCATCCCAAGTAACCATGCCTCTGCATCCTCCAGATTCTTCAAATCTCCATCAAAGGTAGGTGGCTTGGCTTTCTTAAATGCATCTAGGAAATATCCCCTTTCACTCCTCCTATATAGATGATAATGATGAAAACCATAGTGTCTATCAAAACCAAAACAAGAATAGAACATGTTTCCATCACCTCTCATATCTTGAGTATCCAAGAGTCTTTCATCTCAGATTGTGTCATCCCTATCTGACCTGTGCCCACCATGAGATCTACTACCATATTCCCCATTAGTCCTATCCTCCTACCCATGGTTGATCCAAAGCAGTCCCTATCTCTACAATTATGACAAACTCTGAAGGATTACTTCATTGCCTTCTGCTTGTTTCTCCTGTGCGTGCATGATTTTGTCAACAATTTTGTCGTCACAAGTTATGTATATATAACTGAGTAGTTATGTGGGTAAACTTGTAGAGCGATATTTTTTTCCATTGGGTATATTCTAAAAGCATGAATATTACAAAAATGAATTTTATATAAATATTTGAAAACACGTTCTTATGAGGTAAGGGTAATGATTTAGTGCATTATGTGGTTCTTAAACTATTACCCACTATTCATGATTTGATAGGACTTTTGAGAGCCCTATTTGGGATTTGATAACAATTTTTAAACCTTTACGATTTGTTCAAATACCCATTGGTTTCACTATGATATTCAAATTTCAAATGACTGAAGTATGATATTGAATTTTTAAATGGTAATGGACTTCGCTATAGATATTTTTAAACTGGAGTTGACTAGAATGAACCATATAGACTTTACAAAGATGAATTAATATAAGTGAAGTTTAAAAAGGAGAGTTAGAATGAGTGAGTTTTTAAACTATTAGGTTGGGTTTAAGGTGGTTTGGTTTAAAATATATATGTTGGATGGAATTTAGAAAGAATTAATTAATATAGAATTTAAAAAGATGAAATAATATAAGTGGAGTTTAAAAAGGAGAGTTAGAATGAATATTTTTAAATTATTAGGTTAGGTTTAAGTTGGTTTATTTTATAATATATATGTTAGACGGAGGAATGATTTTTCCGTATACATAATGTTGGTATTAATATTATGTGAGATTTTGTTGAGTTTGAATATCTTTTGGGATAGTGTAACTCTTACCAGTGGTTCTCACTTTTAACCTTTCTTCATGAAATCTAAATTAAAGACCCTATGGATTGTGTGACACTTGGTACCCCTTCGGAAAGTATAACCCTACACTTGGCTCCCACTCTCAACTCCTGTATGTATATATATTAGAAAGTTCTAGGTAGGGACCAATTTTAATATTAATAATGAATGGCAAAACAATCTAATCTAGCTACCGAAGAGTCTTAATATATATTGGAAATCAAAAAACAATATATCCATTATGTCGATAGATATTTTATCCTACTCACTAAAATTAGTGAACATATATTTAATATATAATGTTGGATAAGATAGCATATCTGAAATATAGTTTTGGACTTTTATTATTTGTATAGTTAGAGTAAATTATTGGAAAATAAATGGTTAATACTTTTTCCATTTCATATTGGTTGGATAGATGAAGAAATATATTAAAGTGTAAATGATGTATCTTTATTTTCAGGAGTATAAAGAATAAATTACAAATATTGGTAGTGGGTTTACTTGTGAAAATAAAGACCATATATCATTATAGTTTTGCTCCAATATGTGTAATTTTCTTTAGAGTCTACACCTTGACTAAGAGGAGTTATTGCATACAAATATATCAAGATATATCAATTTTTATTTGTATTTTAATTTCACTATTTTATCATTTATTTAAATTTTAATTCTAATATGCAAAAAAAAATGCAAACACATTTGTCATGGCACCTCCAAAATCAACATTAGAAGGATGGGAATATCAATTTGGATGGGCCTCATGGGAGGCATTTTTAATGAAAACTATGTTTTGATGAGTTTGTTGGATCTTTAACTAGAGTTATGGACCACTTACTTTATGTCACTAATGGAAAATGAGGTGGTGTTGATGGTTGCAAGAAGGTGTCTGCAAAGCTCAGGGAGATACTTCAGAAAGATTATGATAACATGAAAAAGGAAAAACAAGTGAATGAAAAAAAAAGGCAATGTGTTCAAACAGAATTTGCAATGAATTATAACTCATTTTCCTAGTTTTCTTCAAGCATGGTTGGTTATGGGAGTTCATCTCAACGAAATATCAATAAATTAAGTGGGACAACTACATTAAATTTTCTTTGGAAGACCATGAAGAAACAAGAATTTGATGATGTTGTCATCGATATGTTCTTTGAATCTATAATTCCATTTAATGTGGCAAGAAGCCCTTACTTGATCGATGCATGTAAGATGATAGCAGATTTTGGTAAAGGATATGTCCCTCCCAATTTTGAGACTATAAGGACCACTCTTTTGAAGAGGTCAAAAGAAAGGGTCACAAATAGATTGTAGAAAATCAAAGAGTCTTGGAAGGAAAGTTGGTGAACAGTTATATCATATGGTTGGTCAGATATAGTTCATATACCTCTAATTAATGTGTTGGTTTATTTCCCTAAGGGAGTACTTTTTTTTAAGGTAGTTTATGCATCAGGGAATAAGAATACGTCTGAAAACATTTTAAAGATTTTAGAGGAAGCTATTCTTGAA
The DNA here is from genome assembly GCA_031772625.1 of Pinus tabuliformis. NCBI lineage: Eukaryota > Viridiplantae > Streptophyta > Pinopsida > Pinales > Pinaceae > Pinus > Pinus tabuliformis. Next base: position 639,501,047 of record CM062804.1, read on the forward strand.
GTTTGAGAAGAAAATGTAGTCCAAGTTGTAACTAATAGTGCTTCAAATTGTGTAGGAGTAGGAAAGAGTATCATGGATAAATATAGAAAGATATATTAGACACTGTGTGATGTTGATTGCCTTGACTTATTGTTGCATGACTTGGCAAAGTTTCCATGGATTAATGAGATAGTTCGAAAGGGGAAACAAATTTCTCACTTCACATTTAACCATCAACTCACATTGAGCTTGTACAAGAGAAAAGCACTAAGCCTTGTGACACAAGGTTTACAACACATTACATTACTATCAAAAGACTTGTTGAAGAAAAAGTAAGTATAAGAAGTGTTTTTTACAACGAGTGGGAAAACTCTCCTCTTTCAAAGGAAGCTAAAGGAAAGGAGTTGGAACATGTGATTTAGGAATGATTTTTGGGACAATGCTTAGAAGGTATTACAAGAATGTGAACCAATTGTTGATATGCTTCACATGGTTAATAGTGATACCATTTCCATAGGTTTTGTTTATGAGGGCATGGATCGTGCTAAAGAAGTCATTACAAAATATTTTAACCATGAGGAAAATTAGTACATTGCAATATGGGAGGTGATCAATAAAATATGGAAGATGTTGCATAGCCCTTTACATGCAGCAGCTTGTTATTTGGATCTTTGGCTCTTTGGGATAGAAATGACAAATGACGCAGAATTCATGAATGGCCTTTATGAAGTAATTGAATGATTGGTTCTTGCTCTAGAAGAATCTAGGAGAATTAGAGAGTAGCTTCAGGCATACAGGTTGGAAGAGGGAATGTTTGGAAGGACTAGTGCTATACAAGATAGGCCTAATATTCCTCTAGGGAGATGGTGGTTCTTTTATCAATCATAGACCCTTGAATTGCAATGTTTTTTGCAATTCGTATTTTGATCCGAGGATCAAGTGCCTCTGCTTTTGAAAGGAATTGGAGTAACTTTAACCATATTGAGTCCAAGAAAAGAAACAAATTATTGTCTACAAGGTTGGAAGACCTTTTTTATGTTCACAATAATCTGAAGTTGGCCTTGAGTAGTGTGGCCAAAGATACATCCAATTCCTGTTAGCCATGGTTTGATCCCATGCAAGAAGAAGATGATATTAGCATTGATGGTGACACACTAGATGAGCCAAAAGATGGAATTCCATGTATTGATGACTTTGATTATCCCCATACTAGTGGCTTTATTAGGCCATCTTCTCTTGATGATTTAGAGCTTTTTGATGTTACAAGTAGGCCATAAGTATAGATAATCTATGTTTTGGAATTTTGTAGAACAATTTTATGGATTATAACTACTTGACATTATGACTTTATTTTTTTAATTTTGAAATTTTCTAGATGTTATACACGAGTTTTCAGTATAGTTGTATTGTAATGTGTATGTTTAAATCCTGATTATGTTTAAATTAGGTGATTTTTTCAGAGATTATAAGTATTTAACATTATAGACATTCTTTTAAGTTTTGAAGATTGAAATGTCATTTATTTTTGCATTTGCAAACTACTATGGTGTATGTTTACATTTAGCTAATACCATTGATAATTAGATGTTATTATGATTAAATTATTCATGCATGTTTACTAATAATATTTTTTATTCTGTGTTTATTGATTGAATTTGAATTTTTATTATTTTATGTCACATACACACACATATATTGAAAAATATGTATAGTCAAACTTAATGTTGAACCTCATCAGAATATTCAAATTCGAATTGAACTCAATGATTGTCGAACTCAAATTTGAACCCCAACTGTGTGGCATTTCCTGCAAGTATAACATGCTAGCTTAAACCAAAACATAACATAATCAACATACCTCAGTATAGTTCATGGGGGGGTATCTCGTTTGCAAGGTCAACCCGATTAGCGCAATACATGTATACACATAATCATATCAGTATATAGACATCATTTTGACCATCAGTCGGTTACCATGCATGACCATACCAACCACATACCATGATCTTATACACGACAACTATAACCATGTCAATGTATGCATAACAACACATAAACATTGACATGCATAACCAATGCATAACTGACATACACTCACGACAAACACATCCAACAACAACACCATCAACTTTCATGTGACGACATGATTGCGACCATGACCAACACCATGCATACACCACAAGCACATATACCACAAGTATAAAGAACACATATGCAACCGACATGTATGCATAACGAACACACCGCCCATCATGTCCAAGGGGTGAACTAAGCTTGGATACCACTTTGTAATGCCCTCCTCCCACATTTACCCAAGTTAACTAGTCCACTAGGGTAAACATGTGACGAGAGGATACTATGATGTGATTCAACTCCCCATGTATAGTTAAGGAAGTGGAAATGAAAAAAAAATAAAAATCATTTTAACCTTCCACACATACTATAGAACCATCAGGAGCCAATCAACTCTTCCAGGTGGTCAACCCCTAAGACAACTTGACATTTGACTGATATGGCCCTCATTGGCTCCTGTGAAAATACATGCATGCACCTGAGTCCTTCCAGTTGCTACCACAGCAAGGCATGCCATTGATTGTAGCATTTTTCAAGTAGTTTTGTGCCAACAACCCTAGATTCTAAGACACTTTTTCAGGGCTAGGTCTCGGGCCACTACCCAGAATTTCATCAAACTTTTAGAAATGATAAATAACAATGGAATACGGATACTAATGCAATCACTAGTACAAGTACTTGCTTTGACCCCTACTAGCCTTAACACACATTTCATGTTATAAACCAACTCACAAAGAGATAGAAAAGATAGATCAATGACTTCAAAATTAGCCTCTTCAAGGGGACAACATCCTTTACATTACACAAATGAACAATTATTTGATGATACAAATGACAAAACCTCCTTTCTATATATATGAGTCTAAGGGGTCACAATATAATTAAAGCCGACATAACAATAATAATATAAGGGCACAACAATAACAATAGTGGGCTTCTATGGGGCACAATAATAACAATATGGAGACAATAGGGGCACAATAATAAAAATAAGGGCTACAATGGCAACAGTAATGGGGAATCACTAGTATTATATGGACCTAACATACCCCTCTCCTTCAAAAAAAAATTGTCCTAAATGCTTGAGTAGTTTTGGATGCTTATGTATAAAATTATCATCCTCCCATGTGGAATCTTCAATGGGTAAGTTCTTCCACTTGATGAGATACTCCGAAATTGATCGATTTCATATCTGTCGAGTTCTTGTTTATGTGACTTCTTTAGGTTCCAATATGATTTTTCCTTCCTCATCAAGTTCTGGCAATATTGTTTGAACTGGGATCTTGTCACCTATAACCTTCTTTAAGCATGAAACATGGAAAACTAGGTGCACTCGAGAAGCTATAGGAAGCACCAACTTGTATGCCATAGTACCAATCTTTTGCAACACCTTGTATGGACCATAATACTTTGGTGATAGTTTATTATCCTTCTTAGCTTGCTTGAGGGATATTTATTTATATGGTTGTAGCCGTAGGAATACCCACTCACCTACATCAAAACTTCTTCCGCTGTGATGTTGATCTGCCTGTTGTTTCATTCTATTCTGTGCCAAAGTGAGGTTATCCTTTACGATTTGGAGAACTTGTTGTTGATGCTTGATGTGATCTTCCACTGCTTGAACCCTATAATTTTCTATTAAATATGATGTGATGGATGATGGATGATATCCATAAATTGCCATAAATGGGGTCATTTTTGCTGCAGTATGGAAGGAAGTTTCATACCACCATGCAACCAGATGAAACCATTTCACCCATTGCATATGTTTATCAGAGACAGCGCAACGAAGATATCCTTCCAAACATTTGTTTACTATCTTAGTTTTCCCATTAGATTGAGGATGATAATATGAGCTATGAGCTAGCTGAATACCAAGACAAGAAAATAATTTTATCCAAAAATTTCCAGTGAAAATGGGATCTCTATCACTTACAATAATCTTTGGGTTTCCATGTAGCTTTTGAATTGTTTCCATAAATGCAGTAGAAACTGTATTGGCTTTAAATGGATGAGATAATGCACAAAAGTGTGCATACTTGGTAAGCCTGTCAACTACCACCATGATGACACTCTTTCCTTTGGACTTGGATAAACCTGTGATAAAATCTATTGAGACCTCCTCCCAACATTGGCTTGGAATGGATAAATGTTGCAATAGACATGGGGTCTTAATTGTTTCAACTTTATTTTTTTGGCAAACCAAACATTCCGTCACGAAATTTTGAATATCAGATTTAAGGCCATCCCAAAAAAATTCCTTCTTAACCCTGTGGTAAGTTTTAAAAATCTTGAGTGCCCTCCTAAGGGAGAAGTGTGAAATTCCATAAGAATCTTTTGTTTGAGTTGGGAATTATTACCTAGGTATAACCGATATTTGTACCATAATGAATCATTTTTCCAGCTAAGTGTATCAGATGTACTAGGATCTTGTTGTAACTTTTGAATGGGTGCCCACACTTCTCCATAATTCTTCCATTCATCCATTTCTTCGTTTATCCAATCTGGTTGGATAATAGAAATGGCGCAAAGCAATGCTTCCACATCCTCATCCTTTCTTGAGAGTGCATCTGCCACAACATTTTTCTTCCCTTTTTTGTAGATGATTTCAAATTCATAACCCGACATCTTTGTGACCCATTTTTTCTGCTCTTTTGAAGATAATATTTGTTCTAAAAAGTATTTAAGACTATCATGATATGTTTTTACCTTGAAGTGTCCTCCCATTAGGTAGGGTTTCCATTTCTTAAGTGCATGTAGTATTTCCAACATTTCCTTCACATAAATAGCATTATGTAAATACTTTCCTTTGATTGCATGACTTTCAAAAGCAATGGGTCTTTCTTCTTGCATTAAAACAACACCACTTCCATTTCCTGAGGCATCACATTCATAATAAAGGTTTTTGTGAAGTCTAATGTAGCTAAGATTGGTGTTTGGCACATTGCTTCTTGAAGATGTTCAAAGGACTTCATTGCTTGTGGAGTCCATGAAAATGCATATTTCTTCAATAATGTTGTTAGAGGTGTTATTATTCTCCCATAATTCTTAACAAACTTGCGATAATACCCTATCAACCTGAGAAATCCTCGCATATGCTTTATGGATGTGGGGATTTTCCATTCCTTAATGGCTCTAATTTTTCTACGGTCTACCTTAACACCTTCATGAGATATAATATGACCTAGATATTCCACCTCTTGTACTCCAAAGAAACATTTGGAGCCTTTTGCATATAATTGTTTGTCCTCCAATATTTTGAGCACCCTGTCAACATGTTGAACATGATCCTTCCAAGACTTGGTGTAGATTAGTATATCATCAAAAAATACTAACACAACATTCTAAAGAAGGGTTTGAAAATGGAATTCATCAATCCTTGAGATGTAGAAGGTGCATTGGTAAGGCCAAAAGGCATGACCAAAAATTCATAATGACCCTCCTGAGTTCTAAATGTTGTTTTCAGAATGTCTTCAATTTTCATTCTGATTTGATGTATCCTGAACGAAGATCCAACTTGGTGAAGTAAATTGATCCATGCAATTCATTCAATAATTCATCAATGACAAGAATGGGAAATTTATCTTTAATAGTGAGCTTGTTGAATTCCCTATAATCCGGACACATGCGCAACCCATTCTTCTTGTGTACCAATACTACTGGAGCAGAGAAAGAACTTTGACTAGGTTGAATTATACCAACCTCTATAATTTCTGCAACCATACGTTCATTTCACACTTTTGGGCATAGGCATATTTGTAAGGCCTGATGTTTGGAGGAACACTTCTTGGAATCAAATGAATAGCATGATCATGATAATGAATAGGTGGGAGGCCTTTGGGAGTCTCAAATACCTTGGAATTATTGTCCAAGAAATTTTAGAGATCTAGAGAAATATATGATTTCGATGTGGGAACCTCTAACAAACATAATTATACAATTACACCTCATTGTTCTTCCTTTAGAAGCTTTGTCATTCTATTAGATCTGATTATATTTCCTGGTTTCCTTGTGATACCCCTTAATTCAACTTCCTTTCCTTTCAAAGAAAATTTCATGACAAGTTCCCTAAATTAAAATCTATTGTACCTATTTGGTCAATTCAATGTCCTTGAATTGGCAATCATAAATTGTCAACCAGGGTGCGTAGACTGATGAAGTACGGGTGCACAATATTTTCTTAGAAGTTATTCATTAGGTCGTTATGTATTTATTAAGATCTAAACTTAAGATGGGGGTGGTGTTTGTCAATTGTATTAGTGTCGTAATTCTTAGGGATGTTGATTAAGTTTCCTAGGAATTAATCTCTATCCAATTAGTTTGTAGATGATGTGAGAGTGATTTTACTTATGTTAGATTGTTTGGGATTTTTGATATTAAATCTCTATGTTGCTCCTAATTCTCTAAGTGCAAAAAGGAACCTATTCTATCAGCTATGAAGGAATACTATTGAACTCAATTGTTTTAGGAGAGGTCTTCTCGCTTGTTCAATTTCTGCTCAAACAAAGTAACCCAAGCAACATCTATATTGTGAATTGAACACACTTCAATTATGGTGGATAATAAGAAAAGGAAAGAATTTTGCAATACCAGGTATAAAGAAAAGTAGATAACAACCTAAGCTAGGTATAAAGCAAATTAAATTTCTTATGCAGATAACAATTCGTTGGCGAGATCATTATGCAGCATTGTCAAATAGAGAAATTTAAGAATTAAAGGAAATCAGATTGTATTTGATTAAAACCTACCACTATTTGTAGGGGCCCTCCACATAACAGTTCAGAGCTTCAAATCAACACAATGCTTGCATACAAAAAACAATTCTATTCACACGAAATTCACAAACTATTCATAAACATATCATTCGGCGTGCACCCAAATAACATTGCATCCATTAGCTTTATAGCAGGTCTATTGGCATAACTGTATGAATATTTCAAGCCTAATATCTCTAACCTATCTAAACTTATATTGCTAAACTATTGTTTTTCTATTCTGAAAGCAAAACAATAAGGTTTCAACTAATCTCGGGTTTTGTTCTGCATTAATCCGGCGGTTGACTTGGAGTTTGACCGCGATCTCCTGTGCTTCTTTTAGTAAACAGTTTCAAGTGGATAGGAAGGTATCCATGATGGAGTCATCCTCTATCCATCTACACCCTTCGCTGCTGACCTGGAACTCTGGAACCTTGCAAACAATTAATACAACGACGAAAACATGGATTAGCTGCGAAAACAAGCTAATTCGGTAGCCAATTGTAACCTTAATAAAACAATAGGGTATACAGTTAAATGTGAATAAGAAAACTTACTATTGTATACTTTCATCAAAACCTGGTAGATATGCCCTTATTTAAGTGATAAATATATTTGAAAAAGAGAGGATCACTAGGCAAAAAGGATGTCATGGTAGGACAATCTTCAAACTCTACATTGCCCCGAACTGGAGATGTTGTATGTCCTCATACACTTCTTCCTTGTCTTTTTCTTGTGCATCTTATTTATCATCTCCCTGTTTCACTGTTTTCTTCTTTTTGGCAGAGATTGGCATTCTAGGCTTCCTCATTAGAATTTTGTACTTGAAACTGATTATCTCTCTCTGCATAATTCTGTGCTCTTTCTTCAGCTTCTTGTTTTTCTTATACCAGAAGCTTAGATGTAGGATTAGATTGTCACTCTTGGAAATCTATATCTCACTCTGTGTCTTTAGGGCTTGATTTTCATTTTAAAGATATTGATTCAGTTTTTTTTAGTTTAAATATTTCCTGCTTCAAGATGTTTCAGGCCGATTTTTCATTCACCTAGTTGCTTCCTTCTCCAGGGCTCTGTATTGTTTCCGTTTTTGTTGTCGCCTTCCTTTCCAGTGACTCTATGTATTCATATATTTCCTGTTGTGTGGGGTTAATTCCCAGACTATATATCAGTCTTCCTAGAGGTGAGATGTAAGGTTGTGGTGATGATCTTGGTGATCTTTTTGGAGAATTCCCAGGGTTTTCAATTGGCTCATCCTCTATTGACTTGTCCTCTATTGGCTCAATCTCTATTGGAGTGTTCTCTGTTGGCTCAATCTATGTTGGAGTGTTCTTTGTTGGCTCCTCTTTAGTTGGATTCTTTTCATTTGGCTCATTTTCTTCAGGATTAATGTATTCTATAGTTTTTGAGGTTGTTTGTGGAATCATGCTCAACCTCATGCTCCTTCTCAACCCTAGGGTTTGTGTTTTCTACACTTTCCTCCTCTTATTCTCTGATTTTTCCTCTAGAGGAGAGGTTTTGGTTTGTGAGAATTTTTCTTTACTCGGGTTGGCTTTCTTTCTTTTAGGGTTTCCCCTCTTCATTCTCTGCAAAATTTTTACTATAGACAACTCTTCTTCTACTATCTCTGTCTGAGTTTGAGGTGCCTATTCCTTTATCATTTCTATGGTTCTCTTTCTCCCTTTGAGGGCCCTACTGCTACTTGGTTTTTCTGGGGATTTTTCCTCACAATGGTTCCTTATTAGGAAACTCTCTCAGTCATCCCCTATACCTTGGAGGTGAAATTCGACTAATATTTTTACTAGAGCATGATGATACATGGTGTTTTCTATGCAATGAATTTTCTTTTTAACATTTGTAGCCATTTTCCTGAGTCTATTCAAGAGAAAATAGGGGAGGTTCATATAATGATCCTCAAGAACGTGCATCATCATTCTAACATGATAAAGACACATTTTCCCAAACCTACCCTCACAAGTGATAAACTCTTAAAGCACAAGTAATAAGTTTCTCCATTTGTTTTTAAGAGCAGAGCTTGGAATACCTTTTTTGTAGACTATTGTGTCCATGTTCGGATTCTTGAGGAAAACCTTCTAGTCCTCGTTGTCAATCCCTCTGTTTTTAAACCATTTTTCTCCATGTCTTGGCAACTCGGTGGCCTCAGAAATCATAGACTCTGTTACTGTGAGTTTTATGTCCCCAATTTCGGCCTCCATTCCATCGAATGAGCGTGCAAATGTCTTGGTTACCTCCTTGTGGAAGCCGTTAAATTTCTCAATGAACTGCAACCATTGTCTTCTTTGCAACAACTCCCTAGTTTGTGGGTACCCCTCTAGGAACTGCTTCCCTGCTGGCTCAGTTCGAACAATTACCCCCATGCCGAAGGATGCTTTGCCTCAAAGATTGGCTACCTTGACAGGAAAACAAGACTGGTAGGGTTTGCTAGCTGGCAGAAAGATGGAGTGGTTGTGAAATATCATAGGAGTGTAGGAATAGGGAAGAATGGATGGGTTATCAAAAGGATTATGGGAATGAATTCGACCATTAGGTGCATTCAAACTTATGATTTGGTAATTAATTTGGCAGATTTGGCACAAGGTCATGACATGAATTTTAGAGTGGTGGCATATGATATTTCGTTAGGTGGCCATTACCCTTAGGTTATAATGATTGCACTTTAGTACTATATCTTCTTACTCATACATGCTATATAACCTTCCCTATTGTTAAATTAAAGCAACACGTACCTTTAATTTTCTGTTGCTAACCTTATTTGTTGTCCTTTAATCTCCTGTAAGTGCCTTGTTGTCAACTGTCCTTTAATCCAGATCACCAAGCATCCTTGTAGACTCCAAAATTATTAGGCTGCAGAAATTTGTTTAGCTGTAGAAAGTTGTCCAAGTTGCGGAAAGTTGTTGTTTCTGCAGCTTAAGAGAAAGAAAGCTTTTAGTAGATGAACTTTATTGTTTTTTGTTTTCCTTTTGAAAAGAAAATTTGAAGTGCCAACAAATTGGTTTTCACTTTAATTTTTTTGTATAAACATGCCAACAACATGTTGGTTTTCATGTTTATACAATTTTTTTTTCATATTATTATATGTATATATATGTGCATACATACACATATAATTTATTTATTATATATATATAGATATAGATAGATAGATATTTGAAACAAACTGAATGAAAATTTCTAAGGTGGAAAAGAAGAAGAATTCTTTTTTACCATCTCAGTTCTGAATTATCCTGAAATATTTTAACAAATTCCTCTCTTGTTAATGGTTTTTGGTAAAGCTTGAGTCGATGTCCATTTACTAATAGAGGAGTTCTTTCTTCGTCAATAGTCTTGATTCTAACTGCACCATTGTCAAAGACATTCTCAACCTCATAAGGCCCAAGCCAATTGGTTTGGAATTTCCCTTGAATTTTTTTAAATTTTAAATCAAAGAGAAATGCCCAATCTCCCGGATGAAACTTCCTTTCTTTAATGTACTTATTATGCCATCTTGACCTCTATTTTTGCACTAAGTTGGTCCTTTGGAAGACCTATTGTATGATTTCATCGAGCTCATTTAATTGTGTCATCCTTTGCTTCTAGGCTTTTGACAAGTCAAGATCTAATTGGACTATTGTCTTACAAGTGTAGATCTGGAACTCTATTGGAAGTAAGACTTCCTTCCCATAAAAAAGTTCATAGGGAGTATGTCCTATAGTATTCCTCCATGTAGTCCTAAGGCTTCGAGAACCTTTTCCACCCAATATTTCCTTTGTAGATGTACAGTTTTTGTAAGGATAGCCTCGATCAACTTATTTGTGGACTCAACTTGTCCATTGGCTTGTAGATGTATGGAGTTAACTTCCGATGTTTTATCTTGTATTGGTCTGGATGTGAACTGTGTCCCTTGATCTGTTACAATTTCTCTTGGAACACCAAAACGAGTAAAAATATCCTCAAAAAGAAATGAAACTACAGTATTTTCATTAGCAAATGGAAGTGCTTTAGCTTCTACCCATTTAGTGAAATAATCAATACATACCAGACTATAATTCTTTTGCTTTGAAGGTGGGCTGATTGGTCCAACAAAATCCAATGCCCAATTTTCAAATGGTTCGATAAGTACCTGTGGTTGCAGTGGCATCTCATTTGAAAGAGTAGATTTGCCCATTCTCTAACAACTGTGACATATATTAACATATTCCTTGGTGCCCCTGAAAATGGAAGGCCAATAATATCCTAAAAGCAGGATTTTGTAAGCAGTTCTCTTGTCAGAAAAATTTCCTCCACATGGCTCATCGTGACAAGCGTTTAGTATCTCTGGTATTTCATCCTCCCGAACACATCTTCTGATGATGAGGTATGGTCCCATCTATTATCACCTAGATTGATCTCGGGCTGAAGGGAGGCAATGCCATGGTAACCACAAACCAAGCTTAGCCAAGTAGCTAGCCCTACTAGGCCGGGAGAGGGCTCTCTCCATAAGGATCTCAGTTAAGATGACTGGATTAGATAAAGGATTTTAGGCTAGGGCTTGAAGTGAAAAACTAAGACCATATTATTTTCATTCTTATTTTCATTCTTTAAACATGAGGGAAATAAGCTTAATGAGAGGGCAATGATAATACTTACTTGATTTAGGGCTTAGGAGATCTTTTGAAAGCTTGAAGACTGAAGGAGAGCAAAAATGGTCAAGTGCGCAGTGCATGAAGGGAGTGTGAAGCACCTTAAGGGAACATGTAGCACCTGTCAAATGTGCAGCGCTTGAAGAGAATGTGCAGTGCAAAGAGGAAATGCACAACGCCTGCTCTGTTTTCACAATTTTGCCTTGAAATCGCCCAAAACGCAGCTCTAGTTTGCTCAATGCGTGGTAAGAGGTAAATAAAGGGCAAGAAGATATTTATAGGCCTTTGACTTTAATCTTTAGCTCCTCAAACCCCTTTTTATAATGTTTTTTTTTCCTCTTATCACTTTCACCTTTTAAACTTTGTTTTGATGTTTTTTCTTCTTTGTGCTTTTGCAGGTGGACAAATGCTCAACTTAACTTGATTTTTGTAGTTTGGTGTGTCTTGTAGGAATGGAGAAATATTCTGATGCAGCTGAGATCCATTATTACATATAGGAACTTAAAATTACATAAGAAATTCAAATGAACTAAAATACTCTGTTTTCACCTCAAAAACATGTTTTTGAGGTGAAAATTACATTAGGTTACAAAAATAAAATTTCAGTAGCTATGACTTTCAAGCCATCATGCTTGATTTATTTATCATCCTCATACCCTTAATGACCTTTATTTACATTTGAAAATCAGCTTCTTGACCTTGGTAATGAAACCCTAGACCTAATGAAATTAAACCCTAGGACCTAATGAAATGGACTGCAGATTGTTTATGAAACCCTAACTGCAGACAATTTTGAAGAAGGATCAACAAGTATACTTTATGAGGGAAAATTTTAGATTTTTTGAAGAGCAAGCAACCATCAATGGATCCATTTATCATGACCTAATGGAATGATGAAAAATTTACAGTGTGCGACTCCTACTATGAAAATGCAAAAGATCAAATTTTGATCCCAGATGGAAGTATGAAAAGACTGACACTAACATTGGATCCAATGGGGATGGTAGCTCCTTGGAGGTGCCAAGAACACCATAGACCTAGTAGCCTTATCCATTGGGCAATATGGTCAAAAACTTAAATTGAAATGCATGACTGAAAACTGACGACTTGACGACACAAACTAACTCTAAAACTGACTGAACCATGCTCACTTCTGTGAGCTTATTAATCACACCCTACTCTAAGTGATCCATTCCTCACCTGATCAAGTGAAATGAAACAACCAATGCAACCAAGTAAGCATTCTGGCTACTATTTTAATTCTCCGCGAGTGCTTTCTTATGAGCAACAAGAGAGAACTACTGAAATGCAACTCCCATGAAAACTTGTAAACAAATCCATATTTTCCCAGATTGAATAATATTGATGCTCTATCCGACTCCAAAAATACTACATTAGGATCTTTAAATTCATGTGCACTGGTACTTAGCTCATCCAATGAATTACTTTGTTTCTCCTCATACCATGAATGCAAACTTTCATATGAGCTTTGTGACGAGACTCTTGCTGAAAATGACAAAGAAACCGACTGCCGGATCAAGTTTGTATCAATACCTTTTTCAAGCTCACAGTTAGCTAATGGAGAAGGACTTTGACTGTAGATATCATCCAACACATTAGCTACTAGATCATGAAAAACTTGAAAAGACTGTTGCAACCCATTTTCTTTTGGTTCCAATGAGAATGCATGATTTTCTACAGGCTACTCATCCTTTATTGAAGATATACTATGCAAATTTCCTTTCAAAAACTGAAATGATTCAAAACAAAATGGTACAGAATCATCTTGCATCATTTGATCATATGTTCCAGCTTCCAAGTCTTCATCTGCAACTAGACATTCAATGGCATTCGAGGGATGCAAATCTAGATATGAGAAGTCTTGAACAAGGATTTCATTGCCCTCTAGATGGTCAAGATCAAAACATATCTACGATTGACTTCTGATTACACAAAATTTGTCTCTGATGAATTGAAACGGAGTAAAACAAAGAGGCAAAGATCCTTCACTTACTTCAAAATTTTCTGCACTTTCCTCCTCACTTCCATAGCTGATATGCATCAGCTGATCACTATATTCGAGTTGCTGAAAGTGAACTTCCTCCTTCCACAAACCAACTGTTGATTTGTCTGCAAGACTAGATTTTGTTTGGAGGACATAATCATCATCATACTGATCAAACTTAGGCAAATCATCAGTATAAAACACATCATCAAGCATACATGTCAGATCAACAGATCTCTCTTCTCCAAGATGATCTATAAAACAATCATTATCAAATCTATGACAACTAGGATAATAAAGGAAATGTTTTGGATCAGCCACTTGTCTTTTCTCAATTAGCAAGCCATGGTCTTGAACATCATACTCATTCCTTATGCTGATATTTTGCATCATCTTTTTCACTGCACTTACCAAAATGTTGAGCTTTACCTCTAAAGATGTCGATTCCTCTGGTTATATGTTCTTCATCTTTTCTTCCTTCAACTTCGCCCTTCTGATTAGCAGATTAGCCTCTACATCTACTGCACTGTTTTGCATCTCTTCAAGTGTTGCTAGGTACCTTTCCCTCAGTTGAAACTCCATTTCCGGATCAAAGGCATCCGGGTAGTGCAAGAGAGCGGATCCAGGAGGAGGCCTTATATTAGTAGGCATCGAAAAATAGACTTGGTTAAACCTGGCATAAAACTGTTGTACTGTCTCCCTTGGCTGTCTTTTCAGCTGGTTATACTCTTCTAGAATCAAGAAAGGGTTCTGTCTGATCACCCACTTGTCGAGGAAAACTTTGACGAACTGCTGGAAATGTGAGATGCTCACATTAGGCATGCTCGCATCAGGCAGGGTTTTGAACCAATTCTTGACCTTGCCTTGCAAAGAAAGAGAAAAAAAGCCTAATATTGTCATCCTCTTCATCAACTTCAAAAAGTTCAAGAAAAGACTCAAAATTCAGTACATGTCTCTCAGCAGTGATGTTGTCGCATTCACCATCAAATCTTGGTAGATATAGGTAATGTTTTTAGGGAAAGCATGGGATATAGGAGGAAAAATCAAAGGCTTGTATCTATCTGGAACTTTACAAGGTATAGGAGTATATACAAAAGTTGTAGAATTAGTCTTGGTCTCTTTTGGCTCATCAGTTTGAAGACAGTCATCATGAGATTCGGAAAAAGGGTCTTGATCAAGATCAAAGGCATGTGAATATTTTGTATTCACAATCTTCAAAGGGAAAAAATAAAATGGAGGTCTAGGATCTTTTCTCGAATACAATATACTTTGTAAAGCCTTCTTGACATTCTCAGGAAAAGAGAAGAAATAATTTATAACAAAGAATATAATGTCTTGGATGAAATTCCAACTTGAATACCTGATCTTTCCATATTGTCCTTTCATGTTTCTGCTGGTCAGGTTCATCCTCTAGTGGAGTCCTTGGATCTGATCTCGAAACTGATTTAGAGTCGCCAGGTGAATGATTTCAGCCTTCCGGTGTCTGATCGTTGTCCACCATCAACAATTAGATCTAAACTTGATACATTTTGCTGAGGAACATAAAACTACATTCCCCAGTATGGTCGCCACTATGTTATCACCTAGATTGACCTCAGGCTGAAGGGAGGCAATGCCAAGGTAACCACAAACCAAGCTTAGCCAAGTAGCTAGCCCTACTAGGCCGGGAGAGGGCTCTCTCCGTAAGGATCTCAGTCAAGATGACTGGATCAGGTAAAGGATTTTAGGCTAGGGTTTGAAGTGAAAAACTAAGACCATATGATTTTCATTCTTTAAACATGAGGGAAATAAGCTTAATGAGAGGGGAATGGCAATACTTACTTGATTTAGGGCTTAGGAGATCTTTTGAAAGCTTGAAGACTGAAGGAGTGAAAAACTGGTCAAGTGCTCAGTGCCTTAAGGGAACGTGCAGTGCCTAAAGAGAACGCGCAGTGCCAAGAGGAAATGTGCAGCGCCTGCTTTGTTTTCACAATTTTTCCTTGAAATTTCCCAAAACATAGCTCTGGTTTGCTCAATGCATGGTAAGAGGTAAATAAAGGGCAAGAAGATATTTATAGGCCTTTGACTTTAATCTTTAGCTCCTTAAACCCCTTTTTCTAATGTTTTTTTTGCCTTTTATCACTTTCACCTTTTAAACTCTGTTTTGATGCTTTTTCTTCTTTGTGCTTTTGCAGGTGGACAAATGCTCAACTTAACTTGATTTTTGCAGTGTTGGTGTGTCTTGTAGGAAGGAGAAATATTGTGATGCAGCTGAGATCCACTATTACATATAGAAACTTAAAATTACATGAGAAATTCAAATGAACTAAAAATACTTTTTTTTCACCTCAAAAACATGTTTTTGAGGGGAAAATTACATTAGGTTACAAAAATAAAATTTTAGTAGCTGTGACTTTCAAGCCATCATGCTTCATTTATTTATCATCCTCATAACCTTGCCGACCTTTATTCGCATTTGATAATTAGCTTCTTGACCTTGGTAATGAAACCCTAGACCTAATGAAATCAAACCCTAGGACCTAATGAAATGGACTGTAGATTGTTTATGAAACCCTAACTGAAGACAATTTTGAAGAAGGATCAACAAGTATACTTTATGAGGACAAAATTTAGATTTTCTGAAGAGAAAACAACCATCAGTGGATCCATATATCATGACCTAATGGAATGATGAAAAATTTACAGTATGGGACTCCTACTATGAAAATTCAAAAGAGAAAATTTTGATCCCTGATGGAAGTATGAAAAGACTGACACTAACACTGTCTTATATAATTCCTCATTTATCCATGAGCAGGATGTGCTATTGTGGACTATTCTTATTTTTTCTCTAGGAGATAAATGAAATGGAATTTTTCCTGTGGCCAAATAGTTAGCAATATCTGCATGCCAAGGTGATTTAGTAGATACTACAAAAACATAATCAGGAAATTTATCTTTTATAGGTCGATCATTGTTTTCATTTTGTATTCTAGATAGAAAATCGGCAATTGTGTCTATTTTCCTAGCCTATCTAGAATGGTTATGTTGAATTCTTGTAAAAGTAGAAGCCATCTAGTTATTCTTCCATTAGTGACTGGTTTATTCATTAGGTATCTAATGGTAGAATGGTCTGTGTGGACAAAGGTTTCATAGCTAGTTATATAATGTCTGAATTTAATGGCATGAATTATAGCTAAGAACTCCTTCCTGGTTACAATATAATTTAACTCTGCAAGGGTTAAATTTTTACTAGTATAATAAATTGCATAAGGAGTGAGATTTTTTTGTCCTAAAATAGCTCGTAAGGCTGAATTTGAAGCATCTTTTGACATATGGAAAGGCAATTTCCAATTAGGTCCTTTTAAGATGGGTGCTTCAGAAATTCTCTTTTTCAATGTTTCAAAGGCAACTTGGCATTCAGAATCCCAACTGAATTCACAGTCTTTGGTGAGTAATTTAAAGAGTGGGGATGCAATTTTTGTGAAGTTTTCTATAAATATTCTATAGTATCCAGTAAAACTGAGAAAACTTCTAACATCCATTTGACAACTTGGCACTAATAACTTGGAAATGACTTCCACCTTAGATGAGTCTACCTTAATTCCATCTCCGAAAATATGGTGACCTAAAACAATTCCCTTGTTAAACATCATGAAACATTTTTCATGGCTTAATGAAAGGTTTGTTTCTTAACATATTATTAAGACTTTCTCCTGGTTTTCTAGTGCTTCATTGAAAGAATCCCCATAGGCTGTGAAATCATCCATGAACACTTCCACACAATCATGGATAAGGTGAGAGAAAATGCCAAGAGCTACCCTTTGGAATGTTGCTAGAGCATTACATAACCCAAAGGAAAGTACTCGATAAGCATAAGTTCACCATGGACAAGTGAATGTGGTTTTATCCTAATCTTCAGGGGCCACCTAAATCTGGCTGTATCCACTGAACCCATCCAAGAAGGAAAAATATTTTTCCCCTGCTAAAGTATCTAAGACCTAGTCTATGAAAGGTAACAGAAAGTGGTCTTTTAATGTTTCTTTATTCAACTCCCTATAATCGATGCATACTCTCCATTTTCCATTCTTTTTAGGGACAGTTACTAGGGGTGAAACCCACTGACTGTCAGATATTGGATAGATGAAATTTACATTTAACAATTTCTGCAATTCTTCCTTAACAGTTTCTTTTAGATTTGGGTTCATTCTTCGCTAAGGTTGTCTAACTCGTCTTGCATTTTGTTCAATGTAGATATGATGTATGCAATTTTTAGGATCAATCCCTCTCATATCAGTGTATTCCCATGCAAAAGTAGAAGAATGTTTTTGTGAAATTTCTATCAATTGTTTCTTTTGCATGTCTTCCATGTTTTCATTGACATTTAAGGTTTTTCCTAGAAATATTTCTATCAAGGAATTCCAAAATTTTTCCATAGACAACAATGATACTTGTTTAGAGGAGAGATATTCATTTTGACTAAGCTCACAATGTGAGGAAGATTCATTATTTTCTAGTAAATTTAAAAGTTTGTCTTCCTCTTTTATGTGTTCAGTGACAAAAATAGGTTTATATCTTCTCCATCTTCTATCCATTCTTCAGTTTCTATATCTATTGTTGTTCTTGCAGGGGGGTATAATGTAAATTTCTTTGTATAATTTCCATCTGAAATAAACATATGACTTGACCTACAACCGATAAAAGCATCTGTTGTAGCCAACCAAGGCCTTCCTAGAATTAATGTGTGTCCTCCTAGATTGTTCTTGGGTGTTAAGACCATGAAATCAATAGGATATTCCCAAGAATCTAAAGATACACAAACATCCTCTAACACACCATCTGGTTTAATAACAGATCTATCTACTAATTCCAATAAGGTTCGTGTGTATTGAAGGTTAGGAAGCCTAAGCGTGTCCATAACTTGTTTGCTCATTATGTTTATGGCTACTCCTAGGTCAATCAGTGTGTTTGGTATTTTAGTTCCATTGATGTGAATTTTTACAATGGGGCTTCTTGGGTCTAAATATTTTTGAATTTTTGTCTTCCCCATCATAATGTCTGCAATTTTTCCAACTAACTGAATTCATTTTATATCTTTTCTTCTTCTCCCTGATTGTTGTGTACTTAATTCCTTAATTATTTTTGCAAAAATGGTATGTTGGGCATGGAATCCCCCCAAGGCATGTTTTGGGGCTTAAAGCCCAAGTTTTGACTGAATGTTTTTGTAAAAGCTCCGCAAATTGTGAGCGCGGGGCGCAAAAGCATAATAAAATCACAGGATTGTCCACCCTAGTTTTTGTAATGTAATGTCGGCTGGATAGACCTACCCATGGTCTGCAAACCATGGGATTGTATAAATAGAGCGAGGCTCTAAGTGTAGAATATAATGAAGAAACTAATAGAAGGAAGAGAAGTCTAAGTGATTGAGTTGAAGTGTAAAGTGTGGCTGTGGGTTGTAGAGTAGGAGAAGGCTCTGCAGCTAAGTGCGCAGCGCATATCGAGTCTGTAACCATTGGAATAATCAATAAAGAGAAGTTTTGCTATAATTCTATGTATATTTTCTTGGTTTAATGCATGATTGGATATAATTTTCAAGTATACTGTTTATTTACTGCGTGATCATGTATGAATGTTTTGTATTGCTAATTATAACGTAAGACATTCAAGTAGGCGAAGGTAATTAATTAACACTGGAAGATATGTAAGATCTCGAGTAATAGCACAGAGTGCGGCACAACCCCTGGTTAGGGTTATGTAAAGGCAGTGTATCAGGCCACGAGGAACGGGAAGTGCGTGAAGCGACCTACATGTGGGAACAAACAGAGAACCAGTCGTACCTATCAAACATCTCAAGGGTGTGGAAACCTGGTTCTATCACCCTCCCATACTACTTCGGGTGAGATCTCACTCCGCGCTTCGCGGATTGTTGCTGAAAGGGCTAGTAGTACAAGGATTTGTTTGGCTAATTAACTCCGAACCGGGGTCAGGCCCCTACAAGCCAACAAATGGTTCTACTGCCGGGACCGGGATCTACATAGAGATGTCTGATGTCGTATCACTAGAATCTGACAAAGAAAGGAATTGAAGATTGGTTGGACAGAAATATTCACGAGTTCGCAGCGCAGGAAAACAGGAATCCGTGACTATCAAAGGAAGAGTGGTTAGACTGCTACTTATATACGGAGATCCACGAAATTTTCTTTGCATCCTTCCCCACTGAGTTGTACAAGTGGATTGTGAAGCTAGAAAATAGCCAAGGAAGGTGTAAACTCGACAAACCTATTGTGTGGACTCCATAATTGGTGCGCAGACTGGAAGCATCGGAAGATAAGATCGCATGCGTTATCGATCACTGGCTCGATCAAATCATAGGAGGATTCATCACCAATTTCGCGATAGATACTTCAGTCAGCTATAGTGAGGCAGAACAACGCTTCCTCAAGGGACCGCGAGGTAAGTACGTTAAATCTTTTAACACTTGGATTAAAATGCTACTATGTGAAAAGCGAGTTATGTGAATAAATTGATGTTTGGGGCTACGAGGAGTGGGAGAATCTACAAAAATGAAGGTAGCATAGAACTAGAGACTAGCTCCTTGATTTCATTTCCATGAGGGGGTGAAGAAGAGCTCGCGAAGGTCTCGCCAAGAAGTGCGATCAATCTGATAAGGCAAAGAAGTCTGCACATACCACCCCCACCCACACCACCACCAATTTCACCATCTTCACCCCCGTCTTCGCCCATACCACCTCTGCCACCACCGTGAAGCAGTATGGAAAATGCGATAAAGCTACTAGTGTTCAAGGGAGTAGGGAATGAAGATCCAGACCAATTTTGGTTCGTGATAAAAGTTGTATGGGAAGCACAGGGTGTCACAGACGACAATATAAAGAAGGCAACATTGGTCAACACTCTACATGATCGCGTGCTGACCTGGTACATTAAGCATTCCAATGACAATCCGAATGTGGGGATCACAGATATCTAAGCTGTGCTAAACAAAGAATTTAGCAGGCCAAAGTTAGAGGCACAGTCAATCATTGGATTCAAGGAGATCACAATGCTACTAGGTGAAACCCCGTGGGAGTTAGATCAAAGACTGAAGTGAACAATCCACAAAGTGAACATGACATTAACAGATGGGAAAAACTGCAAATGGTTTGTAGCATCGTTAATGCCACATCTACGGAACACGCTGTCACAACAAAGGCTAACCACTTAGGCTAAGGGTTTAGAGGTCGCGATGAGATTACATGAGACTCCAATGCAAGATCCTAACCTGGGAGTTCAGCAGATCATGTAGTTGAAAAAATTTTGCCTGGAGATGCAAAGTTTGAAACAAGACATGATAACCTGCCCAAAGATGCACAATGAGGTGTGGTGCGTAAAATTCAAGGGCCAGGGGCACAAAAAGGATCACTGCTTGGTGTTCGTGAATTACCTTGTGGGAGGAGGGCCAATGCCACTAATACTGGAGGCACAAGCAGGACGAAGTGTGGTGCCTACACTATGGTACGCGATTTGTCATATAGGAGGAAAGCATGCTATAGATAACTACCATCTATTACAGAAGTATAAGCAAAACTCACAACAGTTTTTCTATAATTTCTGTAAGTCAGTAGGACATGATGAGCGCACATGTAGAAGTTATGAACTGATGATGGATCGAACTCCTACCTACAGAGTTTAGGCTGAAACACGGCACCTCGATCAAAACACATGAATGACACACACCAGATTTCAGGGGCGCGGATAAGGCCGAGGTGGAGGGGGGCCAGGAAGAGATCGTGGACAACTGATATGTTACAATTGCAGAGGGCCAGGCAATTATGCCCGCGATTTTACGAATCCAATGTGACCATCATGCTTGTATTGTACGTTGTTTGACCATGAGACAAAGGATTTTCCCACACTGATAGCGAGGTTACACGATAAAGGATCACTCCAACCTCCCCTGACTTAGAACCTGCAAATGATGAAGTCCGAGCCATGCGAGGAAGACCCTAATGTAAATATCGTGCTCCGGAGTGGTATTAGGATAGGGGATGACAAAGGCAAGAAGCTTGAAGAAAGTATTTGGGTTCGCAAGGTTCCAACGAAGGAACTAGAATTCGACTTGGAGCGCGCTAAGGAGACTTTCATAGAAGCTAAGAGGAGCTTCACTGATGCCTATACTTCAGGAAGTAAAGACATATTGGAGCCAAAAATGGACCCATAGATGCTCACTACATTCGTGGAGACATGCATGAAGTTGTTGTGCAACAACAAGGTTGTAAAGGGGCTACAAGAACTCATAATTAGATGTGTTGGGACCACACCAGGAGAACCGTGCATGGTCCAGAAGCTCGGGAAGCACCTGACATGAACAAGAAGGGAGATGAGATTGACCGTGCAGATAGGGGAATATGAGATGGACCATGTGATTCTGGATCTAGGGTTGGACGCAAATGTCCCACCAAAACAGACATAGGAGCACATGGGTAGGCCTGCGTTGCAATGGTCTCCTATCCAACTGTGAATGGTGAACCAACAAAAGATCCTACATATGGGGAGATTACAGGGAATCACGATAGATATTGAAGGAGCAAGCGTGCTAGCAGATTTCAAAGTAATAGAGATTGTTGATGACAGCAATCCCTACCCCACGCTATTGGGAATAGATTGGGCCACTGACATGAATGGAGTGATAATATAAAGAAGCACAAGATGATCTTTGAGAAAAAGTCTGTACACATAGTGGTACCTTTAAACCCTACAGAGGGATCATGCTACACGGAGCCAATGCACGACTATGATAGCGTCGATGACTTGAACTGCATCTACAAGATAACCATGTGGGAGCAGGACTGGGTAAATCCAACCTCGGATGGCTGAATCTCATGGGATCGTGAAAGCTCCTACATATATGATTCTGATGAGGAGATAGAAATATGGCAGAACTAGTTACACGAGGTACCCATGCTCAATTGTAACATGATGACGAGATCGTTGTGCTGCGTAGAAACAGAGGTAAGAGACCTGCCTACGTATGACGGGTTAAGCAAGGTGGATGACTTCCTGAACAAATTTGAACGAGAAGTGTCGGAACAACAACGTTTTGATGCTCTAAAATGGGTACTGTGTGCTACGCCCGCGAGGTGGTGGGGTACACACCAAAGAAGTTTTGAGGACTGGCGCGACTGCCAAAGGATGATGTGCATACAGTTTGGGAAGCCTCAGATGCGGTTAAAAGACAAGTATGACGAACGGGATGATCCATGTGCACACCTCCCAAAATGGACAAAGGTCTATGGGGAAGAGACACAACCTAGGTGGGTGCACTTGTTCTGTCATACCCTGGATATTATACCCATGAATTGGTATATAGAAATTAAGCTTTGCCATGGCACGAATGACTAGGATATCTGGCGCGAAGGATTCCCTGTTAACCTTCACATTTGAGGATCATTGGTGGGATACTGTTGATGATGCACTACAAGCAGTAAAAGCAACTATCTTTAGAATACCCCAAGAGCCAATGGAAGTTCTTCAGAATGAATGGGCAACCTAGCTGAGCTGCGCGCTGGAGTGTTACAACGTAAACATTGAAGAAGACAATGAAGATTCGTGAAAAGTTAACATCCCAAAAACTGAAGGCTATCGTGAGGTTCAAGGGCTATTGATTGAATACCCTAACATTACAGCGTCAGTAAAGACAAAGTAGGTAAACATTGGTACGGAGGTTGAACTGAAGTATGAAACGCTCAGTGACTACTAGGATGATGCCACGGTGGATAAGGTCATTGAGTTACTCCGTGAGTACCAAGACTTATTCCCAACCAAGATCACAAACTTAAAGGGGATCATTGGCGATTTAGGGATGATGAAGATCAGCCTAAAACCTGATGCAAAGCCAGTTAAGGAGAGGCATTATTAATTGAATCTGAAGTACAAGGAAAAGGTCCGTGTAGAACTAGAAAAAATGCTTGCAGCTGGAATCGTTGAGGCATTCGAAGAATCTGACTGGGTAAGCCCTATGGTAGTGTAGGAGAAGAAGCAAAAGGGCGAGATAAGAATATGCATGGACCTCATGAAATTGAATGACACCTGTGTGCACGACCCATTCCCGACTCCGTTTACAGATGAAGTATTGGAAAATGTCAACAGGCAAGAAGCATATTCTTTTATTGATGGGTCCTTAGGGTACCACCAGATCAAAATCAAATTGGAAGACAGGAGCAAGAACACCTTCACAACTGAGTGGGGCTACTTTCAATACACCGTTATGCCATTTGGGTTAAAGAACATGCCGGCCATCTTTTCGCACATAATTTTTGCAGCATTCAAAGATTATATCCACAAATTCCTGGAGGTCTATCTGGATGACTGGACTATATTTGGATTGGTTAAGCACCATGTAGCGAGCTTGTGCTTGATGTTGGATACTTGCCAACGACACAAAATCACGCTGAACCTCAAAAAGTGTACGTTCCTCATTCCCTTTGGGAACCTGTTGGGACATGTGGTCTGCAAACAGGGACTAATGGTAGATCCCGTGAAGATTGCAATAATTCTGAATTTGGAAGCACCACAAAGTGTTAAACAATTGCGCGCTTCCTTGGGACATATGGGGTACTACAAGAAGTTCATCAAAATCTATGCCCAGATCACCGCGTCAATGGAGAAATTTTTGAAAAAGGATGTCACGTTCTGCTGGAATGATGATTGCATGAAGAGCCTGGATGTGCTAAAAGAGAAATTGGCCTCCGCCCCAATCTTGGTCTTCCCAAAATGGGATGTGGAGTTTCATGTCCATGTTGACATGCCATGTATAGCACTAGGAGCAGTGCTAACACAAAATGGTGGAGATGGCTTGGATCACCCTATCACATTCGCAAGTCGCAGGTTATCCAAAGCAGAAAAGAACTATTCCACAACTGAACGCGAGGGGTTGGCTATGGTGTACGCGCTCCAAAAATACCGGCACTATTTTCTAGGAGGACATTTCAAGATGTATACAGACCATTCTGTGCTAAAATACTTGGTCAATAAGCCTGTGTTGGGGGGGCATAAGAAGGTGGCTCTTATTGTTCCAAAAATATGACTTTGAGGTCGTGGTGAAGCCTAGAAACCTAATGCGGGACCGGATCACTTGTCACGTATTGATATGGGAGAGGAACCTACTAGTTTGAAGGAAGGATTACTTAACGCGAAGCTCTTTGTTGTGCGCATCACGGATGGGCACTTCGAAGATATAATCCACTTTCTGACAACGGGGACTACGCCAAAGGAATACTCCATCCAGCAGAAGAAGGAACTGGTGTTGCGCGCGGCTGATTTTTTTGTCATCGTAGGGTACCTATACAGAATGGGCAATGATGAGATACTCTAAAGGTATGTACATGATTTTAAACGAAGTCAGATCCTCGTGGAAGCGCATGGGAGCACTGCAGGAGGACACCATGCAGGACGAGCGACCGCGCCAAAGATTCTCCGCGCAGGATTGTGGTGGCCAACCCTTCATCATGATTCAAAAGCACACTGTAAGGCCCATGATATATGTCAAAGGACAGGTAAACCATCGTGGAGGAATGAGATGCCTTTGAACCCACAAATGACGCTACATCCCTTTGAAAAATGGGTAATCAACTTGCCAAGACCTATCAAACCTCAGGGAAAAATAGGCACGTGATACATTATCACTGCGATAGAGTACCTGACTTGTTAGGCGGAAGCATAGCTGGTTAAAGACTGCACAGCTACCATGGCTACAAAGTTTTTGTTTGAACACATGTTGAATCGATTTGGTTGTCCAGAAATCTTAATTAGTGATCGCGGTACACATTTCATGAATGAAACCATCAGCACGCTAATAGAAGAGTTCCAGGTGTATCATCGAAAAAGCACACCGTATCACCCACAAGCTAATGGTACAGTAGAAGCATTCAACAAAATACCGGAGACTGTGCTAACCAAAGTATGCAACGCGTAGCGGAGCGATTGGGACCTACGCGTACCTGCAGTATTATGGGCTTATATGACAACGTGCAAGAAACTGACGGGACAGACACCTTTCTGGTTGGTTTATGGCATGGAAGCTGTCATGCTAATGGAGTATATTGTACCTAGTCTATGCATAGTAGCGCTCACAAGTATGATAGACCACCAAGCCCTAGAAGAGAGGCTTGCACAGTTGGAAGAACTTGAGGAGGAATAGTTCCTGGCTAGCTTTCATCCGCAAATGCAAAAGCAATGTGAGAAGGCCTGGCATGGTCACCATATTAAGTTGCGCACCTTCAAGGTAAATGATTTAGTGTTGCTGTATGACAGTAAGTTTGATAAATTCCCAGGAAAGTTCAGAATGCATTGGCTGGGATCATATGTTGTTAAGGAGGTCACAGATGGAGGCACGGTATAGCTAGTCAAACTAAATGGAGAGCCTTTCCCAGGCAAAGTGAATGGCAGCCGCATGAATCCCTACATGGGTGGCCCGACTATCTGACTAGCCAACAGAAGCACAGTCTTCGCACTCCAAGGATCTGGACAAAGGTGTGGGACTATAAAAAAACGCAGGGGATCCAGGCACAAATGCAAAAAATTAGTTCCAACACCACGGTCTCAGAACAATGCATACAACAGATCCACCAAGTAGCAACTCAGTGCGCTGCTAACCTTGCAGTAGTTCGAGAACAGTTAGAGGGACTCCGCACAAAGATCTTTGCGCTGACAGAGTGAATCGAGGGCGAGTCATGATGTTTGTGTTGGGGGCCTGTTGGGCATGGAATCCCCCCAAGGCATGTTTTGGGGCTTAAAGCCCAAGTTGTGACCGAATATTTTTGTAAAAGCTCTGCGAATTATGGGCATGGGGCGTGAAAGTATAATATAGTCACAAGGTTGTCCACCCTAGTTTTTGTAATATGATGTCGGCTAGATAGACCTACCTATGGTCTTCGGACCATGGGATTTCATAAATAGAGCGAGGCTCTAAGTGTAGAATATAATGAAGAAACTAATAGAAGGAAGAGAAGTCTAAGTGATTGAGTCGAAGTGTAAAGTGTGTCTGTGGGTCGTAGAGTAGGAGAAGGTTCTACAACTAAGTGTGCAGAGGCCTAGTAGTCCGTAGCTAAGTGCGCAGACCCCTGCAGTTGAGTGCGCAAGGCGGGTCAAGTCTGTAACCGTAGGAAGAATCAATAAAGAGAAGTTTTTCTATAATTCTATGTATATTTTCCTGGTTTAATGCATGATTGGATATAATTTTCAAGTATAGTGTTTATTTACTGTGCGATCGTGTATGAATGTTTTGTATTGTTAATTATAACATAAGACATTCAAGTAGGCGAAGGTAATTAATTAACACTGGAAGATAAGTAAGATCTCGGGTAATAGCACAGAGCACGGCACAACCCCTGGTTAGGGTTGCATGAAGGCAGTGTATCAGGCTGCGAGGAACGGGAAGTGTGCGAAGCGACCTGCACATGGGAACAAACAAAGAACCAGTTGTACCTCTTAGACATCTCAAGTGTGCGGAAACAACCCTCCCATACTACTTCGAGTGAGACCTCAGTCCGCTCTCCATGGATTGTTACCGAAAGGACCAGTAGTACAGGGATTTGTTTGGCTAATTAACTCCAAACTTGGGTCAGGCCCCTACAAGCCAACATGGTATTTCTTTTATGGCTTGTAATAAAGGAATCTTAATACAAACATTTTTCAATTCATCCATCATATTGTAATCAGGCAAGATAATTTGTTTCTCTACTCCATCGATTTTCAACCTTTCTGGCAAAGGTGGTTTAACATATATTGAAGGTTGTTCTATGATAGGAGCGTCTATTGGAATTTCTTCTATTTGTTTAGTTTCTTTTTGAGGGAGAGAAGTCTCCCCCCATTCTTCTGATTGATTTTTATGTTTTTGAAGATCAAATTTTGTTTTTTGAATGACAACAGGAGGGTTTTTTTATAATACTCTTCCAGACCTTAATTGGACATTGTTTAGGTCTAGTGGGGTTATCACATAAGTTTGAGGATTCTAGCTCTCCATGTTATATACTGGTTGTTGTGGTATCTTATTATTAGGATTTGGAAGTGGTTGAGCGGGTAGTAGATTTGATTTTTGTGGAAATGGTATCGGAAGTTGCGGGTTTTGATTCTGTACTAGGACTTGTGGCAATTGATTAGCTTGATGGATTTAATTGGACGAGGTTAATAATTGTGGTGGAAGGTAGGATGGCGAGTATTGTTGATATTGAGCATAGTTTCCATAAGTATTTTGTCATTCTTGATTCTAAGGTTGTGATTGTGGCAGAGCCCAAGGTTGTCAAGCTGAATTCCAATTACTTTGTGAAGACTGGGAAAATTGTTGTGGTCTAAATACTTATCATTGATTTGGTTGGGGGTTTTTCCATGGTATTTTGGCTATAAATTAGAGAGGGTCTACTGGTTCTGAGATTCCTTCATCATTGAATATAGTCGTAAGACCTAGTAAAGATGGACATTCCTTTGTATCATGATTATTTGCACATATGACATAGGTTTCTATGGCTTTTAAGTCTAAGGGACATTCTCTCAGAGCATGTTTCTTCCGACATTTGGGATAGAAGATAGATAATCCAACATTTTCAGAATTTTGCTTGTTTTGTATTTTAAGGGTGTCTATTTGTTCACTTAGGCTCCCTAAAATATTTGTTTTAAAGGTGTCAAGAAAATTTCCTATTTCTGCCCTACTAATTGTCCCAGTTGTAGACTTGTTTATTCTTGATAAGGGAGGGTCTCTAGGACTCTTTCCAACTCTTGCTTTGCCCCTTGAGATATGTACACATAAATCACAAATATCTGCAAATGGTAGTTTGGAAATATCTCCTTTTCCAGTTAGGCTAAGGAGATCGATCCATTCATCTTTAACAGCTCTGAGTAAAAGAGATTTTAGGGTTTCTTCATCCAAATTATCCATTTTTTCTCTTTTAACATTATAAAAAAACCTTTCTACCAAGTCTTCAAGATTCTCATCTTCTTTTTGTGTCATTTTGAAGACTTCATCTTTAAGGTTACTAGGCATACAATAATCTCTATACTTGCCTAAGAAAGCCTCTTTCATCTATGCCCATGTTGTTATGGAATGCACTCCTAGACTCATGAACCATTTTAATGTGGCGGAACAATTTCAACTTTTGAGCATCATGCAAATAGTCATATGATCTGCATAATACTTCAAATTCGAAGAGAAATATCTCCAGATCTTCATTTCTTTTCTTGTGGAAATTAGGAAGAATCGAGGGTGATATATTTTTCATTGTGAGGGTTGTATCTTCATCAAGAATAGGGAATCCTGAAGGATCTTGATTTCCTCTGCCTATACCCGCTCCTCTCCCTCTACCTCTTCCTCTTCCTCTACCTCCAATCCTATCTTCTTTTCCATGTACATTGTGTACTTCTCCTTCCCTTTCTTCAACCATGATAGATTCTTCGGAGCTAGGATAGTGTTCTTCTAATCTTTCTAGTTCCTCTATCAATGGCTGTTTAGAATAAGTTTCCAATTCCTCTTCTTCACTAGGAATTTTTAATTCTTCTCCCAAAATTTGTTCACCAGTGGGGGATAGAAATATTACTCGTGTGGTTGGGTATGTAAGATTTTCTTCAATTACAGCTTTAGTAGAAGAAGTAGGTGAAGTTATGGATTTAATTTCTGATCTTGAGACTTCAGGAAGTATTTGTCGACCTCTAAATGGAATTCGGATTTGAGTAGGTGGTGTGGAATCTCGAAATCATGGTGGAGTGAGTGGATTTGTGGGAATTAAACTTCTTCCTCATCTTACAAATCTACCCCTAGATTTTCTATCCCTACGCATGTCATGTTTTAAATTAATGATGGTTTTCTTTTTTACTTCTAATTGTACTTCCCCGACAATGGCGTCAAAATTTTTGGTCAATTCAATGTCCTTGAATTGGAAACCATAAATTGTCAACCAGGGTGCGTAGAATGATGAAGTATTGGTGCACAATATTGCTTAGACGTTATTCATTAGGTCGTTATGTATTTTTTAATGTCTAAACTTAAGATGGGGGCAGTGTTTGTCAATTGTATTAGTGTCGTAATTCTTAGGGATGTTGATTAAGTTTCCTAGGAATTAATCTCTATCCAACTAGTTTGTAGGTGATGTGAGAGTGATTTTACTTATGTTAGATTGTTTGGGATTTTTGATCTTAAATATTTATGTTGCAGCTCCTAATTCTTTAAGTGCAAAAAGAAACCTATTCTATCAGTTATGAAGGAATACTGTTGAACTCAATTGTTTTAGTAGAGGTCTTCTCGCTTGTTCAATTTCTGCTCAAACAAAGTGACCCAAGCAACATCTATATTGTGCAGTACCAAGTATAAATCAAATTATATAACAACCTAAGCTAGGTATAAAGCAAATTAAATTTCTTATTCAGATAACAATTCGCTGGCGAGATCATTATGTAGCATTGTCACACAAAATAGAGCAATTGAAGAATTAAATGAAATCAGATTGTATTTGATTAAAACTTGCCACTGTTTGTAGGGGCCCTCCACATAGCAGTTTAGAGCTTCATATCAACACAATGCTTGCACACAAAAACCAATTCTATTCACACAAAATTCACAAACTGTTCATAAACATATCATTCGACACACACCCAAATCACAGTGCAGTCATTAGCTTTATAACAAGTCTCTTGGCATAACTATATGAAGATTTCAAGCCTAATATCTCTAACCTGTCTAAAATTATATCGCTAAACCATCGTTTTGATATTCCAAAAGCAAAACGATAAGGTTTCAACTGATCTCGGGTTTTGTTCTGCGATAATCCTGCAGTTGACTTGGAGTTTGACTGCGATCTCATGTACTTCTTTTAGCAAACAGTGTCAAGTGGATAGGAAGGTATCCATGAGGCAGTCATCCTCTATCCACCCACACCTTTTTCTACTAACCTAGAACTCAAAAACCTTGTGAACAATGAAGACAGCTACGGAAACCTGGATTAGCTATGGAAACAAGCTGATTGGGTAGCCAATTGCAACTTTAATAAAACAATAGGGTATACAGCTAAATATGAAAAAGAAAACATACTATTGCATACCTTCATCAAAACCTGGTAGATATGGCTTTATTTAAGTGATAAATATATATGAAAAAGAGAGGATCATTAGGCAAAAAGGATGTCATGGTAGGACAATATTTAGACTCTACTGTACCCAAGGATTGTATTCATTGGACTCCTAGTACAACATCAGTACCACCCATTGGAATGGAAAGCATTGGGATATTCAATACATATTCTACCATGGATAGATTGATATTATGGCACATTCCAGCACAATTTATGGTTCCTCCACTTGCAACCATCACTTGACACTCTGGTGCTGGATATAGGAAGCAATTCAATTCCTTGGCTATCTTACAATGAATAAAATTATCAATACCTCTCGAATCAATCAACACTATTACCTTCTTCTTCTTGATATGTCCTTCTATCTTGATAGATTGAGGAGTGGTAATTCGGGCCAATGCATTACAAGATATGGTCAGATTCATTTCTTCTTTCTCTAGGTTTTTTCCTGGTTTATATCCTCTTCTTTTGACGTTTCTTGTTCCTTTTATTCCTCCTCTGTACAATTTATGTAAAATAATTTCTTCTAAACACACTTATGACCTTTAGTGTATTTTCTATCAAAACTATAACAAATCCCTTTTTCTCTTTTTTCTTCCAATTTTTGTGGTGTCAACCTTGTAGGTTGTGGAAGGATAGGGGCAATAACACTTCCATATTTATAGTTGTGAGTGAGGCTTCCTTTTTGCCATAATTTTGCTTTCCATTTTTCTTGCCAACCTGAATTCCTTCTCCAATGAATCAGGTTCCCAAAGTTGAACCTCATGTTGGATGTTATCCTTTAAAGTCCCTATGAACACGTCAATCCTATGCTCCTTTGGAATATCATTTACCCTTATATTCAATTTTTGGAAGTCCTCAATGTGCTCCATCATTTAACCCTTTTGTTTGAGATTTATCAATTGGCTAAAAAAAGTGTTGCTTTTTGTATCCTCATAATGTGCTATAATTTCTTCTGTAAAAATTTCCAAAGTGACAATTTTTTTATGAGAGCAAAGCCATTGATACCATACAAACTGATTTGGTTCCAAATATAAAGTTGCAATACCTACCTCTTGTGTGTTTTGCACATTATGGAGATCAAAATATTGCTCCATCTGTATTATCCATGTTACGGGATCATTTCCATCAAACTTCCTCATATCGGTCTTTGGAACATGGTGGGTCTTCAATCCACCGCTAGAGTCTATGAAATTATGATTAACATTTATTTTGTTCTCGTCATGAATTTTCTCTATTACCTTTTCGCCATTAGGAAGCCTTTCGTGTAGCAACTTTGTCAAAGCTTCCTTCAAAACTTCCATGTCTTTCTTCAAATATTCAATGTGGTCATTCTTTGAATCATGATTAACATTTATGTTATTCTCATTCTGAGTTTTCTCCACTACCATTTCACCATTAGGAAGTCTTTCTTGTAGCAACTTTGTAAAACGTTCCTTCCAACCTTCCATGTCCTTCTTCCAATATTCAATGTTGTATTCCATACCATCCATCTTAGCTTCCATGTATTTCTTTAAACCATCCATCTTATCTTCCACACCTTTCTTTAAACCATCCATCTTACCTCCTGTTACTTTTTGTGAGTGAAATTTGTTTCACTTGGTCTCATAATTTTGATATATCATGTTGCATTTCTTCCTCTTCTTCATGAGTCATGCTAGAGATTTAAGGTTGCTTACCAAGTGTTCCATTTTCTTTCTTTAGGGCATCAATTAATGATAATTATTCTTCACTATGCCCTTTGAATTCCTTCAAACTAATTTTTCAAACCAAACTTATGCAAAATTTAAAAAAACCTACACCCCGTTTTTCACTTTGTAGGAGGTCGATATTGAATTTGATGTATCTCTAAAATTTTGGATCTCCAAGGTCTGAAATTGCGAAATGTGGTAACCCTCCGAGTCCTCTTTCCAACACCACTAGTCTGATCAAAATTGGATTCTCCAAGAAAGCGTTATGCCCAATCTCCCAAGATGGCCTGATTATACACTTTTTCAATAGAGTGAACTTGTATGAAGTTCCACATGTCACTGTTTAAACCTTTGGACCTGAAAACAATGAACAAAAAAATATATTCCGTCATCTTTTTGTAACTTCTTACCAAAATTCCTTCTAATACTCAGAGAGAAAGTTATGACAATTTTCCTAAGGTCACATGTTTGGGATGTAATTTGGGAGGCTACAAAAACCCTAACTTCTTTGGATCATATCTCTGAAAATATAGCGAGACAATATCTTAAATTATGACTTGAGGAGCATCGATATTTTGGCTCAAATGGGTTTTTTTTTTAGCTTCTGAAACGTCACAGGAAAAAGTTATATTGAAAATTCCACGATGACCTGTTTTGTAGTAGTGAACCCTAGAATTCAAAGCTCTGATACCAAATGTTATGAACCAACTCACAAAAAGATAGAAAATATAGATTAACGACTTCAAAATTAGCCTCTTCAAGGGGGAACCTCCTTTACATTACACAAATGAACAATTATTTGAAGATACAAATGACAAAACCTCCTTTCTATAGATAGGAGTCTAAGGGGTCACAATATAATCAAAGCCGACATAACAATAATAATATAAGGGCACAACAATAACAATAATGGGCTTCTATGGGGCACAATAATAAAAATATGGGGACAATAGGGGCACAATAATAACAATAAGGGCTACAATGACAATAGTAATGGGGGAATCACTAGTATTATAGGGACCTAACATTTCATCAAATATGTCACAAATATGAAATCTACAGGTCATAACAACAGGTCTGAGCATAGGGGTCTCATACTTATCTGAGATCCGTACGGAAGCATTGTTTCCTTATCACAAAAGATGCATTATCATCTATTAGGTCATATATATTTTTTTGGCTGTGGTTCACGGACACCTTGGTCAATGGGTGGTCGCTATGTCCACGGAAAAATCTGGGCTAATCGACCCCAAAGGGAATCTAGCCCCGCAGCTCTCTAGTAAGGCCTAACCCTAAGGGCTTCGGGCAGAATGGACCCTGTGACCTCCCAAATGGAGCGGCACTAATTTTGACCAACTGATCTAACCCTTGGGGCTCTATTAGGTCATATATTAATTGTACATTCATTTGCTAATCAAAACATGATGAGAGCCATACATCAAGTATGTCATAAAACATACTCATAATTAGCATATAACCAATCAAAATAACAAGGATACAAGAGCCATAACAATCACATATGAATCAGTACATTTACACATGAAATACCAAGGAGAAAGAGCACTTATTAATGAATGCATAATCAACCAAGTCTGAGACTTCAACGAATCACCCGACCATAGATTGGTTTGAACCAAATCTTTCTTTCTTCCAATCACCCTCATGCCATATTCCAAGCATGAATATGGGACTCACAGCAAAATCAATCCAATTTTCCTCGGGATTTACCGCAATCCCCACCGGATCACTAGGCCCTAAACAAGCATGGATGCCTTCAGATCTCTCCAACTACACCTTGAGGAATTTGTATGTCTCCTAGTCTCTAGGCTTTATTATATATCCCACCATTCACTAGTTGACAATTCCTAGGCTTAATCAACACTCCACCCTCCAAGCTTTACCGTATATCCTGCCATTCATCGGTTTAGTATTTATAGGCCTGATCGAGGTTACACACCTCTAGGATTTACCGTATGTCCCGCGATTCACCGGTCAAGGATCCCTAGGCCCATTGAGGTACACAAAATCCAACTTTATCGCAATCCCACCTTCTCTGGTCCAGGGATTCCTAGGCCTTGTGTTCTTCTTCAAAGACCACCTCACTTAGTTTCCAAACCATCTAACAATCCAATTTAACCAAATAAAAGAGAACCCATCACACCATGGCTATTCAAAAATGGCAAGGAAAGGCTAAAAATCACTATCACACTTGGCAGAACCCATGCCAATGACAACAAGAGAACTGAATACACACATGCATGTCCCATGCATGCTTAATCTAGTAAGGAAATCACACATGAAAATTTTTACCTGTAAGTAATCCTATTGTAGCCACTTGATCCTGCTCTTCCCTACTTGATCTTTTCTTCCCTTTGTCTTCTTTGTCCCTCCTTCGTTTTCCTTGATCCAATGCAGAGTGCTCCAAGAATGCTCTAAGTGTCTGAAAGTGTGAGAGAGAGAGAATAGAGAGAGATCCAAAAATGAACTGATAAAAAGGTACCAACTAATCTTTGAAAACCTTTTTATTTATGAGGCCTTTTCTTCAATTTTCCATTATTTTCCTTCTTTTTCCTCCTCACATGCAACCTGTGACCTTTCACCTTCCTTTTCTCCTAATTTCCATTATTCTCATAAATAAAATTCTAATTAATGCCTCATGCCTTTTCCAAAGCCTTTGCCTTTGTCAATTTCCTTAGTCATATTAAACCAAATGAATACCCACACTAGGATATTTTTACCAACATTCAGCTTGGAATACATGTCCCATGACCTTGGTTATTACTTTTCCTTTATTAACTTTATTACATGGATGTTTGACCATGGTTGTTATAGAAGTGTTGTTGAGTTGAAGGAGTTATGTATACCTATGAGAAGTAAAATAGAATAGAGATTATCATTGGATGCTTATGTTGCATATGTTTCATATGGTGATTGTGATGCTTGACAAAGAGTGCCCTAGTTGAGTGATGATGTTGATGATTGATATGACTTGATGCATTGTAAATGGCTCTATGAGAAATGTTTGCATAGATTGTTGTGATGCAAGGCAAAGGCAAGGAAAATACATGATGTAAGGCAAGACAAAAAACATGATGTAGAGAAAAGGAAAGGCATGACTATTGATGTGATTAAAGGCTAAGGCAAAGGCATGAAGAAGTTGTGATGAAAAGGGTGATGAGAAAGGAGAATCAAGGGAAAGGTGTTGACAACAAAACATAACTATTGACACCAAAACAAAGGAGAAGCTAAAGGGTGATGATAAAGTGTATGCACAGTTGATGTATTATGTCAATATATTATAATGAGGTTGTTGATATATTAAGTTGCATAATTTGGAAAGGATATGTTTCTAGTATGCTTGATATGTAAAAGTATTTTTGATGCTTGGTAATGCTTGGTTAGTGGAGTGTAAATGTTAAGTTACATGGTCTTGCCATTATGTTGGTGCATTTAATCACTACATGTGGCTCAAAATAATATTGAATGGAGCATTTATTTTTGTTTTTAATATTCGAAATTTGAAAATTTGTGAAGTAAATTGGTGGAATGCAAAGAGACAAGATTGTTCACTTCATATTCTTATGTGGAATATTAAAATCCAGCAAATTATCTTTATAAAAATATGTACTTTTGAAAGGATGAATTGTTATAGAGTTAGAGAATGCGAGAGTTGATTGAGGTGTTCCTTATTAATTACCTAGAACATATATAGAGCTCATGTGAAGAAGATTTGAGGAGAAGAAGAAGTAGGAATAGAGATCGAGGTGTGCATATTTATAGACTAGGTAACCAACACATCGTTATTTCTTGTTTGTATCAGGGGATTGTAGTCTCCTTTCAAGTTGTAGCTTGATAAATAATAGGTAGGAGCCTCTTGTGGGTTGTAGCCTACAGAAAACTTATGGGAGTTCGAGCTTCCTTGCATGTTGTAGCTTGAAAAAAAAATGAGGTAGTTGTCTCTTGTAGGTTGGAGCCTACAAAAAATTAGATGTAATAAGTGAGTAGGAGCTTGCATTTGCATCCCAACAATAACAAATCCATGGTTTTCTCCCTTTATGGGTTTCCACTTTAATCTAATGTCCATATGTGATGATTTTGTGTATTAATTTTATGTTGCCATGAAAGTTGTTATGTTATGGTTCACATATTACATATTGTTCATATATTAAATATGCATTTTATATGGTGTTAAACTACTCATTAAATAGTTCAGATAAACATTAAGAAGAAAAGAAAAAGTTACCCATGAATGTACTAAACTTATTCACCCCTTACACACCACCCCCCCCCCCGCCCCCCACAATTTAGTTAAGTTTCCATCATTTGGTATGAGAGCAAGTTCCTTCATTGTAAGCCTAACAACTTGAAGGTAGACCCAATTAAGTCATGGACTATCAAAGTGTTTCCATTTTAAGTGGAGCAAACTTTCATGAATGGAGAAATAAGGTTAAAACAAAATTGATAGCTTATGGACCTGGTGTATGGAAGTTTGTATGTGATGGATACAGTAATGATCATTCCCCATTTATTCAAGAACAATAGTAGAATGATAATGCAAACCGTGCAATGTATAACAATCTTCATAATAAGGATATTGAGATGGTTACATACATTAATCAATCTTGGATAGATTTATAGCTCATGCATGGAGATACTAGTATAGATTACAGCTCATGCATGGAGATGCTAGTATCAGCAGTATTGAAAAAGAGAAGGGTAAGAGGAAGAATAAAAATCCTTGCCCCAAGGAAAGTGTTCAACCAAGTGAGACCTATGTACATGTGAATGAACATGGAAAAATGTTAGCTTATGAACAAGTCAAGCTTGATTATAACTTGACTAAAATAAAAACACTGAGGAATGAAAACAAAAATTTGGAGAAATTGGTGGATATATGTGATGAAAGAGAGCATGAATACGAGGAAATTGTTAGCCTAAGGACACACCTTAAAGAAGCAAGAAGAATATAGGAGGTAATGAGTAGACTACTGAAGGAGAAAAAATAACAATTTGAAAGGTTAAAGGTTGAGGCTAATTCAGTTATAAGTGAGTTAGAAGAAAAGAATAGATTGCGTAAACAACTAGAAGAATTGTCTCCAAGAAGAACACAAATAAGGAAGTCAATAAAAAGAACACAACGACATCAAAAATACCTACAAAAGAAGAAGCCAATAGTAGCATGTTTTGTAAAACGCAAACAAAAATAAGCAGCAACATCAAGAGACAAAGAATGAGATGAAGAAATGGTCCTTTGCAAAAAAGTCATTTTCTGGTGGAGATGAATTGAGCAAATTTGGAAAATCCCAAAGGAAATTATTTACTTGAAAGATATCAAATTTTTTTCTTGCCATGAACCTAGAAATGTTGCATCACAATGTAGGACAAAACAAATCAAGTTTAATCAGCATAAGATGCAGCAAATAAGAAGGGTCTCTCAAGTAAAGAAGCAAAGAAGGAAATCATCCATCAGGTACACAAATCATTTCTAAGGCTACAGTTATTTGTGAAATTCTTTTGGACATAAATTTGTTGAATGCAAAATGTATGTAAAGAATATTAGAAATAACTCAAGAAAATACACAACATCCCCTCATTTTCTTGGTCAAGCAAAGTAATATGGATGTAACAATATTGGTCATAAAGCCAAAGATTGAGAGCTACCATATACCCTAAAGAAGTTTAAACAGAAGATGGAGACCACTGCAAGCTGACCAAACATTGAGCCAAAAGGAAATGCACATAATAGAAGGCAGCCAACTAGAGTATGGAAGAGGAAGAAAAAGGAGTAGAAGGCAACCAAATAGAGTATGGAAGAGGAAGAAAAAGGAGCACTGTGTGACCTCAATGACAAAATGAAGTCATCATGGTCTTAGGGGGAGATTCTCATGAAAGCAAAGAATAATTTGATAAATGATAGTGTTAGTGAAGCACCATCTTAGGGAGAGAGTAGCTCCAAAAATACCCTGGAAAAGATAATGGGTATAGTGAGACTAAACTTGCACATGAGTTGGAGAAAACCCTAATCCTCCTTGTCTCACCTTGAAGAAAAAGGAAAAATAGAAGATCCCTACACGTAAGCATCTGAAAGTTGAGAAGTTGAAAAAACATCCAAAATGGTAGTAAGACTAATCAAAAAGGGGAAAATATGGAATGTTTGTTGCCAAAGATGGATAAAATAGATTTTGAGGATGGTGCACAAACAAAGAAGGAAAATATGTAATGCCAATGTGGTAGAGACATTCGATCATGTATCTACTTAGTCTATTTGATATTATATTGATCTTTCCCAATGTCTATGTTGTCAAATTCATGAGGCTTGTGAATATAGTGGATGAAACTACATCTAGTATTCAGAATCCAACAATAGGCCAACTGAAAGGCTAGGCAATCAAGTTTCATCAATGCCAAAATTTCCTCAGCTACTCTTGAGAGAATTCATTCTTAATTTCAAAAAGCAATTGAAAAGCACAATTTATGCAACATCACAATATCACTCTGCAAGTTTTGAAAACAAAAAGGAAGGAAGGAAGAAGAAAGAAAATGAGAGAAGGATATGTGTTTTATAGTGGATTTGCAGAATTTTCAAACTGATTACTTTTCAATTTCAAAAGTCCAGGTCAAAATTACTTAAACACACTCAAAATAAAAATTTTCATCTAGTGGTAAAGCTCGACAGCCTCTAGGATCTTTCCACCAAAATTCTTCTATTCAATCACATGTAAAGCTTATATTTAAGAAGCCATCCCAAGGCATCAAATACAAGGAAGAGAAAAATAAGGTCAACATCGGCAATAGCAGATTCAACAAGATTGGAAGCATAATCAAAACACAAGAGCTTAGCCTTTGATGAGAAGAAATCGTTGTTGCAAAACTGAAGTGAAGTTTTCAATGCTCTTATGAAGAAATCCTTTGGGAGTCTACTGAATCAACTGAATAGAAAATGGATGAATTGAGTGGGAAGAGCATTGTTGAGAATAGGTATTTAAATGATTTAAAAATAAATGGCTCTCTTGATGAAATTCTTGATAAATATAATAAATATCTTATGAAATTCACAAGAAAAACAATATTGTGAATTGTTCCACTTTTTGGTGTTGGAAAGGCATACGAGACAAAACACAATTCACACATAAAACATGAGTTGTTACTCTTCTATTGATCACACAAAACATGATGATTACAATGAACCCAGTGAAGGGTATTTAAACCTTTTCCAACTAGCTAGCTACCTAAAATATCTTGACATGCAATCACACACTCAAAGCCGTTTATCACTTAACTCTACTTGACTCAACACTCAATCATGCAATCACTCAATTAACTGGCTCTCTGTTTTTAGCTAAATCCTCATGCAAGAGTAATTATCTTATTTTAACACTCCCCCTTAATTACGACTGCTAAACTAAAACATAACTCATGACAACTCAAACATGCATGTTGGTCTATGTATCAACTAGACTTACAACACCCAAGTTTCTTCTATGAAACTCAAACACATCTTGTGCTAATGACTTAGTAAATATATCAGCCAATTGATCACTAGATTTACAAGGCTTCAAGTGAACTTCTCCATTGGTCACAAGTTCTCTAATAAATTGATATCTAGTATCAATATGCTTTCTCTTCTGATGAAACACACTATTCTTGGATAGTGCAATCATTGAGGTGTTGTCATAATATACTGTTGTTGATCCTTGTTGTTTCTACTTGATTCCATCAAGTACTCTTCTTAACCACACTGCTTGACACGCTGCTGATGTTGTTGCTACATATTCTGCTTCTTCTGACAAAAGTGTCATAATGGGCTGCTTCTTAGATTCCCATGAAATCACACCTGAACCAAGGTGGAACACAAAACCAGAATTGCTCTTCCTATAATCCAAACTGCCTGCAAAATCACTATTTGTGTATCCAATAAAATTTTTCTTTTCTGTGCTTGCATACATTATGCCACAATCTCTAGTTCCTGCTATGTATCTCAGAATTTTTTTTCCTACACTCCAATGTGTGTCTTTTGGAGTCTTCGTAAATCTGGAAATCAAACTCACTCATTGCATGATATCTGGTCTTGTAGCTGTGAGATACATGAGCCTACCAACCAATCTTTTGAATAGAGTTGGATTGACTTTTGATCCTTCATCATCCTTTCTTAACTTTGTATCTGTTGCAATTGGTGTAGGGACATGTTTGCAATTTTCCATCCTGAATCTTTTCAACAAATCTTTGGAATATTTATTTTGACAAATAAAAATTATTTTCTCAGATTGCTCAACTTTTATGCCAAGAAAATATTTCATGAGACCAAGATCTGTCATCTCAAATTCTTTCATCATGGCTACTTTAAATTCATCTATGTCAAAATCACCTGTAAACATCATGCCATCAACATATAAGCAAACAATCAAAATCTATCCATGCTCATTTACCTTTGTGTACAAGGTAGGTTCAATGTTGCTTCTGAAAAATCCATTGTTAATCATGTAGGTGTCGATTTTGCTATACCAAGCTCTAAGCACTTGCTTCAGTCCATAGAGCGCTTTCTTCAACCTGTAAACTTTGTCTTCGTTACTTTCAACTTCATATCCTGGAGGCTGCTGCACATAAATTTCTTCTTCTAGAATTCCATTCAAGAAGGCTGATTTCACATCCATCTGATATATTTTCCACTTGTTATGAGCTGTTGTGGCTAAAATTGCTCTTACAGTATCCAATCTGGCTACTAGAGCAAATGTTTCTCCAAAGTTTATTCTCGATTGCTGTGAGAATCCTTTTGTTACAAGTCTTGCTTTAAATCTATCAATTTCACCTTTTTCATTAAACTTTGTCTCGTACTCCCACTTCACACCAATGAGATTTTCCATGTGTCATTCTTTTCAATAGCTTCAATTTCTTCATCCATGGCTTGCACCCAATTTTCATCTTTGATTACTTCTTCAAATGAAGAAAATTGGAATAACAAAAATGCAAAATTTGAACTAACATCCAAATCATCATAAATATTTTTCAAACTTCTCATCTTTCTCTTACCATTGCTTGATTGATCACCTGATTGATTGCTGGGAGAATCTTGATCTATTGATTTTCTTGAGGATCCATGCTGCTCTAAGAATCTTGGAGTCCTTGTTGGTGTGTCTCTGTTTGGTGTCTTCACTTGTGATTCTTACTGCTCCTTTTTTGCTACAACATCTTCTTCCATCAGTGGCACTTGTGCATCCACTGTTTTGTTTACAGTTCCATTCCATGACTCTTGCTCCTTAAACACAACATCTCTGCTAATTGTGGTCTTCTTGTGACAGGTTTATACAATTTGTAAGCTTTTGATTGCTCACTATAACCAATGAATATGCATTTTTCACCTTTATCATCCAATTTTCCTCTTCGCTTCTTAGGCACATTTGCATACGCTACACATCCAAATACGCTAAGATGAGATACACTGCAATACATACCTGACCATGCTTGTTCTGGTACTCTGTTCATCACACTCTTTGTAGGAGATCTATTTATCACATAAATAGCACATGCAACTGCTTCTTACCATGTTCATAATTGTCCTATTCTCTCTCTCTGCTACGCCATTCTGCTGCGGTGTGTACCTGGTTGTAAATTGTCTTCTGATCCCATGTTGTTTGCAGTAATCATGGAATGCCTTTGAGTCATATTCTCCACCATGATCTAACCTAAATACCTTGATCTATCGATCACTTTGGTTCTCTGCTAAGGATTTGAATTTTTTGAACTTTGCAAAGTTTTAGACTTCTGCTTCAAGAAGTAAACCCAAGTCTTTATGTTGTAGTCATCAATGAAAGTGAGGAAGTAGCAACTTCCACCAATTGATTGTGTCCTCATAGGTCCACACAAGTCTGTATGCACTAGCTCAAGAGGTTTATTTGCTCTGTATGCAACTCCCTTTGGAAACTTTCACGATGTTGTTTTCCCAAGATGCAACACTCACGAGTACTAGTAGGCTCTTTGATGGGAGGTAATCCCCTGACCATCTATTTCTGTTGCAACAATCTTAAACCAGAAAAGTGCAAGTGTCCAAATCGAAAGTGCCATAACCAATAATCATTAGAACATGCGTCTATAAAAGAACTCACCTGACCACTGTAATTCAAAATTAGAGGAAAATGTATGTTCCTCATCATCTGCACCTTTGCTATCAGTTGCTTGCTTGGGGGCTTGTCATATATAACAACTTCTTGACCTTGAAAGATAACTATATATCCTTTCTGTGTCAATTGACCAACACTTAACAAATTATTTTTGAGATTAGGAACATAATATACCTCTGAGATTGTCTTCGGCTCCCCATTCTTGGTTAGAATGTTGACCACTCCTTTGCCATCTACTTCCACAGTCTTGTGAATCCCCAACTTTACCTCTGTTTTCAGATATTGATCAAAATTTACAACCAAATCCTTGTTTCCTGTCATGTGATTACTGCAAACACTGTCTAACAACCACACACTAGTAGAAGGTTCATGCATGGTATTGCAAGCTAGGAACATGGACTTAGTACTCTCTGTAGTAACATTAGCTCTCTGGTTCCCTTAATCAACTATTTTCTTCTTGCAACCATGAGCATAATGACCAAATTTATCGCAGTAATAACATCTCACCTTTGATTTGTCAACTCTTTGATTATTGTTGAAGCTTTTGTAGTTGCTTCCACTTGCATGTTCATGCTCTGCTTCGTCCTCTGCCTCTCGTTCTACTTCTGCCTCGACCTTTGTCTCTTGAAATAGAAACCTAGCTTTTGAAAACGGTCTCTAAAATGGAATCCTTATTTCTATTTATCCTTGCCTCATGTGATAAAAGTGATCCCATCAGCTCATCAACTGTCAATGATGCCAAATCTTTGGCTTCTTCTATGGCTGCTACCACAACATCAAATTTGGCAGACAAGGATCGGAGGACCTTCTCAACCACCCTTTGATCGTTTATATCTTCACCATAAATATTTAACTGATTTACGACAATTATGACCCGATTCATGAAAGAATCAATGTCCTCTATCTCCTTCATCTGCAAACTTTCAAAATCTTTCCTAGTATTATGCAACTTAACAATATTGACTTTGGCCATACCTTTATAGTTTGTCACCAAAGTATTCCATGCTACTTTTGCTGAAGACGTGGTCATAATATTCCGGAACACTGCTAGGTCCACTCCCTGTTGAATAAGTTGCAACACATGTGCATTCTTCTTCTTGTCTTTCTTCCATTGTTCCCTCTCTGTATTACTGAGAGTTTTCTCTTTTTCTGCGTTCTTAGGTTCTGAAAACTCAAACTTGACATAATCTCAGACATCATGTGCCTGCAACTTGGTCATCTTAATGGCCCATACATCATAATGTGGGAACTAAGAGTGGAAACTAGGGCTGTAAATTTGAGAAAGCCATCGTTATCCAAAAATTTCTCTTTAAAAAACCCAAAATTTTTTCCTTTTATAAGCTTTGCAAAAATTTTCAATAAACCCCTAAATTTTTTATTTTAGAAGAAAAAATTAAAAACATTTTTGAAAAACTCTTAATTACTTTAAAAATAAATAAATAAATAAATAATAAAAATATATATCTTTATATATCAAAAACCAGAAACCTTTATATAACCTTTGAGAAAACAACCTTATTTTAAAGCTTCACGTGAACTCTTTTTCAAAAACTTAATAAGTGAACTCTTTTTCAAATGACCTTTTAAAACCCTGTCATATAAACCACCAGGTGCTGTTCGTTGGTTTATTAACGCACCTCACCAAACCTTCTCGGCCGAGTAAAAAAAAAAAAAAAAAAAACCTGCGTGTACAAGAGTCCAGCTATCATAGAAAATCGATGGCTAAATTATAGAGGCGGCTCTGCAAGCTGCTACACCGGCGGATGGATGTTAATGGCAGCTGCCGCTTCTTTTTCAAAACAGATGAGAGTTTTTTTTTTTTTAATGCCTTCTGAAGACCAAAAGAGCGAGCTTGGCTAGTTCGGAAATTTCGATTCTCTTACAACTCACTCAATGGGGCTCTTAAACTTGCTACGGCAGATTTTTTAAATTTTGATATCAATTTTTTAAATTTTGTTTTGATATCAGTTTGTTGGAAAAGCAGAGGAAACAAAACACAATTCACACATAAAATATGAATTGCTACTCTTCTATTGATCACACAAAACATACAATAAACCTAGTGAAATGTACTTAAACTTTGTATTTAAACTTTTTCCAA
Source organism: Pinus tabuliformis (assembly GCA_031772625.1). Classification (NCBI taxonomy): domain Eukaryota; kingdom Viridiplantae; phylum Streptophyta; class Pinopsida; order Pinales; family Pinaceae; genus Pinus; species Pinus tabuliformis. Next base: position 639,545,471 of record CM062804.1, read on the forward strand.
TTAGCTAACTATCTAAAATATCTTAATAACTACATGCAATCACATACTCAAAATAGTTTATCACTTAACTCGACTTTACTCAATACTCAATCATGCAATCCCTCAATTAACTCCAACGCTCAATCATGCCATAATTCCATAGTAATTATCTTATTTTAAGATTTGGAAGTAGCAGTAATTGTCCAGATATTCATAAATCAGATTTACCAACACCCATGAATGACATGTCTTTCATTAGGTGGTCGGCAGAGAAAGATATTGCTTTTATGCGGTCTTTTGCGGGGGGGAGGAATATGCAAAAGAGGAATACTAAGCAATTATATTGGTGCCAAAATATTTATCCAATCAATGGATCTGAGCATGCGTTACATGTTATTTATATGCATTGGAGAGCATATGTTGTCATTTATATTCTGCAATAAATATTAAAGTCTATCTGATATACTTCCAGCAGCGTTCATTTAATTGGTATTGAGAGTATGTAAACAATGTTGATATATGGAGAGAAATATTCCAGTAGCTTTCATTTAATTCAGTATGTAAACAGTGTTGATATATGGAGAAAAATTTATTGAATATATATTTGCATTGAGTATTATATGCGGCCTCCTTATTATTTATTGTGTTGAACATTATTGCGACTTCCATATATATGCATTTTTTAATTATTGCGGCCTCCATATATAATTATATTGTAGCCTCCACATACAATATACAAGGTTTATTCAATGGAAAACGTCTAAATGTGTATTATGGAGCAGCGTATTATTCATTGCAGCAATGTTTATTCATTGCAGTGTATTGTTCATTCATTGGAGCAGGCTTTAAATGTGTATTATGGAGCAGTGTATTATTCATTCGTTGGAGCAGTGTATTATTCATTGCAGCAAAGACACTAACGAGCATTCAAATCTGTATTATGGACAACCTTTAAATGTGTATTAATTATTGGGCAGCTTTAAATAATACGTTGGAGCAGGGCTTATTTAAAGACAGCATTTAGTTATTTAATGGCCGCCATTCATTGGAGATCTTTTGCAATGGAGAGTGTTTACGATACATATATTATGAAGAGCATTGAAATAATGATTTGAGATATATGGCAAATAGTTTAATATTTGGAGCAACATTAATAACGTTGAGGTTGGAGACGGTTGAAATAATGATTTAATGGAAGGATAAACATATTGCAAATGGTTTAATGTATTTGTAGTAACATTGATATTTGAATTAGCATATTGTTTGCAAACAATGTATTGATTAGTGTATTGATTTGTAGTGCATTGATATGGTTTGCAGTGTATTGATTACAGTGGGTTGATTGATTTGCAACATATTGTTTACAATGTGTTGATATGAAAGCATTAAATACAATAAATTTATGGAGATCTTTTATTATGGAGCAACTTTAATTATGGAACAACATTCATTCATGGAGATTTATACCATCTAGACTATATTATCTATTGTGCATAATATATTATGGTATTCAAGATTTTTTGAAGCCTTTATATATATTTGTGATACATTGAATTTAGGGTTTTATGTCTTAATATATCAAAAGTGTGGCTGCCGGTTCCACTTACAGTTAGTCACAACATATCTAATAATATTATATTAAAAATTTTAAAATTCTACACTATTATAGTTTACTAAACTTTAAGATGTGTGGATTTAACTGTAAGCACACACACACAAGACACAAGATATGCTCTCTGGAAACCCTTTCCTAGAAAACCCAGCTTTGCTCTCTTTCCCAAATAATATGGCTATAGGTACAAAGAAGTAATGTCTTGACCCGTGGGCTACTTGTCCAAAGAACAAGTTTGTTGCTTCTTGTCCATTGATGACCCTTTTGCAGGGCATGAGAGCACACATCTTGTTGAACCTATCAACTACCATGAAAAGGTAGTCATGTCCCTTCCTGATTGTCGATAAACCTCCCATAAAGTCCATGGAAATGCTTTCCCAAGGACGAGTAGGTACATGTAAGGAATGATATAGACCTTGTTTCTTGTTGCTAGACTTGTTGGTACAACAAAGCATGCATCCTCTTATGAACCTAGCCACCTGCTCTTGCATCTTGGGCCAATACACATATCTCTACAAGCTAGCCACGGTCTTCCCTACAACCTTGGAGGTGTGAGCCTCTCTAATCAGCTGCACACGCTCACCTTTAGAAACACATAGTTTATCCAGCCTATAGAGTAACCCATCCTGGAGATGGTAGTCAACAATCACCATCATGCACATGACTCTGACTCTACAACTGTTGATACAACTCCTTGAATTCCTCATCTTCTGAATATGCCTCTTTGTATGCATCAAGGGTGAATGGATCCATGAGCATAAGAGTCCCCAAAGTTGTAATATTTGATGTGGGTGGCCTTGAAAGCGTATTGTCCAACTTGTTTGTGTTTCACTTCTTATACTTTATCACCAAATGAAATTGTTAGAAAAACCCCATTCACTTGTAATGCTTGGTTTGATGTAGCTTACTCTAGGCCTGCAAGAACTGTAACGGGTGGTGATTTGTGTGGATTATTGTCTCCTTTCCCATGAGATAGTGCTTCCACTTCTTCACAACTCACACCATGGTATAGAGCACCTTATCATAGGTAGGGTAGTTAAGAATTTCCCCATGAAATACTTTAGAATGGTAGTAAACAGGCCTCCCCCCTGCATCAAGACAACTCCTATAGCATACCCACTCACATTTGTCTCCACTTCAAAGGGCTATTGCAAGTTTGGTAATGTCAAAATTGGTGCTTGACTGGTCTTATTTAGCTTCTCGAAAGCCTCCTGCTGACCCTTTCCCCACTAGAAACACTTGCCACTTGCTGTTATGGCATGAAGTGGTGTTGCTATCACTGAAAATGAGTCTATGAAATTCCTCGCGCAATGAAATTGGTGACCTCATAAACAGTATTAGGCACTAACCATTTCATGATGGCCTCCATCTTGGAAGGATTTATCTTAATTTCTCCTCCACTGATCACATACCCCAGATACACCAAAGACTGATGCGCAAACTTGCACTTCTTGAGATTTGCTAGCAGTTTATTCTTCTTCAATGTTTCCAGCATCTGCATCAAATGTGACATATGCTCCTCCAAGGTAGCACTATATACCAGTATATCATCCAAATAGACAATAATAAATGAATCTATAAAAAGGCGCAGTACATCATTCAGTGATCTCATAAATGTAGTTGGTGCATTACATAGGCCAAATGCCATAACTAACCACTCATACAAACCTTACCTGGTTTTGAAGGCGATCTTCCATGTATCTTCTTCTTTGACTCGAACCTGGTGATATCCATACTTCAAATCCAGCTTGGTGAAATACTTTTCTTGTTGCAATTGATCTAGCAGATCATCTATCCTATGCAAGGGGTATCTTGATCCGGATTTAAGCAGGAACGCACTAGATTACAGAGATAACCATAAATACAGAGATGCGATAACCATAAAAACAGAGATGCAACGGAAATAATACTTCATTTCATTAATGTAAAATGCTGAAATATGCTTACAAACAGAAATGGAATAAACTAGCTAGGGCGATGGTAGCTTATCTCTGAGAAGAGATGTGGCGGCTACATGCCTCTGAACTATTCTGAACTGTGTTACAATGAGGCTCGAAGGCCTATTTATTGTTGAGAAACAATAGAAAAATTTTCACATCCTGAAACTTAACCCTAGAAGATGAAACGCCAAATTGTGGGCCCCGTTTGGGTAAATTGGTACATCAATTTCCCGGGGTCGTAACTTTGGCATACGATCTCTGTTTGACGCGTACAATAGCTCGTTAGAAAGATATATCCGAGTACTACCACTTTGGGAGGTAATGGTCCCCATTGCGTTGAGTTCCTCCCTGAGATGAGGAAGCTTCTGCTGAGCTGGGTCTTTGGTGAGCTGTTCTGCAATCTCTGTTGTGACCAGAAATGGTGGGAAGCATGGTCGGCGATGGTCCACATTGAACACTCGGTGCAAGCGAAGGAATGGAGGAATGTTGTGCTTCAAAGCATTGTTTCCCGTAGCCTTGGTACTGGTGTAAGGACCATGTTGGAGTGGTCGGAGCTTCTGATGGGCTCTTGTAAGGCGTTCTTTCTGCAGATGTAACCAAACTTTGTTGCCCACCTGAAACTTATGTGGTACCCCTGTGGGTGAGGAGAAGTTGTTCCTGTGTTCTGTCATGACCGTATCCCTTTGCTGCTGCTGCTGCGTGGAGGAACCCTTTGCAGGGGTCATGGATGTAGCAACGATCTTCCCCTTACTTTGGGAGTGAACTAGACAAATGAATTTCCTAGTCTAGGAGATGAGCTTGTTGCCTTTCTTAGTAGTGATCAAAGATGTGGCGGTAGGTGGGGCTACCTCCGGTATCGTGTATAATGAATTATTCAAAGAAATAATGACAGCACGAGGTCTAGACTCATACATAGCATGTCGCCTCCACAAGTATGGCTGGCCTAATAATACATCACAAACATCTAGAGGTGTAACATCACACAATACCTCGTCTGTGAAGGGTTTGATGCTGTAGGGAAGGCGGCACTGCTGACGAACTTTCAGATCTCGTCCTTCGTGAAGCCACCTGATACTGTACGGCTACGGGTGCGATGTAGTCAGTAGGCCCAACCGCTTCACGACCTCTGCTGAAATGAGGTTCTTTTGGCTACCACTGTCGACAATGAATTGCAGCGGCAAACCCTTCACCCACATCTGTGAGTGGAAAAGACGCTCCCCCTCTTCTGGATCTGCAGGGTCATTCTTCTGGATCTTGGTAGTGGCAACAGTGGCGCTAGGATCTGCATCAATGATCTGCTTCCCTTTGCCATTCCCCTTGTCAAGTTCTGGCTCAGGGTCAGAACATGCATCTGATTCAAAAGCCTTCAACTTGGCCACCAGCGACTGCTTGGTCCGACACTCACTTGTGTTATGAGTGGGACTCTTGTGGAACTCACATCACTTTCCTGTGTCCTTCTTCAGCTTCGTGGTGTTGTTCTTTTCTTGCGGCTTCGACGAGTTGTCTTGGGTCACCCCGCCTTGGCTTTTTCCTTTGGGCTTCAGATTTGCAGATCCAAAGTCTCGCTTCTTTTGTTTGAACTTTTGCTCGATTTTGACAACGTATCAGTATGTTGTGCCGAGTGAGGAGATGTTCAAGAACCCCATCTCTTCCTGGATGTATTTGTGTAGGCAGCCGCAGTATTTGAGTACCAGATGCAGCTCAGAATCTTTGATACCCAACTGTGTGCGGAGGGTATGAAAAATCTTTGTGAACTCTGGCACATCTTGGTCTCGTCCCTGCTGCAGTGTGGTCCATTTGATGTATTTTTCCTCACAGCTTCCGACAGGGTAGTACTGCTCCTTGATGGCATCCTGAAAGTCATTCCAAGTGGGTGAGGCTGAAAATAGTGAGCTTGTACTTTCATCCTTCTGCTTGCAGTAGGTTTCCCACCAGTCCTTGACGTGGGGGGCTGCTTTGAGAAGAGCGAAAACAATCTTTTCCCGACTTGAAAATTCATGAATAGAAAAATACCCATCTAGCAGATTTAACCATTTATCTACGGCATCTGCATCTATTTGACCCTCGAAGATGGGATTTCAAAATTAACTTGTACCTTAAACGGTGCATCGTTTCCAGAGTAGCTATTGGAAGCTGATGCATCACCTCTGGGTAGCCGCTGAAGGATCTGCGCAAAGCTATCCATCATCGCGTTCCTTTGCCGCTCGAGCGCTTCTTCGAGCAAGATTTTGATAGGATCTCTTGCCCCCTCGTCTTTCTTCTCATCCGCCATGGGAGGCCGTCGGGATTTGCAAGGTTGGTCTTGCAAAGGTTCGACCAGTTCAAGCCCTAACTCCTTATATCCTGACCTCGTTGGGGACATGCAAAGAAAAACGGAGAAAAAGCAGACCGCTCTGATACCACTGATCCGGATTTAAGCAGGAATGCAATAGATTACAGAGATAACCATAAATACAGAGATGCGATAACCATAAAAACAGAGATGCAGTGGAAATAATACTTCATTTCATTAATGTAAAATACTGAAATATGCTTACAAACAGAAATGGAAATAAACTAGCTAGGGCGATGGTAGCTTATCTCTGAGAAGAGATGTGGCGGCTACATGCCTCTGAACTGTGTTACAATGAGGCTCGAAGGCCTATTTATTGTTGAAAAACAATAGAAAACTTTTCACATCCCGAAACCTAACCCTAGAAGATGAAACGTCAAATTGTGGGCCCCGTTTGGGTAAATTGGTACATCAATTTCCCGGGAGCGTAACTTTGGCATACGATCTCCGCTTGACGCGTACAATAGCTCATTAGAAAGATCTATCCTAGTACTACCACTTTGGGAGGCAATGTGGTCCAGGTGCATGGACCCATGTTGCCCCAGATTTCCAAAAAAACGTCATTTAGGGCCTCAAAATGGCTCTGGAAGTTCAGGACCTGAAAAACTGCTAAAAATAGTAAACTATGTTGCAATTTAGGAAACTGAAAAGACTGAAAGAGACAGTTGTGGGGGTCCAAATGGGATAGGTGGGTGGCCACCAACATCCACCTGGATCATATCTATCCTTGAGCGTGATTTTATTCAACTCCCTGTAATCTATACACATCCACAAAGTCCCATCTTTCTTTAGCACAATGATGATGGGTGACCCACATGGTGATGTACTTGGTCGAATGACACCATGTTCCAACAGTCGCTACAATTGGTTTTTCACCTCGCTTTCTTCTATAATAGACTACCTGTACAACCCAATACTTCGCAATGGGGAGTCTGGCAATAGTTGGATCTCGTGCTCAATTCTCTCTTAGGTGCTAACCCTTTAGGCTCTCAGAACACATCCTTGTATGCTTGTAACAACTCCTCCCTTTACTGTTTTTGTTTCTTAGTACACCCCTCTAGAGATTCCTTGCCTCTTTTTGACTCCTCTTCAGACTAACTTTCTCTTAAAAACAATAAAACATACTTCTTGTTGGAACTGATCAATTCTTGGCTTGGTTGGCACTTACCAGTGAAATTTTTTACATTCTTTGTGTGTGTTGATGATGAAATATTTTCCATCCTTAATGAGCCAGTATTGGCTAGCTCTCCTCATGAATATTGCATCATGCATGTACATGTATAGACTCACAAACACAACTCCAAGTACATCAAGGGGAACCAAATCTAGATCTACTTCATCAATAAATTCAACACTAATAGAAAATCTATTTTTGCACTGTTTTGTTACCTTCAACTCTGCATCCATATTTACCCATCCTAGTGGAAATGGTTTTGGATGATCAAGAACTTCCAACCCCAAGTTCTTGACCAACTCTACTGCAATGAGATTCGTCTACAATCCTGAGTCAAACAAAGCATCAATCTTTGTCTTCTTGACTTGTATCTTTATATGGAAGAGTTTGGTCATTTCTTTCTCTTCCTGTTGTTGAAGGCTACTCAAATTCACCTCATCCTACACTAATGTAAAACGATCTTCTCATCCACGTCTGATATGCTTTCAACTTGGTTGCTCGAATCAATGGCCATAAGATTCTTCTTCTTATTATATTTCTTCTTGTTCTTCAGGTTTAGCTCTAGATGCAACTTCCATCACTTCTCCTCTGTATGGCCATCAATGTTGCAGTGGTTGCAGTGGTTGCTAGGATATTTTCACTTGTGTGTTGTGACCCGTATTTTTATATTTTCCCCCTTTTTGCTTCTTCTTCTCCTCCTTAGAAGCTTCTTGTTGCTCGTTTTGCTTTGATCCACTTTATTGTGCTCTTTGCAAGCTTATGTTCTCTTGGTATTGTGCATGTACACAAGCCTCATCCACTGATTTTGGCTTGAACAACATCACTTGCTCATGCAGATGGCAATGCAAACCCCCCAAGTACTTGAGGAGCATGTACATCTAGATTCTTTGGAGAGATACCCAGCATTATAGTCATTTTTCTGAATTATGTGGTGTACTCCTGCACACCTTGGCCCAACTTTGCCTGAAGTAATGCCACTAGATCCACTGGTCCTCCACATACCCAATGGGATAAAATTGGGACTTAATGAGGGTTTTGAAATCCTCCCACTTAGTCATTGGAGATTCTCCCTCCAACCTCAGGGTTTTTGTGTGGCTCTCCCACCAAGCCAATGTATGGCCCTCTAATTTCAATCATGCGAATGAGATTTTTTTCCCTTTCCTCGATCTAATGGACACTGAAATACACTTCATGTTGTTACAACTAGTGGTTCAGCTTCAGAGCATCTATCTCATTGTGTTATGGATTGATATCAACTTTTTCTTCCATTTTGAATAGGGGTTGCTTCACGGCACCTGAACTAGGTTGATCTTTTCTGGGTTCTTTATTTGGTTGGTTCTCCGTGTCTTCCCAATCTCTTGACCCCCCTTCTGATTTGTCCTCTACATTTGAAACCCCATCTTCTCTGAATATCCCCAGCTTATTGCTTAGGTCTGCCATAAGGAGATTTGAAATGTGTTTTATATTCGCGACTTGTTATTTGAGCCATGAAAACCTCACCTCTACAAGATCACGAAGTTCATTTATAGATTAGTCGTCCATGATTAGGATTTTACGATTTTTTACCCCGCCAACCTAGATACCCTGCAAATATCCACAAATACCTAAAGAAACCTTCTCTGATACCAAATGATCTGTAACCTGTTGGGGATATTCCATTGGACAGTTTGTCACAACAGATCTAATAATATTAATTTAGAACTTTGAAAATTGTACATTATTACAGTTTATTAAGCTTTAAGATCTGTGGATTTAACTGTAATTAGTACATGCATGTGAATGGAAATTTGCAGAAAAGTAAAGAACGACAAATTAAGCACACGCACATACAAGAAACAAGATATGCTCTTTGGGAAACCCTTTTGGGAGAAAACCTAACTGGAAGGTGAGGCTGCTTCACTCTCTTTCTCTATCTGGAAATATGGTTGCAGGTACAAAGAAGTAATGTTTGTGGCTCGTGGGATGGTACAGTGCATAGATCCTTTTTGTGTGCTTTACCTCCTATCTCTCCAGGCTATCTTTTCTCAACTATGGAACAAAATTCTCTCGAAATAATGGAATGCCTCTTTCTCCTAGTGGCCTAGTTATAACATAGACCGATAGCCTACTAGTGGTTAATTTTGACTACATCATCTCTTAACTAGAGTTACAATATAGAATCTTCTAGAGTCTTTTACACCAAAAACACATGGAAATCCCATTTTCCATAAATAATGGGGGTTGATGTGGCATCCTCCTAAACTATAGGTGTGAAACAAGAAGGTCAACTTCTGAGTGGCATAACTTTTGCATACAAACTTTGATTTATGTGTTTCTTGTACCATTGAAAATATCTCTGTGTGTGGAATAGCATGAAATGGTGGTGTACTAAAGTGCCAAAGTTTTACCCCCAAAAAACATTATTTGATGCCTTAAAACACTCCCGGAAGGTTTTAGACCCCATTTCGCCAAACTGGGTCCCACCGGTAAAAACGGTCTCGTGAGATGATTCCTCCACTTTTTCCACTCCAAATGCATCAAGATGGATGGAAAACAGTATAATGATCCAATTGAAATCACCCTAAATACTTCCAAGTTCTTGACTTGCAGATTCTATACAAAAACGTTATGCATAGAACGTTGCATATGTGGTTTCAAAAAAAATTAAGTCATGCAATTTTGAGGTACCTTGCTTATGCAAACCCAAGGGATCTAGATCATTAGTATCCAACTAATCTTAGGAAGAGAGACTGAATTAAATTGTTACCTACCGGTTGTATCTTTCATTGTCTAATGGACTCATATTGTCCTGTTGTAGCGCCCATGTTTGGATGAATTGGTTCATCAACTGTGTTTTGGAATATATGGACATTATTCTAATCAATTTTTCAACATTTGTATGGTGCTTCTTATGTGAAACTAGAGCACAAAGTTTTAGATGTGTATTTAAATTCAATCTTCTATTAGAATTTCTAAAGAAGGGTTATCTCAAGGAGTACTACTCTATGATATTTCACATTCTCAAGTCACAGATGTTCATTTATTATCTCTGCAATAAGACAAAATTCTATCAACAGTCAAAACATATTTAGTATGAACTACCATTTTTTCTTATAATGGTGTTACAGTCGGAGTGAATTTGGTGTGATTCGTAGTATTGACTGATATTGAAAATTAGCATAAAAATAATATTTCCCATACCATAAGCTAAGTATGAAGGAAAAACAAATTTCCTAGACAATACTTCAGAGATCTATGCTTAAGAATTTGACAAGATTAGTTATAATGAAGACTACGAGTGAAGAAAACCTAAATCTTGATGTTGGTGCTCAAGGAGGAACTCAGTTGTTTATAGGATTTAAATGCCCTTTCCATTGATGTCAAAGGGGGAAGTAAGCAGAAGAGAGGAGAAGTGTTTTCTCATGATAAAAGGGGGAGGATCAAAGTCTTGCCATCAATTCCAAATGGGGACATTGATGGCATTGTTTTCATTGATGGCAAAGGAGTAGCAAAGGAGTGACAACAACAGAGCAAAGATATGGCCAACAAGAAGAACAACAAAGGAGCAGTAGTAATTAAATAGAGATATGGCATTATGTGTACATTGTATTTGTACATGAGACTGGTTTGTACATGTGTGTATGTTGTACTGTAGGGAATGTGTATTATAGGTGTTATTGAGTTGCAGACTGGTTGACATATGATGACTGACTTGTTATGTTATTGATGGATGCACATTTGATGAGGAGATGTGGTGCTTGTGGGCACATTTTATGCATATGCTTATGCTGTTAATGCATGCACAAATGAATAGGAGCAGCAAGGTATGCAAAGGAGCATATACATATGTTGTTATGGTTGAAAAGAAGCAAGTTGTGCTTGATTACTAAGTATATTTGTGAGCAACAAAGGAGCAGTGAAGAATATTTGAGTTGAAGTATTTATGTATCCCTGTGAGTAGCAAAATAGAATAGAGATTATTATTGGATGCTTATGTTGTATATGTTGCATATGGTGCTTGTGATCCTTGAAAAAAGAGTGACCTATTTGAGTGCTGATGTTGATGATGAATATGACTTGATGCATTGTAAATGGCACTGTGAGAAATGTTTGCATAGATTGGTGTGATGCAAGGCAAAGGCAAGGCAAGACAAAAAACATGATGCAGGGCAAAGGAAAAGGCGTGATTATTGTTGTGATGAAAGGATAAGGAAAAGGCATGAAGAAGTTTTGATGAAAATGGTGATGGAAAAGGAGCACCAAGGGAAAGGTGTTGACAATATAACATAACTATTGACAGTAGAAAAAAGGAGCAGCAAAGGGTGATGATAAAGTGTAAGAATAGTTGATGAAAAATTTGATGTATTGTGTCAATATATTATGATGAGGTTTTCAATATATGAAGTTGCATAAATTGCAAAAGATATGTTATTGGTATGCTTGATATGAAAAAGTATTTTTGATGCTTGGTAACACTTGGTGAGTGGAATGTAAATGTTAAGTTACATGGTATTGGAATTATATTGGTGCATTTAATCACTACATGTGGCTCAAAATAATATTGGATGGAGTATTTATTTTTGTTTTTGATATTCAAAATCTAAAAAGGTGTGAAATGAATTGGTGGAATGCAAAGAGCCATCATTGTTCACTTCATATTCTTGTGTGGAACACTAAAAGCCAGCAAATTATCTTTTTAAAAATATGTACTTTTTAAAGGTTGAATTGTTAGAGAGTTAGAGATTGTGAGAGTTGATTGAGGTGTTCTTTATTAATTACCTAGAACATATATAGAGCTGATGTGAAGAAGATTCGAGGAGGAGAAGAAGTAGGAACATAGATGGAGGTATGCATATTTATAGACTAGGTAACCATCATATTGTTATTTCTTGTTTGTATTAGGGGATTGTAGTCTCCTTTCAAGTTGTAGCTTGATAAATAATGGGTTGGATTCTATTGAGGTAGGATCCTCTTGTGGGTTGTAACCTACATAAAACTTATGGGATTTGGAGCTTGCTTGCTTGCATGTTGTAGCTTGCAGAAAAATTGATGTAGTAGCCTCCTATAGGTTGGAGCCTAGAGAAAATCAGATGTAATAAGGGAGTAGGAGCTTGCCTTTTCATCACAACAATAAAAATTCATGGTTTTCTCCCTTTATGGGTTTCCACTTATAACTAGTGTCCATATGTGATGATTTTGTGTGTTTATTTTATGTTTCCATGAAAGTTGATATGTTGTGGTTCACATAATACATATTGTTCATATATTAAATCTGCATTTTGTATGGTATTAAACTACTCACTAAATAGCTCAGAGAAACATTAAGAAGAAAATAAAAAATTGTCCATGAATGCACTAAACTAAAGCACACACACCCCCCCCCCCGTTTAGTTAATTTTCCATGAGTGAGCCCTTTCAACAACAAGAAGTTGAGAAAAGAAACTATAACCTGATTTCTACCCATTGAGACCCCAATGGATGCTTAATAAGATTACTATAATTAACTCAATTATTTTCATCTGGTTTGATTAAGAGTAGCCTATCCATTTAATGCATGAGTGATTAGAATTTTTTCCCAGTTCGACAAACTCCACAAGTGAATAGAGTATTGTTGTGTGTACCACATGAGGCATGACATCTCACACATGGTTTTCTACCTATGCAAGCTTTGGTAGCCTTAGATTGGAAACATTAGTTTCTATTTTTCCTTGAAAGTTACATTGCTAGTCTAGAACTTTATTTTAAAATGAAATGGTCAAAGTGAAGATAGTCTTTATTTTGATATCAAGTTAGAATTCCTAGTTGTTAACTTGAATTTTCTCTTAGTATTTCTCTAAAATTTATATTATCCCTTAACGTTAATTTGAATTTTTCCTTTGGTATTCTTTAGAATTTATATTATTCATTGTACTAACACATTAGGAAACTATAAGCTAATTATTTCACATATAGTGAGTGTGCTTCAATTCTTTATGAATCCATGATTGATATAATGATATCTTAATTTATGCAAGTAAATTAGTCCTGATACCAACACCACTGAGCATGCTCCTTGATTTTTTTATGACATCATATTCATCCTTTCTACAAAGGTGTTTATGAAGTAGTATTTTGCCTTGATATTTTTCATTTGTTACACAATTCCTTGAATGCATTCCTGTAGAACTCCCTACCATTATATATCCTCAACTACTTTATTTTCTTCTCTATCTAATTATCCACAAAAGCCTTAAACTCTTTAAATTTATCAAAGACCTCATATTTTTTTAAAAGGAGATAAATCCACGTACTCATAGAGAAATTGTCTATGAATGAAACATAGTACATAGATTCACCTAATGATGGAACAATCACAGGTCCAAACATATCACTATACACTAATTCTAAGATTCATTTTTATATTGTAGCACTAGATGACAAATTTTATTTGATTTTGTTTACCATATATGAAATATTCATGGAAGTCAAGGTCTACTATGCAATTAGACATATCTTCAACTATAGATTTTCCATGTAATTCTTGAAGGACCTTCTCTCCAAGATGTCCAAATATTTGATAACATAGTGTTTCCTTTTATCTAGAGACAATTAGGGTGTGAGTTCTTCTTTTTCACCCTTATGAATAATAGAACTATTACAACCATTAGTGATAGTGTTTCTCAACCATTTGTATAGAGTTCAATTCCAAATAAACCACTCAAAAACACCACTAGTCCTCCAAGTACTTTGAATTTTTCCTTTTCAAACATAGTAGGTACACCTACATCATTGATCTTACTTATGATATCAAGATTCTAGTTAGCTCTTGAATGTCAAAAACCTCAAGTAGCATTCTAATGTTTCCATCCTTGAGAAAATACTTGACTTTTCCTCATCCAATTATTTTGACTATTGAGACATCTCCTAGAAAATTTCATAATCAATCAAACTTTTATTACTCACAAAACCACCTCTTGAGAGGAATCGTGTGAAAAGAAGCACCCAATTCAATCAACCATACATCATGATCTAACTATGTGCTTAAAGAAGTACACATCCCCTCATTTCTCCATGGAGTTCTTCCCTTCTATGTAAATAATCATCAAATACCTTTCTTTTATCAACACCTTTAGATTTGGAATCCTTATTATAATGCCTAGTTTTACCACATTTCCTTAAGGATTTTCTTGGAAATCGGATTTACCTCTAGATTTAGATATCCATATTGAGGACTTATTTTTATTTCTATCTTAGGGATAGCCTCTTATAGATAATGCATCCATATTCAGACTATCTATGGTTTTTCACCTCTTTTTCTTAACCATATCATCAAACTTTAAAGTGCTTGCATCGCTTCTTATAGCTACAACTAGACTATACCATGAATCAAGCAAAGAACATAGTAAACTAATGTAATTATATTTGTCTAAAATTTTAATTCCAACTAACAATAGCTGACTTAACACAATGTTAAAGGAATTTACATGCTTTATCACTAAGTCCGCACCATTCATCCTTAAGAGGTAAAGTTTATTTTAAAGGAAAATTTTATTTACAAGAGAATTAGATTGATGGAAAGTTCTTAATTTACCCTATAACACATTCATTGTAGCTTCTTATAAAACTTTTACTAACACTAAAATATTTTTTTGTTTTCAAGGTAATGTGAGTCCTCAGATGATTAGCACGCCTAAGTTGTGGCTTGAGTAGCAATGACCCAGGGGCATATAAATTGTCAAAGTCACCCAGGGATTGCACTCAACCTGGGCCACACCAGCCCTTAGTATGGCTAGATTTTGGTCCATAGATTTTCGAACCAGTGACCTTTTCACCATGAAGTGCCTTAACAAAACACCCTATCACTGTCTACTTTATCCCTCGTGGACTAACACTAAATCTAAAAGACATAGCCAACTTATACTCTTTGTCTTTCTATCCAACTTCTTCTAGTATTCCATCAGCATACCCCTAGGTGTAATACTAAGATCCATAGTAATGCCATTCTTTATCTTCCACGTAATCTTCCATCTTAAGCTTCTATAGCTCAAAGGTTTTCCCATTAAATTTTTCAATCTCAATTTTAGAGATACTCACCATTATCTTTCAGTGCAAGAATCACCATCACAAATATCCCATCAAAATGAGATTCATTATATACTCAAGGTAAACCCTTATCCATAAAGGAATCCCCTAAAAACAATAAACCTTGCTCTGATTACAAATGTAAGTTGTAATCCCTTATAGTAAAGTAAAGCACACAAATATCCATTATACAACTAAAAAATTAAACAATAACATTCACACATAGTACTAATAAATTTATCGTGGAAACCCTTAACTGAGAAAACCATAAAAATTTTCAAACCACACCCCTAACTCTCAAATAATTAACTTCGTCATTACAATACAAAATCTAAGATTTTGTAACATCCAAAACCCTAATATGTTAACTTGAATTACATTCCTTGATCAATATTACATTATAATAAGATGGGATACTGGGGGTTGATCAATATTTCAACCTCCTAGATGTGCCTGGCACAACATACAACATGTGAGCCTAACTATGCAAAGAACATAACACAAACCTAATATCTCCCTTCTAGAATAAGGTATAGCACTCTAATGAGATCCACAAAATAAATACAATTTGTTGGATTATGGTTCATGGACAAATCTTGATGAATGAAAATATTAGAGGAATCCAAGGCCCCATTGCATGTGTTATGTGTAAAGCAGCAAAGGAAAATGGTCCTCATCTCTTCTTCAAGTCCACCTTTACAAAGTAGGTTTGGTCCTGTACATTTATTGGTATGATCCACTGAATATGTAGGTCTAATTCATGGAGAGTTGTGTTCACTTGTTGGAGAAAAATTATGGAGGATCGCTCAGGAATAAGAAACTATTTTAATGGTTGTGTATGACCCCACCAAAAATCCTATGTTGGAAGTGTTACCGCTCAAACTAGTAGGGGTCCTAAAAGGGGATCCTTGAAGGGCTACTACTAGGGTAAGGGAGCGATAGCCCACTGTCACCTCGACTAAGGATCCCTACTCTTTACGAACTTTCACCAATGGGAGGAGACTCATTATGATAATGGTCACAAAATGGATGGACCAATGATAGGGCGAGGGGTGATCCCGAAAGCCTATTCACAAGAGAGACTGAAATATGTGGCTTGCTTGTCTTGAAAGACAAGATGGAAGGCTATCAACGAAGGGCCTGGGGAGAATTTCAAGGGTTAGATTTTGAGTATGTGTCTTAAAGGAAATCCCTAAGCCCTAGAATTCTTGTGGAAACTTGGGTTCTAGGTGATCTTTGAAGAATTAACCTTGATAGTGCATGGGACCACATGGGACCAAGTGGACCCAAGGTTAGGTCAAGGGGATAGGATTTAGCAAACAATGATGTAATTGACCTAATTAGGGAGGGGAAAGGATCAAGGAATGAACTTTTAATGAAAGGAAATGCAAGGATTCCAGTGAGGTTTCTAGCCTAAGGGAAACTAAGGGAAAGAATCGGCCTTCGAGATAGGGCTTGTGATATCTCAATATCCCACCATCGGAATCTCTTGAAATTTGGAGGGATTCATGAGGACACACCAGCATAGTTGTGGACCAAAAATTGAAGTATTTAGATGGTTATATTGTGAGATAATTGATGCCCTAGGTGACCTAGAGGAATAGACCTAGAGAAGAGGAGAGGGGAGAAAGAAAATAAGTCTTAGGTGATCACCTTATGTTGGACTAGTGCCTAATCCTTTGGGGAGATTTGGAGTCAAAATTAATTGACTATGGAAATTGAATTTTCTATGTCAAGGAGGCATCAAAGACAACTTCACATATAATTAAGGCAGCAACAAAAGTAGCTTCAAGAACTTTATACTTATTTTTGCAATATTGATGGCTTATCAAGATGAATTTCAATGAAGAAGCATCTCTAGGAACATTCATTCATAACACATGGCCCATACATGAAGCATCACTATCTAGAAACTAAACTTCCGTAACTTTGCATAAATGGATGCAGTAAATTAGCCCTAGTATATCGAAATACCAGCAATAATGTATGTGACAAAAATAAAAAATAAAATAGCATTAAATTTTACTTACATGTATTAAGAGTGTATCCAACCATCAGGAATTTTCCAATAAAGAAGCTCTAAGACAAGAGAAAATAATCCAAACATAAAAATTCATTCTATGCTCCAAAATTTGTCCTCCAAGAAGGATAGTGAAATTCTCAAGAGAGATACAAATCTAATCCAAGTGATTATGCTAAAATGAATTCACATAACTTGTATTTACACACTTCTAATGAGTTCAATTTAGCTAATTAGGCCTACATTAAACCCTAAAATAAAATAATGTGCAAAATAACTAATGTTTGGTGACAAGCCCATCAAACTAGCTCATAAACAAAAGAATAAGCCTCCCAAGAGGTTGAATGATCAATAGTACATGTTGTTGGGCCTTCTAATAGGCTTGATGAAGTCCATAGGTTCCATAATCAGAAATGGGACTCCCAAAAGTAGAGAATTAGGGGTTGGCCCCTTGTTCTCCAAATAATAAACATGTGGTGCTCCCAATGGGTGTGGGGGGTGTTGGGGAAATTATATGAGTAATATATATAGATTTTTCCACAATACTTAATTTAGTAAGCATGTCTTTTGAATTAATCACATTAGTATTATTTGGTCGATGTTTGAACAAGCTAATGTGGTTCATCCTCAGGACAAAGGTGAAAAAATCAATAGATCCTAATGAATAAATAGCAAGGATGCATCAGGGATCAGAATTAGCTATTAGAAACTAGTTGTTAGGAAATTAGTTATTTAATTAATAAAATTAATATATTTTTATTTTTAAATTCCAATCAAATGACTTGTTATAAAATTAACTGTTAATAAATTATATATATATATATATATATATATATATATATATATATATATATATATATATATATATATATATATATATATATATATATATATATATTACTTATTATAATAACCCATAAGAAATTATTAATTATCAAAATAAAAATGATTAGAGTCATAACATATTAATAATATAAGCCAAGCACCATGTTGATGCTTGGTTTATATATATATATATAATAATTAGATATTTATAATTAATGGTTAATTTTATAATAACTAGTCATTTGATTGGAATTTAAAAATAAAATATATTAATTTTATTAATTAAATAACTAATTTCCTAACGGCTAGTTTCTAACAGCTAATTCTGATCCCTGATGCATCCTTGTTATTTATTCATTAGGATTTATGGATTTTTTCATCTTTGTCCTGAGAATGAACCACATTAGCTAGTTCGAAACATCGACCAAATAATACTGATGTGATTAACCAGAAAGACATGCTTACTACATTATGGATCACAAAAGCCTAAGATCTAACATAATACTTAATTATCAACCAGGGAATCATAATCAGTAGAGCTGATGCACTATATGTGCTGACAATAGATAAGTTCCTATGTCTGTTGAGTATAGTCTAGATAGGGAGTATTTAAACTAACACTTCATTCTACAAATTTTAATTTCATTTCATCACACAACTAAAAGAGAATACTTCAAATACTATGAACTTAATATTTTAATCAGGTAACGAGTTTCTTCATTTATAGGCTCATGAAATGGAAAGATGAATTCAACTTTGTTTCCTGTAACTACTAATCTTAACCAAACCAATTCACTGCATTCAATTGTTAAACAAGGCAACCAGAATTAGTACAGGAAATATGTGATAAGAGTCTTCACTATTGGTGCATGTAGGTGAATGGTGAGATCTCAAATCTTGGCCTTCCTGTGCTTCAAGATAGCAATCAATAATTGAATTTGTAACTTAAGAAACACAATTTACATCTACATAAACTAAGAAATTTTCGCTCATAAAATAAAATTGAAATACTATAACTATATAATAACTTAAATGATCCAGGTGGATATTGGTGTCCACCCACCAAGTCCACTTGGACCCCCACCATTGTTTCTTTTTTTTCATGTAGGAAAAAAGTCGTAATTTTATTCATATGAAGAAAATTACATTTTGTAGATGCTTGGAGCATATGCATATGAGTTGTTCCTGAAAATGAGGATGCATAAGAATACAAAATTAGCAAGAAAAGAGATATTATGTCGACAGGTCTATACTTTCCTGCCTTTTTTCTTCTCCACTTTTCGCCAAACTCCAGTGTTGGGAGTGGGAACAATTATAGCAAGCTGGTTTTCCTCTGTGTACATTGGTTGTTCTTTATCAGATTCCGATCCTTCAGAACTATGTGCTCGTTTGATGCCGCTTATGTCCAGCTGTAATTCTTGTTGCCGTACCAAGTTATTTGGCCCCAAATTGGGCCCCCCGGTGCTCTCTTCCTGTATGTTTTCCTATCTCCTTTGAATGTCTGTGGGTTCTGTCTTTAGTTCCTCCTCCCCCAGCGGTTCGGTATGTTGTCAACCTTTGGGTTTTTTCTGTTGTTTCTTGTTCCCTTTTGGCTCCTTACTAGCCAATGGAAAAGCAGATTGTAGGTGCCTTGTCTGCAAGCAGCTGTAACATCTGAATTCCGTGTTCTCATAGTCAAGTGGTTGTGTCCACAGTGAATTATTAAAATTCAATGTGATGTGATATGGTAGTCCTTGACTTAGGTCCACCTCTACACATATTATGGCATATGTGAAGATTCCCCGAATAGCTCTGTCTACATCTATTTTGAGGTACTTTCCTAAGGTATTCCCAATGGCTGTTAAAGCTTTTTGGTGCCAAAAATGCGGTGGGAGGTTATGCAACCTTACCCAAATTGGCATTATTGAAACTACCATGGTATTGGCATCAAAATCCAGGAACCAGGGGGTAATAAAAAGACCAGCATTGCCCCAAAACCAAGGCCCCTGATTAATGATGTTGTCTCGTTCCAGTTCTCTGCTAAATCTAACTATGAAAAAACCCTTAGGACATAGATATATTTCACATTTAGGTGACCATGATGTGAAAATCCATTGATGCAATGCATCCGATTTTGGCCAATAACCATTAAATCTACATATAATAGCATTATGGATTAAATCTGTGTATAGATCTGTTACCTCCGGCAGAGATACTATAAGCATAGGTGACTCTGGCTTCTGTTCCACAATGTAGGGGCCTGGTAGCTCCATTGTGGGTGTTGGTTTGTGTTGTAATGGTTCCTTTCCTTTGAATGCATCGCGAAAAGAGCCTATAGTTTTTGAGCTGGCCCCCTTGCACCCGCCTCGCAGTCTCAGGTTGAGGATGATGGTTGAATCTTTAACAACTCCATAGTGCTGGAGTGTGTGTTGGTCCTGTAAGCAGAGTCCTGAAAATATCAGATTTTGGTATGTTACTGGAGTTCCCAGTTTGTTCTGGATCTCCTTTTTTAACTCTAGAATGCTCATCCCTTTCTTGATCTGTACACAACAGTGTCTGCCTTCTATCGATCTGATAAAGATTTTCTTCAGATCTGTATTCATACATGACGGATCAACCTTATCTAGGCCCCGATTTACTGGATTGTAAGCCAGATCTGGTGGATCGATGGCAGATCTAGGGTTTATATGTCTTCCCACTGTGTAAAAGGGTTGTCCACCTCCTATCTGCAGTTTTTCAGGTACTGTCGTAGTAGATCCAGTGTGTGATTCAACAGATCCAACCCATTCAATAATAATATCATAAGATCTACTTGATCCAGACCCAATAGCACGCAGTTGTCCCTTCTGCTGTCCAACCGCCGTAAAGATCTCAGGAATCAGATCTGGGCTGTTTTCCTCGACAGTCGTCCGGTGCTTGCAGATGACCAATATGGGTTGTCTATTATCAGTGGGGAGGCCCCTGATCTGGCCAGCCGCTTGGCAGATCTCACCTTCCCATACGCCCATGCGGGTATTTTCCCTTACTGCTGAGAGATCCCTCTTCTGGGCATTTTGTATGCAAGCAATCGAACGGCAGCAGGGATTTCCTTGTTTGTCATGATTCTTGCTCAGGCGGATTGGTGTACCGGTTGTCATCCAGTCTAGTGGGCTAATTGTAGGAATAATGGTAGATTCTACAATGAACATACCCTTTCTTGTGCCATTCTGGTGGAAAAGTCCGCATAGAAGCCGCGCGTGCACGTTTTGAAAACTCAGATCCACTGCTTTCGGCGAGTTTTGGGATGATCCGGCCTCTGCATATGCAGCCGCAGTGTAAACCCTGGCGAGATGTGCCATTGCAGATCGTCCGACTCCTCCCATCCTCAAAAAATCTTCTTCCAATCCCCATTGTTTCTTTTAGCTTTTCAGTTTCCTTAATTGTAGCATATTTTACTATTTTTAGTGGTTTTTCGGGTCCTGAACTTCCAAAGCCGTTTTGAGGCCCTAAACGACGTTTTTTGGGAAAATTGGGAGCAACATAGGTCCATGGACCGATGTTGCTCTTCCCAAAGTTGTAGTTCTCAGATAGATCTTTCTAACGAGATATTGTGCACATCAAACGAAGATCATATGCCAAATGTATGACCCCGGGAAGTTGATGTACCAATTTACCCAAACAGGGCCCACGGTTTGGCATTTCATCTTCTAGGGTTAGGTTTTTGGATGTTTAGGGTTCTCCATTGTTTCTCAAAAATACATAGGCCTTTGAGCCTCATTATAACACAATTCAGACGCATGTAGCCACCACATCTCTTCTTAGAGATAAGCTACCATCGCCCTAGCCAGTTTATTTCCATTTATGTTTGTAAGCATATTTCAGTATTTTACAGTAATGAAATGAAGTATTATTTCTACTGCATCTCTTTATCTATGGTTATATCTGTAATTTTTTGTGTTCTTGTTTAAATTTGAATCAGTGGTATCATAGGGGTCTGCTCTTTCTCTGTCTTTCCTTGCATGTCCCCAACGAGGTCAGGGTATAAGGAGTTAGGGCTTGAACTGGTCGAACCTTTGCAAGACTAGCCTCGCAAATCCCGACGGCCTCCCATGGCGGATGAAAAGAAAGACGAGGGGGCAGGAGATTCTATTAAAATCTTGCTCGAAGAGGCCCTCGAGCAATAAAGGAACACGATGATGGACAACTTTGCCCAGATCCTTCAGCAGCTACCCAGGGGCGACACATCTACTTCCAGCAGCTACTCTGGAAGCTCCACACATTTTAAGGTACAAGTTAACTTTGACATTCCCATATTTGAGGGTTAGATAGATGTAGATGCCATAGATAAATGGTTAAATATGCTAGAAGGGTATTTTTTTGTTCATAATTTTTCTGACCAGGAAAAGATTACTTTTGCTCTTCCCAAAGTCGCCCGCCACATCAAGGATTGGTGGGAAACCCACTGTGAGCAGAAGGATGAAAGTACGGCCTCACTGTTTTCAGCCATATGTTGGAAATACTGAGGGGGGGGTGAATCAATATTTCTTTTTCCCACTATTGTTTTACCAGTTAAAACATATATATTCAGAACACAATATGAACAGCAAGAATAAATGCTTTTATTAATATAACTTTGCAGTAAAATAAATACAATATATAGATGGTCACAATCGGTTGCCAAGCTCCAACTTGGACTTTGGTGAGGCTCCAACCTCCAGAGCACCAACTCTATTTTCCCAAGACACCAATCTTGGACTTAAGAGCACCAACTCCCAAGGACTTCAATCCTTCTTGCTTGTGAGGCACTAACCCCAAGGACTCTAATCCAATCTCACTTCTGAGGCACCAACCTCAAGGACTCCCATCCTTCTCACTTTTAAGGCTCCAACCCCAAGGACTCCAATCCTTCTGCTCTCAGAACTCTTCTCTGCTGAGTTCTGTCTATTTACAGCTTCACTGTAGTCTCCAAACTACAGTATCAATGACAACCATGTCTTCTTATGGATGAGTCTTCACAGCTCTGCACACTACCCACGCATAGTCTCCAATAGCCTTTTCTGCTGCTGCTGCCTCTATAACCTCCGCTGCTTCTGCAGCCTCTACAGCCTCTGCTGCTTTTACTACCTCACACTCTGGTTCTTCACCCCCACAGCAGCTCCAACAGTGTTCAACAGCCGCAGCAGTGTTCACTAGCAAATTCAAACAATGCTCCACCACCTCTGCTGCTTCTGCTACCTCATATTCTGGTTTGTTTGCAACAACCATCACCACACATGCAGTCCTCTGTTTACTGTTTTATGCATACCTGTCTTTGTCCATTCGTTTCCTCTTTCTTGCTGGCTCTTCGGCTTCCTTCTCGCCTGCTTCAGCTTCCTCACTTGTTGGCTTGTTTGTCGCTGTAGCTTCCTCTGTCCATTCGTTTTCACAGGACACGTTGAATCAATGAGCAAGGATCGAGTCATCCGTAGAGAACACAAGTTCAAAAACTTGTAACAGCGTTGCTTTGCCAATGATTGTGGGCATACACAGGGATGGCATTTTTTAACAGACAGCCACGTCCTTATCACAATCATAGTCACCATGATTTGGTCTCCCGCACTATCGGGACTGTTCCTCACAGTATTTTCGCCTCCACACTTAAGAATCGGAGCCACCCTTTTATCACCGCTTTTATGTCTATCAAAAGCTTTCCTTTGGCTATGTGCCTTCTATAAACCTTGGAATTACTTAGAATCAGAGCCACCTTTTTATCGGCGCTTTTAATAACCCATCAGAAGCCACCGCCCAACCGCGTGTTAACTATCGGGCTAAGCTTTAAAGCCCCACGGAAATGCACATATACAAATATATGGCAAACACTATAAAACCCCGCGGTCACATATATTTTAATACACGGGAACCCATGTAATTCTGCTCAATATGAACATTCGCGAATTTCAAATCTTATCTGCCTGCCTTTATAATTATCGGCGGGTCCGAATTTCGGCGATCCCAATTAATCCCTTAACTCTGACCTCCGACGCCCTTGCGGACCCGATATGCCGATTACATCCCTTCCTAGAATGACTTCGGGTCCAGGATGTCGGGGTTTTCGCGGCCTCTTGCGATGCGATAGTTCTGCGGACCCGACGGCCCTCTATACTCTGCTTCTTAATGATTTCGGGTCTGGCTTTTCGGCAGGTTCGCATCGGCAGTTTTGTAATTCAAAGGGTCTGCGGACCCGACGCTCCTTTAGGTTCTGTTTTATAATATTTCGGCTCTAATTATCGGCGATGTCACATATCGCTTCCTCCGAAATGATACAAGTCCTCTGCGGACCCGATATGCTTTCTATTTTGCTTGATAAGAGTTTTGGCTCCGGTTCCTTCGGCGATTTCGCTGATCGCTACCTCCGAAATGATACAAGTCCTCCGCAGACCAGATATGATTTCTATTTTGCTTGATAATAGTTTCGGTTCCAGGTCCTTCGGCGATTTCGCTGATCGCTACCTCCGAAATGATACAAGTCCTCCGCGGACCCGATATGCTTTCTATTTTGCTTGATAAGAGTTTCGGCTCCGGATTTCGCTGATGCGATAAGGATTCTCTGCTCCGCGGACCCGATATGCTTTCTATTTTGCTTGATAAGAGTTTTGGCTCCGGATTTCGGAGCTTGCACCTTGAATAGTTCCGACGACTCCAAGGGACTTTCGCCGATGCGATAAGGATTCTCTGCTCCTCTGCGATTTCTTCTGGACCGTTGATCTGGCAGATCAAACGGCTCCTATGTATTCTCCCGCTTTGATGAAATTTTGGATTTAAACACAACTATATATATATGAAGTATTGTCTTCAATATGGCTCCTCTGCTCTGACACTCCTTCGATATGGCATATATATATGCTCTGTTCCATTTGCTCTATTTGCTCCTGTAGCTCTGCTAACTCTGTCTGCTCCATTGCTCCTCTTATTTGGCATATATGTATGGTCTATAAGTATGGCTCCGATAGCTCCTCTGATGGCTCCTCTTGCTCCTGTAGCTCCTCCGATGGCTCTGTGTGCACCTCCTCTTTAGCATATACTGATGGCTCTATATATATTGCTCCTCTTGGCTCCATCTGCTCCATCTGCTCCTCTTGGTCCATTTGCTCCATTTTCTCCGATATGCCTATTTTACAAGCAGCGTTCCTCTTGCTTTGACATGGCTCTCCGATGGCTTGGTGGCTCTGTCTGCTCCTCTCGTCTCCATCTACTCCTCTTGGCTTGGCAGTGTCTTTCAAAGACCACCTCCTTGCATATATGTCTGTTTCCGCATATATATATATATATATATATATATATATATATATATATATATATATATATATATATATATATATATATATATATATATATATATATATATATATATATATATATATATGGCTCGGCTATCCTGATGGCCTTTGCTCCTGTCTCTTCATGAATTTGCTCTGCATCCCCTTGGCTTCATGTCATCCTCTAGTATCCAGAATATTTCCATATTGACATCAATGACAACCTAGTTCAACAATCTCCCCCTTTGTTATTGATGGCAATATTCTTCTTCTCTCCCCCTTTGACATCAATGGCAAAGGAGTGCTCTGGGACTCCCCTTATCAAACTGCTTATGTTCTTCATGAATGGTAGATCTTCATGGGTCTGTGACTCCCCCTGTCATAGTGCTCTTCTTCTTCAAGATAGAAGGATTGATGCTTTATCATCTTCATGTCTCAGAACTGCTTTATCATGGCTTCAACAATGCTTCAGGATGCTCTACTTTAATGCTTTCATTCAGATTGCAAATGGCCATACACAGGTGTCCAAGTCCAGGCTTTCATGCTCAATCCATATTGATGTCTCCATAGGAAGAATTGAGAGACCTTCATAGTTTGAATCAAGAGAGAAACTGCTACTGAGATTGTCTTTCTTCAGATCTGAGTTTATTTGTGTCTTTGTGCTTCCCCTTAAGTTACTGCCATCTAGTATTCAATCATCATTGCATTTAGACAAAAATGTGAGGAGTTGTGCCTTGCTGTTGCTATATTCCTTAAGTGATCTATATCAGTTTCAATTATGCTTGACTACACAACATTCTCCTTCCTATGAGCCATCTTTTCCTTGCGTTCTTGTACATATCTCCGTAGATTCAACTATCCAATCTGTGACTGCCTTTTGAATACAATTGCTGATCTGCATCCTTTTACAGTGCTTCAGTTTGTTATATGCTGTTAGCTGCTCTTACTTCAAACTCCATTCCAGATGTATTTGTTTGTTTGAAGACTGCCTCTATCAGTGTCCAGAATTTATCTGTTCTCACATTAAATTCTTGAGTTAAGACATAAACTTCCGTGATAATAGCACCATGGTTGTTTGCCCTATTTCTTTAACAACAGTCCAAAGAATGGTTACATGATCATATGCTTCAATGGAATTCTCCTGAGACATGATCTTCATCAAAGAATGACTGTTAATATAGCTCAATAAGGATTTCATAGGGACCCTTTCACTAATAGCTTCAGCAATAATGAACAAGAATTACATGCTCCCCCTAACTGTATGCATCACCTCTTTTGGGCAGAGTCTTCTCATAAAATGCTTAGATTGGCTAGAGAGCTTAAGGGACTTTCGGACTGTATTTCCTTCCTTCTCCATACTTGTGTAACTTTCTTCTTTTGCATGGTTCTAGCTTGTGTAAGAGCCCATGTTAATTTACAATCACGTGCCATGTGACCAATTTTATGACACTTGAAGCATTCTACATTGTTCATGAATAAGAACTCATGATTTCTTCTTGCAAAATTGTTTCTTGGAGGTTGTCGGAGGCTATAACATCTATCTCTATGAGATGGTTGGGGACCACAACATCTATCTTTATGATATACTTTACAGTCTTTTGCCATATGACCAAAGTTTGAACAGGAATAACAATAACCAAAAAATGAACTTTGGTACCTAGGAGATGGAGGTTTCTTTGGTGTACTTCTGAAGCCTTGCTACCTTGAGATCCTTTGATGATAACCATTGCCTCTCGCATCTTTGTCATCATCTATATTTCTTCTTGGAGCGGGTTTTCTTCTTGGAGCAGGATTTGTTCTATTGTAGCCTTGATTTTTCTCCTTGCCTTTGCTGGAACTGGGAGCATCACTATTTCTTTCTAGCTTCTTCACATCTCTTTTGTTTGAAGCATTTTCATTCTTGTTTGAGGATTCACCTACATATCCAAGACCTGATTTATCAGATGGACATCTGTGATAGCTGAGCATGTCATCCAAGGCCTGAGAGCTCTTCATGATTTTGTTCATCCCTTCAACCTTTTTCCTAAGGAGGACAATCTCTTCTTCCAATCTTTCACACTCATTATTCTTCTTTGCAAGTTGTTCCTCAGTTTCTTCCTTGCTATAAGTAGCTTCAGCTGCTACTATTTTAAGGGAGATGATATCTGACTTCATTTTGAAGATTTCTTCATTCTTTGCTTGACTGCTCTCCATTCTCTTCTCAGCTCCTTGTGCCTGTTTCCTGGCTTCTTGTAATTGAGACTTAAGGAAGGAGACCTCTACCTTGTACTGACCAATCTCTTCTTCAAGTTTGTTCACACTCTTGTGCCTTTGTTCAAGTTGACTTGACAAGATATCTTCCTGCTTCTTTGCTTTATGATATTCCTTCTTAAGCTTGGCAAGCTCTTCATCCCTTTCTTCTACTTGAAGCTTGATGAGATCAACTTTCTTCCTTGTTTGATCTTGGTCACCAACTGGAGCTATCTTCTTAAGTGCCTCATTTTCTTTTTTCAAATTATTATTCTCTTCCATGACAGTCATAAGTCGAGCAAGGAGTTCTTCTACGAAGTCTTTTTCATTCTCTTCATCTTTTTGGTCTACTACAGTCTTGATGTCATCATTCTTATTTTCAGCTTCTATGATGGGTTCTGGATTTCCTTCTAGATTTCCATTATCTTCTTGATTGATGTTCATGGTCAATGCTCCTTTTGAGTGAAGGTCATGAAGTTTGTCCCATATACCCTTTGCTAATGAACAGTTTCCTAGATTGTTCTTTACAGGATCAGGTAGCCCATTCAAGATTGCCTTTACTGCTTTTGCATTGTACTCCTTGGATTTTTCATCCATACTGCTATCATCAATCACAGATTTCTAGATTTCAAAGCCTTGAGTCTGTAAGAAATTCCTCATTCTTACTTCCCATATATTAAAGTTCCCATTGAGCCTTGGAGCCTCCTCAAATTCATTGTCTTCTATTTTAGTAGTAGAGGGAGACACATCCTTAGGAGGATTGGAGACTTTCTTCCTTGATCTCGCCATTTGTGTTCTGAGAGTCAACCTTCAAGCTGTTAAGCTTTGAATGAAGGAACTTGGCTCTGATACCAATTGTTGGAAATTGTTTGGTCAATTTAGTGTGATCTAAATTGCTATTTATAATGTCAATTCGGGGTTCATAAACTGACGAAGTGAAGTGTACTATATGTACTAGATAACCATTTCCTTAATCTTTTGTCGTTTTTGAGTTTATTTTTGGATTTATCTTTCCCTAATGTGTGATGGTGAGAGTGAAAGTGAAGTATGAAGTATGGATAGTGATGGTGGTTTCTACGGTGATTTTCTCAAACTTGAAAGTGCTCAAGAAGAAAGCTAAACTGAAATCAATTCTTAAGAGAAAGTAAATGCATCAAAAAGTGAACTAATGAAAATGGCCCAGTATCCTTGCTGCTGAATGAAAAGAAAGTAAAAACTGAACTTAAAGCAACTCAAACCAAAAGCAAAGCAACTAATTCACACTACTTAAACTCTTCAGATCCTTTACCCTTCAGCTCAATCTACCTTGTGGGAAGTAATCATGAATAAGTCAAGCAATATGCTATCTAAATGGCAAGAAATTAAATTGCATAAAAGAAACTAGTCACACTACTTTAACTCTTCTGGTCCTTTACCCTTTAGCTCAATCTACCTTGTGGGAAGCAACCATGAATAAGTTTAAGCAATATGATAACTAAATTGCAAGAAATTAAATTGCAGAAAGGAAACTAATCACACTACTTCAACTCTTCTGATCCTTTACCCTTCAGCTCAATCTACCTTGTGGGAAGCAATCATGAATAAGTTTAAGCAATATGATAACTAAATCACACTGCAGTTAGTGATATTCTGATTTCTTGCTAATAGAGTCACTTCACTATAGAAAGAAACCATAAATTGATGAGCAGTATGATATCTAAATAACAAAAAAAATAAGTAAGCAAATCACAACTTGGAAAAGACAGTGCTGAAATTAAACTTCAGAAAATGAAAGTTAGCAGGAAGGACAAGATGATCTCATATGCCAATAGTTATCAAAAAGATGAAAATTTGCCCGGGCTGCCTAAGAAAACCTGCAGAAAAGCACTGATCAGTTGACAGTTATAAGAAAACAGAGGTGAAAATCTAAACAGCAGTGAGTTAAGAAACATCAAACAGTGTGTTATGTACAAGCTAATGATACAAGAACATAATAAAACCAAATGAAAGATTTACAAGGCTTCAGCGCGCAGGGGCCCTCTGCCACTTCAGCCGGTCAACAAGTAATCACATGAATAAACTCAGAAAAGTCTCCTCATATATTAAAACAGCAATATGTATAAACAGTGGGGTGACAACACAATAGTTCAGAATTTACATATCAAGAAAAAAACTTCTTTTACAGTGTTCATCGACGCGTTATTTATAATGACAAAATGGTGAGACTAGCTAACTAACTCCTACGCTATTGACTGTATTGCCAAAGACACGTAGATCCCTTCATCCGAGATCTAGCGTAACTGTCATCATGTCTATTAAATCTCTGGAGTGGTTGCTGTTAGATTCTGGTTACAGAGGTGATCTCCAGGTGTGCTGGTGTCTTCGTGAGCTGAGGACTGTGCCACGTAACATTCACGTGCTCAAAACAGAGACGTGCCACCGCTGAACTCTTTGGTTGGCTCTACCTTTGACCTTCGTTGACCGTGACCTTCCATGGATGATTTGGCTGCTTCGAAGGGACACGTTCCATGTATCCGTCGCCTGGAGCTTGCCCATGTGGCTTGTTTCTTCATAGGACACATGTAGCACAGCTTTTAACAAAATAGCTGTGGAATCCTGTGCTGGCTGCGGAAACCTGTGCTGGCTGCGGAAATTGACAAGTTTCCGCAGCTGCATGAACAAAAAACAGTCATAAGTATAGTCAGAAAACCATGTAAAGAACTCTTTTTAAACTATAATGCAATGATTTAGCAGCTGGGTGGATGCAATAAGTGGAAAAGGAAGGCTGAGAGGGTGTATATGAAGGTGCAGGTCTGAGGCTCAACATACCCCCACTGTGAAGGTGTTGCATGTCCTCATGCAACCAAAATTGAGTTATTTCCCTCTAATCCATGTGTTCTGATGCTTCTGCAAGGACATCTAGCCCTCTTTTCTTCTTCCTTGATGCTAACATCATCCTTGGCTTCCTGACTAGGCATTTGAACTTGAGGTTAATCAATGCTTTGCTTAACTTTTTGCACTTCTTCTTCAGTTTTCTGTTTTTCTTTTGCCATAGTCCTAAATGGAGCATAGTATTATCATGGACAATCTTGTCTACTTTACTCTGCTCTTTGAGTGCTTCATTTTCTTGTATGATATGCCTATTTAGGACTTCTAACTCAAATATTTCCTATTTCAAAGACTGAACTTGTGCATCAGGTGGCAGAGAGGTACTTGGTCCTGCAGCTGATTGTTCTAAGGTTTCCAGGTAATTGTATGCTTCTTGCTTATTAGAATCTACCTCAGGTGTCTTTCTCGGCCTAAACTCAAATTCTGGTGAAGGAGGACTGCTCTCTCTTTCCGGCCGAAAAGGGCTTTCCTCACGTGGAGGACTTGACTGAATGCTTGGTTGAGTTGGAGATTTCTCAAGTGTCTCTTTATCTAAATCAATAAAGTGAGGCTATTTTTCTTTGGTTTTATTCCCCTTCCCTTTTAGCCTAGTGCTCCTTCTTAAGTATGAACTAGTACTCTTCTCTTGTGCACTCTGTTTTCCTTTTTGCTTTTTCTTGGCTATGGCAGCAGCTTGAAGATCTATTAATCTTTCTGACAGAGGTTGATAATCCTCTTCTATGGATTGCTTAGGGGATGGATAGACTTCTTGAATAGTCCTTTTGCCTTTTTCCTTTTTCTGTTCCTTACTTCTAGCTCTATTTTCTTTTCCTTTTTGGACTGTTTCTTGAATTTCTATTGTAGGGGAGTCTTGGATTGTAATGTTCTTTTCTCTCCTCCTACTTTTCCTTGGAATCTTTGGTGGACTGCTTCCAGAAGCCTCAGACGGCTCTTGGAAGTAGTTTCTTGTCAAGAATTGCCCCCAAGTATCCTTAGTTTTCTTCAACTGTTCCTCAATAAGAATTTTGATGAGCCCATGATGGTAAAGATGAGGTTAAATATTGCCTACATGTTTTTGAACTGTAAAACTCATCTTTTTCAAACTTGATAGCAGAAAATGAGGCAAATTAAGAGTGTGACCGTCCATGAAATTCATCATCAGTCTTACATGATACATATACAT
Organism: Pinus tabuliformis; assembly: GCA_031772625.1. NCBI lineage: Eukaryota > Viridiplantae > Streptophyta > Pinopsida > Pinales > Pinaceae > Pinus > Pinus tabuliformis. The sequence goes on from CM062804.1 coordinate 639,576,905, forward strand.
AGAGCCAAAACGACCTTCACACGTGATAAATTTCTGGATGACTAACAGTAGACTAGACCATTCTTCTTTTAATACATAAACAGGGATGCCTCTTGTGAATACAGTGGTATCCATACCTTGGTTTTGTAGCATTGTTCTCCATATTTGATCTTCCACACTTCTATTTTTAAACCACCTTTCACCTTCTTGAGGTAGGCCCGTGGCAGCTGCTATTGTGGCCTCAGTCACTGTAAATTTCAAGTCTCCAACCTCCACTGTTTGTTCATTAAAGGACCTTGCAAAAGCTTTGGTCACCTCCTTGTTATAGCCTTTAAACTTCTGGATAAATCGTAGCCATCTGACTTTCTTCAGCAGTTCCTTAACTTGCGGATAACCCTCCAAGTATTTCGATCCTTTTGGCTCAGCTCTCAGTAATTTTCCCATTCTTTGTTTTAAATTGCATTGAGAGTTCTTCTGCGTGTGAGGGTTAAGAGAAAAAAAATAGCTCTGTTCAGGGTTTTGGATAGACTGTAATGACGATAGTCAGGGTTTAGAGCAAACTGTAGTGACGGCAGTTGGAAATAGAGAACAATGAGTGAACAGCGATAAACGAGTTCATAAAATGAAATGTGGACGCTTGCAAGGAGTATGATATAAGTGGAGTATGAGTGGAGTGATAAGCGGTGGAGTAACGGCAAGATTCCTTCGAGTCGGATGACTGTGTATGAGATCTTACACGTCTCAACAGACGGCTGCGGAAATTACAGCTGGGAAGAGCTGTAGCACAATAGGTCACGTCTCAAGAGTACGGGTAATAACTAGAAGTGCAGTCACATTTGAGTTCAAACTCAGAGTAATCATGAGACTGTTAGGGAGATAAATGCGAGGTGTGTGGAGTGACATCGCGGAATAAGAGTGATAGTGGGCTAATATATCAAATCATTGCACATAGGAGAGCCTGTTATGGTTTAATATCTATACGTAATTATGACATGAATTGTTATTTGATAAATATTTTTGATCATACCTTTGGAAACTTTGTCAATTCTTGCTCAAGGCTTCTAACCAGTTGCTCTTCTTTGATATCTTGGAGATGCCCCATGTCTTTAGCTCAATTACACCTGCATTTCATGATTATGGCACTAAAAGTTGATTGTATTTTTGAAAACAGAGTGATGCTAGCTGCGGAAATCATCTCTAGCTGCGGAAACTGCTTCTAGCTGCGGAAACGGTTCCCAGCTGCTGAAACTGAGACAACACCCCCTTGTCTGCACAAAGATAGTTATAAAAGAACTAACTGAATGGAAAATAGTCCTGAAGGGGACTTTTATTGATGGAGTGAGATGGAATGAATAGAATGAAGTGAAAATGAAGTGGAATGAAGTGAAATGGAGATGAAAATGAGATGGAGGTGAAGTGAAATGACAAGTGAGATGAAGTGAAGATGGAAAGAGAAGGAGAGGAGATTTTTTTTTTGGAAAATATAGAGTTTCAGGTGTCCCTGATTTTCACTCTATATTTTCTGCATAAGACCGCCAATCTGGGATTGGTTTTCAGGCTTATACACATTTTTTTTTTTTTTTCCAAAAACTGAAAGAAACAAAGATTAGGCTGGTGGAAGAGAAGGATTCTTCTCCACCAACCTTATTGCAAAATTCTCTTGGAACATTTTGAAAAACTCCTCTTTTGAAAGTGGCTTATGATAAATTTTCAATCGGTGGTCATTCATAATAAGAGGAGTCTGACGTTCATCAATGGTCTTGATTCTTACTGCTCCATTGTTAAAGACTTTATCAATCTCATATGGCCCAAGCCAATGAGTCTGAAACTTCCCTTTGAAGTCTTTAAACTTGGAATCAAACAGTAAAGCCCAATCTCCCTCTTGAAACTTTCTCTCTTTGATATATTTAGCATGCCACTTAGTTCTTTGATGTTGAACTAGATCAGTCCTTAAAATTGCATCTTGTCTGATCTCATCTAGCTCATTCAGCTGCTCCATTCTGTGCTTTTGGGCTTCTGATAGATTCATCCCCAACTGGACTGCCATATTGGAAGTCTTGACTTGAAACTCAATGGGGAGCAGGACTTCTTTCCCATAAACAAGTTCATAGGGAGAATGTCCTGTTGCGTTCCTCCATGTAGTTCTGTAGGCCCATAAGGCTTTAGGAAGCCTTTCTGCCCAATCCCTTCTGTGGAGATGAACAGTTTTGGTGATGATGCTCTCAAGAACTTTGTTTGAGATGGTAAGGAGTAGATTTTTTGTGCTTGATTTTGTATTCTTCCATCAGCTTCCCCATCAAGTTAGATGTGAATTGACTTCCCTGATCTGTCACAGTTTCTCTTGGGACACCAAAACGAGTAAAAATATCCTCAAAAAGAAATTGAACAACTGAATTTTCAGTGGCAGAAGGCAATGCCTTGGCTTCTACCCATTTAGTGACATAATCAGTGCAAACCAATATATATTTCTTTTGTCTAGATGGTGGATTAATGGGTCCAATGAAATCTAAAGCCCATTTTTCAAAGGGTTCAATGAGTACCTGTGGCTGTAATGGCATTTCATTTGAAAGAGTCGGTCTCCCAACTCTCTGGCAGCTGTCACACCTTCTGACATATTATTTTGCATCTTTGAAGAGAGAAGGCCAATAATATCGTAAAAAAAGGATTTTATAGGCCGTCCTCTTGTCAGCAAAGTGTCCACCGCATGGTTCATCATGACAGGCCTTGAGGATGTCAGACATTTCATCTTCCTGAACACATCTTCTGATCACACAATCTAGCCCTGTTTTAAACAATTCATTATAAATCCATGAATAATTTGAGCTCTCCTGAATAATTTTTCTTTTCTCATTAGGAAATAAGTGTGGAGGTAGCTTCCCTTTAACCAAATAGTTAGCAATATCTGCATACCAACGAGTCTTAGTAGTTACTGCAAACAAATATTCATCTGGAAACTTATCCTCTACAGGAGAATCTTCGTTAGTATTTTGGATTCTAGACAAGAAATCAGCTACTGTATTTTGTTTCCCTGGTCTATCTAACACAGTAATATTGAATTCTTGTAAAAGTAAAAGCCATCTTGTAACTCTGCCATTAGTAACAGGTTTGTTCATGAGATATCTAATTGCAGAATGATCAGTATGCACAAAAGTTTCATAGCCTGTTATATAATGTCTAAACTTGTTGATTGCATGAACAACAACTAAGAACTCTTTTTCAGTCACAGTGTAATTTAACTCAGTGGGAGTCAAATTTTTACTAGTGTAGTAAATGGCATAAGGAACTAAATCCTTTTGACCCAACACAGCTCCTAGAGCTATATCTGAAGCATCTGTAGAAATATGGAAAGGAAGTTTCCAATTTGGCCCTCTCAAAATGGGTGCTTCAGATATTCTTGTTTTCAAAGTTTCAAATGCAGATTGACAATCAGGATCCCACTTGAATTCACAGTCTTTTGTAAGTAATTTGAAGAGTGGAGATGCTATTTTGGTGAAGTTTTCAATAAATCTTCTATAATATCCAGTAAATCCAAGAAAACTTCTAACATCTTTTTGGCAATTTGGAATAGGCAACTTGGAGATGACTTCAACTTTTGATCTATCAACTTTAATCCCATCCCCTGAAATATGATGTCCTAAAACAATCCCTTCAGTAAACATCATAAAGCATTTCTCATGACTTAATGAAAGGTTTGTTTCTTTACATCTTATAAGGACTTTTTCCAAATTCTCTAATGCCTCTTCAAATGAATTACCATAAACTGTAAAATCATCCATATAAACCTCTACACAATCATGAATTAGATCAGAAAAGATTCCTAGTACTACCCTTTGAAATGTTGCAGGTGCATTACATAATCCAAAAGGAAGTACTCGGTAAGCAAAAGTTCCCCATGGACAAGTAAATGTGGTCTTGTCCTGATCTTCAGGTGCTACCTGAATCTGATTGTAACCACTAAAACCATCCAAAAATGAGAAATACTTTTTGCCCGCTAAAGTATCTAATACCTGATCAATAAAGGGTAAAGGAAAGTGATCCTTCAAAGTTGCTTTGTTTAATTCTCTGTAATCAATGCAAACCCTCCATTTACCATTCTTTTTAGGTACTATAACCAAAGGAGAAACCCACCGACTATCTGAAATTGGGTAAATGAAGTTTACATTAAGTAACTTTTGGAGCTCTTCTTTCACTATCTCCCTAAGGTTTGGATTCATCCTTCTTTGAGGTTGTCTGATTGGTCTACTGTTTTCCTCAATGTAGATGTGATGAATGCAAGTCTTAGGGTCAATACCTTTCATATCAGTATACTCCCATGCAAATGCAGTAGAATGTTTTTGCATGATTTTGGTTAGCTCTTCCTGTTGTGAATTTTCTAAGTTTTTGTTGATATTCAATGTTTTTCCTGGAAAAATCTCAATGGCAGAACTACCAAACTCTTCCATAGAGAAAAGAGACATTTGTCTAAATGATAGACACTCAATGTCAGAATCCAATTGAAATTGTGTGTGGTCATATTCTGAAGATGTTTCAAAGTTTTCTAATGTGTTCAGAATTTGACTATCTTCACTAATCTCAGAAATGGTAAAGACAAGTTGTATAGTATCTTCATCATCAACCCACTCATTATCTCCTATTTCTGTAATTTCTTTTGCTGGAGGATACAGATTGAACTTCTTTGTCGAATTACCATCAGAAATATACATATCCTCAGACCTACAACTAATAAAAGCATCAGTTGTGGCTAGCCAAGGTCTTCCTAAGATGAGAGGATGTCCTCCTAGATTACTCTTGGGAGTTAAAATCATGAAATCCACTGGATATTCCCAAGAGTCTGAGACTGAAATGTCTTCTAATACACCATCTGGTTTAATAATTGATCGATCTGCAAGTTGCAATAAAGTAGGTGTAAAAAGAAGATTAGGAAGTTTTAGCTGTTCCATAGTCTGTCTACTCATGATGTTGATAGCAGCCCCTAAATCAATCAAAGTATTTGGTATTTCTACCCCATTGATATGTGTTTTGACAATTGGACTACCGGGATCTACATATTTCTGCATAGTAATTTTTCCCATCATGATATCTGCAATTTTCCCTACCAGGTGGATTCTTCTTGTATCTCTTGGTTTCCTTCCTGGTCTTTTAAGACTCAACGCCCTTATTGTTTTTGCTAGAATAGGAATCTCTTTAATGGCTTGTAACAAGGGAATCTTGATACAGACATTCTTCGATTCATCTAGAAAATCATAGTCAGGCAATAAGATTTGTTTTTCCACCCCTTTGTCAATTTGTAATCTTTCAGGAAAAGGAGGTGTGGATGAAGATGCAAGTTGCTCAACTATAGGAGTTGTGGGGGTTAACTCTTTTTCTTTTTCTTTTTGAGTACTTGGGTTTTGAAGAGATGCTTCAGAACCCTTATTGGCTTCAAGAGAATCTTCCTAAAAAATGCTTTGCTTTTGAGCATCTATAGAAGGCTTATCTAGGACTCTACCTGATCTGAGTTGTACATCATTGAGAGGAACAATCATATAGGCAGGAAATTGTTGACCTTCCATCATGTAAGCATTTTGAGGGTTTTTGTTATTAGGGTTTGGCAATGGCTGAGAAGGAAGTTGATTTGACTTTTGTTGGAATGGAAGCAAGAGTTGAGAATTTGGATTCTGTTGAGAAGGTTGTTGTTGTTGTGGAAATGGCAATGATAGTTGTGGGTTTTGATTTGGAAGTTGTGGAGCTTTTTGGTTTTGAAAAGATGGGGGATATTGATAAAATTGAGCAAATATCCCATAAGGATTTTGCATACCTTGTACCCATGATTGAAAAGGATTTTGAGGTTGGGACCAAGGTTGTTGCCAAGGATTCCAATTTGGTGGGGGTTGAAAATTCATAGAGTTGTTAAACCCTTGATTTTGTTGCCCCTGCCAAGGTCTCCTTGCAACAAAACAGAGAGATTCGATTGTATTTGGATCTTCTTGAAAGACAGCTTTGAGCCCAGGAATTGAAGGACAATCCTTGGTCTCATGATTCTCTGAACAAATTACACATGTTTCTACAACTTTTGCATCCAAGGGACATTCCCTTAGAGCATGTTTCTTCCTACACTTTGGGCAAAAGATGGCCAAAGCCTCAGCTTCTGCTTTCTGCTTATTATGAATCTTAAGGGTGTCTAGTTGCTCACTAAGACTCCCTAAGATGTCAGTTTTGAATTCATCAAGCATGTTGCCAATCTCAACCCTACTTACTGATCCAGTTGCAGATTTGTTTGCTCTGATGAGAGAAGGATCTCTAGGCCCTTTTTGAGTTTTAGATTTCCCCCTTGAGAGATGGACACATAGCTCTGCTATATCATGAAGTGGAAGTTGAGATATGTCTCCTTTCCCCATCATGTTCAAAATATCTATCCATTCATCTCTAATGGCTTTTAATAGAAGGGCTTTCAAGGTCTCCTCATCTAAGTTACTCATCTTTGCTCTTTTCAAGTTGTATTGAAATCTTTCAAGTAAATCCTCCAAGTTTTCATCTTCTCTTTGCACCATTTTGAATACCTCATCCTTGTGATTGGTGGGAATACAATAGTCCAGGTACCTATCCAAAAATGTTTGTTTCATATCATTCCAAGTCCTAATGGATTGAGTGAGTAATCCCATGAACCATTTCAAGGCTGCTCCTTTCAATGTTGAAGGAAACAGTTTGAGTTTTTGAGAGTCTTCCAAATAATCATAAGTTCGACACACGACCTCAAACTCAAATAGAAATGTTTCAGGGTCCTCATTTTTTAACCCATGAAAGTTTGGGAGGACAGATGGTGAGATGTTTTTCATTGTGGCTCGGGAGTCCTCATCGACTATAGGAAATCCAAATGAGTTATCTCCATCCCTATTTCCCCCAATGTTACCTCTACCTCCTCCTCTACCTCTACCAAATCCAGTTGCTCCTTCCTCTGTCATGGTAGTTTCCCTGGAGACTTCAGAGTCTTCTGGTTCCTCTACTAAGGGTGAACGAGAAGGAATTTCTCCCTCTTCTTCTTCAGATGATTCTACTTCTTCAATTACAATTTGTCTCTCTGTAGAAGGAAGGAAAGGATCTCTTTCTAGTTCAGATTCGATGGAAGGTGTGGGAGAGTCAACTACTGCCTCTTGAATTCCAGGAATCCTAGGGCTAGGAGTATAAGGTGAAGATGATGGAGGTGTCTCTTGTCTATTCCTTGAAGTAGATGGAGTTGTAAAAATAGAACTCTTGGCTCTAGCTAAAAACCTTCCCCTAGAATCTCTTGCTCTATGCATGTCATTTTTTATTTTTCTTCATGTCGGGCTAATAATTCTCTTTCTGATCTTCCAGGTCACTCTAGGTGCAAGAAGAGAGCATACTCAAGAAACTATTAAACCAATAAATTTCTCTTTTCTGATCCTCCAGATCACACTAAGTGCAAGAGGAGAGCATACTTTGAGAGGTTATCAATTTTCCTTCCTTGAAATTTTCTTGTTTTTTTTTTAGAAATTGGCTACCTAATTTCACTTCCCCGGCAACGGCGCCAAAATGTTTGGTCAATTTAGTGTGATCTAAATTGCTATTTATAATGTCAATCCGGGGTTCGTAAACTGACGAAGTGAAGTGTACTATATGTACTAGATAACCATTTCCTTAATCTTTTGTCGTTTTTGAGTTTTTTAGTTTATTTTTGGATTTATCTTTCCCTAATGTGTGATGGTGAGAGTGAAAGTGAAGTATGAAGTATGGATAGTGATGGTGGTTTCTACGGTGATTTTCTCAAACTTGAAAGTGCTCAAGAAGAAAGCTAAACTGAAATCAATTCTTAAGAGAAAGTAAATGCATCAAAAAGTGAACTAATGACAATGGCCCAGTATCCTTGCTGCTGAATGAAAAGAAAGTAAAAACTGAACTTAAAGCAACTCAAACCAAAAGCAAAGCAACTAATTCACACTACTTAAACTCTTCAGATCCTTTACCCTTCAACTCAATCTACCTTGTGGGAAGTAATCATGAATAAGTCAAGCAATATGCTATCTAAATGGCAAGAAATTAAATTGCATAAAAGAAACTAGTCACACTACTTTAACTCTTCTGGTCCTTTACCCTTCAGCTCAATCTACCTTGTGGGAAGCAACCATGAATAAGTTTAAGCAATATGATAACTAAATTGCAAGAAATTAAAATGCAGAAAGGAAACTAATCACACTACTTCAACTCTTCTGATCCTTTACCCTTCAGCTCAATCTACCTTGTGGGAAGCAATCATGAATAAGTTTAAGCAATATGATAACTAAATCACACTACAGTTAGTGATATTCTGATTTCTTGCTAATAGAGTCACTTCACTATAAAAAGAAACCATAAATTGATGAGCAGTATGATATCTAAATAACAAAAAAAATAAGTAAGCAAATCACAACTTGGAAAAGACAGTGTTGAAATTAAACTTCAGAAAATGAAAGTTAGCATGAAGGACAAGATGATCTCATATGCCAATATTTATCAAAAAGACAAAAATTTGCCCGGGCTGCCTAAGAAAACCTGCAGAAAAGCACTGATCAGTTGACAGTTATAAGAAAACAGAGGTGAAAATCTAAACAGCAGTGAGTTAAGAAACATCAAACAGTGTGTTATGTACAAGCTAATGATACAATAACATAATAAAACCAAATGAAAACTTTACAAGGCTTCAGTGCGCAGGGGCCCTCTGCCACTTCAGCCGGTCAACAAGTAATCACACGAATAAACTTAGAAAAGTCTCCTCATATATTAAAACATCAATATGTATAAACAGTGGGGTGACAACACAACAGTTCAGAATTTACATATCAAGAAAAAAACTTCTTTTACAGCATTCATCGACACGTTATTTATAATGACAAAATGCTGAGACTAGCTAACTAACTCCTACGCTATTGACTGTATTGCCAAAGACACGTAGATCCCTTCAGCCGAGATCTAGCGTAACTATCATCATGTCTATTAAATCTCTGGAGTGGTTGCTGTTAGATTCCGGTTACAGAGGTGATCTCCAGGTGTGCTGGTGTCTTCGTGAGCTGAGGACTGTGCCACGTAATGTTCACGTGCTCAAAACAGAGACGTGCCACTGCTGAACTCTTTGGTTGGCTCTACCTTTGACCTTCGTTGACGGTGACCTTCCATGGATGATTTGGCTGCTTCGAAGGGACACGTTCCATGTATCCGTCACCTGGAGCTTGCCCATGTGGCTCGTTTCTTCATAGGACACATGTAGCACAACTTTTAACAAAATAGCTGCGGAATCCTGTGCTGGATGCGGAAAACTGTGCTGGCTGTGGAAATTGACAAGTTTCCACAGCTGCATGAACAAAAAACTAAACCAAACAACAGTCATAAGTATAGTCAGAAAACCATGTAAAGAACTCTTTTGAAACTATAATGCAATGATTTAGCAGCTGGGTGGATGCAATAAGTGGAAAAGGAAGGCTGAGAGGGTGTATATGAAGGTGTAGGTTTGAGGCTCAACAGAAATACTGAGAGGGGGGGTGAATCAGTATTTCTTTTTCCCACTATTGTTTTACCAGTTAAAACATATATATTCAGAACACAATATGAACAGCAAGAATAAATGTTTTTATTAATATAATTGTGCAGTAAAATAAATACAATATATAGATGGTCACAATCGGTTCCCAAGCTCCAACTTGGACTTTGGTGAGGCTCCAACCTTCAGATCACCAACTCTATTTTCCCAAGACACCAATCTTGGACTTAAGAGCACCAACTCCCAAGGACTTCAATCCTTCCTACTTTTGAGGCACTAACCCCAAGGACTCCAATCCAATCTCACTTCTGAGGCACCAGCCTCAAGGACTCCCATCCTTCTCACTTTTAAGGCTCCAACCCCAAGGACTCCAATCCTTCTGCTCTCAGAACTCTTCTCTGCTGAGTTCTGTCTATTTACAGCTTCACTGTAGTCTCCAAACTACAGTATCAATGAAAACCATGTCTTCTTATGGATGAGTCTTCATAGCTCTGCACACTACCCACACATAGTCTCCAATAGCCTTTTCTACTGCTGCTGCCTCTATAACCTCCGCTGCTTCTGTAGCCTCTACAACCTCTGCTGCTTTTACTACCTCACACTCTGGTTCTTCACCCCCACAGCAGCTCCAATAGTGTTCAACAGCCGCAGCAGTCTTCACTAGAAAATTCAAACAATGCTCCACCACCTCTGTTGCTTCTGCTACCTCATATTCTGGTTTGTTTGCAACAACCATCACCACACATGCAGTCCTTTGTTTACTGTTTTATGAATACCTGTCTTTGTCCATTCGTTTCCTCTTTCTTGCTGGCTCTTCGGCTTCCTTCTCGCCTACTTCAGCTTCCTCACTTATTGGCTTGTTTGTCGCTGTAGCTTCCTCTGTCCATTCGTTTTCACAGGACACGTTGAATCAATGAGCAAGGATTGAGTCATCCGTAGAGAACACAAGTTCAAAAACTTGTAATAGCACTGCTTTGCCAATGATTTGGTCTCCCGCACTATCGGGACTGTTCCTCACAGTATTTTCGCCTCCGCGGACCCAATATGCTTTCTATTTTGCTTGATAAGAGTTTCGGCTCCAGGTCCTTCGGTGATTTCGCTGATCGCTACCTCCGAAATGATACAAGTCCTCCGCGGACCCGATATGCTTTCTATTTTGCTTGATAAGAGTTTCGGCTCCGGATTTCGCTGATGCGATAAGGATTCTCTGCTCCACGGACTCGATATGCTTTCTATTTTGCTTGATAAGAGTTTCAGCTCCGGATTTCAGAGCTTGCACCTTGAACAGTTCCGACGACTCCAAGGGACTTTCACCGATGCAATAATGATTCTTTGCTCCTCTGCGATTTCTTCTGGACCGTTGATCTGGCAGATCAAACGGCTCCTATGTATTCTCCCGCTTTGATGAAAGTTTGGCTTTAAACACAACTATATATATATGAAGTATTGTCTTCGATATGGCTCCTCTGCTCTGACACTCCTTCGATATGGCATATATATATGCTCTGTTCCATTTGCTCTGTTTTCTCCTGTAGCTCCGCTAACTCTGTCTGCTCCATTGCTCCTCTTCTTTGGCATATATGTATGGTCTATAAGTATGGCTCCGATAGCTCCTCCGATGGCTCCTCTTGCTCCTGTAGCTCCTCCGATGGCTCTGTGTGCACCTCCTCTTTGGCATATACCGATGGCTCTATATATATTGCTCCTCTTGGCTCCATCTGCTCCATCTTCTCCTCTCGGTCCATTTGCTCCATTTGCTCTGATATGCCTGTTTTACAGGCAGCGTTCCTCTTGCTTTGACATGGCTCTCCGATGGCTTGGTGGCTCTGTCTACTCCTCTCGTCTCCATCTACTCCTCTTGTCTTGGCAGTGTCTTTCAAAGACCACCTCCTTGCATATATGTCTGTTTCCGCATATATATATATATATATATATATATATATATATATATATATATATATATATATATATATATATATATATATATATATGGCTCGGTTGTCCTGATGGCCTTTGCTCCTGCCTCTTCATGAATTTGCTCTGCATCCCCTTGGCTTCATGTCATCCTCTAGTATCCAGAATATTGCCATATTGACATCAATGACAACCTAGTTCAACACCGTACCCACTTGGGATTCATTCCAGACTGCCATCAAGGATCAGTACTACCCTGTCGGAAGCTATGAGGATCAATACATAAAGTTGACCAAGCTGCGGCAGGGAAGGGACCAAGATGTGTCGGAGTTTACCATTATTTTCCATACCCTTCACACAAAGTTGGGTATCAAGGATTTGGAGCAGAATTTGGTACTCAAATACTATAGCTGCCTGCACAAGTATATCCAAGAAGAAATATAATTACTAAACATCTCCTCACTCGGCATGGCATACCGATATGTCGTCAAGATTGAGCAAAAGTTTAAACAGAGGAAGCAATATTTTGGATCTGTGAATCCGAAGCAAGGGAAAGGTGCCCCCAAACCGCAAAACAAAGGAAAAATCCAAGGCGGGGTGGCCCAAGACAACTTGCCAAAGCTGCAAGAAAATAATAGTGTTTTGAAGCCAAAAAGGGACACGAGAAAGTGGTGTGAGTTCCATAAGATCTCCATTCACAACACAAGTGAGTGTCGGGCCAAGCAGTCAATAATGGCCGAGCTAAGGGTTTCAGAATTAGATGCATGTTCTAAATCTAAGTCAAAACCCGACAAGGGGAATGACAAAAGGAAGCAGATTATCAATGTGGATCTAACGCCACCATTGCCACCATGAAGATCCATAAGGAGGATCCCGAAGATTCAGAGGAGGAGGAGCATCTCTTCCACTCCCAGATGTGGGTAAAGGGCTCCCTGCTACAGTTCATTATCGACAGCAAGAGCCAAAAGAACCTCATTTCAGCAGAGGTCGTGAAGCGGCTGGGCTTACCAACCACAACACATCCACAACCATACACCATCGGGTGGCTCCACCAAGGATGGGATCTTCGCGTAAGCCAGCAGTGTCACCTTCCATACAACATCAAGCCTTTCACAGATGAGGTATTGTGTGACATTGCTCCCCTTGATTTTTGTGATGTATTATTAGGACAACCATACTTGTGGAAGCGACATGCTGTGTATGAATCAAGGCCCCATGCTGTTATTGTTACTTTGGGAAATAAGTTTTACAGGATACCGGAGGTAGCACCACCTACCACCATCTCTTTGGTTACTGCAAAAAAATGTAGTAAGCTCATTTCCAAAACTGGGAAATTTGTTTTCCTGATGATACGCCCTTAAGGAAAGAAGAAGACAGTGGCCACGACCTCCAGACAAGGTCCCTCTGCACGACAACTACAAATGGACAAGGTCGTGGAGGAGTACGAGGAGATCTTCACCTCCCCCACAAGGGGTTCCTCTACACTGTCAAGTCGAGCACTCCATCGATCTGACCCTAGGTGCGTCGCTGCAAAATGGACCAATCTATCGGCGCTCCGTGCTGGAGAACGATGAAAT